>OX439001.1:28468828-29675795 GCA_949316495.1 Amphiduros pacificus
AATTTTTTACACCAAATTCTGGCATTTTCTCAATAATTTGAATAATATTTCACTTTAAAAAACATTTTTTTCCAATCATGTATTACAAAGACATTAAAATGTCCTCTTCAAAACGAAATATCTCCATAATTTCAGAAAAAAATGTGTGCATAACAATGTTTAAGTAGAAATGGACACCTTGAAAGAAAAAATGCCGATTATGAATATATATCGTGGTGCGTGGGGTCTAATGGTGCTTAGTGGTATATATAGCTTCCCTGCTATATAATTTAAAAAATCACAAAGGATTTTAGCACATTCTTATTCAAATATATAACGGTATTATAAATGAAATTGTGTTTCTTTCTTATCAGATATCGGACATTTCACATTATTGAGCAATGATACAAGAAAATGTGATCTTATTGGGCACAACATGCACTTCTCCGCATTCTTTGGCACGAAATTGTCATTGGCGCGGACTCGCATCCTGGACTCGCAGGAACTGAGTGAACCAGCCATTAACCATGAATCGTTACGTCATTTCAGTAAAACATGGGTTGTAAATAAATTACATGATATTGAAAAGCGAGAAAGGAATGCCTATGATGACCTGTTATGTCGCTATGCATGTGAGCCCTGCAGCCGCTGGTGATCACACGGAACAGCGCCCTCTGCTGGGTACAGTGTAAGACAGGCAGAGAGGCTTTTGACGTTTGCATCTCAATACTCATAGCAATTGGCAGTGTTCCTTGGGGATAGCTTTGTTAAAATATCATTTAACAACAAATTGTGAGGCACTGAAGTGTTTGATATTCTCAACTTTCGTGATTTGGTCTTTTTTCTTCATTTAGCATTCACCAGAATATCTTATTAGCGTCTTTATGAGGAAATGTGCTGCAGTTTCTTTGGATCATTCATTCTGACGTGATTCTGTTTCTCAATGCTCTATCTGCATTTGTCTCAAAAGGTTTCAACCATCAGACTGCTAGTTTTAATAATTAAAACAATCAAACTTAAGACCCCATTCATGGAATGCCCCAACATGGAATGCACATGACATCCCCCATGGCATGCTCCGACATAGTTATTGACATGCTTTATGACATGCCCCAACATAGTTATTGACATAATCTGTTCATAGCGCTATGTTCAGGACGTGCATCCTGAAGAGATGAATTTTCAGTCTATTCTTAAATGAGGAGACTGAAGTACTTGTCCTAATATCAGTAGGCAAGGAATTCCAAAGTCTAGGGCCGACAGATGAAAAGGCCCTGTCACCCACTGTCCTTAGACTGGCATTAGGTACTTGTAGATGGTGCCATCGTTGGATCTTAGACAGCGTTCCCCTTGTTTGATTAGGAGTAGATCACGTAAGTAAGGCGGAGCCTTACCATTTAGGGCTTTTCAGGTTAAGAGAAGGATTTTAAAATCAATTCTCGTATGAACAGGGGGCCAGTGCAGTTCCTGTAGTTTTCCTGAAATGTGATCGACATCCCTCATGGCATGCCCAACATAGTTATTGACATCCTTTATGGTATGCTCCAACATAGTTATTGACCTGCTCCGACAGAGTTATTGACATCTTTTATGGCATGCTCCGACATAGTTATTGACCTCTTTAATGGCATGCTCCGACATAGTTATTGACCTCTTTTATGGCATGCTCCGACATAGTTATTGACCTCTTTAATGACATGCTCCGACATAGTTATTGACATCTTTTATGGCATGCTCCGACTAGTTATTGACTCTTTAATGGCATGCTCTGACATAGTTATTGACCTCTTAATGGCATGCTCCAACATAGTTATTGACCTCTTTAATGGCATGCTCCGACATAGTTATTGACCTCTTTAATGGCATGCTCCGACATAGTTATTGACCTCTTTTATGGCATGCTCCGACATAGTTATTGACCTCTTTAATGGCATGCTCCGACATAGTTATTGACATCTTTTATGGCATGCTCCGACATAGTTATTGACCTCTTAATGGCATGCTCTGACATAGTTATTGACCTCTTTAATGGCATGCTCCAACATAGTTATTGACCTCTTTAATGGCATGCTCCGACATAGTTATTGACCTCTTTAATGGCATGCTCCGACATAGTTATTGACCTTCACCTCTCATCATGGATCGTATCAGTTTTATTTTTTATATTTATATCATCTATTGAACTTTACATCTTTCATGTTTTATTCCTATGCTATTAATTTGATAAAAAATACATCAGCTTGTCTAAAATACCTTCATATTTGGCCTGACGGATTTATAAAATGGAGATTTAAGCAAACATATGTTGTTTGAGTTTGTTTCAAAACGCGTGCTCTGGTTATTTGTTTACAGATATAACAGGACTAATACTGGTGGGGATCTCAAGGTCATAAGGGCAGTGCTCGTTATATTTTGGGTTTTGGTCTCGAAGCTTTTAAAAAAGTGGGTCGGTCGGTTGATAATAAAAAAGAAAGAAAAGATATCTAAATCGAGACTCTTGCCATATAAGATCAAAGTGGTCAAACAGAAAGTCACAACATCTTCACACTGGATAGGTCATCTAAGCCTTATATTCAAAATATAGGAGATTTGTTGTGTACCTAAGAAAAAAGTCAAAATGTTTTATGCATCTGGAAAGCATGTTACCATAAACATTGTTGCAATAATTCTGCTTCCTAATATGAAACATTTATTCAACTAATTACGCTAATGAACAAACTTAAAATTGCTCACTTTCAAGGTGAAAGACATAATTTCAGTTATAATTATATGTGATAATTGCACTTTTACCAGCCAATAAACAGTTAGTGTTTTGGTTGTGATGGTCTAAACATTACCAGGGAAACACGAAAAAAACTCATGAATTTGATTTTGAAATTAAGGGCCTGGAAAAATCCATGATTCCAAAACCTAGAATTATTAAATTATCAAGTTAGGAATTAAAAAGAAATATTTAATTCGTTAATCCATCCATATTTTGTTAAACGGCAAAAACACATGCATGGGACTGAAAAATCTGCAGAATTCTGAAATGTGTGCAGATTTGTGCGTCAGAAAATCACAGGTGTACACATAAAATATCTCTATATTCCTAATATCAGTCATTTTAGGTTGCCATCCTAGAGTTTTCAATAAATAAACCTCAAACCTTTTACTTTTCTTTCTGAATTGTAGTGAAAAATCTGTCATACTTACAAGTCTATGAATAAAAAATAATCCGTAACATTCCCTTTTTTAGAAGAAATTTTTGGGGATTTTTTTTACCTTGGGATCCATGCCCCCCATGACCTTCAAGGTCATCCTTATATAAAAAGATATATGTTCGGAGTAGAGACTTGTTCTTAGGCTCATATTAAAGCTCACATCATCAAGCAGAGATAATTTTTCAACAATAATTGTGCCAGATTCAGAAGCTGAACTTCTTCTTATCATTCACGATACTATCAAAAGCAGTACTTTTTCCTGAATAATGTCTACCTCTAAGTGTAAAATTATGTTTATGGGGTGTATTTAGCAGTTATAATGGATAATGGATGGGTTAGATAATGCCAAAGGAGAAAAATAATGGATTTGCATAACGCCAACAAGTGTATGTCGAGGATAAAGAATCTCATTCATCTGGTCTGTGTCACTCATCTACACCTCGAAATATCAAGTCAAATATGTTTAATAAACAAAATAAGCAAATATCAGATAGCAGTAAACACCCTTTTTTATATCAGCCTTGCTCAAACAAGACCTTTGTGGAAAATGAAACAACAATAACAGAGATTTTGTTAATTTTTACACCAAATTCTGGCATTTTCTCAATAATTTGAATAATATTTCACTTTAAAAAACATTTTTTTCCAATCATGTATTACAAAGACATTAAAATGTCCTCTTCAAAACGAAATATCTCCATAATTTCAGAAAAAAATGTGTGCATAACAATGTTTAAGTAGAAATGGACACCTTGAAAGAAAAAATGCCGATTATGAATATATATCGTGGTGCGTGGGGTCTAATGTGCTTAGTGGTATATATAGCTTCCCTGCTAATATAATTTAAAAAATCACAAAGGATTTTAGCACATTCTTATTCAAATATATAACGGTATTATAAATGAAATTGTGTTTCTTTCTTATCAGATATCGGACATTTCACATTATTGAGCAATGATACAAGAAAATGTGATCTTATTGGGCACAACATGCACTTCTCCGGCATTCTTTGGCACGAAATTGTCATTGGCGCGGACTCGCATCCTGGACTCGCAGGAACTGAGTGAACCAGCCATTAACCATGAATCGTTACGTCATTTCAGTAAAACATGGGTTGTAAATAAATTACATGATATTGAAAAGCGAGAAAGGAATGCCTATGATGACCTGTTATGTCGCTATGCATGTGAGCCCTGCAGCCGGCTGGTGATCACACGGAACAGCGCCCTCTGCTGGGTACAGTGTAAGACAGGCAGAGAGGCTTTTGACGTTTGCATCTCAATACTCATAGCAATTGGCAGTGTTCCTTGGGGATAGCTTTGTTAAAATATCATTTAACAACAAATTGTGAGGCACTGAAGTGTTTGATATTCTCAACTTTCGTGATTTGGTCTTTTTTCTTCATTTAGCATTCACCAGAATATCTTATTAGCGTCTTTATGAGGAAATGTGCTGCAGTTTCTTTGGATCATTCATTCTGACGTGATTCTGTTTCTCAATGCTCTATCTGCATTTGTCTCAAAAGGTTTCAACCATCAGACTGCTAGTTTTAATAATTAAAACAATCAAACTTAAGACCCCATTCATGGAATGCCCCAACATGGAATGCACATGACATCCCCCATGGCATGCTCCGACATAGTTATTGACATGCTTTATGACATGCCCCAACATAGTTATTGACATAATCTGTTCATAGCGCTATGTTCAGGACGTGCATCCTGAAGAGATGAATTTTCAGTCTATTCTTAAATGAGGAGACTGAAGTACTTGTCCTAATATCAGTAGGCAAGGAATTCCAAAGTCTAGGGCCGACAGATGAAAAGGCCCTGTCACCCACTGTCCTTAGACTGGCATTAGGTACTTGTAGATGGGTGCCATCGTTGGATCTTAGACAGCGTTCCCCTTGTTTGATTAGGAGTAGATCACGTAAGTAAGGCGGAGCCTTACCATTTAGGGCTTTCCAGGTTAAGAGAAGGATTTTAAAATCAATTCTCGTATGAACAGGGGGCCAGTGCAGTTCCTGTAGTTTTCCTGAAATGTGATCGACATCCCTCATGGCATGCCCCAACATAGTTATTGACATCCTTTATGGTATGCTCCAACATAGTTATTGACCTGCTCCGACAGAGTTATTGACATCTTTTATGGCATGCTCCGACATAGTTATTGACCTCTTTAATGGCATGCTCCGACATAGTTATTGACCTCTTTTATGGCATGCTCCGACATAGTTATTGACCTCTTTAATGACATGCTCCGACATAGTTATTGACATCTTTTATGGCATGCTCCGACATAGTTATTGACCTCTTTAATGGCATGCTCTGACATAGTTATTGACCTCTTTAATGGCATGCTCCAACATAGTCATTGACCTCTTTAATGGCATGCTCCGACATAGTTATTGACCTCTTTAATGGCATGCTCCGACATAGTTATTGACCTCTTTTATGGCATGCTCCGACATAGTTATTGACCTCTTTAATGGCATGCTCCGACATAGTTATTGACATCTTTTATGGCATGCTCCGACATAGTTATTGACCTCTTTAATGGCATGCTCTGACATAGTTATTGACCTCTTTAATGGCATGCTCCAACATAGTTATTGACCTCTTTAATGGCATGCTCCGACATAGTTATTGACCTCTTTAATGGCATGCTCCGACATAGTTATTGACCTTCACCTCTCATCATGGATCGTATCAGTTTTATTTTTTATATTTATATCATCTATTGAACTTTACATCTTTCATGTTTTATTCCTATGCTATTAATTTGATAAAAAAATACATCAGCTTGTCTAAAATACCTTCATATTTGGCCTGAACGGATTTATAAAATGGAGATTTAAGCAAACATATGTTGTTTGAGTTTGTTTCAAAACGCGTGCTCTGGTTATTTGTTTACAGATATAACAGGACTAATACTGGTGGGGATCTCAAGGTCATAAGGGCAGTGCTCGTTATATTTTGGGTTTTGGTCTCGAAGCTTTTAAAAAAGTGGGTCGGTCGGTTGATAATAAAAAAGAAAGAAAAGATATCTAAATCGAGACTCTTGCCATATAAGATCAAAGTGGTCAAACAGAAAGTCACAACATCTTCACACTGGATAGGTCATCTAAGCCTTATATTCAAAATATAGGAGATTTGTTGTGTACCTAAGAAAAAAGTCAAAATGTTTTATGCATCTGGAAAGCATGTTACCATAAACATTGTTGCAATAATTCTGCTTCCTAATATGAAACATTTATTCAACTAATTACGCTAATGAACAAACTTAAAATTGCTCACTTTCAAGGTGAAAGACATAATTTCAGTTATAATTATATGTGATAATTGCACTTTTACCAGCCAATAAACAGTTAGTGTTTTGGTTGTGATGGTCTAAACATTACCAGGGAAACACGAAAAAAACTCATGAATTTGATTTTGAAATTAAGGGCCTGGAAAAATCCATGATTCCAAAACCTAGAATTATTAAATTATCAAGTTAGGAATTAAAAAGAAATATTTAATTCGTTAATCCATCCATATTTTGTTAAACGGCAAAAACACATGCATGGGACTGAAAAATCTGCAGAATTCTGAAATGTGTGCAGATTTGTGCGTCAGAAAATCACAGGTGTACACATAAAATATCTCTATATTCCTAATATCAGTCATTTTAGGTTGCCATCCTAGAGTTTTCAATAAATAAACCTCAAACCTTTTACTTTTCTTTCTGAATTGTAGTGAAAAATCTGTCATACTTACAAGTCTATGAATAAAAAATAATCCGTAACATTCCCTTTTTTAGAAGAAATTTTTGGGGATTTTTTTTACCTTGGGATCCATGCCCCCCATGACCTTCAAGGTCATCCTTATATAAAAAGATATATGTTCGGAGTAGAGACTTGTTCTTAGGCTCATATTAAAGCTCACATCATCAAGCAGAGATAATTTTTCAACAATAATTGTGCCAGATTCAGAAGCTGAACTTCTTCTTATCATTCACGATACTATCAAAAGCAGTACTTTTTCCTGAATAATGTCTACCTCTAAGTGTAAAATTATGTTTATGGGGTGTATTTAGCAGTTATAATGGATAATGGATGGGTTAGATAATGCCAAAGGAGAAAAATAATGGATTTGCATAACGCCAACAAGTGTATGTCGAGGATAAAGAATCTCATTCATCTGGTCTGTGTCACTCATCTACACCTCGAAATATCAAGTCAAATATGTTTAATAAACAAAATAAGCAAATATCAGATAGCAGTAAACACCCTTTTTTATATCAGCCTTGCTCAAACAAGACCTTTGTGGAAAATGAAACAACAATAACAGAGATTTTGTTAATTTTTACACCAAATTCTGGCATTTTCTCAATAATTTGAATAATATTTCACTTTAAAAAACATTTTTTTCCAATCATGTATTACAAAGACATTAAAATGTCCTCTTCAAAACGAAATATCTCCATAATTTCAGAAAAAAATGTGTGCATAACAATGTTTAAGTAGAAATGGACACCTTGAAAGAAAAAATGCCGATTATGAATATATATCGTGGTGCGTGGGGTCTAATGTGCTTAGTGGTATATATAGCTTCCCTGCTAATATAATTTAAAAAATCACAAAGGATTTTAGCACATTCTTATTCAAATATATAACGGTATTATAAATGAAATTGTGTTTCTTTCTTATCAGATATCGGACATTTCACATTATTGAGCAATGATACAAGAAAATGTGATCTTATTGGGCACAACATGCACTTCTCCGGCATTCTTTGGCACGAAATTGTCATTGGCGCGGACTCGCATCCTGGACTCGCAGGAACTGAGTGAACCAGCCATTAACCATGAATCGTTACGTCATTTCAGTAAAACATGGGTTGTAAATAAATTACATGATATTGAAAAGCGAGAAAGGAATGCCTATGATGACCTGTTATGTCGCTATGCATGTGAGCCCTGCAGCCGGCTGGTGATCACACGGAACAGCGCCCTCTGCTGGGTACAGTGTAAGACAGGCAGAGAGGCTTTTGACGTTTGCATCTCAATACTCATAGCAATTGGCAGTGTTCCTTGGGGATAGCTTTGTTAAAATATCATTTAACAACAAATTGTGAGGCACTGAAGTGTTTGATATTCTCAACTTTCGTGATTTGGTCTTTTTTCTTCATTTAGCATTCACCAGAATATCTTATTAGCGTCTTTATGAGGAAATGTGCTGCAGTTTCTTTGGATCATTCATTCTGACGTGATTCTGTTTCTCAATGCTCTATCTGCATTTGTCTCAAAAGGTTTCAACCATCAGACTGCTAGTTTTAATAATTAAAACAATCAAACTTAAGACCCCATTCATGGAATGCCCCAACATGGAATGCACATGACATCCCCCATGGCATGCTCCGACATAGTTATTGACATGCTTTATGACATGCCCCAACATAGTTATTGACATAATCTGTTCATAGCGCTATGTTCAGGACGTGCATCCTGAAGAGATGAATTTTCAGTCTATTCTTAAATGAGGAGACTGAAGTACTTGTCCTAATATCAGTAGGCAAGGAATTCCAAAGTCTAGGGCCGACAGATGAAAAGGCCCTGTCACCCACTGTCCTTAGACTGGCATTAGGTACTTGTAGATGGGTGCCATCGTTGGATCTTAGACAGCGTTCCCCTTGTTTGATTAGGAGTAGATCACGTAAGTAAGGCGGAGCCTTACCATTTAGGGCTTTCCAGGTTAAGAGAAGGATTTTAAAATCAATTCTCGTATGAACAGGGGGCCAGTGCAGTTCCTGTAGTTTTCCTGAAATGTGATCGACATCCCTCATGGCATGCCCCAACATAGTTATTGACATCCTTTATGGTATGCTCCAACATAGTTATTGACCTGCTCCGACAGAGTTATTGACATCTTTTATGGCATGCTCCGACATAGTTATTGACCTCTTTAATGGCATGCTCCGACATAGTTATTGACCTCTTTTATGGCATGCTCCGACATAGTTATTGACCTCTTTAATGACATGCTCCGACATAGTTATTGACATCTTTTATGGCATGCTCCGACATAGTTATTGACCTCTTTAATGGCATGCTCTGACATAGTTATTGACCTCTTTAATGGCATGCTCCAACATAGTTATTGACCTCTTTAATGGCATGCTCCGACATAGTTATTGACCTCTTTAATGGCATGCTCCGACATAGTTATTGACCTCTTTTATGGCATGCTCCGACATAGTTATTGACCTCTTTAATGGCATGCTCCGACATAGTTATTGACATCTTTTATGGCATGCTCCGACATAGTTATTGACCTCTTTAATGGCATGCTCTGACATAGTTATTGACCTCTTTAATGGCATGCTCCAACATAGTTATTGACCTCTTTAATGGCATGCTCCGACATAGTTATTGACCTCTTTAATGGCATGCTCCGACATAGTTATTGACCTTCACCTCTCATCATGGATCGTATCAGTTTTATTTTTTATATTTATATCATCTATTGAACTTTACATCTTTCATGTTTTATTCCTATGCTATTAATTTGATAAAAAAATACATCAGCTTGTCTAAAATACCTTCATATTTGGCCTGAACGGATTTATAAAATGGAGATTTAAGCAAACATATGTTGTTTGAGTTTGTTTCAAAACGCGTGCTCTGGTTATTTGTTTACAGATATAACAGGACTAATACTGGTGGGGATCTCAAGGTCATAAGGGCAGTGCTCGTTATATTTTGGGTTTTGGTCTCGAAGCTTTTAAAAAAGTGGGTCGGTCGGTTGATAATAAAAAAGAAAGAAAAGATATCTAAATCGAGACTCTTGCCATATAAGATCAAAGTGGTCAAACAGAAAGTCACAACATCTTCACACTGGATAGGTCATCTAAGCCTTATATTCAAAATATAGGAGATTTGTTGTGTACCTAAGAAAAAAGTCAAAATGTTTTATGCATCTGGAAAGCATGTTACCATAAACATTGTTGCAATAATTCTGCTTCCTAATATGAAACATTTATTCAACTAATTACGCTAATGAACAAACTTAAAATTGCTCACTTTCAAGGTGAAAGACATAATTTCAGTTATAATTATATGTGATAATTGCACTTTTACCAGCCAATAAACAGTTAGTGTTTTGGTTGTGATGGTCTAAACATTACCAGGGAAACACGAAAAAAACTCATGAATTTGATTTTGAAATTAAGGGCCTGGAAAAATCCATGATTCCAAAACCTAGAATTATTAAATTATCAAGTTAGGAATTAAAAAGAAATATTTAATTCGTTAATCCATCCATATTTTGTTAAACGGCAAAAACACATGCATGGGACTGAAAAATCTGCAGAATTCTGAAATGTGTGCAGATTTGTGCGTCAGAAAATCACAGGTGTACACATAAAATATCTCTATATTCCTAATATCAGTCATTTTAGGTTGCCATCCTAGAGTTTTCAATAAATAAACCTCAAACCTTTTACTTTTCTTTCTGAATTGTAGTGAAAAATCTGTCATACTTACAAGTCTATGAATAAAAAATAATCCGTAACATTCCCTTTTTTAGAAGAAATTTTTGGGGATTTTTTTTACCTTGGGATCCATGCCCCCCATGACCTTCAAGGTCATCCTTATATAAAAAGATATATGTTCGGAGTAGAGACTTGTTCTTAGGCTCATATTAAAGCTCACATCATCAAGCAGAGATAATTTTTCAACAATAATTGTGCCAGATTCAGAAGCTGAACTTCTTCTTATCATTCACGATACTATCAAAAGCAGTACTTTTTCCTGAATAATGTCTACCTCTAAGTGTAAAATTATGTTTATGGGGTGTATTTAGCAGTTATAATGGATAATGGATGGGTTAGATAATGCCAAAGGAGAAAAATAATGGATTTGCATAACGCCAACAAGTGTATGTCGAGGATAAAGAATCTCATTCATCTGGTCTGTGTCACTCATCTACACCTCGAAATATCAAGTCAAATATGTTTAATAAACAAAATAAGCAAATATCAGATAGCAGTAAACACCCTTTTTTATATCAGCCTTGCTCAAACAAGACCTTTGTGGAAAATGAAACAACAATAACAGAGATTTTGTTAATTTTTACACCAAATTCTGGCATTTTCTCAATAATTTGAATAATATTTCACTTTAAAAAACATTTTTTTCCAATCATGTATTACAAAGACATTAAAATGTCCTCTTCAAAACGAAATATCTCCATAATTTCAGAAAAAAATGTGTGCATAACAATGTTTAAGTAGAAATGGACACCTTGAAAGAAAAAATGCCGATTATGAATATATATCGTGGTGCGTGGGGTCTAATGTGCTTAGTGGTATATATAGCTTCCCTGCTAATATAATTTAAAAAATCACAAAGGATTTTAGCACATTCTTATTCAAATATATAACGGTATTATAAATGAAATTGTGTTTCTTTCTTATCAGATATCGGACATTTCACATTATTGAGCAATGATACAAGAAAATGTGATCTTATTGGGCACAACATGCACTTCTCCGGCATTCTTTGGCACGAAATTGTCATTGGCGCGGACTCGCATCCTGGACTCGCAGGAACTGAGTGAACCAGCCATTAACCATGAATCGTTACGTCATTTCAGTAAAACATGGGTTGTAAATAAATTACATGATATTGAAAAGCGAGAAAGGAATGCCTATGATGACCTGTTATGTCGCTATGCATGTGAGCCCTGCAGCCGGCTGGTGATCACACGGAACAGCGCCCTCTGCTGGGTACAGTGTAAGACAGGCAGAGAGGCTTTTGACGTTTGCATCTCAATACTCATAGCAATTGGCAGTGTTCCTTGGGGATAGCTTTGTTAAAATATCATTTAACAACAAATTGTGAGGCACTGAAGTGTTTGATAT
Organism: Amphiduros pacificus; assembly: GCA_949316495.1. Lineage (NCBI taxonomy): Eukaryota > Metazoa > Annelida > Polychaeta > Phyllodocida > Hesionidae > Amphiduros > Amphiduros pacificus. The sequence goes on from OX439001.1 coordinate 28,480,914, forward strand.
TCTCAACTTTCGTGATTTGGTCTTTTTTCTTCATTTAGCATTCACCAGAATATCTTATTAGCGTCTTTATGAGGAAATGTGCTGCAGTTTCTTTGGATCATTCATTCTGACGTGATTCTGTTTCTCAATGCTCTATCTGCATTTGTCTCAAAAGGTTTCAACCATCAGACTGCTAGTTTTAATAATTAAAACAATCAAACTTAAGACCCCATTCATGGAATGCCCCAACATGGAATGCACATGACATCCCCCATGGCATGCTCCGACATAGTTATTGACATGCTTTATGACATGCCCCAACATAGTTATTGACATAATCTGTTCATAGCGCTATGTTCAGGACGTGCATCCTGAAGAGATGAATTTTCAGTCTATTCTTAAATGAGGAGACTGAAGTACTTGTCCTAATATCAGTAGGCAAGGAATTCCAAAGTCTAGGGCCGACAGATGAAAAGGCCCTGTCACCCACTGTCCTTAGACTGGCATTAGGTACTTGTAGATGGGTGCCATCGTTGGATCTTAGACAGCGTTCCCCTTGTTTGATTAGGAGTAGATCACGTAAGTAAGGCGGAGCCTTACCATTTAGGGCTTTCCAGGTTAAGAGAAGGATTTTAAAATCAATTCTCGTATGAACAGGGGGCCAGTGCAGTTCCTGTAGTTTTCCTGAAATGTGATCGACATCCCTCATGGCATGCCCCAACATAGTTATTGACATCCTTTATGGTATGCTCCAACATAGTTATTGACCTGCTCCGACAGAGTTATTGACATCTTTTATGGCATGCTCCGACATAGTTATTGACCTCTTTAATGGCATGCTCCGACATAGTTATTGACCTCTTTTATGGCATGCTCCGACATAGTTATTGACCTCTTTAATGACATGCTCCGACATAGTTATTGACATCTTTTATGGCATGCTCCGACATAGTTATTGACCTCTTTAATGGCATGCTCTGACATAGTTATTGACCTCTTTAATGGCATGCTCCAACATAGTTATTGACCTCTTTAATGGCATGCTCCGACATAGTTATTGACCTCTTTAATGGCATGCTCCGACATAGTTATTGACCTCTTTTATGGCATGCTCCGACATAGTTATTGACCTCTTTAATGGCATGCTCCGACATAGTTATTGACATCTTTTATGGCATGCTCCGACATAGTTATTGACCTCTTTAATGGCATGCTCTGACATAGTTATTGACCTCTTTAATGGCATGCTCCAACATAGTTATTGACCTCTTTAATGGCATGCTCCGACATAGTTATTGACCTCTTTAATGGCATGCTCCGACATAGTTATTGACCTTCACCTCTCATCATGGATCGTATCAGTTTTATTTTTTATATTTATATCATCTATTGAACTTTACATCTTTCATGTTTTATTCCTATGCTATTAATTTGATAAAAAAATACATCAGCTTGTCTAAAATACCTTCATATTTGGCCTGAACGGATTTATAAAATGGAGATTTAAGCAAACATATGTTGTTTGAGTTTGTTTCAAAACGCGTGCTCTGGTTATTTGTTTACAGATATAACAGGACTAATACTGGTGGGGATCTCAAGGTCATAAGGGCAGTGCTCGTTATATTTTGGGTTTTGGTCTCGAAGCTTTTAAAAAAGTGGGTCGGTCGGTTGATAATAAAAAAGAAAGAAAAGATATCTAAATCGAGACTCTTGCCATATAAGATCAAAGTGGTCAAACAGAAAGTCACAACATCTTCACACTGGATAGGTCATCTAAGCCTTATATTCAAAATATAGGAGATTTGTTGTGTACCTAAGAAAAAAGTCAAAATGTTTTATGCATCTGGAAAGCATGTTACCATAAACATTGTTGCAATAATTCTGCTTCCTAATATGAAACATTTATTCAACTAATTACGCTAATGAACAAACTTAAAATTGCTCACTTTCAAGGTGAAAGACATAATTTCAGTTATAATTATATGTGATAATTGCACTTTTACCAGCCAATAAACAGTTAGTGTTTTGGTTGTGATGGTCTAAACATTACCAGGGAAACACGAAAAAAACTCATGAATTTGATTTTGAAATTAAGGGCCTGGAAAAATCCATGATTCCAAAACCTAGAATTATTAAATTATCAAGTTAGGAATTAAAAAGAAATATTTAATTCGTTAATCCATCCATATTTTGTTAAACGGCAAAAACACATGCATGGGACTGAAAAATCTGCAGAATTCTGAAATGTGTGCAGATTTGTGCGTCAGAAAATCACAGGTGTACACATAAAATATCTCTATATTCCTAATATCAGTCATTTTAGGTTGCCATCCTAGAGTTTTCAATAAATAAACCTCAAACCTTTTACTTTTCTTTCTGAATTGTAGTGAAAAATCTGTCATACTTACAAGTCTATGAATAAAAAATAATCCGTAACATTCCCTTTTTTAGAAGAAATTTTTGGGGATTTTTTTTACCTTGGGATCCATGCCCCCCATGACCTTCAAGGTCATCCTTATATAAAAAGATATATGTTCGGAGTAGAGACTTGTTCTTAGGCTCATATTAAAGCTCACATCATCAAGCAGAGATAATTTTTCAACAATAATTGTGCCAGATTCAGAAGCTGAACTTCTTCTTATCATTCACGATACTATCAAAAGCAGTACTTTTTCCTGAATAATGTCTACCTCTAAGTGTAAAATTATGTTTATGGGGTGTATTTAGCAGTTATAATGGATAATGGATGGGTTAGATAATGCCAAAGGAGAAAAATAATGGATTTGCATAACGCCAACAAGTGTATGTCGAGGATAAAGAATCTCATTCATCTGGTCTGTGTCACTCATCTACACCTCGAAATATCAAGTCAAATATGTTTAATAAACAAAATAAGCAAATATCAGATAGCAGTAAACACCCTTTTTTATATCAGCCTTGCTCAAACAAGACCTTTGTGGAAAATGAAACAACAATAACAGAGATTTTGTTAATTTTTACACCAAATTCTGGCATTTTCTCAATAATTTGAATAATATTTCACTTTAAAAAACATTTTTTTCCAATCATGTATTACAAAGACATTAAAATGTCCTCTTCAAAACGAAATATCTCCATAATTTCAGAAAAAAATGTGTGCATAACAATGTTTAAGTAGAAATGGACACCTTGAAAGAAAAAATGCCGATTATGAATATATATCGTGGTGCGTGGGGTCTAATGTGCTTAGTGGTATATATAGCTTCCCTGCTAATATAATTTAAAAAATCACAAAGGATTTTAGCACATTCTTATTCAAATATATAACGGTATTATAAATGAAATTGTGTTTCTTTCTTATCAGATATCGGACATTTCACATTATTGAGCAATGATACAAGAAAATGTGATCTTATTGGGCACAACATGCACTTCTCCGGCATTCTTTGGCACGAAATTGTCATTGGCGCGGACTCGCATCCTGGACTCGCAGGAACTGAGTGAACCAGCCATTAACCATGAATCGTTACGTCATTTCAGTAAAACATGGGTTGTAAATAAATTACATGATATTGAAAAGCGAGAAAGGAATGCCTATGATGACCTGTTATGTCGCTATGCATGTGAGCCCTGCAGCCGGCTGGTGATCACACGGAACAGCGCCCTCTGCTGGGTACAGTGTAAGACAGGCAGAGAGGCTTTTGACGTTTGCATCTCAATACTCATAGCAATTGGCAGTGTTCCTTGGGGATAGCTTTGTTAAAATATCATTTAACAACAAATTGTGAGGCACTGAAGTGTTTGATATTCTCAACTTTCGTGATTTGGTCTTTTTTCTTCATTTAGCATTCACCAGAATATCTTATTAGCGTCTTTATGAGGAAATGTGCTGCAGTTTCTTTGGATCATTCATTCTGACGTGATTCTGTTTCTCAATGCTCTATCTGCATTTGTCTCAAAAGGTTTCAACCATCAGACTGCTAGTTTTAATAATTAAAACAATCAAACTTAAGACCCCATTCATGGAATGCCCCAACATGGAATGCACATGACATCCCCCATGGCATGCTCCGACATAGTTATTGACATGCTTTATGACATGCCCCAACATAGTTATTGACATAATCTGTTCATAGCGCTATGTTCAGGACGTGCATCCTGAAGAGATGAATTTTCAGTCTATTCTTAAATGAGGAGACTGAAGTACTTGTCCTAATATCAGTAGGCAAGGAATTCCAAAGTCTAGGGCCGACAGATGAAAAGGCCCTGTCACCCACTGTCCTTAGACTGGCATTAGGTACTTGTAGATGGGTGCCATCGTTGGATCTTAGACAGCGTTCCCCTTGTTTGATTAGGAGTAGATCACGTAAGTAAGGCGGAGCCTTACCATTTAGGGCTTTCCAGGTTAAGAGAAGGATTTTAAAATCAATTCTCGTATGAACAGGGGGCCAGTGCAGTTCCTGTAGTTTTCCTGAAATGTGATCGACATCCCTCATGGCATGCCCCAACATAGTTATTGACATCCTTTATGGTATGCTCCAACATAGTTATTGACCTGCTCCGACAGAGTTATTGACATCTTTTATGGCATGCTCCGACATAGTTATTGACCTCTTTAATGGCATGCTCCGACATAGTTATTGACCTATTTTATGGCATGCTCCGACATAGTTATTGACCTCTTTAATGACATGCTCCGACATAGTTATTGACATCTTTTATGGCATGCTCCGACATAGTTATTGACCTCTTTAATGGCATGCTCCAACATAGTTATTGACCTCTTTAATGGCATGCTCCGACATAGTTATTGACCTCTTTAATGGCATGCTCCGACATAGTTATTGACCTCTTTAATGGCATGCTCCGACATAGTTATTGACCTCTTTTATGGCATGCTCCGACATAGTTATTGACCTCTTTAATGGCATGCTCCGACATAGTTATTGACCTCTTTTATGGCATGCTCCGACATAGTTATTGACCTCTTTAATGGCATGCTCCGACATAGTTATTGACATCTTTTATGGCATGCTCCGACATAGTTATTGACCTCTTTAATGGCATGCTCTGACATAGTTATTGACCTCTTTAATGGCATGCTCCGACATAGTTATTGACCTCTTTTATGGCATGCTCCGACATAGTTATTGACCTCTTTAATGGCATGCTCCGACATAGTTATTGACCTCTTTAATGGCATGCTCCGACATAGTTATTGACCTCTTTAATGGCATGCTCCGACATACGATCCATGATGAGAGGTGAAGGTCAATAACTCAGTTTTATTTTTTATATTTATATCATCTATTGAACTTTACATCTTTCATGTTTTATTCCTATGCTATTAATTTGATAAAAAAATACATCAGCTTGTCTAAAATACCTTCATATTTGGCCTGAACGGATTTATAAAATGGAGATTTAAGCAAACATATGTTGTTTGAGTTTGTTTCAAAACGCGTGCTCTGGTTATTTGTTTACAGATATAACAGGACTAATACTGGTGGGGATCTCAAGGTCATAAGGGCAGTGCTCGTTATATTTTGGGTTTTGGTCTCGAAGCTTTTAAAAAAGTGGGTCGGTCGGTTGATAATAAAAAAGAAAGAAAAGATATCTAAATCGAGACTCTTGCCATATAAGATCAAAGTGGTCAAACAGAAAGTCACAACATCTTCACACTGGATAGGTCATCTAAGCCTTATATTCAAAATATAGGAGATTTGTTGTGTACCTAAGAAAAAAGTCAAAATGTTTTATGCATCTGGAAAGCATGTTACCATAAACATTGTTGCAATAATTCTGCTTCCTAATATGAAACATTTATTCAACTAATTACGCTAATGAACAAACTTAAAATTGCTCACTTTCAAGGTGAAAGACATAATTTCAGTTATAATTATATGTGATAATTGCACTTTTACCAGCCAATAAACAGTTAGTGTTTTGGTTGTGATGGTCTAAACATTACCAGGGAAACACGAAAAAAACTCATGAATTTGATTTTGAAATTAAGGGCCTGGAAAAATCCATGATTCCAAAACCTAGAATTATTAAATTATCAAGTTAGGAATTAAAAAGAAATATTTAATTCGTTAATCCATCCATATTTTGTTAAACGGCAAAAACACATGCATGGGACTGAAAAATCTGCAGAATTCTGAAATGTGTGCAGATTTGTGCGTCAGAAAATCACAGGTGTACACATAAAATATCTCTATATTCCTAATATCAGTCATTTTAGGTTGCCATCCTAGAGTTTTCAATAAATAAACCTCAAACCTTTTACTTTTCTTTCTGAATTGTAGTGAAAAATCTGTCATACTTACAAGTCTATGAATAAAAAATAATCCGTAACATTCCCTTTTTTAGAAGAAATTTTTGGGGATTTTTTTTACCTTGGGATCCATGCCCCCCATGACCTTCAAGGTCATCCTTATATAAAAAGATATATGTTCGGAGTAGAGACTTGTTCTTAGGCTCATATTAAAGCTCACATCATCAAGCAGAGATAATTTTTCAACAATAATTGTGCCAGATTCAGAAGCTGAACTTCTTCTTATCATTCACGATACTATCAAAAGCAGTACTTTTTCCTGAATAATGTCTACCTCTAAGTGTAAAATTATGTTTATGGGGTGTATTTAGCAGTTATAATGGATAATGGATGGGTTAGATAATGCCAAAGGAGAAAAATAATGGATTTGCATAACGCCAACAAGTGTATGTCGAGGATAAAGAATCTCATTCATCTGGTCTGTGTCACTCATCTACACCTCGAAATATCAAGTCAAATATGTTTAATAAACAAAATAAGCAAATATCAGATAGCAGTAAACACCCTTTTTTATATCAGCCTTGCTCAAACAAGACCTTTGTGGAAAATGAAACAACAATAACAGAGATTTTGTTAATTTTTACACCAAATTCTGGCATTTTCTCAATAATTTGAATAATATTTCACTTTAAAAAACATTTTTTTCCAATCATGTATTACAAAGACATTAAAATGTCCTCTTCAAAACGAAATATCTCCATAATTTCAGAAAAAAATGTGTGCATAACAATGTTTAAGTAGAAATGGACACCTTGAAAGAAAAAATGCCGATTATGAATATATATCGTGGTGCGTGGGGTCTAATGTGCTTAGTGGTATATATAGCTTCCCTGCTAATATAATTTAAAAAATCACAAAGGATTTTAGCACATTCTTATTCAAATATATAACGGTATTATAAATGAAATTGTGTTTCTTTCTTATCAGATATCGGACATTTCACATTATTGAGCAATGATACAAGAAAATGTGATCTTATTGGGCACAACATGCACTTCTCCGGCATTCTTTGGCACGAAATTGTCATTGGCGCGGACTCGCATCCTGGACTCGCAGGAACTGAGTGAACCAGCCATTAACCATGAATCGTTACGTCATTTCAGTAAAACATGGGTTGTAAATAAATTACATGATATTGAAAAGCGAGAAAGGAATGCCTATGATGACCTGTTATGTCGCTATGCATGTGAGCCCTGCAGCCGGCTGGTGATCACACGGAACAGCGCCCTCTGCTGGGTACAGTGTAAGACAGGCAGAGAGGCTTTTGACGTTTGCATCTCAATACTCATAGCAATTGGCAGTGTTCCTTGGGGATAGCTTTGTTAAAATATCATTTAACAACAAATTGTGAGGCACTGAAGTGTTTGATATTCTCAACTTTCGTGATTTGGTCTTTTTTCTTCATTTAGCATTCACCAGAATATCTTATTAGCGTCTTTATGAGGAAATGTGCTGCAGTTTCTTTGGATCATTCATTCTGACGTGATTCTGTTTCTCAATGCTCTATCTGCATTTGTCTCAAAAGGTTTCAACCATCAGACTGCTAGTTTTAATAATTAAAACAATCAAACTTAAGACCCCATTCATGGAATGCCCCAACATGGAATGCACATGACATCCCCCATGGCATGCTCCGACATAGTTATTGACATGCTTTATGACATGCCCCAACATAGTTATTGACATAATCTGTTCATAGCGCTATGTTCAGGACGTGCATCCTGAAGAGATGAATTTTCAGTCTATTCTTAAATGAGGAGACTGAAGTACTTGTCCTAATATCAGTAGGCAAGGAATTCCAAAGTCTAGGGCCGACAGATGAAAAGGCCCTGTCACCCACTGTCCTTAGACTGGCATTAGGTACTTGTAGATGGGTGCCATCGTTGGATCTTAGACAGCGTTCCCCTTGTTTGATTAGGAGTAGATCACGTAAGTAAGGCGGAGCCTTACCATTTAGGGCTTTCCAGGTTAAGAGAAGGATTTTAAAATCAATTCTCGTATGAACAGGGGGCCAGTGCAGTTCCTGTAGTTTTCCTGAAATGTGATCGACATCCCTCATGGCATGCCCCAACATAGTTATTGACATCCTTTATGGTATGCTCCAACATAGTTATTGACCTGCTCCGACAGAGTTATTGACATCTTTTATGGCATGCTCCGACATAGTTATTGACCTCTTTAATGGCATGCTCCGACATAGTTATTGACCTCTTTTATGGCATGCTCCGACATAGTTATTGACCTCTTTAATGACATGCTCCGACATAGTTATTGACATCTTTTATGGCATGCTCCGACATAGTTATTGACCTCTTTAATGGCATGCTCTGACATAGTTATTGACCTCTTTAATGGCATGCTCCAACATAGTTATTGACCTCTTTAATGGCATGCTCCGACATAGTTATTGACCTCTTTAATGGCATGCTCCGACATAGTTATTGACCTCTTTTATGGCATGCTCCGACATAGTTATTGACCTCTTTAATGGCATGCTCCGACATAGTTATTGACATCTTTTATGGCATGCTCCGACATAGTTATTGACCTCTTTAATGGCATGCTCTGACATAGTTATTGACCTCTTTAATGGCATGCTCCAACATAGTTATTGACCTCTTTAATGGCATGCTCCGACATAGTTATTGACCTCTTTAATGGCATGCTCCGACATAGTTATTGACCTTCACCTCTCATCATGGATCGTATCAGTTTTATTTTTTATATTTATATCATCTATTGAACTTTACATCTTTCATGTTTTATTCCTATGCTATTAATTTGATAAAAAAATACATCAGCTTGTCTAAAATACCTTCATATTTGGCCTGAACGGATTTATAAAATGGAGATTTAAGCAAACATATGTTGTTTGAGTTTGTTTCAAAACGCGTGCTCTGGTTATTTGTTTACAGATATAACAGGACTAATACTGGTGGGGATCTCAAGGTCATAAGGGCAGTGCTCGTTATATTTTGGGTTTTGGTCTCGAAGCTTTTAAAAAAGTGGGTCGGTCGGTTGATAATAAAAAAGAAAGAAAAGATATCTAAATCGAGACTCTTGCCATATAAGATCAAAGTGGTCAAACAGAAAGTCACAACATCTTCACACTGGATAGGTCATCTAAGCCTTATATTCAAAATATAGGAGATTTGTTGTGTACCTAAGAAAAAAGTCAAAATGTTTTATGCATCTGGAAAGCATGTTACCATAAACATTGTTGCAATAATTCTGCTTCCTAATATGAAACATTTATTCAACTAATTACGCTAATGAACAAACTTAAAATTGCTCACTTTCAAGGTGAAAGACATAATTTCAGTTATAATTATATGTGATAATTGCACTTTTACCAGCCAATAAACAGTTAGTGTTTTGGTTGTGATGGTCTAAACATTACCAGGGAAACACGAAAAAAACTCATGAATTTGATTTTGAAATTAAGGGCCTGGAAAAATCCATGATTCCAAAACCTAGAATTATTAAATTATCAAGTTAGGAATTAAAAAGAAATATTTAATTCGTTAATCCATCCATATTTTGTTAAACGGCAAAAACACATGCATGGGACTGAAAAATCTGCAGAATTCTGAAATGTGTGCAGATTTGTGCGTCAGAAAATCACAGGTGTACACATAAAATATCTCTATATTCCTAATATCAGTCATTTTAGGTTGCCATCCTAGAGTTTTCAATAAATAAACCTCAAACCTTTTACTTTTCTTTCTGAATTGTAGTGAAAAATCTGTCATACTTACAAGTCTATGAATAAAAAATAATCCGTAACATTCCCTTTTTTAGAAGAAATTTTTGGGGATTTTTTTTACCTTGGGATCCATGCCCCCCATGACCTTCAAGGTCATCCTTATATAAAAAGATATATGTTCGGAGTAGAGACTTGTTCTTAGGCTCATATTAAAGCTCACATCATCAAGCAGAGATAATTTTTCAACAATAATTGTGCCAGATTCAGAAGCTGAACTTCTTCTTATCATTCACGATACTATCAAAAGCAGTACTTTTTCCTGAATAATGTCTACCTCTAAGTGTAAAATTATGTTTATGGGGTGTATTTAGCAGTTATAATGGATAATGGATGGGTTAGATAATGCCAAAGGAGAAAAATAATGGATTTGCATAACGCCAACAAGTGTATGTCGAGGATAAAGAATCTCATTCATCTGGTCTGTGTCACTCATCTACACCTCGAAATATCAAGTCAAATATGTTTAATAAACAAAATAAGCAAATATCAGATAGCAGTAAACACCCTTTTTTATATCAGCCTTGCTCAAACAAGACCTTTGTGGAAAATGAAACAACAATAACAGAGATTTTGTTAATTTTTACACCAAATTCTGGCATTTTCTCAATAATTTGAATAATATTTCACTTTAAAAAACATTTTTTTCCAATCATGTATTACAAAGACATTAAAATGTCCTCTTCAAAACGAAATATCTCCATAATTTCAGAAAAAAATGTGTGCATAACAATGTTTAAGTAGAAATGGACACCTTGAAAGAAAAAATGCCGATTATGAATATATATCGTGGTGCGTGGGGTCTAATGTGCTTAGTGGTATATATAGCTTCCCTGCTAATATAATTTAAAAAATCACAAAGGATTTTAGCACATTCTTATTCAAATATATAACGGTATTATAAATGAAATTGTGTTTCTTTCTTATCAGATATCGGACATTTCACATTATTGAGCAATGATACAAGAAAATGTGATCTTATTGGGCACAACATGCACTTCTCCGGCATTCTTTGGCACGAAATTGTCATTGGCGCGGACTCGCATCCTGGACTCGCAGGAACTGAGTGAACCAGCCATTAACCATGAATCGTTACGTCATTTCAGTAAAACATGGGTTGTAAATAAATTACATGATATTGAAAAGCGAGAAAGGAATGCCTATGATGACCTGTTATGTCGCTATGCATGTGAGCCCTGCAGCCGGCTGGTGATCACACGGAACAGCGCCCTCTGCTGGGTACAGTGTAAGACAGGCAGAGAGGCTTTTGACGTTTGCATCTCAATACTCATAGCAATTGGCAGTGTTCCTTGGGGATAGCTTTGTTAAAATATCATTTAACAACAAATTGTGAGGCACTGAAGTGTTTGATATTCTCAACTTTCGTGATTTGGTCTTTTTTCTTCATTTAGCATTCACCAGAATATCTTATTAGCGTCTTTATGAGGAAATGTGCTGCAGTTTCTTTGGATCATTCATTCTGACGTGATTCTGTTTCTCAATGCTCTATCTGCATTTGTCTCAAAAGGTTTCAACCATCAGACTGCTAGTTTTAATAATTAAAACAATCAAACTTAAGACCCCATTCATGGAATGCCCCAACATGGAATGCACATGACATCCCCCATGGCATGCTCCGACATAGTTATTGACATGCTTTATGACATGCCCCAACATAGTTATTGACATAATCTGTTCATAGCGCTATGTTCAGGACGTGCATCCTGAAGAGATGAATTTTCAGTCTATTCTTAAATGAGGAGACTGAAGTACTTGTCCTAATATCAGTAGGCAAGGAATTCCAAAGTCTAGGGCCGACAGATGAAAAGGCCCTGTCACCCACTGTCCTTAGACTGGCATTAGGTACTTGTAGATGGGAGCCATCGTTGGATCTTAGACAGCGTTCCCCTTGTTTGATTAGGAGTAGATCACGTAAGTAAGGCGGAGCCTTACCATTTAGGGCTTTCCAGGTTAAGAGAAGGATTTTAAAATCAATTCTCGTATGAACAGGGGGCCAGTGCAGTTCCTGTAGTTTTCCTGAAATGTGATCGACATCCCTCATGGCATGCCCCAACATAGTTATTGACATCCTTTATGGTATGCTCCAACATAGTTATTGACCTGCTCCGACAGAGTTATTGACATCTTTTATGGCATGCTCCGACATAGTTATTGACCTCTTTAATGGCATGCTCCGACATAGTTATTGACCTCTTTTATGGCATGCTCCGACATAGTTATTGACCTCTTTAATGACATGCTCCGACATAGTTATTGACATCTTTTATGGCATGCTCCGACATAGTTATTGACCTCTTTAATGGCATGCTCTGACATAGTTATTGACCTCTTTAATGGCATGCTCCAACATAGTTATTGACCTCTTTAATGGCATGCTCCGACATAGTTATTGACCTCTTTAATGGCATGCTCCGACATAGTTATTGACCTCTTTTATGGCATGCTCCGACATAGTTATTGACCTCTTTAATGGCATGCTCCGACATAGTTATTGACATCTTTTATGGCATGCTCCGACATAGTTATTGACCTCTTTAATGGCATGCTCTGACATAGTTATTGACCTCTTTAATGGCATGCTCCAACATAGTTATTGACCTCTTTAATGGCATGCTCCGACATAGTTATTGACCTCTTTAATGGCATGCTCCGACATAGTTATTGACCTTCACCTCTCATCATGGATCGTATCAGTTTTATTTTTTATATTTATATCATCTATTGAACTTTACATCTTTCATGTTTTATTTCTATGCTATTAATTTGATAAAAAAATACATCAGCTTGTCTAAAATACCTTCATATTTGGCCTGAACGGATTTATAAAATGGAGATTTAAGCAAACATATGTTGTTTGAGTTTGTTTCAAAACGCGTGCTCTGGTTATTTGTTTACAGATATAACAGGACTAATACTGGTGGGGATCTCAAGGTCATAAGGGCAGTGCTCGTTATATTTTGGGTTTTGGTCTCGAAGCTTTTAAAAAAGTGGGTCGGTCGGTTGATAATAAAAAAGAAAGAAAAGATATCTAAATCGAGACTCTTGCCATATAAGATCAAAGTGGTCAAACAGAAAGTCACAACATCTTCACACTGGATAGGTCATCTAAGCCTTATATTCAAAATATAGGAGATTTGTTGTGTACCTAAGAAAAAAGTCAAAATGTTTTATGCATCTGGAAAGCATGTTACCATAAACATTGTTGCAATAATTCTGCTTCCTAATATGAAACATTTATTCAACTAATTACGCTAATGAACAAACTTAAAATTGCTCACTTTCAAGGTGAAAGACATAATTTCAGTTATAATTATATGTGATAATTGCACTTTTACCAGCCAATAAACAGTTAGTGTTTTGGTTGTGATGGTCTAAACATTACCAGGGAAACACGAAAAAAACTCATGAATTTGATTTTGAAATTAAGGGCCTGGAAAAATCCATGATTCCAAAACCTAGAATTATTAAATTATCAAGTTAGGAATTAAAAAGAAATATTTAATTCGTTAATCCATCCATATTTTGTTAAACGGCAAAAACACATGCATGGGACTGAAAAATCTGCAGAATTCTGAAATGTGTGCAGATTTGTGCGTCAGAAAATCACAGGTGTACACATAAAATATCTCTATATTCCTAATATCAGTCATTTTAGGTTGCCATCCTAGAGTTTTCAATAAATAAACCTCAAACCTTTTACTTTTCTTTCTGAATTGTAGTGAAAAATCTGTCATACTTACAAGTCTATGAATAAAAAATAATCCGTAACATTCCCTTTTTTAGAAGAAATTTTTGGGGATTTTTTTTACCTTGGGATCCATGCCCCCCATGACCTTCAAGGTCATCCTTATATAAAAAGATATATGTTCGGAGTAGAGACTTGTTCTTAGGCTCATATTAAAGCTCACATCATCAAGCAGAGATAATTTTTCAACAATAATTGTGCCAGATTCAGAAGCTGAACTTCTTCTTATCATTCACGATACTATCAAAAGCAGTACTTTTTCCTGAATAATGTCTACCTCTAAGTGTAAAATTATGTTTATGGGGTGTATTTAGCAGTTATAATGGATAATGGATGGGTTAGATAATGCCAAAGGAGAAAAATAATGGATTTGCATAACGCCAACAAGTGTATGTCGAGGATAAAGAATCTCATTCATCTGGTCTGTGTCACTCATCTACACCTCGAAATATCAAGTCAAATATGTTTAATAAACAAAATAAGCAAATATCAGATAGCAGTAAACACCCTTTTTTATATCAGCCTTGCTCAAACAAGACCTTTGTGGAAAATGAAACAACAATAACAGAGATTTTGTTAATTTTTACACCAAATTCTGGCATTTTCTCAATAATTTGAATAATATTTCACTTTAAAAAACATTTTTTTCCAATCATGTATTACAAAGACATTAAAATGTCCTCTTCAAAACGAAATATCTCCATAATTTCAGAAAAAAATGTGTGCATAACAATGTTTAAGTAGAAATGGACACCTTGAAAGAAAAAATGCCGATTATGAATATATATCGTGGTGCGTGGGGTCTAATGTGCTTAGTGGTATATATAGCTTCCCTGCTAATATAATTTAAAAAATCACAAAGGATTTTAGCACATTCTTATTCAAATATATAACGGTATTATAAATGAAATTGTGTTTCTTTCTTATCAGATATCGGACATTTCACATTATTGAGCAATGATACAAGAAAATGTGATCTTATTGGGCACAACATGCACTTCTCCGGCATTCTTTGGCACGAAATTGTCATTGGCGCGGACTCGCATCCTGGACTCGCAGGAACTGAGTGAACCAGCCATTAACCATGAATCGTTACGTCATTTCAGTAAAACATGGGTTGTAAATAAATTACATGATATTGAAAAGCGAGAAAGGAATGCCTATGATGACCTGTTATGTCGCTATGCATGTGAGCCCTGCAGCCGGCTGGTGATCACACGGAACAGCGCCCTCTGCTGGGTACAGTGTAAGACAGGCAGAGAGGCTTTTGACGTTTGCATCTCAATACTCATAGCAATTGGCAGTGTTCCTTGGGGATAGCTTTGTTAAAATATCATTTAACAACAAATTGTGAGGCACTGAAGTGTTTGATATTCTCAACTTTCGTGATTTGGTCTTTTTTCTTCATTTAGCATTCACCAGAATATCTTATTAGCGTCTTTATGAGGAAATGTGCTGCAGTTTCTTTGGATCATTCATTCTGACGTGATTCTGTTTCTCAATGCTCTATCTGCATTTGTCTCAAAAGGTTTCAACCATCAGACTGCTAGTTTTAATAATTAAAACAATCAAACTTAAGACCCCATTCATGGAATGCCCCAACATGGAATGCACATGACATCCCCCATGGCATGCTCCGACATAGTTATTGACATGCTTTATGACATGCCCCAACATAGTTATTGACATAATCTGTTCATAGCGCTATGTTCAGGACGTGCATCCTGAAGAGATGAATTTTCAGTCTATTCTTAAATGAGGAGACTGAAGTACTTGTCCTAATATCAGTAGGCAAGGAATTCCAAAGTCTAGGGCCGACAGATGAAAAGGCCCTGTCACCCACTGTCCTTAGACTGGCATTAGGTACTTGTAGATGGGAGCCATCGTTGGATCTTAGACAGCGTTCCCCTTGTTTGATTAGGAGTAGATCACGTAAGTAAGGCGGAGCCTTACCATTTAGGGCTTTCCAGGTTAAGAGAAGGATTTTAAAATCAATTCTCGTATGAACAGGGGGCCAGTGCAGTTCCTGTAGTTTTCCTGAAATGTGATCGACATCCCTCATGGCATGCCCCAACATAGTTATTGACATCCTTTATGGTATGCTCCAACATAGTTATTGACCTGCTCCGACAGAGTTATTGACATCTTTTATGGCATGCTCCGACATAGTTATTGACCTCTTTAATGGCATGCTCCGACATAGTTATTGACCTCTTTTATGGCATGCTCCGACATAGTTATTGACCTCTTTAATGACATGCTCCGACATAGTTATTGACATCTTTTATGGCATGCTCCGACATAGTTATTGACCTCTTTAATGGCATGCTCTGACATAGTTATTGACCTCTTTAATGGCATGCTCCAACATAGTTATTGACCTCTTTAATGGCATGCTCCGACATAGTTATTGACCTCTTTAATGGCATGCTCCGACATAGTTATTGACCTCTTTTATGGCATGCTCCGACATAGTTATTGACCTCTTTAATGGCATGCTCCGACATAGTTATTGACATCTTTTATGGCATGCTCCGACATAGTTATTGACCTCTTTAATGGCATGCTCTGACATAGTTATTGACCTCTTTAATGGCATGCTCCAACATAGTTATTGACCTCTTTAATGGCATGCTCCGACATAGTTATTGACCTCTTTAATGGCATGCTCCGACATAGTTATTGACCTTCACCTCTCATCATGGATCGTATCAGTTTTATTTTTTATATTTATATCATCTATTGAACTTTACATCTTTCATGTTTTATTTCTATGCTATTAATTTGATAAAAAAATACATCAGCTTGTCTAAAATACCTTCATATTTGGCCTGAACGGATTTATAAAATGGAGATTTAAGCAAACATATGTTGTTTGAGTTTGTTTCAAAACGCGTGCTCTGGTTATTTGTTTACAGATATAACAGGACTAATACTGGTGGGGATCTCAAGGTCATAAGGGCAGTGCT
Organism: Amphiduros pacificus; assembly: GCA_949316495.1. Taxonomy (NCBI): domain Eukaryota; kingdom Metazoa; phylum Annelida; class Polychaeta; order Phyllodocida; family Hesionidae; genus Amphiduros; species Amphiduros pacificus. The sequence continues at coordinate 28,497,707 of OX439001.1, forward strand.
CGTTATATTTTGGGTTTTGGTCTCGAAGCTTTTAAAAAAGTGGGTCGGTCGGTTGATAATAAAAAAGAAAGAAAAGATATCTAAATCGAGACTCTTGCCATATAAGATCAAAGTGGTCAAACAGAAAGTCACAACATCTTCACACTGGATAGGTCATCTAAGCCTTATATTCAAAATATAGGAGATTTGTTGTGTACCTAAGAAAAAAGTCAAAATGTTTTATGCATCTGGAAAGCATGTTACCATAAACATTGTTGCAATAATTCTGCTTCCTAATATGAAACATTTATTCAACTAATTACGCTAATGAACAAACTTAAAATTGCTCACTTTCAAGGTGAAAGACATAATTTCAGTTATAATTATATGTGATAATTGCACTTTTACCAGCCAATAAACAGTTAGTGTTTTGGTTGTGATGGTCTAAACATTACCAGGGAAACACGAAAAAAACTCATGAATTTGATTTTGAAATTAAGGGCCTGGAAAAATCCATGATTCCAAAACCTAGAATTATTAAATTATCAAGTTAGGAATTAAAAAGAAATATTTAATTCGTTAATCCATCCATATTTTGTTAAACGGCAAAAACACATGCATGGGACTGAAAAATCTGCAGAATTCTGAAATGTGTGCAGATTTGTGCGTCAGAAAATCACAGGTGTACACATAAAATATCTCTATATTCCTAATATCAGTCATTTTAGGTTGCCATCCTAGAGTTTTCAATAAATAAACCTCAAACCTTTTACTTTTCTTTCTGAATTGTAGTGAAAAATCTGTCATACTTACAAGTCTATGAATAAAAAATAATCCGTAACATTCCCTTTTTTAGAAGAAATTTTTGGGGATTTTTTTTACCTTGGGATCCATGCCCCCCATGACCTTCAAGGTCATCCTTATATAAAAAGATATATGTTCGGAGTAGAGACTTGTTCTTAGGCTCATATTAAAGCTCACATCATCAAGCAGAGAAAACTTTAAAAAGACATTATGGTGCTAAATGTTATTGTTCCTGAGATATTGACATATATCTACAGATCATGATAAACTGTGCAAGGATCCCAAGGTCAAAAAAATAAAAAAAATTTCTGTGAGCTATTTGGGCCAAGGATCAACTATGGTTCACTTTGATTGTTTTAACTCCGATAAAGTGTTATTATGGAACACCCAAGGTCGGGTACACCAGATATCTGTGGCAATGTTCATTGTTACGTCTTCCGAGTATTTCACAATCGCAGCATTAAATAAAAGGGAGCCGAGAATATGATTTGCACACAGTTGATTTATTTCCTATAAATCTATAAATTCCACAACCATCTTAATTAATACATACACATTCACACCACAGTACAGAGCTGCCGCCATGCCACCTGGCGGGTAAATGTGGGGTGAACACTTAATACAGATAACACAAATACATGGAATTGTTAATTGTCGTAAACATTTGAGCAATTAACGCATTTACTAATAATATTTTGTCAAAATATGAATATTTAATCCTAGCAATACATGATAAATCCCCTAAATTACCATCATTGAAATATTTATTTTTGATTCCTGGTTCTACGGGTGGGATGGTGGGTGAGTGAAACGACCAGGAACAGAATGGCGTTGTGGCAGTTTTGCCGCGAAATGTGGCGTTCCCCACGTGACCACGCCGCCGTTGCTAAGGGACAACAATGCCCCGCTGAGACCCCTATGCTAACAGTGACATCTAACGGCTCCCACATTTAACACCACTTATCAAATATAAGTATGCATTATGTGACAAGATTGGTTGATGGCCAGTTTTAACAGTAAGTCATACCTTCATCATTTGAGCAGCATTCAATTCCTTTTGATGAGCTCTGAATATCAGTCACTCAATAATGCTGGACGTCATTCGAAATTTAAAACACTCAACGTCCCGACATGCATATAAAGTGGACATGGTTCAGTTGGTAAGACGTCAGTCTTCAATGCTTAAAGTCCGGAGTTCAAATCCTAGTTTGAACAAGTATTTCGCTCAATGCATATATATGCTGCATGGTCGTTATATATTCTATTACTGAATTATTCCTCACTCCAGCCAGTGCATATCAACACTGTTTGTCAAAGGCCGTTGTTTGTGTTATCATGTCTGTATGATAATGCAAAAGAAAGTCTCAAGTAGCTCTTCAAAAAGAGAAGGGCATTGAATGCTGGTGACAGGCTTCTATCTTACCTGATATGGCCTAAACAGTGATGTAAAACTCGATAATACAAACAAATAAAAAATAGTAATTCATACATCTGAATAGCTATATATATATATATATAGTGCCCACCAAAATGTCATCCCATTAGAATTGACCAGCCCCAGGTCCTGTGATATTGACTAAGACGCTAACCAATCAGTACAAAGTGGATTATATATGAATAGTCATTATTTTTTTCACCATAACAATCAGTGGACGGCATGATTTCTATGAATAGTCATAACTTGTGACTGATTCTGAGCGCCCCTTTTTACCGTTTGACGGCAGGGACTGAAAGAGTAGGGCATATGGTCCCGGTGACCGTCACATTGATCACCAGAGGTACACTCAAGAGAGCTTCACTACGTCGCCGTCTGGTGGTGGTGAATGCACTTCAACTAGCCCTTAAAAGTCCCAAATTAGGCTGAACAGGTTGATAAACAAAAACATATCTCATTACAACCGTTTGAAATTGATTTTGTCTAATTGCAGATACACTTGGATGAAGTAAAATACCACCCTACAAAGCAATGTTACCAGAAATTGTGATACTGTTGGGAATATCATTGACGGCCTCGGCAGACCTTGGTGCTTTATTATCACTGTCTCGGACAGGATACCTTGACTCACAGGAAATAAGTGATCCGGCATTAAACTATGACTCATTACGTCAATTGACAAAAGCAATGACAGATGAAGGAGTGCATTCTCTCGTCAAAAGGCAGAGGAATATATACGATGACAGACTGTGCCGCATGGTGTGTGAGCCCTGTAGCCGCCTGGTGACAACTATGATCTCATCTCGCTGCTGGGCGCACTGTCCACAGGGTGGCGTAGCGTTTGACGCGTGCATAACAACGCTGACTGCATTGAGGAAAAGTGACAGAGATTAACACGAACCAAAGATTCGCATTTGTCTTATGCAAGAATTATATGAGTGAATCCAATTGAGTAATTTGTTTTTAGTAAATGTTTGCTGTGCTTGGGTATTTTTTTTCTTGGTGGACTTGTGTAAACAATTTTATATAGTACAATCAAAACATATATATTTCGAAGTATGAATAATTACATAATATTTTATTTTAAAACATAAAATTAATTTGAATGTAGAGAATCTCATCAAAGAAAAAATAAATATGTGACAAATCATATCTGCATTATCAATGTTTGCATTAAATACAGATACAGAATAAAATATTACCTCTCAAGTTGGTTATAAATGACAATTGAAATGTTTTTAAATATAACTGTGTGTATATAATATATCCGATAACATTTGAAAGGGAAAATGTTTTTGGAAATTTGTTCTTGAATCCGATTATGAAATGGTCCAGTGAACTTATGCGCACACACTTACTTTTGGATTAGTATTTATTTTGGCATTCAACTGTTATGAACTTTTTAAACTCACAATTATAAGTATACGGATCTTAAATTGGAATGTAAAATAAGTAATGAATGCTTGGTCCATGTAAGTTATTTAATTAACACAATATGCACTTAAAACGAATACATTTATATTTCATTCATCATTTTTATTCAATCATATGCATATTCACATCAATAAATTTACAAAGTTTACAAAATTATATTACTATACAGTTGATTGATGGCGATGATTGTATGACAATTATATACAGGTGATGATCACATGACATGATCACATGACATGATCACATGGCAAGCTCCACATTACAAATACAATCACTAAGCTGAATGCAGCTTACTTTTGTTCACATTTAGGACTGATTGACGTATTCACATCTTAATAATTTTACAAGACTTATAACTTTATTTTGATATTACATTATCTTCCTACTGTCAAAATGGCGCAGATTAAGACAGGTAGGTTTTACTATATGACACACTCTAATGATTATGATTAGTTGATTTATTGATATCTTAAAATCATTAAAAGGTACAAAGCCAGGATCGATTGATAGATTGCAACATTTTGCAAACTTGTGAGCACTTCACAAATAATGTGAAGTGCTCATGAACAGACCATGTACATTCTAAAAAAAAATAAACCCCATTCTGTCCTGTACAGACTAGTTTGACACACATTCAATGCGAATATTCTACTCTGCTTGATCCAGTCATATCTAGGCAAAAAAGCTCATTTTGGCCAATCATCTTTTAACATACATTAATAGTTATAACACTCACATTTGGCAGCTTTCTTTCAAAACATAATTGAAATCCTCTTTTTAATATCTGTGAATTGTAAGGTGGCTCCTTTTCACCGGTGTATGCCTTATTGTTAAGATCGAATGTTACATGGAAAACAATGTCAAAATAGATTTTGCATCTTTCTTGACATAAGATAAATGTTATTTCAATGTTTATTAATTTTAAGTAGACTTCAAGCTGAACAAAAACCTTTTACGTTTTCAACCTTATTTTCACCGCTTCCATATTTTCTTCTATATTTTCACATTTCTTTAAAATAGAATGTTTGACAATAAAGAAATATGTGTGCACTCAGATCCCTGATGTTGTGTATGGCGTATTTGGTGTCGCAGAGATCACGAAGGGTTTATTTTGACTGAAATAGCTGCGACAAAATATTTTGCTCATGAGATGCACAGAAATCAGTGACGTAATACGAATGTAGCCAATATGAAGGTGACAAGGGTTACAATGGACGTAGATAGAGCACTGGCGCTATCAATTACGTTGTCCCCATCCTCACCAGCTGCAAACAAAGTATAGGCTCTCATTAAAAAAATAAATCGATCTCACCCAATCTCAATAAAAATGCTAAGTACTTTAAATTTTAAATCTTAAACAACTCAAACTAAACATCAAAACCGTTTTCACAATTCTCTTACATTTAGCTGTGGTTTAGTTCAATTCTGAACCCATTGGAATGAGAGTGTAGCCTTGTGTATTCATATTACCTAATACGAACTGTGCATTGTATTGTACTAATTTGATACTTACTAGTTTAATGCTTACATTGTAGTAACTTAATGCTTACATTGTACTAATATAATACGTACATTGTACAAGTTTAATACTTACATTGTACTAGTTTAATGCTTACATTGTACTAGTCTAATGCTTACATTGTATTAGTCTAATACGTAGATTGCCCCATTGTAATGCTTATATTGTACTGGTTTAATGCTGCTTATATTGGACAAGTTTAATGCTTACATTGAACTACTATAATATGTAGATTGTCCTATTTTAATGATTATATCATTCAGGTTTAATGCTTATATTCAATGCTTACACTGAACTATTTTTAATACCTATTTTGTATTAATTTAATACTTACATTTTACTAGTTTAATACTTATTTTGCATTAGTTAAATACTTACATTTCACAAGTTTGATGCTGAAGGCTTCGGTGCCTCGTTGAGAGCTAGAGGAGAAGGTATAATCTTGGAAATGCTTGGACGTCACTTGGGAAATAGTTAGGACCAGATCGATTCTACTGGAACTAACCTCCTGCAAATACCAGAGACTGATCAGACAAACATTAAAGCTACTTTACCTATGAAAAGATGCTATTCTTTATAATGTGAAATGAAGCAGTTATATCTAAGCCTACCTCTGTGGCAAACTTAATATCTTCCGCTTTGTCATTAGGGCTGAGGACGAGCTCGCCCTCGTAGGTGGTGACATTGATATGCTGGAGAGGTCCAGGGTTGAAGTGCACAGGGCAGCGAATCACAGCGTTCCTCTCATGCAGCTTGGCCTTATGTTCAGCAGAGCAGTTGTACCACGGCTTGACTGCAATAGCGCAATGTGCAGATAATCAGACTGTGTGCAATTCAATATGCAATTACTATGTATGATAAAATTATATCACTTTGATATCAGCTTTGTTTTATTTAAACCTGCAAAAAATTGAAAAAAAAACTGTGCGGCAATGAAACAACAAATCGCTTTTTTGAATATAGTTAGAAATTTATATGATTTCATTTAAAAAAGGCTTGATTCAAATAATATGTATTGACGTAGCTGAGTGCACGGAGCGTGACTTACAGTTTACTACTAGGTTGAGGGAGGAGGCCATGCTCCAAGGCAGATGTTCCACGGTGGCATTACACACCAGCTTGGTGCCGTGGTCGGCCGGCTTCACCTTGAAGTTGGCTTTGTGCAGGCTTTTATTATAGGAGTAATGCATGGGGCAGGCATCGGCCTTGTTCTCACAGTGGACCACTATTTTACTTCTCTACAATGTCAGATACAGAAATGAATAAAATTATCGCTGTTGTTGCTTGGGTGTATGTTTCAGAGAATACATAATATATGCATAATATTTTTTAAATGGAATGGGTTGTTGAGACACATTTGTTATAATGAGTGCTTTGTAGGATAAATATGATTATACTGTGAAACGCGATGGGATTAGCTGGTTATAATGATATTGATACCCACCCCATTGAATTGATGGGTGTAGCTGGTTATAATGATATTGATACCCACCCCAGTGAATTGATGGGTGTAGCTGGTTATAATGATATTGATACCCACCCCAGTGAATTGATGGGTGTAGCTGGTTATAATGATATTGATACCCACCCCAGTGAATTGATGGGTGTAGCTGGTTATAATGATATTGATACCCACCCCAGTGAATTGATGGGTGTAGCTGGTTATAATGATATTGATACCCACCCCAGTGAATTGATGGGTGTAGCTGGTTATAATGATATTGATACCCACCTCAGTGAATTGATGGGTGTAGTTGTTGCTGCCCGTGGTGATGTTGATATGAGGCTTGGGGACTGCGCCCATAGTCACGCAGCTGAGATCTATCTCTTCGTCCTCTTCCAGCTCCAGAGTCTCTCCATCTGGAATCTCTTCGGTGCCATTATGGAATGCAGCGTGTGATGCTGGGGCTGTAAGTAATCAGGTTAACATTACAATCAGGTTAACATTACAATCAGGTTAACATTACAATCAGGTTAACATTACAATCAGGTTAACATTACAATCAGGTTAACATTACAATCAGGTTAACATTACAATCAGGTTAACATTACAATCAGGTTAACATTACAATCAGGTTAACATTACAATCAGGTTAACATTACAATCAGGTTAACATTACAATCAGGTTAACATTACAATCAGGTTAACATTACAATCAGGTTAACATTAAGCATGTTATTTGATATACTATGATTTAGTGCATGGTTAGTCTGTATAATGCAACAGCTAAGCATGATGTCTGATTAAGTCAAATTTGAAAGGTATACATGATCTCTTTGATAATATTAAATGTACCAGTCTTTGTCCATTCAAGTCTGATTGCTGTGATAATGCTTAATAGATTGGTGGTTTATTCTTATTTAGGTCTTAATAGATTTCAACCTAGTTCATAATTGATTTTATTTCAAGATCACAAGGTTTTCTTTTGATATTTTTCCAGCATTATGGGGATAAAAAGATGGCTGTACTCACTGTACACCTCAAGGCGGATAGAGTCGAGGGTCTCGGTGCCCAGAATTCTGCACACGTATAACCCGGTATCGTGCTCAACAACAGCTGAAAAGTAAAACTTATATTTGACAAACTCTAATACTAATCAATATGCTGATGAGTAAGTCTGCTTCATGAACATGCAATGGACATATTATAATGAGTCTCGTTTAGATCTGGTATAAACTATTTCTTTTCATCGTAAATTATGTAAGCTTTCACAACTTTGCTGCAAATTTCTATTCGAGCTCTATTATAGGTCATACCAATATTGGCAGTTGCTTGGTCACTCACAGATCTTGGAAATGGTTGGCCACTCACAGATATAATTAATATTTGGTCACACAAAGAGTAAAGTTATAATTGGTCATACACAGAGCGAGGATTTTTAAATAATTTTGTAGAGAAATATAAGAAGTATCATCCATTAAACATTGGCAACCTAAAAGAAATGATATGATAAATAAGTGTAAATCGCCAAAACCATGAATAATCTCAAGTTCCTTCAAGCTGGTAAAACAATGATAAGCAAGAGATCTTAATAGATTTTGATTTTAATAGATTTTGATTCTCCCCTCAAAGGTTGACTTCCTTCACTTAAAGCATACCCTTGGATGTATCATATTGCATCATATCAACAGTAGTATCACGATGGTTACTTTCATACTCACTACTTGTTATGTGCAGAATAATCACCATGGTTATTTCATACTCACGTGTTATTTGCAGCATTATCACCATGGTTACTTTTATACTCACGTGTTATTTGCAGCATTATCACCATGGTTACTTTCATACTCACGTGTTATTTGCAGCACACCATGGTTACTTTTATACTCACGTGTTATTTGCAGCATTATCACCATGGTTACTTTCATACTCACGTGTTATTTGCAGCACACCATGGTTACTTTTATACTCACGTGTTATTTGCAGCATTATCACCATGGTTACTTTCATACTCACGTGTTATTTGCAGCACACCATGGTTACTTTTATACTCATGTGTTATTTGCAGCATTATCACCATGGTTACTTTCATACTCACGTGTTATTTACAGCATTAGCACCATGGTTACTTTCATACTCACGTGTTATTTGCAACATTATCGTGGTAGTTGTGTCAGACATTTCATATTTCTTAATGTCAAATCTTCCACTGTCGTTGTCATCATACTTTGGATAAAGAAAGTCTCCCGAGCTGATCTGGAATGATAAGAATAAATCATGGCATTAAACACTTTATCTAATGTACTTAGTGCATATATATATATATATATATATATATATATATATATATATATATATATATATATATATATATATATATATATATATATATATATATATATATATATATATATATATACTTTGGTCATCTGTTATGAAATGTGGAAATATTGTGAAGTTTCATGCATCTCCTCACTACAACCAAATATGTAGGCAATGTAGGTGTCAGGATAGTATCAATACTATAGTTATTAACATAATGCAGGTGAAACAAGAGGTGCTGGAAGTAATCTGGTTGCCATAAATTCTGGGCCCATAGGATCTTTACTTCTAGATTCTCTTCTTCAGCATACCAACTCTAAGATCATGATGATATAAAGAAAACGTGGACTTTATTCTCAATACAAAATGTGTATGGTGAGAACAGCTTCCAAGATTTCGTGAGTCTGACTTCTGCTGCAAGGGTGTTTTATACTGCCCTTTAGCAGAGCCAATCTCAGCTGAAAGCTGTCTCTTCTTCCAGACCACCTGATTGGCTGATATAACTAAATACTGAGTTAAATAATTATAATCCATGCAAATATGCTGCTGTGAACCAAGGGCCATGTCAATGAGGGACTAATTCTAGCAGCTGTTAGGAGCTGGGACCTTATTTGGGAACAGGTTGGTACGGGAGCAGAGCTGAATATTTTGTCGAGTCAACATATTCCATGACTCCCAAACACATTCCAAACTGTCAGAGTTGTGGTAAACAACTATATTAATGACCTTTTACTAATTAGTTAATAAGTTTAATTCATAAGAATAAAACTTTGGGGAACTAATAGTTAATTGTATGTAGAATTAGTTTCTGACAAGAATTTTGCTGTAGAGTTGGAACATTGTCTGCCTTTGTTGTTTAACTGTAACAGATATTATTTTACATGTTTTGTTTGCGGAAATTATGGGAGCTTAGAGGGCTCATATATCCTGAACACTCTCAGGACAGCTCATTTTATATGTCCATGTAGAGATCTGAAGAGAGAGATTTATTCATCTCAGCAAAATGCACTCACCATTAAGAGATCAAAGACTTAGATAAAAAAATTAACTCGGTTTAATGAACTTGAAAATATATCGTCAGTTTTTGGCATAAACGAATCAGACACTCTTAATCCAATGTGTTAAGAAACTAAACAAAACAACCTACATACAAGAGATTTCTAAACACGTTTTGGTGCTTAGATTCTATTGACTTTTTCCATCATTTTTGGACCTTAAATATGGAGCCATAACAGCTCAGTCAAAGTATGTATTGTTTAAAATTAAAATGTGTTTGGAATAGTATTGTAATAAGAGTGCAAGATACAGCAGACCTCAATCCACTTGTCATTATTCATATTGAGCCAAAATTCAGCGAAAGTTTGCATTGTGTTTAGAATGGCGTAGGAAATATCAGACCTCTTCCCACTTGTCCGTCAAGTTCAGCCAAAGTTTGTATAGTGTATAGAAAAGTGTTGTGAAAAGAGTGTAGGAAATATCAGACCTCCTCCCACTTGTCGTCCACTCCGCCGTCGATGTTCACAACAGTGATCAGCTTGTAGATAGAGATGGGGTCGGAGCCGGCATTGGTGGTCCTGCACGTGAGGGTGACGTTGTCGTTTTTGTGTGCCTTTTCCTGTGTGATGTCCACAGACACTGTCTGCTGGCCCCATACACAACCTGCAAAATAGCAGACAACTCTGTCAAAGATATTCGCTCAAACTGGTCCAAATATCAACCAAATGAATAAAAGAAGGAGAAAGACATTTAGACGTGGAAAAAACGATATCAATAAAAGATTTTATTAAGGACATGTACTCGAGGACATGTAAATAAATTGTAATTTGGTTTGTGTGAGTTAATGATTTTGCTTGGTTGAAATGACAAGCATCTGTTCTTTGACATACGCATAGATTAACTATGTTGTTCTCTTTGTTTAAAATATAATTTGTGGGTTTTTAAAGCCGAGTTAACAAGTAAAGACGTTGGGGCGCTAATACAATTGGAAACGAAGATGAGACATCGGGAATCAATCAACGGCAAATAAACTGTGTGGATATCATTGCATGTTATGATTCCATTTGTATCACGACCACGGGCCGTCTATTAATAGCAATGTCTAACAAATTAATTCCCAATTCACAAATGCTGATTTAATTGAGTGTCGTTATTGTGAAAGTGGCAAGCCTTAGGGCAGTAACCCAGGGGCAGACTCCCTGATCGGGGCACGCATCATAGCGATGGCGCGTGCGCCCGCCTACTTCCGGAATGGCGTCCCCGAACTTTCTGAAATTATCGTCTGCTTTCCCACAGCTCGTGCATTATGGACGCCCCGTTGCGTGTAATCTCACAATTGTCATAGAAACTAACCCTTCAATTTAGCTTGCCACATTATCACTTCATCTACATAATGAAACAATCCCTAACAAAACAAGCCGTCCACAGAGAAACACCTCTCTTCATTAGGCCTAGACGCCTTCATTATTGCTGTCAGTTTTCAGGGAGTTCGGCACAGAAGTGGTTGAGTTCTGGCAAGCACAATGAGTCCCTATTACAATGAATGTGTCTATTCGTGTGAAACAGCAATCACAAGAAGCGGTGTTGGTGACTCCAGACTGTTTCTCACTGGCTCGGCCTCTCCACTGACATTCACCAATTATGTGTCAATAAACTCTGGACCATTAAATAAAACCTGGTGGCCACCATATCAAATTGAAAAAAAAACATAAAATGTAACCGTTTCTATGGATTTGATATGTTTTCAACATAAATCCAAAATATAGCACTGTGTAATCAAATAAAGCTTGAGTCTGTCTGCTGAAGAAACAGATGCTATTGGTTGGAATTATCTGAACTGTTCAGAACTCATTTCGTAAAAACAATGAGGTATGACTTAAAACTAAGCAAATGTGTACGGCTGATCAGAGGTCTGACAGTAGCTTAATGTCTGCTTGATGACAATTCATACTTGGCGCTCAAAATATGCACCTGTTACCAATGATATCAGCGAACTGACAAGAACTGACTGGCGCAAAACCGGCCCCACAAGCTTAAGCACAGTTGGTAGAGTGTAGGATCTGTGCCTCTAATGGTTATATAAGTGGAGGACGGGAGGTGGTGGGTTCGACTCACACTGCCGGCAGTGTAACTTTCACACTGGTTAAAAGTCTCGAAAGTCGACCTGATATGGCCATAGTTGCTGAAAGGGTCGTTAAAACACCATTTCACAATTTTTTTGACTGGCGCAATGACCATACATTGCACGTTCACGTGATCATATTGAAATACCACCTTTTTGAAGTTGTACTCTAGTTCTTCTCTCACCTTTTCTTCAGTAATTAAAAGAAAGTGAACTTTAACTTTAAGGAAAATAAACCAAATAATGAATTAAGTTTTGTTGTAAACCCTTGCGTGGACCATATAAAATATAATGTGTAGTATTGACACCAATTTTAATTATATTCCAACCAAAACATTGCTGAAATCGCCAAAGGTAACCAGGCTTGTATGTACAAATGTAACATTAGGAACCTAACAGGGATGCAGTGAACTACCGCTAGAGGCGCTGCTGGTTTGTGACCTCAGGCCAGAGGAGACATAGTCAGCCGCTATCCCTCAGGTTAAAACTGTCACAAGTCTATGATCATCAAGATAACCGCATTGTTGGTCTGCATACATGAGATACAAGCTATGGATTACAGATTATATTAAACAGAGAGAGAGATTACAATGTTAGCATCGCATTATAAGAGATAAATGCTGTTAATGATATATCTAGTTCATACTGATCATCACTTTTCTGTCCATCCATGTCCTATTCATAAAAGAATAAAACTATACAGAGATGTCCAGATGGGTGTTAAGATGACGTAATATCAAAATATCAATTGTCATGTATATGTGTCTGAGTTGATTAACAATACGGAAATGCCAGTCATTGGGCTGCTCTGCATGACATTGGTAGTATCGCATATGTCTCCTCATTATTTCTTCAGTCATTGCCCCATATTTGAAATCATTCAAAATTTAGAATTTCCAGAGTAATAAATACTCGTATTGCTCACTAAAATATATTCCAATCCGAAATGACCACCATCAGGTTAAAACCTGTCATCTTATTATTCTAAGATACATTTAAGTATTTCAAAGAATAATTTGCATCCTGACGCCACAACACCAATCCTATGACCGACTCATGAATGCAACGACTCTGGTGGCCTTATAGCAAATACATGAATTCAATATTGTATTTTATTTAGCAGTGATCACCGTGACATGGGTATATTTGTTTTGTTTGATTTAAGTCCCTTTCAACACTATTTCATTTATATCATGAATAAATCTACTTGTAGTAGACAATGGTGTAGGCAAATATATTATTGTTCAGGATATTTGGTATGGGTGACAAATCTTGAAGATCACACAACGCAACAGACTTTTCAAATTGAATCAGAAACTTTGATATGCAGAGCCCGCCATAGATCACATCTTAGCAGGAAATCCGCTTTAGATGATTTGTCACATCGAGGTGACAGTTCTTGGCAGCGATTATTATCGACACTTTCGCTCCGCAGGGGGGGCGACACACCTGTAATCAAATATGTGGGTCACGTGGTCATAATGATAAACTGACACCAATTGAAATAGACACTTAATTAAAACTTTGCGAAATTCACAAAAAGGTCAAAGCGATATTGGCAATTTCCCGCAACTCAGAACTCATTGGTTGCGAAATTGACAAAGAGAACTTGCTATAAACCAGAGAGAAAGCGATGCTGTTGCTTCATCTCATATTGCACATTGACATATTTCAGGGTGATATTGACCCGGGGAGTTGCTGGGGTGACGTGCGCAGTCCGGGAAGTGAGCGGCAAGGTCTAGTTTACTGCTTATCTCGCTCCCCCAAGAGAATGGACGGTCAATGCCGGAGTAAAGCAGAGATGGTGGAATGATGAGCCGAGCCAGTATTTCACACGTGTGGCATGTCAACAGTACAGACTTTGTACATTTGCAGCCTGACAGTGGTCAATGTATCACCCAGACGCACATGAACATGACCATTGACCACGCCACCTAGCGGTCATTTATCATTCCATACTGCCCATCGATTTCGCGTCCTGGTAACAAGCCGCCTATTCTTCATGTTGTGAGGGCCAGTTCGGCAGTAATATTCTGTAGCCATAAACATGCTATGTGCACAAAAGACTTCCTAAAAGTTGTATATTGACCTTGAATATTTCTCTGGGGTCACCCATAAGCAACTGTGAAGTTTTGGCCAAAGTCGCCATATTTAACTATATCAGATTCCTAGATATAAATATTATGTAAAGCAGAAAGTACAAAACCCAGGAATGTTTTCCCGGTTTGCTGTGTTCCAGAGCTATAGATTACAAAGAGGAGATCACTTTGACACCAGCGCTGTATACAAACCTGGGTATTGCTGAAGAACAATTTATCTACACCGGATAAAATCCTATGTATCATTCTTATCTGAAGCCAATGTTGAATAACCACATAACATGCTTAGATAGATTGACAAACATGGATCCGATATAACATACGAGCCATAAATACCATGTGAAATATCGGTGATCACTGATACACAGGTCGGCTGAGCTCATCATTCACGGTAACATTGCCGGAGCAGACCGCGTCCATCATTAGCAGCATTGCATTAAGGTATGAATGAGAGACGTCCTCAATAGAGTTGTGATTGGTGTTAAGTAGCAGAAGCAAGCTGGTCTCCTGATGAATGGATCACAGGTTGAGAGGCAAATTCATAAAGACAAAACCACAGTTTCTAAAACTCACAGTGTGCTTCTGAGCATTGCAACGCCCAAAAGTTAGTAGACGTTTGAATGCACAGTTTGTGACATTGACCAGAATGCAGATAAAGGCAGAGTGTGCCCCAGTGACACCATTAGCGTGGTGCATGCCGGTACCTGGCCCATCAGACCACCCTATAAGGTGATCTATGGGCCAGTAATTGCTCTACTCCGCGCCCACCCTTATGATTCTCACCTTTTCATGAGTTCATTTCATTTTGTAGACTGGACTCTTCAAAGACGAGAACATAATGGTGTTATAAAGTAAATCTGTGTGCAATGAATGTACTATCATATATACCAACCGAGGTCATAAAGCCTAACTTGGTAGGATAAAACCCCTGCCTGCTGGTAGGATGAATCCCCTATCTGCTGATTGGATAGGTCCACTGCCTGCTGGTAGGATAAAACCCTGCCTGCTGGTAGGATGAATCCCCTATCTGCTGATTGGATAGGTCCACTGCCTGCTGGTAGAATAAGACCCTGCCTGCTGGTAGGATGAATCCCCTATCTGCTGATTGGATAGATCCACTGCCTGCTGGTAGGATAAAACCCCTGCCTGCTGGTAGGATGAATCCCCTATTTGCTGATTGGATAGGTCCACTGCCTGCTGGTAGGATAAAACCCTGCCTGCTGGTAGGATGAATCCCCTATCTGCTGATTGGATAGGTCCACTGCCTGCTGGTAGGATAAGACCCTGCCTGCTGGTAGGATGAATCCCTTATCTGCTGATTGGATAGGTCCACTGCCTGCTGGTAGAATAAGATCCTGCCTGCTGGTAGGATGAATCCCCTATTTGCTGATTGGATAGATCCACTGCCTGCTGGTAGGATAAAACCCCTGCCTCCTGGTAGGATGAATCCCCTATCTGCTGATTGGATAGGTCCACTGCCTGCTGGGAGGATAAAACCCTGCCTGCTGGTAGGATGAATCCCCTATCTGCTGATTGGATAGGTCCACTGCCTGCTGGTAGGATAATACCCTGCCTGCTGGTAGGATAGATCCACTGCCCGTTGATTGGATAAATCTCCTGCCTGCTATAGGGTAAAACCCCTGCATGCTGGTTGGATAAATTCCCTAACTACTGCCAGGAAAATCCCCCGCCTGTCGGTTAGACAAATCCCTGGGAGGATAAATGCCTTGCCTGGTAGGATAAATCCCCTTCCTGCTAAGAGGATAAATTATGCCAAAAGGTTTTACCTCATGGCCTTGCCCTATAACCCGATCCCACGGATAGTCTATACCATGCCAGCATTGGACATAAGTCCTGGAAGTGTAAATGTCACCAACTATTTGGACACGAATGTCTTCAATATATCAGCACCCATTTCAATTCTAAGCATACAGCCAGTAGCGTGTTTGGTTGCAGGTGTTTCGGGAGAGCTCTCTGTCCAACACTAATGATACTTATGTGGAAATAAATTGAAATAGTTTCCAGTAATGAGCTTGAAAATATGCCATTGTCCTGCGGTTTCATGGTGGTTTCACCTGATTCATAATGGAAACAGTTGCCATGGAAATGGTTTTTAAAGAGAATATTTATGCGTTCTCCACTTCATAAAATAAGGTAATGGGAAAGTGGTAACTTCATAAATGTTTCGCAGATTTACTGCCGTTTCGCCACGGGCTCCAATCAAGAAAAACACTATTTTTTATTCATATGTTTATAATAAGAGAGTTCTACTTTCCACTTCATTTTCATGAATATAGGACTCCACAATAAATCGAGATATGACAAGCAAAAGGCACTTTTAATTTTCCTAATTACCAGCCTTAATCCCCAATTATGAAAATGTAAATAATGCCATAAAGAAGACTTCCACGATAAAGCCCTTGGTATTAGACCCGCCTAAACATAGCCCGCCGCCCGGGAGTCATTCTTCCCGCCAGATATAGCAGCGCCTCTGCCGGGCCAATGTCCATATTTTCATTTTCCACATGTCAGTATGAATGAAGCTTGTGTTAGACAAACCTGGTATACCTGACACGTCTGCTATGTTCTTCCTTCTCTGATTTTTTCTAAGTTGGAATTTATTTTGATAAACTGTACATGTGCTGAGATTTAGATTAACACTCATGATGAATTTGTTTTTTACTCCCCACTTTAAGCATGACTGATTGAGAAAATATCTCATCATAAAAGTCAATTAATTAGTTATTATTGATGTATAATTCCAAATCTTCAAACAACAATAATAACAACAAAACATTAAAAACGGAAATAATCGTAGTGTGGATATTTCTTGATAAGCTCAAATATTTCTTTGTATAACAGCTGAATATTCTGTCTGTGCTGTGATTTATACAGCCATTTCCTTACTTTATGTCTTATTCCCATTTTCCAGTCAGTAATGGCTTCTGAATTACCCCAAGCGTCCCATAGTGAATCCTGCCACCAGGGCGATAATTATGGCAGACCTCAACCACGCACAGGAATAAACGCCACAGGTCCCTGGCAGCGTGAACAACTCATTTCTCTGCAGATATATTTTTCATCCTGATTTTATTGTAGTGTGACAGACCAGCCTTTCTGTTATCATGATAAACTAGCTGGGAGCAAAGAATCTAATTGATATATATGATCGCCCTTTTAGACTTAATTCTAAGTTGGTTCTTGTTGAATGAGAGGTTGTTGCTAAGGGGAGTTCACATGTGCTCACCGGAAGCACTCCATGAGCATGCGCCCCTACTCTACTGCATGAGGTGTTACATAAATGTGATCTACTCAAGTCATAAAGACAGTGAGACTGGAATAAGGGGATGATGGAGATGGCATAGGCTTGCTAGTTGGTGCGATGAATACAGAAGGAGACTTAGACAAGTGGAAGGTCTCACCTGGTCTGAGGCTGGGCCAATATCTCGCCTCATTAACCCCTGATGGACAAATGGCCTCGCCTGAAGAGACGGGTTTGGGGGCAGAATCTCATTACGGGACGGACAAGGCCCTCGCCGGTTGGGGCGCTCCGGGAGGGCGGGCAGGGGAGGACGGGGCGGGGTGGGACCTCCTCCCGGGATACACAAATGCTGTATAGATTGATACATTAGACACACATAGGCGACGGGAGTAACATTGTTGAGACATCTGTCAATCCCGCTACCTGTCATTGGAAACACTTTTTAAACTTTTGTATTCCATTTTTTGTTTGATTAGTATTATAAAAATAATATTATGTTCACTAATGTAAACACAAATAGAGAGAAGAAAATAATTCTAATAGACATTGTACTGATTTATGAGGTAATGATCTGGTGACAGAGGTTAAAAGTGCGCTCTGTTGACATGCGGTACATGGGAACATAGTCCTAAGTTACGAGAACAAGCTTCCTCTCTTAAACCAACGAGACTAGAAGCACGGTCTGGGCGTGCCCATGCATCAACAATGACCAATTCAAAGTCTCCACTGGGATATTCTCATAACTACTTGTAAACTGACTAACGAGGCGAGAAATCGCTACAAAGGACCTTATGAGGAATGACCTGTCTACTATGAATGAGGACCTTCTGTCTAGGGTTGCTGAGTGCTCTCAAGTAGCGCATTATGACAACCATCGAATCACAACCCGCAGCAAACCGCGCTTGCCTTTTCTCTGTTAATGTAATGTATAGCAAATAACCATATTTAATCTTTTGTTCTGAACTACATTTATGTAATCATGCTCTGTCCTATTTAAATAGTTCTGTGCCAGAATATGAGGTACAAAGAGTTGTGGATTAATTAAGCAGGAGATAAGCAGGTCAGATGGCGATGAGAGGGTATCTGAATGCCCACGCCTGTAACATCAGGCCTCACCACCGTGCGTTTTACCCACCAGCCCTGTCTGGTCCTCTATAGAGTTGTGTCTTGTTTGTCTCTTTGTTTTTTGCGCTCGGATAGACAGAGAACATAGGCAATGACCAGGAAGTCATTAATCATTCATCCTTTAAAATAGCACCACCAATGGCTCAATTCCACTTCAATAGAGGGTAGCTTTTACTCCTATGTATATATGACGTCATGCCAGATAATGACAGAATAGATGATACCGAGATATAACGACTAGAGTATTATGCTTATCACATTCCATAAACATCAGCATTACGATTGGGAGTAGTTTTCTGAACTTTTGGCTGATGACTTCTTACGGCAGTTGGCTACCATGTAATGACACGTACATAAATACTTAATCATGAACGATTGTCGTGCCAGTGAAGGTTAGCCCTTGTTTTCAAACATTTTAGGATATAGATATTTTAGTGGCACTGATCAGGGGCAGATAGATAGATGTACGTCCTAGCCACAGGAGGGTCATATGTCATGTCAATGGACGTATACTTTGGTGTAACAATTGCCCATTTTATTTTACTAGAACATATGATATGTCATCAAATGGCAATAAAATTCAATTTGGTCTCTCAGATTAATACTATGAAATAACTACATGATAATGTGTGGGTAATCAATGCTCCCTAAATGTTTCCTGAAACCAGGATGCTCCCTGGAAGCTGTGATGCGTTCATACTGATCCAAGATATTAGCTTATCTGGTGAAGTTTACTTATCAAATAATCAATAAAGTTATATGTATGGTGTTAATTGGATGTAATCATAAACTCAATACAGCACTTGACACACTCGGCCTAGATGACTAATAGGAACTCCCAGCAATATGACATCACCGTTATCTGGAGGCAATCCAGGGCAATATGAGTGCACAGAGTGAGTGGCCTGTTTGGAGCGTATTACGCAACTTTGGCCCCCAACCATAGCCAGATCACACCTCCGCTCCTACCAGTGGACATATCACAAAACATGCTCACTAACTTTAACACCACATTGTTTTATTCAATCTTTCAAACAGTGTTTATTTTGTATACACTATAGAGTATGTCCATGCGTATGTCAGTATCACATGCCATACATGACCCTACATGACCATACATAACTAATGAGATGCCCTCTCACACCTACAATGATCACGTGACCCCAGGCGATAGCGGACCTCCTTGTCCCACTGCCAAGAGTCTGTATACATAACAGAAGTATTTACCTCACAGCAACCTCGCTTTACTCAGTCTCATGCAAAGAGACACGCTTTTTTGTTCATTAGCCAATCTAAATAAGTTTAACACAATTGATCTATCACAGATAGCGGTTGGAGACGTAGCCGATATATCTCTTCTTAGTGATACAGCTAAAAATGTCTGGCCAAAGTGCAATATTATAGATGATAACTATCAGTAGTGTTTCACATTTGGAACTCGGCATGCTCCAATGGCCTCCTCGCCTATTAGATTATCATAACCGTAGCCACCAGTGCTATGTGAATGCATCATGATGACCATGTTAGCGCTGCAGGGCATTTCTATACATGTGTTACACTCTACAAGGCAAAGCCCCATTGTCTTGAACATGCTTATGGCCTACATCTACACAACGCTAAACCAAGAGATCTCTATCAGAATTTCATAAATAAAAGCACATTAGGTAACGAATGTTTTTTTCCGATTGTATGTTGGCTTTGCAATTGGCTAGAGTTTGGTTGTATGTATGATGGACACAGTGGCTGGGGGTGAGGCTAGTGTATGCAGAGGATGTCGTGAGTCCTGGGGGGGGGGGCATCTAGCCTACCTGACAGAGCCTTATCGTCCGCCCCACACTATCAGGCTTTGTTTGGAGGTGTGACTCCACTACTTTATGCCTGATTCTCTGCTGGGTTTGTCCTGCCAGGCATATCCCAGTAATTTATAGTTTGTAAGTTGTAATTTGAAATTATTGTGCCTTTTAGAGAATTTCCCCATTGTATGGATATTTCAAATTGAAAAGTTCAGAAAGTAATGAACTAGGTCAGAGCTTTTAGATTAGGCGTCCGTGACATTGAGATTACCTGGTTGTTTGAAGGAGCAATGTAATATATCTGTCTACCTATGTACTTAAATGTAAAGACATAAAACTGGACAACTTACCCACACAGGCTAGAGCAGCCAGGGAAATAAGCAGTGTTTGTCTAGGCAGCATTTTGGTAGTATAACTGGTCCGGTTCCACGGGATGGTGTCGTGAAGTTTATAACTGCTGAGCAAAGGACAGACGCCGGCCGCCCAGTAGATAGTACAAAGGTGATACTGTGATAACAACTCAGCACTGATAACACAACCCACACACACACCTTATCACAATCAAATCCCCCGGATTTACCGGTTTTCTGATCTCAGAAGCTTTTGTGTCCTTTGGCTTTTTGATAATATCCATGAAATGAGTTGACCAAAATGAAAGTATTCCTTGGTTATGCGGTAGATGCTGCGCGCTGCGTGTCTGGGTTCCAACTGAGCCGTGGTAGAGAAGTGTGACCAATACAAGGTGTGCTCCCAGCTCAGGCTCTCTGAACTGAGCCGTGGTAGAGAAGTGCGACCAATACAAGGTGTGCTCCCAGCTCAGGCTCTCTGAACTGAGCCGTGGTAGAGAAGTGTGACCAATACAAGGTGTGTTCCCTGCTCAGACTCTCTGTCCCGGCTCCTACATCCAGCCAGATGCCAACTCTCAAGGCAGCCTCTGAAATGATAGAACAGATAGCTGTCAGAATGACTTGCAAACTAAAGCAATAGGAATTCCCTTAATTGTTTCAGGTGTCTAATACGGTATAGATGATTGCTTCATGGTTGGTTATCGCTTACGGCTGAGGGCAGCATGAAGCCACAGCGAATGCATATATGGTTATATAATATGTGGAAACATGAATCACTGTATACTAATGTAGAATGCGATGTAATAATCAAAGTCCATTATACTGACGAGTTTAATGTCTCCATTCGGCATTAGTATGATTGTTTGATATCACCTTTTCTGCTTGACATATGCATAAATGATTTCTGTTTTTAAATATTAAAATTGGTGATGCTCATATAAGTGTGTACATATCTGTCAATTGGATCATTTGGTCTCTTTGTCACTTGGATCACTTGGGTCACTTGGGTCACTTGGGTCACTTGGTCTCTTGGTCACATGGTTTCCTGGTCTCTTGGTCACATGGTCACTTAGACACTTGGGTAACTTGGGTCAATTATGCCACTTGGATCACTTGGGTCACTTGGGTCACTTGGTCTCTTGGATCACTTGGGTCACTTGGGTCACTTGGGTCACTTGGTCTCTTGGTCACATGGTTTCCTGGTCTCTTGGTTACTTGGTCATTTAGTCACTTGGTCTCTTGGACACTTGGTCTTTTGGTCATTTGGTCACTTGGTCTTTTGATCTCTTGGTCTTTTGGTCACTTGGTCTCTTGGTCACTGGCTATATTTATCTGAAAGTTATGGCACGAGCCCCTGCTCAATACACAGCCTGAGCATTAGGCTTGGTTATAGCAAACTATAATGTCTAGGGAGGTGTTTATCGTTATACATTTAGTCCACTTTATGATGTGTTGGTACAGCCCATAAAACTTGCATCTGTCCGGGGAACCTTCTTGTTCCCATGTCAGAAACACTGCTATTAAGAGAAGGTACATACTGTTTAAATATGGGTCTATATTATGTTGTCTTGGGGGAAAAGGGAAGGGAGGACCCGGAAAGATGATGAAACTATGACTTTTGGACTGGAATTTACTTCCACGTATGGATGGTCTCAGGTGAAAGGCAAATATTAGTTGGGCCGGAAGGGAAGGTTTGCATAATGTGAAAACTGTTTATCATGCATAAGGTCATTTTATTTGCATGTATTATTGATGTCTTGTATGAAGAGAAATATGACAGAAAGAGCCTAGGTTTAATCTATGATTAAATATTGCATATTGCACATGTTTTATGGGTATCTGGAGACAGGTACTGAATAGAATTAAGTGACGCACAATTAAATGTCATGTAGCGCCATGGCAGTTTAGATATGGAATACTACATGCCCTCTCTGGGACACTTACTAATGGTAGATAACGTGAATTATGCTCAATTTGTTGATATCATGAATTAAATAATATGTTATTTGAAAAATCTAGTGATTTAAATTGTTTACTGATACTTAAGAGATTGTTTTTTTTTTATAATAAATGACACAAAATATTAAATATTGTGTCAAAACCTGCCAAACTATTCTCCACATACATAGGTCTGTTTTTATGATAGTCTGATGTAAAATCTATTTACAGAATCTATTATACGACAGTGCGAATGTGTGCGATATCTAACATTTTTATTTTCTAATACAGATATTTTTGTTTATATATCACGGCTAAACTTTTTATATCAAAATGTACAATTGTTTGCTCCCGTTCACAAAGATTAAATCACTACGGCAAGTAATAGGACTGACAAAGGCGTGTATTGTAACTAGATCTGCTGCCGAAATTAATGCCTCTATTTTCTATTTGTAAAGCCTTGTGATATATGAAGCCACGAGGACTGACAATAAGAACACTATCTCATGTGTTCAGCAATTCATTAAGAGACGGCAGTTCTCTTCGTGGGCACTTAACATCTTTCACTAACACGGCTTAATGTTATCAATCTAAAAAGGCTAAAAAGAAAGGTCTTTTGTAAAGTGCACAATGAGCATGAGACACCGATATCTGTTCCTACCTAGCCAGGCATATGTAGACAAGCTTGTTTATGAGGAATATGACATTAGGTCTTGGAGACCTTTCTTGTGGGAGAGTATATCACATATAGCTATGATGAAACAGAGGCCGGTATATCCACGGCCTATATCTCATTGTATCTTCGCAAACGTCAGCATTCCTAGAAATTAGTTTTTTTCAACAATTTGAAAAAAAGTCTTGAAATATAATGGTAATTTAGGAAATATATTGAAGACAACTCGGCGATGAAAATAGATCTCAAGCAGTGCAGATTCTGTCTCTTATGAGGTCAATGGTAGGGGCGATTCAGCTGTCGTTGCGGCTTGTAATTAGTTATGATTTCCTATCAACACAAGGCAATAATGTTGCCTTAACGCCTTAACGCCTGCAAGCGTCCTTTGTGTCCACTCTGTGAGGGCGATAGGTTGGTCTTTATCTCTCCTCATCGGCTGCTTCAAGCCCAGATAGCATCTCCTGTCACACACTGAGAAAGGAGAACAATTAGAATTGATGGCTTATTGAAACTAGTAATTTGTCAGAGGGGCGTCTTCTTCTGCTGCCGATAACATCTAGTGTAAAGGGAGCATAACCCTGTGGGTCGGGGTCCATATCAAACCTATATATGTCCCACTCTGCCATCTCCTCTTGACATGGAAGCAGAGAAACCCATAGGCAATGTCACAACATAACATTATCAGAACAGATACCAAGATACCAATAGGCAACATGACAACATATGCTACAGCATTGTCACAACATGACATAGTCAACACAGAAACCAACAGACACCCTCACAACATGACATTATCAGAACAGAAAGCAATATGGTATTGTCAGCACAGACACCAACGGGCACAGTCACAACAAGACATAGTCATGAAATTATTACCTAACCCTACAGAAAAAAATGGTTTTATATTTATGATTAGTTCAGGACATAATTTATCTGATAAGGATACAATTATTAAGTGAGCAATTGATCTAAAGCAGGGAATTTTATACAGTAAAGTATGTGTCGTGTGTGTCAACAATACACAAGCCACGGACCTCAATTGAAGGGGCCCAACCTTCCACAGGGGGAATATTAGGCCCGAGCACAAGATCCGGTCATGTGACCCTTCACATCCAATCCACATGTCAGTAGTCATGTCCTACAATAGCAATGTGTCATCTTATGTAACGTCAAGGACTGGATGATCACCACTTGTAGTACACTCACCATAAATCACGGCCGGGCATTGATTACGTGTTGTAACACTACAATGTATAGGAGCAGGTGAGATGGTGGAATATATAGCGAGTGTTTGTGAGGTGTAAACCAGTAATTACAAAAACACATCGAGTTGTCTAGGTGGTACCTTGGTGGGACACTAGATGTCTAGGTGGTACCTGGGACACTAGATGTCTAGGTGGTACCTTGGTGGGACACTAAATGTCTAGGTGGTACCTTGGTGGGACACTAGATGTCTAGGTGGTACCTGGGACACTAGATGTCTAGGTGGTACCTTGGTGGGACACTAGATGTCTAGGTGGTACCTTGGTGGGACACTAGATGTCTAGGTGGTACCTGGGACACTAGATGTCTAGGTGGTACCTGGGACACTAGATGTCTAGGTGGTACCTGGGACACTAGATGTCTAGGTGGTACCTTGGTGGGACATAGATGTCTAGGTGGTACCTTGGTTGGACACTGAATGTCTAGGTGGTACCTTGGTGGGATACTAGATGTCTAGGTGGTACCTTGGTTGGACACTGAATGTCTAGGTGGTACCTTGGTGGGACACTGAATGTCTAGTTGGTACCTTGATGGGATACAAGATGCCTAGGCGGTACCTAGGTTGGACACTGAATATCTAGGTGGTACCTTGGTGGGATACTAGATGTCTAGGTGGTACCTTGGTGGGATACTAGATGTCTTGGTGGTACCTTGGTGTGACACTAGATGTCTAGGTGGTACCTTGGTTGGACACTGAATGTCTAGGTGGTACCTTGGTGGGATACTAGATGCCTAGGTGGTACCTTGGTTGGACACTGAATGTCTAGGTGGTACCTGGGACACTAGATGTCTAGGTGGTACGTTGGTGGGACAATAGATGTCTAGGTGGTACCTTGGTTGGACACTGAATGTCTAGGTGGTACCTGGGACACTAGATGTCTAGATGGTACCTTGGTGGGACAATAGATGTCTAGGTGGTACCTTGGTTGGACACTGAATGTCTAGGTGGTACCTTGGTGGGATACTAGATGTCTAGGTGGTACCTTGGTTGGACACTGAATGTCTAGGTGGTACCTTGGTGGGACACTAGATGTCTAGGTGGTACCTTGGTGGGACATAGATGCCTAGGTGGTACCTTGGTTGGACACTGAATGTCTAGGTGGTACCTTAGTGGGATACTAGATGCCTAGGTGGTACCTTGGTTGGACACTGAATGTCTAGGTGGTACCTGGGACACTAGATGTCTAGGTGGTACGTTGGTGGGACAATAGATGTCTAGGTGGTACCTTGATTGGACACTGAATGTCTAGGTGGTACCTGGGACACTAGATGTCTAGGTGGTACCTTGGTGGGACACTAGATGTCTAGGTGGTACCTTGGTGGGACAATAGATGTCTAGGTGGTACCTTGGTTGGACACTGAATGTCTAGGTGGTACCTTGGTGGGATACTAGATGTCTAGGTGGTACCTTGGTTGGACACTGAATGTCTAGGTGGTACCTTGGTGGGACACTAGATGTCTAGGTGGTACCTTGGTGGGACATAGATGCCTAGGTGGTACCTTGGTTGGACACTGAATGTCTAGGTGGTACCTTGGTGGGATACTAGATGCCTAGGTGGTACCTTGGTTGGACACTGAATGTCTAGGTGGTACCTGGGACACTAGATGTCTAGGTGGTACGTTGGTGGGACAATAGATGTCTAGGTGGTACCTTGGTTGGACACTGAATGTCTAGGTGGTACCTGGGACACTAGATGTCTAGGTGGTACCTTGGTGGGATACTAGATGTCTAGGTGGCACCTTGGTGGGATACTAGATGTCTAGGTGGTACCTTGGTGGGACACTGAATGTCTAGGTGGTACTACCTTGGTGAGATACGAGATGTCTAGGTGGTACCTTGGTGGGATACTAGATGTCTAGGTGGTACCTTGGTGGGATAGTAGATGTCTAGTAGCTGCCAGCTTTGCTCCATCACCACCTCTCACATTGACATTGGCAAATCATCAAAGAATGACGAGAATGAATAGAGGTTAAAGCGTCAATATTAGCTCTCTGGGAACTAAAATGATTGCAATAAAAAAACCAATTTCACCTGTCTGGCACCTTTGACTTGTGTCCTCTGCTCATCTCGTGATATTTTCCCCAGTGCATTCACCTCCCTCAGGTTTGCCTGAGAGTGAAGGATTCTACGGAGCGCTAATTCCACAAACACAGCCTGTGTAAATACAACATATTTTCATCCCTAATGTGAAATAAAGACGTGTAAATATTCCGCTCTTATAACTCATTGAACAATAATCCCATTGTGATATTGACAACATTCATGGCCCATCTTTCCCAAAAACAAATAGAAATGAGGCTGAAAATAAGCTTATAAGGGCGTAAAAACCCTGGCTGTGCCTGAACTGCGCCCATGGGACGCGCCGCGGTGCCAAGGTGCACACGTGACATGTTTGTACAATTGAACTATGGGTAAATGTTTCATGTTGCTTAATAAAGAGTTTATTTGGGAGGAAAGCAATGTCAAGAAGGGTTTGTCATGAGACGTAGGAGGCAAGCTATCAAGTTGGCATCCACATATTTACTGTTTGTCTCTGCCTGGAGTGTGCAAATAAGGACATGCAATGTCAAGAAGGTCAGAGAGATTCCCATCAACTACTTTTATGGTCCATAAATGATAAGTTCTACCCATGTGCAGTAAATTACTGGGCGGAGATTTCAAGGTCCGTCGGTGTTCTCAGGCCAGATGTGTTGGATGACGAGATTATATAACAAGAGTAATCCGGATCACGAGGCATGAGTTACACCGGCTAAAATTAATCATTTAAAGTCTATTAAAAGCTGAGTTCCCCATGACAGTCATGATATATATCTATTGACAAGAAAACTCGAGAGGTAAACAAGATAACACGCTCCTTGCGTGTACTTACATCCATGGCTCAACATCTTTGTACTTTCAGAAATGAATCTCAAAGTTTTGGATTTTCACATTCAATTTAGGAGAACAATCCATCATTCGTACATATATGTATATATTTTAGACATGTAGAAATCCATTCCATTCTAATCATTTTGATCATTTATGTCACATAGTATCTCTGTGAAATAAGAAAACAACATGTCTTCATCATATCTGTTTTACCTCCATGATCAGGTATGTACTATAACTGAGATATAATGGCTTAGCATTTGTTATTCCATAATCTCAATACTTTGATTTCTAAAATAAATTGGCGTGGAAATGGGGTCATTTATATATCATAACTGTGTATGAGACTTTCGTGACGAGAAATAAACCAATTATCTCTATTCTGATTCACCCATAAAACATGTAGTAAACACTGCTAAGATTTTTTTGTAAAAAGGGTTTTAACAGTTAGTTGAGGAAGGGCATGTCATCTACATGTATATGGAAGCTAACAGAATGAAAATGTGCACATTGTATGTACAAGTTTATGTTCATTTACTTGAATACCAGGCCAAAAGAAAGACCCATGCCATGTATATAGTGAGCCATTTGAAAGTTTCTTGAATATAGGTTTGTCATCATAAATAGCCACAAATGTGAATAATGCCTTTATACAGCCTGCCACCTTGACATATAGCATAGAATAGAATAAACCCCAACACTCCCAGGCAGGCTTTATGAAGTGTGATGAGGCCAGTAAAGATCTAAGCAATTCCACTTCTGACACCTCTGACAGGCACAAACTGACACCTGACAAGGCTTCCACTCTGTCCTGTAATAAATAAATTGTCCTTTGGGGAGATGATTGTGATTCTTTAATAAAATATTGTCTCTAAGGGAGAAGCTTACAATCATAATAATAACTTTGAAATATCCTGATGCACAGCGTTAGAAGGAATAGAAAATATATATCATCATCATGTCTCCATGTCCCCATTGCAGTAAGCTGCTTTTAATTGCAGATCAACATTTTAATCATGTGCATCAACATATGTACTCGACAAAGCCAACATGCGTCTCATCAAGAGTGTATAATAGTATTAATAGTACAGGTGGTCTTAACCAGTGCTTACCACAATGGTTCACATTCACATATGTGTTATCACACTTCATTGAAATATGACCTCCAAGGGAACTAACCTGGAGAAACTTAATTGAGCATATATACGTGTAGTAACTGTGGTGTGGAGGATATTCAGTGTATCTAATGCAATAGGAATGTAAACTCTATAGAAATTGTTACCCGCATAGAACACACTGTGTTATTACACTCACACTTCCCGTGCCTTATACTGCTCTTATTAGACATATTCTCTGACAAATATTCAACTTTGACCCTGAGTCAAATTTAAAATTTCAACCATGAACTTTGGCAGGATGCCACATCGGTTTAAACTGCGAGCAATATTAAGTTATATTGCTCTCTGGTTTAAAGCCATACTACACAAGCCTCGTTCAAACTTCTATCATAGAAAGAAATGTGCACTGTAATATGAACATAGTTCAATGATTTACGAAGAAATGAAGTAAACACCATCATGCTGAGTATATCAATGTTGCAGCACCATGATTCAAAGCTCAGTTATGTAATTTTATTTATACCTGTAGACACCGGCTAGTGAGACTTGGCCGGACCACTGCATGATGTGAACCGAGTCGCCGAGATGAGCGCTGGACAAGAGCACAATATAACATGCAGACATCTACCCGACAATACACAACTTCCCTATTGACTTCAACCTCCCGTGCTAATTACATTTTGCAGTCATTTGTATGCTATTCCTTCATGTTAAAAGCGATTAAATAGCCGTAAAGACATGATGGCCCGTGCGTGCATTCTTTTAATATGAGGAGAGATCATGTCTTCCTGAGATCAGATCGTAAATACTTTGATATAACATTCCTTGTGGGGGGAGTGTCTTAGAAGCAGGTGGTCACTGGTCATCTTAGTCACGTTGTACAGATTGTCTTAGGGGCTAACTCACCTCATTCCTGCAATCACTCCAGATGGTACTCTAAGCTTCGAGTAATATCGCCGCAAAGAACACCATAAAACGATTATATTGTGAGTAACATAACAAAAACATAAAGGAGTTGTTACTTGGTGAAACTCACCTGTTCTCAGGTTCGTAATAGCTCGTATGCACAACTGCCTTAAAATAATTGAGTTGTATAGAAGTTCAAAAGTCGTTACAGAATGATGAATTAGTCTATGGCGAGCGAGGCAGACGCGGGAACTGTGTGTCTGTCTGTGTGTCCCCCGCTGAGCTGGCCGGCCAGTGTCTGCCTGGCTGCCGGTAAGCGGGATCGCAAAGTGAGGAATACCACGGCCCGGGCGGCGAGATGCTTCATACACTGGATCACAAGGTGAAGAATAACACGGCCCGGGCAGCGAGATGTGTCATATGCGGGGGTTATTATGAAAGGTTTCACCTTTTAGCTGGACCCACAGCACGGGAAACACATAATGGTCTCGCCCTGGGGCTATTCAATCTCATTCATTCACGACTAATTGGTAAAGCTTTATTTATTGCCAGGACACAATAGTCCACCAAACAAGAGTTGATCCACCTTGTCACAAGCCTTGCTAGGCTCCATAAGCAAGACGATTATATTGAATTATAACTCGTGTAGAAACCTTAAAGAAACAACGCTGCCTCTACTGCAAGTAAGAACGAATGGTGGACTTCGTGGGAATTGAACAATTCTGGAAATGACTCAGTTGGCATTTAATATGTGCTAATTAAACATTATATGTTTGCGTTTAGGATCGGCAGAGACCATTTGTAATCTTATCGGCCACAAGCCAGACTGTTATTTGCGATTCAAATATTGAAACGTTTATTTTCAGAGTGGATCAGATTATAAGAAATGTGCCTGGAAGTGTTTTATTTGCAATAAACACATTTCACTGCCAAATAGAACAAAACAAGATCAGACAGGGAGTCTAGAAGGACTTACATTTTATTTTATTTTAGCGCTTATTTTTCTGCGCATTCTGGACATATTCAACGAGACTCTCGCCCGGAACCTGATAATCTGTGGTAAAACTTAATGTAATACGTGGTATGCATCACTTATGCTTTGTGGTATTGATGATGATCTATGGTATGAATCTCAATGATCTCTGGTGTGATATTCAACTACGGTAATCGGATTTGTGGTATTTTATCTTGTCTATCTGGGATTATATGAGGAAGCAGACCACGTATATCTGCCTCAATACCCCAGACAACAATGTGACTTACCACGAACTAGTAGTCAATGAGAGGCAGGCTCATGCCTCCTGAGAGGTCAACTCCATCATATGAAAGGTCAACTCTATTAATGAGAGGTCATTATTTATTATATGAGAGATGACCTGTATTACATGAGAGGTTAACTCTGTTACATGACTGGTCAAATCTTTGACAAAAGAGGTTAACTTTATCACAAAAGAGGTTAACTCTATCACAAAAGAGGTTAACTCTTTCACAAAAGAGGTTAACTCTAGAACATGATAGATGATATCTCAATTATGCTATCACATATGAGGTCAACCCTTGTTCAATGTGATAGGACAGTTCTGGAAAAGTCCTGCCTGGTTTGACTACCTGGTCACCAGTTCCCAACTAAGCCTTCATGATTTTTGTATGCCTGCTAGACTAAGTATTTACTTTTCTAACCTCCAACTAAAGTGACAGGAAGGAACTTCAGTTATCAAATAATGCCGTGACCTGAAATCAGAAGATTGTATCCAAATAAATAATAGTCTAAGCTATTTGATATATGAACGAAATTTGTTTGGCATTTTGTGTTGATCTTTCTAAGAATAATACACCTTATCATTTGAACAATTTAAAATTGTAAAAGTTCACCCCGAGCCAACCCTTGAGGTTGTTATCTCATCCCCTCGTAGCGGTTTCCTGTCCCGAATAACACACTGTTTGATGAAAGGCTGTATGAGAGGGTCACCTCAAATTGGACAATCCTGACCCCGTGGCCTGCTGATACCGACCTCAAGTAATGCTAATACCGCTACCAGAGCAATCTGATCTGTCTCCTGAGTGCAGCCCGCCAACGCTTCACTTACCAAGTTTTGACGGACCAAAGCCAGGTACCGTTTAAATGAACTATATCTTTATTTGTTTTATTGTCTGTCATTCATCTGGAAATAAAATACTCAATTAGAACCACTGAGTTGAATATGTCTTTTCATGTTTGAATTGCAAATAAACTACACACCTTTCATATTCTACCTCATTGAATACTTATTTTCTCTACATGTCTAAATACAAAATAAATTCATGTCTAAATACAAGAATTCATGAAAATAAAAAGTTATTCAGGTCCCTGTTTCATGATTCAACATCGATACAAAATGCACAAACTTTGATTTATCAAATCCACAATTAAGGGTCTCATAATTACAACGTGCCCAGACCACAAAGGCAAATTATACATTTTGGCGGACGCTGATACTTTTTGGTCTAAATGCATCGGCAATTTTCTGGTATTATAGCAATCAAAGTTTAACAACATGTGGGGCTTTTTCCCGCTATCACTCACCCGCCATTAAGCCCACTCTTTTGCCATAATAGGGTGAATTGTGGCTAAATTACACACCAACAAAAATACCCCACTCAGTATCAAGGGAAGGGGAACCTCTAAATCCCACGATCGTTTGTACAGACTAAATAGTTTTCAATAATTGTTCAGGCTGCATGAAGCGTTGCCTTAGGCTGATACCATGTGACCTGCGCCATATTTCACTTATAAGTGAGCTAACTTAACACAATGCTTATTGTAAGAAAGTACTGATCAAATGTAGAAAGCGTTATTATTGACAAAGAGGACAATTTGATTGGATACCCGAATAAGCAAAAAGCATATTGTGGGTGAATTTACATTTGAGATGTACACAGGGTAGCATGTAGCGTGTGTTGATGCAGGAAGCTTTCAGGGGGAGAGGAGATACAGATATAAAGTACGATAAGATCACTACACGCTTCTGCTCCCAATAACCATCCATCACACGCTCAGACAAGACTCTTATGCAAACCCTTTCAAATTGAGTAGGAGAATTATTCCATCGCTACGCAGAGGCTTTTAACCTTTGTGTTGAACCATTGAAAAATGGAGATAGCGAATTTGAGATTGAATTAAAGTTTCTCAACTTAACAATCATAACGTGAAAACATGAATGCCGACAGAATGATGTGAATAAATCTATACAGGGATACTAAAGGTGCAAACGACTTATATCAGACCATGAGAGCCTGTCACTATGGTATTGAATATCACAGTGAAGCTAGAGGTGTAAAAGGCTTATATCACATCGGTCCTGTGGGAAGCCTGTCATTATGCTATGAATATCACAGTGATGCTAGAGGTGTAAAAGGCTTATATCACATCAGTCCTGTGGGAAGCCTGTCATTATGGTATGAATATTACAGTGATGCTAGAGGTGTAAAAGGCTTATATCACATCAGTCCTGTGGGGAACCTGTCATTATGGTATGAATATCACAGTGATGCTAGAGGTGTAAAAGGCTTATATCACATCAGTCCTGTGGGGAACCTGTCATTATGGTATGAATATCACAGTGATGCTAGAGGTGTAAAAGGCTTATATCACATCGGTCCTGTGGGGAACCTGTCACTATTGTATTAATATCACAGTGATGCTAGAGGTGTAAAAGGCTTATATCACATCAGTCCTGTGGGGAACCTGTCATTATGGTATGAATATCACAGTGATGCTAGAGGTGTAAAAGGCTTATATCAAATCGGTCCTGTGGGGAACCTGTCACTATTGTATTAATATCACAGTGATGCTAGAGGTGTAAAAGGCTTATATCACATCAGTCCTGTGGGGAACCTGTCATTATGGTATGAATATCACAGTGATGCTAGAGGTGTAAAAGGCTTATATCACATCAGTCCTGTGGGGAACCTGTCATTATGGTATGAATATCACAGTGATGCTAGAGGTTTAAAAGGCTTATATCACATCAGTCCTGTGGGAAGCCTGTCATTATGGTATGAATATTACAGTGATGCTAGAGGTGTAAAAGGCTTATATCACATCAGTCCTGTGGGGAACCTGTCATTATGGTATGAATATCACAGTGATGCTAGAGGTGTAAAAGGCTTATATCACATCGGTCCTGTGGGGAACCTGTCACTATTGTATAAATATCACAGTGATGCTAGAGGTGTAAAAGGCTTATATCACATCGGTCCTGTGGGGAACCTGTCATTATGGTATGAATATCACAGTGATGCTAGAGGTGTAAAAGGCTTATATCACATCGGTCCTGTGGGGAACCTGTCACTATTGTATTAATATCACAGTGATGCTAGAGGTGTAAAAGGCTTATATCGCATCAGTTCTGGGAGAAGCCTGTCATTATTGTATGAATATCACAATGATGCTAGAGATGTAAAAGGCTTATATCACATCGGTCCTGTGGGGAACCTGTCATTATGGTATGAATATCACAGTGATGCTAGAAGTGTAAAAGGCTTATATCACATCAGTCCTGTGGGAAGCCTGTCATTATTGTATGAATATCACAGTGATGCTAGAGGTGTAAAAGGCTTATATCACATCGGTCCTGTGGGAAGCCTGTCATTATGGTATGAATATCACAGTGATGCTAGAGGTGTAAAAGGCTTATATCACATCAGTCCTGTGGGAAGCCTGTCATTATGGTATGAATATCACAGTGATGCTAGAGGTGTAAAAGGCTTATATCACATCAGTCCTGTGGGAAGCCTGTCATTATGGTATGAATATCACAGTGATGCTAGAGGTGTAAAAGGCTTATATCACATCAGTCCTGTGGGAAGCCTGTCATTATTGTATGAATATCACAGTGATGCTAGAGGTGTAAAAGGCTTATATCACATCAGTCCTGTGGGATGCTTGTCATTATGGTATGAATATCACAGTGATGCTAGAGGTGTAAAAGGCTTATATCACATCAGTCCTGTGGGGAACCTGTCATTATGGTATGAATATCACAGTGATGCTAGAGGTGTAAAAGGCTTATAACACATCAGTCCTGTGGGAAGCCTGTCATTATGGTATAACTATTTACAGTGATGCTAGAGGTGTAAAAGGCTTATATCACATCAGTCCTGTGGGGAACCTGTCATTATGGTATGAATATCACAGTGATGCTAGAGGTGTAAAAGGCTTATATCACATCAGTCCTGTGGGGAACCTGTCATTATGGTATGAATATCACAGTGATGCTAGAGGTGTAAAAGGCTTATATGCTTATATCACATCAGTCCTGTGGGAAGCCTGTCATTATTGTATGAATATCACAGTGATGCTAGAGGTGTAAAAGGCTTATATCACATCGGTCCTGTGGGGAACCTGTCATTATGCTATGAATATCACAGTGATGCTAGAGGTGTAAAAGGCTTATATCACATCAGTCCTGTGGGAAGCCTGTCATTATGGTATGAATATCACAGTGATGCTAGAAGTGTAAAAGGCTTATATCACATCAGTCCTGTGGGAAGCCTGTCATTATGGTATGAATATCACAGTGATGCTAGAGGTGTAAAAGGCTTATATCACATCGGTCCAGTGGGGAACCTGTCACTATTGTATTAATATCACAGTGATGCTAGAGGTGTAAAAGGCTTATATCACATCGGTCCTGTGGGGAACCTGTCATTATGCTATGAATATCACAGTGATGCTAGAGGTGTAAAAGGCTTATATCACATCGGTCCTGTGGGGAACCTGTCATTATGGTATGAATATCACAGTGATGCTAGAGGTGTAAAAGGCTTATATCACATCAGTCCTGTGGGGAACCTGTCATTATTATATGAATATCACAGTGATGCTAGAGGTGTAAAAGGCTTATATCACATCGGTCCTGTGGGGAACCTGTCATTATGCTATGAATATCACAGTGATGCTAGAGGTGTAAAAGGCTTATATCACATCGGTCCTGTGGGAAGCCTGTCATTATGCTATGAATATCACAGTGATGCTAGAAGTGTAAAAGGCTTATATCACATCAGTCCTGTGGGAAGCCTGTCATTATGGTATGAATATCACAGTGATGCTAGAGGTGTGGGGAGCCTGTTATAAAAGGTTTATTGAATATGAAGTTGATAAGAGATAAGAGAAACTCTATTTTCAAGCATCTTTCCAAAGCATAGCGTAAATGTTTATACCCTAAACTATGTGCTCAAATGTTAATAATCCTCACATTACCCCAACGTAAATGTTTGTGCTATTTGAAGGTAGATACAAACTTTGCTCAGCTGATCGGTGATCTCGGGCAAACGACTAATTAGATAATGTTTGCTAAAATTGGGGCACCTTCAGCTTGGGGCATTGGGGTGATTTCTGCTTACTTAGGTACGTTTGTCCATTAATGTTTTCTTTTGATACAGTCCTAGTACCCTACAGACCACAACCAAAGTACATGCATAGTACTAAACATTTCCACCAACACTCAATAATCTTGATCCTACTGGTGTATATTGGTTAATTTCAGAGAGATATCTTAGATGAATCATAGTCTCATCACCACATAATATTTTAACATCCCCCAAATCTCTAAACATGCTAAACCTGCCTGTGACCTCCGTGATTTCAGGGAAGTTTTAAAACATCATTGCCATTAAAGTTGATAATAACGCTTAATAGGCTAAATGATGTTAAAGGCATGAAGTTGATAATAACGCTTAAGTTGATAATAACGCTTAATAGGCTAAATGATGTTAAAGGCATGAAATGAATTGCATATCGAATGAGTTCTCATAAACAATCATGACGGCTAATCTATTTGTCATTATATAAACATTAGATATATTAACCTCACTTAAAGCATTCATGAAACCTGACTTTCAGACACATTTTCTTTACATAACATGAATGTTTATACCCTAAACAGTGCTTTTATGTAGTAGTACCCAAAATATTCTCTGTTAACAAATTTCTGTGGCACTTAATAGTTGATCAGTTGTCTGCTAAAACCTACACCAGCAATTGAACACTTTGTCAACAAGCTTTGTTTAGCTGGTATGTGATCTTGTGTAAACACCTAATGAGTTACCAGTTGTGCACCTGTCCAGCTTGGGAAACAGGGTGGAGATGTTTTGTACAATTTATCAATTTATTGCCAGGAGTATACTTCAGAACACCATAAGATTATTTTAATATTATTTGAATCAATGAAATAACTCATGGTTGTGAAAAATATTTTATGGTTGTGACAAATATCTTATGGTTGTGAAAGATATATCATTTATGGGAAAAGTATACTATTTATTTGAAAAGTATCTTATGCATGTGAAAACCTTTCTGTCAAAAAGAGAAGACATGACTCAAAGGTTTCATGGAATCCCCCTTAACTTAAAGGCTTTGATATTGAAAAAGTGACATTAAACCCTTTGATCACTGGTTTGGCCTTAAATCACAAGGACTTTGAATGGCAAAACTGTGAATGCTGATAATTAGTATCAGTAAAATTTATGATTTGACCCTCTTTGATGAAATTTGGGGTTTTTCACACCACTGAATGGGAAGACATCAAAGGCTGCATGGATTCCACCTTAAAAGCTGGGCTGTATAGAATTTTTTAAAACTTTTTTTGGCCAACATATATAATATAAAAAATAATGATTTTTCTTCATTTATAACTTCATAAATATTCATCCGTTTTAATAAATTTACCACCAAAAGAAAGCCAAGAAAAGGCACTACCATCATGATAAGTGTTATCTTCCAATTCATTCTCTAAATAGTGGAAAAAAAATGGCAAAAAATGTGTCAAGGTCACACAACACACTTCCTGTTTAGTACTGGCAGTACTTGGTGGTCACAAAAAATCATAATTCTCAGGGCAGATGTTCTTTAGTGGATTTCAGATAGATAGCCTGTATGTATGTCAATTTTAAGATCATATATTGTTTTCATATACCTTAAACGACTGTAAAATCACCTGGAACCTTCCAGGTTTCATGAATGCTTTAACCTTGACCTTTACATTACCTAAGTTCCTCACTGATCTTCCTGGTATATTCTGATAATGAATAGTCTTTCATATTATATGCACACAATCCTTTGGGATATGTTTAAATAAGACAGAAAATTTGAGAAATCTTAAAAATCTTTTCAAAAATCAAAAATGTATTCTTATTTTGGCGTATTTAAAAAGAAATGTAGTCTTTATGTTCAAAATCTAAACCGAAATGTTTCCAAGGCTTGTAACTACCAATCATTGAGCGTGAATCTGATTACTATGTGATTTTAAATAGTATTTCCTCTCTTATACTAATATTACACATATTTGCCAACAATTAAGTAAATATTGACTTCTGGATCTTATTGGCCTTGGCAGAAAAATGTGCATAATCTTGCCTTGTTTTCTCATATCCTGGCTCTCATTCTGATCATGGCCGCCTGGGGACACCACTCTTGTGAGTTAATGAGGTTAGGGGTCATGTAATGGTCAAACTTAACATAAACAATAAAGAATTGGTCTATATAATAAGAGCCTGAATCAATAAATGGAAAGAAATATATTAATGCACATATTTCTGACTTTTTGGATTTCTCAAAGGTGTGTTTTCCCCGATACCCTGACAAAGAGGTGTTTGTATGCGGTGACCATAACAACCGGTGACCATAACAACCATCAATATCTATAAAAAAATAGAAATGAATAATGAACTTTGCAGGTGTTTGTATGCAGAGCCTCTCAATCACTGTTGAGAGTTGTGCTTTGGCGGGGCTGTCACTTTCAGACCTGACTCCCCATATTGTGCCGCACTACAAAACGCACGCAACACCTTTCATGCATCTTAACTGGCCATAAAATATGTTCAACAAAAGTGAATTGATTTCCTGTCAAATATTTCATTTCAATCCAAGCTGATGGCCTTCTAGTTTCTCAACTATCGATTCCCCACCACAAATTACTACCATAGTGTCCAAGTGTTTTTCATCACTAGAAATGGCAGACATAGCGATATAACTTTTTTACTACTCAGAATACATCTACAAATGATATGTGATCGAATGTCAACCTTCTTAGGCTATTTTGATCAAATATTGCCAGTGACCTTGAAGTGACCTTTCAATGACCTTGAAAATAGAAAGCCTATTTCCCCGAAATTATCTACATGTTTTATTATCCTATCATCTACATCTTTCAAATACGAGCTCGTAGAGTCCTTATTCATCAAAATCTGTTCATAATTAACAATTTGAGAGCAATTTATAGTGTTGTGGTCAATCTATAAGGGAAAACATAGGAAAATACTATAATACTAAGTTTTTTTGAAATAATATAAAAATGCCAGCTTATTGGGGGTTAGTTTATGAAAATATATAGAATACTGCACAGAAAAACTCATTAATACTAAAAAGAAATTGAAAAAAAAGTCCGTCAATTTAAAGATTTATTATGAAGCTAAAATGATTAGAAATAGCTTAAATCGGTAGGGTTACAAAAGTGACAAATTGACGGACTTTAATTTGACCTCACATTTATTTTTGAGATATTAGATAAATCAAATATTAATCTAATTTCAGAAAATAATCAGCAATAAGTTGCTCTTATCATAATAATACCTAAAAAAGAAGAAATATTCAATGACAAATATGAGAAAATTAGTCATGAATAGAAATGATTAAAAAATATATAATAAAAAATATATTGAATGTAGAGTCAATTGGGTTAAATCATTTTGATGATTTAAAAAAAAAATGGCATTCTGTGTAGTTGATTTGGTGAATGTAAGTAGAAATCGGCCAATATTACATGTCACTGAAAGTGCTCTGCAGGGTGCTTTCTGGACGTCCGCTCCTCCCACTGCTATAGACCCGTTACATGCGCTATGTCACTCATTCTCGCTGATGTTTTGTTATATCAACGAGACTAGAAGTCTCGTTGATTATATTGTACCAAAAACAGACATGATACGCTACCTCTGGTATATGATGTCTTTGATAGCATATGCTGCCTCTGATATTTGATATCTTTGACAAAATATGCCCTTGATATGATACAATGCCTAAGTAATATGCTGCCTCTGATATTTGATATCTTTGACAAAATATGCCCTTGATATGATACAATGCCTAAGTATTATGCTGCCTCTGATATTTGATATCTTTGACAAAATATGCCCTTGATATGATACAATGCCTAAGTAATATGCTGCCTCTGATATTTGATATCTTTGACAAAATATGCCCTTGATATGATACAATGCCTAAGTAATATGCTGCCTCTGATATTTGATATCTTTGACAAAATATACCCTTGATATGATATGGCGCCTTTGATATGATATGGTGCCCTTGAAATGATATCATGCTTTTGATATAATACAATGCCGTTGAAATGATACGATGCCTTTGATATATTACCATACCTTTGATATAATATGGTGCCTTTGATATGATATGATGCCTTTGGATACTTCTGTTTGGGATTGGATCACAGCATCCTATTTATCATGGAGGCTCCGTTCATATTACGGACAAGCAACGGAATTAAGAGTTTCTGCACTGTGCATACTTTACTTCAGATCTTGTTATGGCTGATTTAATAGGTTGAGTTATGTGTCGCAGAGAAGGGTGTGCATCCATCATCCGGGGAGCCTGGTATGGCCGGGTATTTATAAACTATATTCCCTGATAACATCAATCTGTATGGTCATAATTATATTATGGTATGTTCAACGGCAGTGAACAGTGCAAGTATTTATGTAGGGTAAAACAGCATTTATCAATGCATATATTTGTTTGTTTGTTTGGGATTTTACATCACTTTCAACATTATTCCAGTCATTTCGTGATGAGACCTACTTGAGCAGATGTAGTGCTGCCTCACTGAATTGTCATGTCGCAGGTCCTTGACATAACAACCCGCCCGGTCACAGGACAACGGGTTAACCCTTTAGGCACGGGCCTCAGCTCATATGCGAAATTGAGTCATGGTTCCATTTTGGCATGGCCGGGGATCGAACTGACGACTTGTATCACCACAGAGGAACTGGTGCTAATAAGCTGGCAGTCTAACCAACGGCGCCATGGCCCGGGGCCCTTAATACATGTAGATCAAATGCAAAATCAAAATCAAAATCAAACCCTGAAGGTTGTATCATTCATTTGAACACTTTAGATAAGATACCTTTCCTCTATAAAATTATAAAAGACATAAATAATGCAAACTTAACCAACATTTAATTCTTTCAATCTCTCAGGATTCACTGTATGGAGAGTGTGAGTAATATAAACATTATGTATGATGGTGGTATGACTTGATATAAGTTTCATTTCCAGTCATGTGGCTCTATATATGTATGTCTTTGATATGAACTTCCTGGGTGTTTCATACGCCGTCTTTTTGCCAGAATATGGGTGTCTAATAAAGCAAGAAATAGCTTTTCTAAGCTTTTTGATATTCATTTCTCGGGTTGCCACATTTGCAGATTGCCCCAGCATATTCATACCCACAACAGATGCAATCAGATCGCTAGTTGTGCTCTCCCAACATAAGTAGAATGCCTGGTTGATGAAGAGAATAATCTATATAGATGATGATACAAGTGCCGTGAATTAAGTGGTGCTATCTTTCACATTACCCTAGCCGACAACAGCTTTATACCACATACCAGATATCAGCCAAATTTTGGAATAACATTCACAATCACACATTAAAAGTAATCTCGATCAAATGATAATGGCCACTCCTATTTGGATGTATCTTGTATATTGCAGATGATGTGTTAAAGTCTCTAGGGGCTGTAATCTCCCTAGAATTCATCACCAATATGTTTATCTTAAGTTCACTAATAGGAGGGATAATAATTTCTTTTATTCATGTTCAACCCCGTGTGTGTGTGTGTGTGTGTGTGTGTGTGTGTGTGTGTGTGTGTGTGTGTGTGTGTGTGTGTGTGTGTGAGTGTGTTATAGGGTGTTTGTTTGGAAGCCTGGTCACAGCGCATCATCATGGGTTCACCTTCTATCAGGCGGGAGTTGCTTTTATCACAAGCCGACACACACCGCCATGCTCCGCCGTGCGCACCAATATATACATATATATATAACCGGCCTCTCTCTTTAATGTTCCCAGTCTGGCGGTGTTCACTCTCGTGGCAACATCTCCCGACTTCAGTTGAAAAATTTCTTGGAAACTTTTTGACTTTAATGGCAGTACAGCTATTAATTTTTTTAGGAAATCTTTTGACCACCTCTACGGCAGAGCACTCGCCTTCCCTGCACACGCCTTGAGCGTGGGAGGCAGTGCCTTAACCCCTGCTTGAGGTATATTCACTATCATTCAATAATTGAACTTTGTTCAATATTTTTTGGTTTTCACGTATAAGTATGCACTAACAAACACACCACACCAACAAACGAACCCCTGAAGCTTACGGTTACTTTCCCGAAGGTAGAAAAGGCTGTATCCTGACCGTGCCTTTTCTATTAGCGGGATTGTTGAATTAATAGCCAAGGGGCCGTATCATGATCTATACAAACTTATTTTAGGATAGAATTAGGCAGATTTTCACATATTCACATAGAAATAGGCAGTTCATATAGGTATGTAGGCAGAATGGCTGGAACTGGTGGCTTGATTATTTCAAGCCATTAGTCACGGCTCAGTGAACATGCAACACTAGGCAATTGACCCCATTCAATCAAACTTGGAAGTTTTTCACACCCACTCAGTGAATATGTTACACTAGGCGATTGACCCCATTTAATCAAACTTGAAAGTTTTTCACACCAACAGACAGACCAAACATGGAAATAGCTAGCATTCCCCCCTCAGCCACTTCACCTAACCTCACTTTACTGCAGAAGTTCACTCTACTGCAGAAGTCCTCCTCTATCCCAGAGAAGGCCATGATGACAGTTCTGAGGGCTAGTCCTTCTCAGGACAAACCCGCTGAACTGCCTGCAGTAGAAACAACCCCGCCACAGGCTAAGAAAAGCCCATACCATTCACTCACTATCTCCCTCCCCAAAGATGAAATTAGTTCAGCTTGCCCCTCCCACTCAGACTGAAAAGGATAGCAGACTTCTCGTCCTCTTCAGAAGAGGAAGTGTCTGGATTTTGGCAGTTGCCAAAAACACGTAAAAAAGCCAAGCAGCCCAAAAAGGCCCTACATTTTGAAAGACTGACCCCTAATTGCAATGCAGTAGCTGCTTTTGATGAGGTAGAGGACTACAATTTTGATAATGAGGTTTCCTCAGTCAGAACAGAGAGGTCCAAATCACTCTCACTCACCCCAGGAACAACAGTTACCACAGATGACCTTTCTGAAATAGAGTTTCCCCACATTACTGCTAGCAAATCCCCATACACCAAGTCCTCCACCCCTCTTGTCATTGCCCATCCAGAACTTGTTATTGATACAGGAAAAAAGACTCCTTCCAAGACCCCTGCCAAGCCCACAACCTCCACCCCCCGCCCAGCCACACGAACTGTGCCAAAACCTACCCCTACTCATAAAACAACAAAGACTCTCTCTACCAGCTCCCTTCCCAAGTTCAAGCTGAACACTAGTAATATCTCTGACACATATCAATTGACCAAAGCCTTGGATGACGTTAGGCCTGGCCTACAGTTCACTGCCCACCCCAACGCAAAAGGCGAATTCATAATCTGCCCAAAATCCCCCAGTACAGTAACTATGCTGGGAGGCATCACTCATCTCAAAGGCAAAGCTGTCAATTTAAGTGAATTGAATCCCAACACAAAGCCCACTAAGGCAGTAGCACTGTGAGTTCCCATATTTATATCCACTGATGCTTTCCTTGACCTTCCCCACGTACTTCACGCAAAAAGATACACTTTCAAAGATAGACCCACTTCAAAAGTTGAGATCACTTTCGAAGGTCCTCCCCCTGCCTCTGTCACTCTCAATCATCTTGGTACCTTTAACCTCGAGCAGTTTAGGACTGAGCCACGTAGGTGCAGAAATTGTCAATCTTTTGGACACATAGCTACCTTCTGCAGAAACTCAGCAGTCTGTGGCATCTGTAGCAAAAAACACGACACCGAACAGTGCCTTGTCAAACTCAGAAATAAAGAACAGGTTGCTCCTTGTTGTCCAAACTGTCACAAAAAGCATCATGCTTGGAACAAAAGATGTCCTGAGAGGCTAAACAGAATTTATGCGCAAAAAAAGCCAAAACTTCAACAAGTGCGCCCCCTGATGACCATTCCCACCCATCCTCCTTCTAGGACCTCACCCCCTGCCCCCCAGCCTGCCCCCCAGCCTGCCCCCCTGCCTGCCCCCCAGCCTGCCCCCCTGCCTGCCCCCCAGCCTGCCCCCCTGCCTGCCCCCCAGCCTGCCCCCCTGCCTGCCCCCCAGCCTGCCCAATGGCCAATAAAAATGGCCAAGCCAGGCCAGCAGGTCAAAAACCCTGCCAAGAAGTCCACAAAAAACACTACCCCCACACGCCCCCTACACCCACTCCCACCCCCACCCAAAATCAAGAACCCCCAACTGTGAACTCTCGTGTGAACCCGACCCCCACCCCTGAACCCACCCCAGGGCCCAGCAAAATGACAGTTTCCCTCCCGACATCTGACTCTCCCTTACCAGAAAATGATAGAACTGACGTTCCACTGACTCAAAGCATCCCTCCCACATCATCAGCCGCACACAATCCTTTACCGCTGTGTGCGGTTCCTGTTAATACTGTGAATGCCTCCCTTGTTCAGGCCCTGTCACATTTAGCCACAGTTACTCAAGAGGTCAGAGACATATCTAGATCAATAGTAAATCTCCTCATAGAAATTTCGGCCAAGTTAAATTCACAGAAGTAAGTCAGAATCTGAAAATCATTAACTGGAACTGCTTCTCACTAAAATCCAAAATTG
The DNA here is from genome assembly GCA_949316495.1 of Amphiduros pacificus. NCBI lineage: Eukaryota > Metazoa > Annelida > Polychaeta > Phyllodocida > Hesionidae > Amphiduros > Amphiduros pacificus. Next base: position 28,542,037 of record OX439001.1, read on the forward strand.
CCACCCTCAAAGCCTGCATTGGGACAGATGATCCAGACATCATTACCCTCCAGGAAACTTTAGACAAGAAAGATTCTCCCCCCAAAATCAATGGATACACACCCTACACTGAAAAAAGTGAAAATAATAGGAAAGGTCTCGCAATACAGTCAGACCTCGCCGGACCGTCCCCCGATAATCCGGCATATCAATTACCGACAGTGATTTGGCTGCAACCATTCTAATCTTTCTTTATTTGTATTCATTTGATGTCCGTTTCATCAAACCGTCAGACTCGTGAAACCGGCAGAATTATGTGTGACAGACCATGACGGACTGGCGGGGCTTGACTGTATACGTTAGAAATAAAATTCCATCCAAAAAGATAATTGATCCTCTTAACTGTGGGACAGGCATAGAAGTGCTAGCCATAGAGATCACCCTCTCCACAGGTCCTGTCCTTATATATAATATATACTCCAATCCCAACCCATTCCACCAGGGCAAAATAGATCTCACCAATCTGGCAAGAGTTGCAAGCTCACAATCCATTGCTGTGTTAGGTGATTTCAATGCCCATCACCCCATTTTGTATTCCAAATATTACAATCATAATGGCCATCACATCAATGCCCTCCTCAATGACACTGATGAATTGTCCCTGCTAAATGATGGTACGCCCACTCACATTAGAGGACACTGTTTAGACCTTACCTTTGTGTCCTCAGCCCTTACCCAACTTGCTAAATGGGGAGTACACCCCACCCTAACCAGTGATCACTATGGTACCACTCTCTTGCTTGACATTCCACACATCCCACCCCCTCCTCCACCCCCACCCAAGTGGAACGTTAGGAAAGCTGACTGGGACAAGTTTCAAAAGACAATATCTGACTGGTATGACCAATTTGTCCTACCACAGGACATAGACGAACACTCAGAGGCAGTCACGCAGGCTCTTACATTAGCGGCTAATGAAGCCATCCCTTTAAAGAAAGCAACAGGTACCCATCATACAAACTACTGGTACTATAATCCCACAATAGCTGAGTATAGGAATAGGCTAAATAGGACCAGGAAGATATATAGAAAATATCCCACCCCACACAATAGGCAAATGCTCAGGGAGGTTAGCAAACACCTGCAGGAGATCTGCAGGGGTGCCATGCGTAGTAAATGGGAAGAGTGGTGCGAATCTTTCAATGAGCACACATCTCTCACTGAGCTCTGGAAGAAATTGAAAATTTCTAGTGGCAAGAAAATCTCGCCCATTCCAGACCATCCCAATCCCAGCATGGAATCAGAAAGACTTGCAGCCATGTTTGCCAGCAGGGCCTCGTCGGATAATCTGTCACGAAGCATTAGGCTCAAACAAAACGAATTGCTTAGTGGCAGGGACAAAATCATTAGTGAGGCTTGCCAGGCAACACACAGAGCAGACATTCCCTTCACAATACAAGAACTTTTCAATGCTAGGAAGAAAGGTAGAGACACTGCCACAGGTTCAGATAAGATCACATACAGTATGATCAGCAACGCAGGCACAGCTGGGCAAATGATGATATTAGATCTCATAAATGCCTCATATCAAGCTGGCCAGCTCCCGTCGAAGTGGAAGCTTGTTGACATACAGCCCATACCCAAGCCCAAAGAACCCACCAAGCCTAGGCCGATCTCGCTCACGAGTTGCATATGCAAAACAATGGAGAGATTAGTACTAAACCGGCTGCTGTATGAACTAGGGCCCTTTCACCACAACATCTTCGGGTACATTAAGGCAGTCAGCACCACCCACAGTATAGCCACACTGCTCTCCATCATCACGACAGGTCAAAGCATTGCCATCTTTTTAGACCTTGAGAAAGCCTTTGAGTTAGCCAGCCCAAAAGCAATTTTATCCACTTTAGCCAGCAAGGGCATCAAAGGCAAGCTACTTGCCTGGGTTGCTTCCTATCTCACAGGCAGGAAAAGTAGGGTGCGCTATCAGGGAACTTATAGTGCTTATCATGCTCACGAGAACGGCACGCCCCAAGGTGGTGTCCTGTCCCCCACTTTATTCAACATCCTCATGAGCAGATTAGTCTCCCTCAAATTCCCCCCAGGTGTACAGCTGCTTTGCTATGCTGACGACTTGGTATTGACAGTCACAGGTAAGGGATTGACCCTCAAAGCTCAGAACTCGCTAGACATCCTATCTAGAGAATGCACAAACTTAGGGCTCAAGATATCTGCCTCCAAAACAAAAGCAATGTGCATCAAAATGAACACACCCAGCTCACAGCTCCAAATACAGGGCCATTCCCTGGATTGGGTCCCTGTGTATCAGTATCTGGGGGTGTGGATAGATAGCGCCTTTAACATGCACTGTCAGGTCAATTACCTCAAGGAAAGATGCCAAAAGAGAATAGATGTCATGAGAGCCCTTTCTTCCATCAAGATAGGCCCCAAAAGTGAGATTCTCAGACTCTACTATTTAGCCACTACACGTAGCCTAATAGACTATGCCACACCACTGTTAGCATTTGCCTCAGATAGTGCAGTACAGCAGGTTGAGGTCATACAAAACAAAGCCCTCAGGCTCATATTAGGTGCCCCGTTATGGACTAAAACTGAGAATTTACAACTTGAGTCAGGCATCCCAGCTGTCCGAGTTAGAATAGCTCAGACCACAGCATGCTTCTTAGCCAAGGTTATGCACTCCCATGTAGTAACACCTCTTAGGAAAAGTACCAAGATAGCCCTCGGTGATGGTGGCAAAATGCCCTCCAGGAGAAATCACTGGGCCACCAGGGCTGCTTCCCTAGTGCTAGGGTTTAGAGATGGACTAGTATTACACAAAGGTGCAGACACTCCAGCCTCCAACTATGTCATCCCTCCACCCTGGAAGCCACTCCCGTATAGCATTACATACATGCCTATGGCCAGCAAGAAATCAGACCTAGATAGGGCAGACATGCTCAGACAGGCTCATGCATCCATAGATATTGTTCGCCCCCCGGGAGCAACAGTGTACTACACTGATGGCTCAGTTCAGGAAGATGGCAGGTCAGGCTCTGGTTATTGTCAGGAAGGTAGACAGGAATTATGGAGAAATAGTGACAATTGCTCAACCCTGCAGACTGAGCTCATTGCCATTTCATTTGCCCTCCTAGATGCCCTTCACAACAAGACAGGTCCAGTACTAGTAATCACAGACTCACAGTCATCCCTCAAAGCACTAGAGAAAGGTCACCCCTTAGACAATGTTAAGCTCATCACGGGAGTTTATGTTACCCTGTATAAGTTACAATCAGACAATAGGGCTGTTGTGCTACACTGGATCCCCAGTCACATTGGACTTGAGGGTAATGATATGGCAGACGAGGCTGCGAATGCAGGCTCCAAGCTATCCAAGATATCAGCCCATGTCCTCCCCTCTCTTAGCCAGACCAGACGACTTTTTGTCTCTGACTCAAAGGAAAGGCACTATCTCAGGCACAAATACAGTGTACCCGGTTCAGGAACTGCCAGATGGTATGCCATAGCCACTAGATACATGCCACTCCCCAGACTAGCTGAGAACCACAGATCCCTACAGGTCACCATGCATAGACTTAGACTAGGCTACAAGTGCACTTGGGAATTGTTAGGAGATATGGATAGAGCCTGCGAGCATTGTAGTAGGCCCACCAGTAAACCACTGTGGCACTACCTGCTAGAATGCTTTTACACAATGCCTCTTAGACAATATGACAATAGAGTATATGATGTGGAAGATGGCGCTGACCACACCCAGGCTGCAGCTGAGGTGGTCTATAATGCCTTAAACTTTGTGGATCTGCATTATATCCTGACTCAGTATCCTGTGCCCAGATAGGAACTGGAAAAGATCCCACTAGAACCCATGAAGTAGGCAGCCCGCATGACTGACTGACTGCGGATGGTCAATCAATGGTCACTTAAGAGATCGGGTCACAGTGGCCACTGGCTGATTCCCCGAGGACACATTGACTAATTAAAACGGAAACGAACCTGATCCTACCACTGGCTGCAATGATGGAATGTATGTCCTACATCCCTACATTGACAGCCAGGGTAGATAAACCTAACACATTACTAACACATGCCACCCATAATAGTGAAAATGCCTGGCCTGGGTCACAGATTGCCGGCTCTGGTTTCACAAGAATGACCAACAGCGGTTGCAGAGATATTCAGTGTATATCCTGCCCATAGTCGGCTTTCAGTGCCCCAAATCGGGCCATTTGCACCGATAATCACACACCACCCACCCCATAGCAATTTCAAATAAACTATAATTAGGCATTTATACACATAATAAGATGGAACACATAATAATATAAATCTTCTGAATTATTCTGTCATCCAAAAGCAAACAAAACAAGCGTAAACAAAAAAGGTTCACTTTTGCCTATGGACACCCCACTGGGTAAAATGCAATTCTCACTACTTTTTAATCAAAATTTCTACATAACTTCTCATATATGCAACCCACACACAAAGTCTGAACACAACATAAAACCACCTCTAAACTCACAATGGGTAGGTCCCCCTTTGACAATGCCTGGTTAAATTGTCCCCAGCAAGGTTATTGCTCGCCCGCTCGGATTGGGCGTAAAACGTCGTGGTCCCGTGTATCTGACCCTATCCCAGAGCACGTTAAAGAACCCAGTAGCACTTATCGAAAAGAGTAGGGGGAACCCGGTGCGAATGGTCTCTGAAAAAAACCTTTCAGTTAACCAACTCACAACAACAATAGTCCATTTGTCAATAGCAATAATCAATGACCAAATTTAACAATACATGATTGCAATTCACAGCAATCACACTGCAGGGCCGCCTCTCCAGGCTACGGCCCTCTTGCAATTTAATATTGCATAGATTTCATTCATTCATTCTTTAATGTTCCATTTGTAAATTGCCCACAAAAAATATTTCATCCCTGCACATATCAGAAGATTGGTATTTGGAAAAATGGGTAGTCAATGCAAGCGTTGAGACTTGACCTGTGCCAAGAAGTCATGCATGATAATAAAATGAAAATCTCCATTACTGGTGACAGGTTTCGTTTCCATAAAAATGGAAAGAAAATCATGTTTTATGGAGTAGTATTACAGTATGAACCGAGAACTGATATTTGGCCTATTGGGCCGGACATTTCACTCAGGAACAAAGATGAAAATATTGCAAATTTTGTCAGTTTAAAAGTGACCATATCAGAGTTGATGATGCCTATGCAACATATGATCCTGACAGTATTGTAGCTTTGTTCACAGCATCCTAAGCTTTACCCTGCATTCCATCGGTAGTACTCTCAATCCTTAAATCTCATAACTACCCCTGCCGCCATTGTCTTTTTTTATATAATCCCAACTATGGAATTACCACATTGTGCCGATTGACCAACATCAGCAACGCCCGAAAAGTAAAATATACATAGATAAATATGTATTGTTTTTCCATTGTAAAGACCAATGAAGATCTTACAGCTAATAAACAATTTTGTAAATACCATTTACTTATTTACAATGCACATATCAGTTCATATACAATGTTGAAAAGATTGTTGAATGTCTTTACAATATAATAATAATGATAATGATAACGATAACGATAACGATAACGATAACGATAACGATAACGATAACGATAACGATAACAATAACAATAACAATAACAATAATAATAATAATAATAATAATAATAATAATAAGCATCGTAAGCATCGCTCACCCATTTTCACTTGTAAGAGGTCCTTTATGTAAGACGGTGCCTTGCCGTTTAAGGCCTTCAAGACAGTTAAGGCAATTTTAAATTTAATTCTAGCATGTATTGGTAGCCAGTGTAAAGGAGTGGGTTAAGGTTAAGGCTGTTTTCTCATCTAGACATTTTCTGATGGATGCTAGATTTCTAATATGATAATATCCTTTCTTGCACATTTTCTTTATCTGGGCCCTCATATCCATTTTTTTCATCGAATATGATGCCCAGGTCAGTTATGGATGAGGAGGGTGATATGTGTGAATCGCCCACTCTTATAGTATTTATATCCCTATCTAGGATAGTGCTAGACTAAGTCTACTCCCAGACCCAAGATTTTAATTTTTGGTCTGGGAGTAGACTTAGTCTAGCGCTATACACATATGTAAAATTACTTCTATTCGATTCGTGGCTCTTGGAATTGCATATGAGAACTTTATTTACAGACTTTATAATTGATAAATTTCTACATCAGGATATTTTCAATATCCATGTGATTATGGAAGATAACTGCAAATAGAAAACGATTTACCTTTTGTATCCCACATTCAATTATGTGGATAATCATTTCAGTGCCCCAACATTGAACAAGTAGATTGATACTCAAATATTTTCTCATCACTATGAATATCGATATTATACCTGAATATATATTTTAATTTTTGGTCTGGGAGTAGACTTAGTTGATATATTCTTTTTCTAATTTTGGTCTGGAAAGAGACCTGTGCCTACAACAGCATCATGGTTAATTTCGAGACAGTCATACCACCAAGCCATAGATCACACTATATCTTTAAGAAGCATTTCAGTGAATGACAAATGAAATGTACTGAAGCCATCTGGTGTTAAAATGTATTTGACAATGGTCAACCCCCTCTTTTTAAGGAGATATTTATTACTATTTTCAAATGATGTGCCCTCTGCAGCCCCAAAATACTTTCAGAAAAATAAGATATGATGATTGATCAATTTATTTTACAAATAAGAATTAGTACAAAGTGGAATACATGTAAACAAATACATATAGATATAGAAAAAATGACATGGAGCAGATTTTGCAAAAAATGCAATTACACCACAGAGAAAGTACTTTCAATGTGATGATGCAAAGATGCAAAGATGATCTAAATTCAATAAATGCAACTGTACTTATAAGATGTTTGCAAATTTTGGATTGTAAGTGACAAGAAAGGGTATAAAATGTCAAAAATATGTTGAAAACTGTGGCTGCCATTTTTTACACCTTTATGGTACTATTTAACATACAGATCTCTTAGATATCTCTATTTGCATGTTCACGAGGTTATTTAGGACTTTTCAGAGTGAAAATATGTTCACTTCAAGCCAAGATATTAGCAAATCTTGGATCGTAAGTGAAACGAAATATCAAAGAATGTTTAAAATTGCACCTACCATCTTTTTTACACTTTTATGTTACTATATAACATTCAGTTCTCTCAGATATCTCTGTTTCCATGTTCCTGAAATTGTTTAGATACTGTTAGGACTTTTAAGGGTGAAAATAAGTTCACTTCAAGCAAATATATCAGCCACTGTTGGTTCATAAGTTACATTGGGAAAGAGACCCATTTCTTGACAGTTCTTGTCAAATTCTGTTTGACAACTTTTTAATTCGCTGAGTTATAAATTAGATACTGATTGGAATTCAGTTGGTGACCTATAAATCTGGTTCCTGGAAAGTTACCATTGGACAGAAAACACTCACACAGCAGATGAGCGGGCAGGACCAGGATACTTGTGTGTCTTACTAAACATTATTTAAACACACTTGTAACACATTGAATTTTCCTCCAAAAAACATCAACTCCAAGGATATACATTTTACTGTAACAGTAAAATGTGATCTGATTAAAAAGGTCTGACCATCAAGGTCAAATATAATATATAACTTACATTGTCTTTTGTTTATTTCAGAGATGCTAGACAGGGTCAATGCCAAGATCAGTCTACATACTGTTCTCACAAGGGCTGTGATTTATATGGTTTTGTTTCGTTTCATATCTACTTATTTTGATGCAAGGTCATTGACAAGAAACATACTCTGATGTTCAGTCTGTTTTGTTTCAGGATTGCTGGTTTCAAATAAAGGTCAATGACCTTCCAACAGTTTATGCAATGTTCATACAAGGACTCAGATTAAAAGGTTTACATATATCATGGATTGATATACCTTGCATTTTGTCTTCTTTCAGGACTACTTGTTTTGATACAAGGTCAATGACCTTTTCTGTTTGATCGAAAGAGTCACAAATTATTCAATATTTTATAAACTGTAATCTACCTTTTTATGTCATTTTGTTTCACCTTTTTATTTTATTTTGTTTGACCTGAAAGGTCAATGACCTTTCACTATTCTTTGCACTAACAAAGGCCTTAATTGACAAGTTCTCAATGATACCAACTACTGAAAAAGGTCCTTGATTTAGAAGATGACACACAATTAAATAGCATGATGTGCCTTGTCCTGCTTCACTATTGATTGTTCCCATGTTAGAGCATTAACCTTTTTATGTCAATGACATTTTGCTGTTTGTGCATTATTATAATAAGGGCTCTGATCCAAGGATAAATATCCTGATTTTAATAATGTTTCAGGGCTGCTATTCAGGGCTGCTATATGGGCACAGCTCTAACAAGGGACTTGATTGAAAAGGTTTCAGGATATTGTTTTGTTGTAAGGCTCCTTGTCTCCTGTCAAGGACAATGAACCTGTATTTTAGAAAACTTTTTGTGCAGAAAAGGTCAATGACCTTTTACCATTTTTGAAAATGTCTTTCAAATGTGTATGTTATTCTTATTTCTTTAAATTACTTCAAATAAAGATATACCCTTTTCTCTCAAATAAAGATATAGCCTTTTCTCTCTCATTATATATTAAAGATTTTGTAAATTGCCAATTTACAGTTTGTAAATGTGCTTGAAAGGTCATGTTAATTTCAAATTTACTTCAACAATATTTAAATTACTTCAAATAAAGATATACCCTTTTCTCTCAAATAAAGATATAGCCTTTTCTCTCTCATTATATATTAAAGATTTTGTAAATTGCCAATTTACAGTTTGTAAATGTGCTTGAAAGGTCATGTTAATTTCAAATTTACTTCAACAATATTTACACATTAGCCTTTTGTAAATCTCACTTTTCACTCAGTGCAGGTCACGACCTGTGATCAAGTGTCTGACCTTGACATTGACCAATCAGTAAAGTTGTCAGAAAAAACGCCGAATCACTTCCTCAATTCATTCCTCAATCAGTCCACAGCCTGATTTTTATGAAAAGTCATGTTTTGCAGCTTGTAGTGACGCACTTCTTTGCTAGTCACGACAGGGATTAACATGAAAGATAAGTCCTGAAATGAAGGGTACAATTTAAAGATTCGACATTTAAATACACAAATTATAGCTGTACCTCTTTCAAAGAAATATATGATCAGAAATAAACAGAATAAATTCAAAATGAAAATTTAAAAAGGTTTGTGTTATGTTAGGTTTGATTGTACGGGGAAGTAGCTGAAAACCTTAGAACCTTCTCATAAGTGTCGAACAAACATACAATTCTGCCCTCCTATACCAGAAGGCAATTATGGTCAACTTGATATTTTGCTTTAAAGAATAAAAACCATTTTCCTGTTGGCTCCATCAATAACTGCCCTCTTGCAGTATTTCAGTATTTTTCTATTTTTAATTTATAATATAATACACTCAGTGATATGAAAACAGGCAATTAAATAGCCAGTGGGTGGACAATATGAAATAAAGAAATAACTATCTTTCGTCATTGACTGCCTTTTATCATTGCAGGGCAGAATTTACCGAAATAAACCACTCCAAAATATACATGTTTCTGTGAGGAAAGATGCTTGATATCTGGCACAAATCATGAAGGAATGGAGAAGCGAATTGAGGTATTAATGTTTAAAAATCTTTAGTTTCTAGCATATTGTTGTTTTACAAATCTGGTATATCTAATAAAAAGCAAATTCTAAAAGTCTAATAGAGTGTGAAGAGTAATGTGTTTGAAAAGCATTCACACCTTTTGATGGGGGGTGGAAACCAATTGTGATTGTGGCAGTCAAGCATTGAAGAAAAGATGGCCGAAAAGTTGAAAGTTGCCTCCGAATATATTCAGGGCCTTACGTTAATGGGTTGGTCTTCCTAAAAATGGCGCATTGCAATGGCGCATTGCATATGAAGCTGACGGTAAGCATATTAAAATGAAGCTTACATCAATTGATAGTTTGATATGGATTGATAGTTTCTTATTTATTGAATCAAGCCCTATATATATATATAATATCGCCTATTTTCGTGATGTTCATACAGTTCTAATAAAGATTCAAAAGACATGTCAAATCACGTTAGTATATTCAGACATGACTGGATGTATTCTAGTGCTGGGGTAGCTCTGACAATGGAGCCATGTATAAGTCTGGTTGGGCTCTCACAATACATATCATGCTGTTCGATTAGTATTGCCTTGTTACAGGCCTCCATATGATAGGGATGATGCTTTCCTTATGTGCAAACTCTCTGCTTCACTGTCCGCCTGCAACACAACCCCTGAACCCGGCACGGCCGCACATTGTTACTGATGGCGCTGGTAAGCATTATCTAGTCTACATAAAGCATACGAAGTGGCCCTGTGTCACCCTCACACAATCCCTGCTCAAGTCCATCTCACTGCAGATCTACTCAGAACATGAGCTTTAAGGCCTCACTCAAATCTATTCATTTATAACCGGGGAGCTGTCTAAATGCAATATGAGCCGCTATGAATACCATTCTCAGTCCAAACATGGAAGGAGCAAAGGGCTTCTTCTTAACATGTGAGGAGTGAGGTCCTCCTTCTTAACATGTGAGGAGTAAGGTCCTCCTTCTTAACATGTGAGGAGTAAGGTCCTCCTTCTTAACATGAGAGGAGTAAGGTCCTCCTTCTTAACATGTGAGGAGTAAGGTCCTCCTTCTTAACATGTGAGGAGTGAGGTCCTCCTTCTTAACATGTGAGGAGTGAGGTCCTTCTTCTTAACATGTGAGGAGTGAGGTCCTCCTTCTTAACATGTGAGGAGTAAGGTCCTCCTTCTTAACATGAGAGGAGTTAGGTCCTTCTTCTTAACATGAGAGGAGTAAGGTCCTCCTTCTTAACATGTGAGGAGTAAGGTCCTCCTTCTTAACATGTGAGGAGTAAGGTCCTTCTTCTTAACATGTGAGTAAGGTCCTTCTTCTTAACATGTGAGGAGTAAGGTCCTCCTTCTTAACATGTGAGGAGTTAGGTCCTCCTTCTTAACATATGAGGAGTAAGGTCCTCCTTCTTAACATGAGAGGAGTAAGGTCCTCCTTCTTAACATGTGAGGAGTAAGGTCCTCCTTCCTAACATGTGAAGAGTGAGGGCCTCCTTCTTAACGTGGCAGGAGTAAGGTGTGAGGAGTAAGGTCCTCCTTCTTAACATGAGAGGAGTAAGGTCCTCCTTCTTAACATGTGAGGAGTAAGGTCCTCCTTCTTAACATGTGAAGAGTGAGGGCCTATATATATATATATATATATATATATATATATATATATATATATATATATATATATATATATATATATATATATATATAGTCCAAAGTAAAAAGGTAGTTGTATACAGTGTTATGGTGATAAAAGTAATCCAACAAAGTCCGTGGTGACAAAGATGTTTCAGTCCTTCAAGGGACTTCTTCAGGCTTAACTGGATATATATATATATATATATATATATATATATATATATATATATATATATATATATATATATATATATATATATATATATATATATATATATATATATATATATATATATATTAATATTAACTCTTTGTCACCACGGACTTTGTTGGATTACTTTCATCACCATTACACTGTATACAACTACCTTTTTACTTTGGACTACTTTTTTCTTTGGACTTATATATATATATATATGTATAAGCGTAAATCGACACCCCAGAACCTATTATGTCAGCCATGAAAAGTGTAAAGGAATATTAAAATATTCAATCGGGGATATAGAGTTCATATTACACACTGAACATTTGATGGAATAACAAACGAAGATACATAGCCAGGTCAGCTTAACAAAAGGTGAACTCTTCCACATCACACCAAGAATCATATTTTAATTTCTCTGTTGAATGTCTGGGGGCGAAGTGTGATGAAATGAATGTTCCATAGAAAAGAACGATTAATTGAGCAATGAGATAACTAAGTAGCATCTGATCAATGACCTCAGTGGCAAATAAAGGAGAGTTGGGGATATGGCCATGCATAGCAACATTTTCCATATGTTCAAACAGTTGTTGCTTGAAGACTGCGGATGACACATTGTTAATGAAAGATGTATGCCATAACTGGATGAGATCTGCTTTTATTGTAAAACATAGGCCAGTAGCCTAAGAGCTGTGCTGATCATTCCTTTTTTGTAATGTTTGTGAACATTTCCTGCAAATTGCTTCGTAAATTGCTTCATAAATGATCACTTAAACCCTTTTCCAGGCCGGCCTTGAGCAGATGATTATTTGGGCCAATCAAAATGCACATTACATATTGAATTTGTCATTTCGATTCTAATTGGCTGACATTTGTGTTTTTAATGACATCCGCCTTGACAACTCAATAATAGCTGCATCAGAATGAATTGCAAATTATGAAAAATGGAAAATATATAGAATTGCCCCTCTGCTGTTTGTAGGTAAGATTTACATTTTCAAAGAACTCCGACCAGTAAGAACGGGGAAGATCAAAGTTGATGGACAGACAGAATGACAGAAAATTTCTCCCCGTCACTGCAGAAGCTATGCATAGCAGAGATAAAACTAATCGCAAAGCAGAGATGTGCACATGGCAATAATTAATGTTTTCGGAAGATAATGTGGCAAGTATTGTACAAAATTTGTGTTGCCACATTAATCTGATGACTGATACCATGATATTTGAATTCCAAAGATCAGGGGCATTATGGGTTATACATAAGAGCCATAAGAGCCATCTTGCTGTGTCTCAAATGTTGTACATGCAGTTATAAGCCATTAATGATATAGTTTACCATTCACATTCTCTATTTTTGATTAACCAAATTGTGATGTATTATACTGAAATCCAAAAACCTCTCTTTTGAATCTTAAACAATTCAAATATGTCATCAGAGTGGATCGAGGAGGTAAATATTCAAATTTAAGCAGGCTTATTAGAGTTATGCAAATTTGAAATTCTTTTTCATTTCACATTTATAAGACTACCAGTAAGGTGCTCTAGAAACATCATCACTTATTTCAAGTTAAACTATCAGGCACATGCCATGGTTATTTTTGGGTATCTTTACTCAGGCTCTTGACAGTAATCACGGTTCACTGGTGATACTTTGTTGAGATGACATGGTCTAATTTTACTTTAAGGAAAATTGTTTCTGAATGCTTATGTTAAATATCTTCACATTGCTGACATTTTCTGTGGCATTAACTCATTAACTAATGGAGACCTTACAATAATAGCATCTGACTGACAGGAGATGAGGAAGAGTTTAGGAAAGCTAAACGCCTATGCGTGTCAGATATCGAAAGGTAGTGGTCTTTTGTTGATGATCAGTGTGATGGAAACTATGACCTGTCCTGTGTTGACTTTTAGCAAGCATTAGACCAAGCAGAGAACGTGTTACATGCAAAGCTATTGTCCCCATGTGACAGATAAACACGCTATTATTCTAACATGATATTTATTGCAGACAGGTGCACAATTACATAAGAATGGCAGCATGTCAAATATATAGATTCACACAGGTGTATCTCATCTATTCTATGTGGTTTTATATGTTTAAACAAAACTTAAAATTAAGGGAAAAAGAACAGATGTAAGCCATTGTCAGAGAAGCTTTGTGCCATATAAAACATCCTGGTGATGAATGAACATTTCTAGAATAATGAATAAGAATAGGTAAGTAAGAGTATATATGTGAAGGTAGTATTGTTTAATCAAGGAATACAAAGAGTATTGTTTAAAAGATACAATTGTGCAAACTGTTTTGTGATGGGGGTCATTATTTCATGTACCTGCAGCTACATTACTCCCGCGTTGCATGACGATCAGGCAGCACAGTGGCGCCCCCATGGTCCATTATTTTCTGTCGCCATGGTTACCTTCAGATATACGCCTCCCAATGGAGGTGTCTGATCATTTGACGGTCACAGTTAATCTAATGTAAAGGTGATATATCAACGAACTATTCTGTTCAGTTTAGACACTGTGAATAGTGTCTCACACTACATAGTTAGTCCATCGAGACAAAACCCACCGCGCTATTAATGGAGCAAGTCGCCAAGCAGATGGTTCTATAAAGTTAGTAAATGTCAGATTTTATGCAGACATATTTATAAATATTAAAAATCTCTAGTTACCATCCTTCACTAAATGCAGGCCGGACTCACCCATATTTGTTACATTTTTCATTATCATATTTTTGGGCTTAAATTTAATGTGAATGCATCTCTGAGACATCCGTAATTCAATAAAAATACAATCAGCCACAATATTATGTTTATTCCAAATTTGTAAAACATTCAAAAAAGTGAAAAGCAATGATAGATGGCACTCTTTGAGGGAAAACGATATTGATGTATTGAAAAACGTATCACAATATGTACACATTCCAACAATTTTGAATTCTTGTCAAATCATTAGTTGAATGTTTTTGACATAGAAAAATATGGAAATGTTTTGTATGAATTATTTTGATTAGTATAGATTATTTATACCAGTTTTTTATCCATCGACAACCAAACTGATATCCACCAATGAATACAAAAAATATTCCTTTTTTTAAACTATTTAAATAACATTTGATTTGTTTCAAACATTGAACTTAAAAACTGTCTATATGAATGCTGCACTCGTCTTCAAAGTGGCAGGTTGATGTATAAAAAAGCAAGAACAAAAACAATTATTTATTTGCTAACTTTTAATCTGAGTAATATTCAAGGATGTTTCCATGAAATGGGCTATTTTGATATTAATAATTGAATGGGATGCAGTCAGGTCATGCATGTCCATGAAAACATCTCGCGTGTAAATCCAACCTCACCTTATTTACAATGAATATATCTTATTTTCCTGTTACTAAAACATAGGTCAGTGGCCTTATGCTGATCATTGCCTTTTTGTAGTGTTTTGAAGATTTTTTGAAAACTGCTTCACAAATGATCATTTAAATCCTTTCCCAGCCCAGATGAAATATTTGACCGATTAAAATGCATGTTCATACAGAATCATCTTGATTCTCACTGGCTAATATTTGTCATGGTATTCAAAATGACAGCCTCACTTACAAATCAATGATTGATGTTAGATTTTTCAAAAACTCATCAAAAAATGGGAAAGATTCTGGGCCTTATGGAAAAAGATAGATTTGGTCCCCGGAAAATACATCATCGTCTCTGCTCAATACAATGGACGGACAGTGACTGGCGGGGAAGCGTCAGTTGAGGGTTGGGGAGGGGGGGATCCCTGCGACAGTGAAAAAATAGGCTTTTGGCAGGGGAGCACCAGTGTTGTGGGCGACAGTTGCGGGGGGGGGCGACAATGTAGGGTTAATTTTTTACTGCTATTTTACATACTCTATTGTTCAAAATTTAATTAGTATCATGCATCATTTCTGTTATTCTGTTCAGCTGTTGTCTGGTGCTTGTCATTGCAAAAAAATCAAGTAATTTGCAAGAGAATGGGCAATGTGATGTGTCTCGTTAAGGGTATTTATGGGTGTTGGTAGTGAGTGTCCTCTGGTGGCAGATTTTCTGAGGGAACTATTCTTTCTTTTTACACCAAAATGGAACATTTTCAAAAAAGTATGGGAAAAATGCTCAACTGTCAGAAAGAGTTCCTTTTTCATTAAAACTTTCAAGTCATGAAATGACATTTATGGTATTCATTTTTGTAATAAAATTATTAATTTATTATTTGAAAATCACAATGGAATTTCTTTGATTATATTGAAAGCTTCATATCTTTTTAACTCATAAAAAGTGGCGTAGTAATATGCCACTGTTCCAAAATTTATGTTGTCATGTCAAAATGTTAAAGGGAAAAAGTTCTGCAGATTGTGGGACCATAATAAAGTGGATTTCAAAACAATTTTGTAAAAGTGATCTTGACAATATATACTGTGATCCTAGTGAAACAGATATTCTATTTTTCAAAAACATTAAGAGAAAAATAGAGGTAAAGCACACACTTGAGCATTTCAAAAATATGAATTTTTCACCTCCCTTCACATATCTGATTGCCAAACTTCCTTTTTATTTCCAAATTATACAAATCAAAATGAGAAAATCTGTTTCACTAGGATTACAGCGAATTTTCTTCCCAGTGAAATGAAATACACACAGCTAAAAACAAGCCTATTCCTGTTGTGTAATCTGCAGAACTTATTTGCTTGTCTTCTTCATTTCTCATCAAAACTATCATCATGGAAAATTAGGACAAAATACTATTTTGGAAGATATATACTTGTAATCATACCTTATAGTTCAAATATAGTAGTGTTTAAATATTGATTCATGTCATAAATGCTTTTAATTTAATAGGGAATGTATTTTTGCACCGTAAATATACCAATTCCCATCAAGAACAGTATTTTGGTAATTTACTCCTCTGCCACTAGGGGGCACTCACTGAAAAGACCCATAAATACCCTTAAATCACAATGGTTTCCATGACATCATAAAGTTACAACAATGGCAAATAAACTTGCAACAAAATAAACATGATGCCTCATGTAAGGGCAGGTGTTCATTTCTTGCTTGAATTTCACCATAGGGATTGTTCATCACCAGATTCACTTAAAGATATGCCAATGGCCTCTTAGAGCTATGCTGATCGTTGCTTTTTGTAATATTTGTAAGAGGATGAAAATACGCTTGCCTTAGATGTGGAGAAGAGCTTTATTTAGATAAAGCGGTGATACAAGCACACAAAACACACTCAAACACACTTAATAACAACACTACATATTTTGAACACCAAATCATATAATGCTACAATTGATAATGTTCACATGCACAACATAATAACTGATATTATCATGGCAACCCCTAATAACATCAGAGCAGATGGGTGGGAAGGAGGCATGGAAAATTAGCTTTGAATGGCTAACCCCCCCCCCCCCCCCCCCCCCACGAGGTAACTTGGCGGGATCCTGGAGGTGACACCTGGTGAGTTTGCTCACGCCCGTATAACCCCCATGACTCAGAATTGGATGGTTGAGCCAGGCAGCTCCAGTTCCCCCTAACAAGCTCTAACCTCCACTTAACATTTTCCGGGAATGCCTGTAAAATTAAATCATTTATCCCAATGAGCCCAGACTTGAGCAAATGATATTTTCGGACAATCGAAATGCACATTACTTATTGAGTATGTTTTCTCGATTCTCATCGGCTGATATTTGTCATATTATTCAAAATGTCAGCCTCCTTAAAAGACAATGAAAGCTGCAAGATTTTTTTCAAACGTCAAATGAAAACAATTTTGAGCCTAATGGAAAATAAATAGAATTGATTTTGCCTTACTAATAGCTAAGCACCCTGAGTTTCGGTCGAGGAGATCACAGTTGACGGACAGAATGACAAAACCCTCTCCCCATGACTGCAAAAGCTTTACCACGCATAGCTAAAAAGCTCCAAAGATTTGAACCTCGGGTTTTGGAGGTCACAGAGCCTTACACATCTTTCAAATTGGTGGAGTGTAAAAACGTTTCACACAGCACCATCTATGTATCTGAACAACATCTTATCACAACTGTAAAACGATAGTATGATGACAATGTTGGCAGACATGAAGTTTCACATGGACTCAATTTATTCTAGCTACGGAAAGATAATGATGTCTAATTCACCGGTAGGAAAATGTTTCAGTCCCAGAAAAAAGAAGTGTATAAATACAGAAATCTAGCATTAAAAGCCGTTTTTTAAAAAAACTTTTGGATGCCATCCAGCATTCACCTGCATGTTTTGTCACTTTTCACAGGAAAATTAAACATAATTATGTTTGGAAAAATCCACGGGATATCTTTGTGACTTTGGAAATACCAGAACATATCCCAGGTAGTAAGGGGATTTGTAGTCACGTGACAAGAGCCCTGGAGATACCCAGGGAGTTTGTATCTTCTTAAACAAATATAACACCTGCCAACACGAAGGTTGTGACATTACAAAAATGTCCCGGGATATTCCCAAATATGGGACAACATATCAAGTGCATTGCACTTAAACAACTCTACATCTATATGACTCGCCAACGCACTCATCTTAACAACTCATCATAATAAATAATCTTGACCATTCGGCACAACCACACATCAAAACTTATTTATTATGACCACTCATAAAAACCACTCATTAAAACCACTCATAAAAACCACTCACAACAACCACTCGTAACAACCACTCGTAACAACCACTCGTAACAACCACTCATAACAACCACTCATAACAACCACTCATAACAACCACTGTAATGACATCGTAAGAATGAAAACTGATGACAAACTCTGAGCCTGATGCGTATTGTGCGATGGGTGAACTGAGTGCAGCGTGATGAGTGTTTTCCATGTGCTTGGATCCTATAGATATCATACATACAGCAAGTAAGTAAGTATTGTGGTTACAGCTGAGAGGAGACGGCCCACGGCTCGCCTCTGACCTGGAAATGCACTAAATATCAAATGTGAACCTTACATTGGCCACACGGTAGGCTGGTCCTCGCATGCCAGTTTGATTTTGGGACAGGTTATTTCCCATGTAAATGGGATCGTTGTTATATTGTTGACCCCATTCGACTCATGCCAGGGGCGTACTACAAATGTGGCACATATCACACATATGAATTCACCATAATTGGTAGAAAACCCCTCATAGGATCATAGGATCAGGAAACTTGGATCAGGAAACTTGTGGTGGATTGTCTGATCACGTGACTACAGTAACAGGATAAAAAGGTCTGCCTGAAAGACAGCTGACAACAGGGTGATATCATCAGTAGCCATCAGTATGCGGTCATCATACACTGACTAAACATGGACAGGAACAAAGAAGATCCCCTCTTAAGACGCAGTAGTATATGTCTGGATCGCAGGGTACACTCACCTCAGCGTGTACAGTAAGCTAATTCTTCTTTTAAGAAATTATATCAATGCTGAACCATATTCTTGGTTGGCTGGAGAATAAGTGTAATACTGACATAGATCTCCATATTGTGTCTAGGATATAGAAAGCAGAGAGAAATTAACAAGCAAATCCTCGCCCTGCCATGGTACCGGGAGAGGTGGGAGGTACTATTTGAATCATTGGGTGACTATAACTAGCTCATCCTTCCCTGCCACAATAGAGGGGATGTCAGTATTCACACTGTGCACGTGTGCAGCACCTTCAGAGAGACCGTCAGACAGATTGGCCTTGGCAGACAAGCCGGAGACAGACCAGAGAGACAGTCCAGAAGTGAGGCAGTCAGAGCACCGTGAGTTGAGAGCAGCCACCATGGCTACCACCGCTGACATCCCAGCAATGGACGTGTTGTTACATTGTGTTATATGTACCGATGAGTTCTCCTCCCCTAAGTTGCTCTCCTGTGGGCACACATTCTGTGCTAGCTGTGTCCAGCAGCTCATCAACGTAGCAGCCCAAGGGCAATTTTCCAGGATACTGAGATCTTTTCCCTGCCCAGTATGTAGACAAACTATCAGGATTCCACCAGATGGCGTCACCGGCTTCCAGGATGACTTCCGAGTGAGTCAGATCAGAGAGGCTTTTGAAGCTGTAGCTAGAGCGGGACCTACTGAGCAGGGAAACTGTGAGTTTTGTGTCAGCCAAAAAAGACAGGTTCCTGCCACTTTTACCTGCCTCCAATGCCACAAACAGATGTGTGATGGCTGTCTCCAGAAACACGCCGCCAGACCACACTTCAAGTCTCATACAGTGGTGAGAAACGACCAGCCCTCGTCCTCTGTGACCTGCAAGGATCACAACGAGAGCTGTGGGTTCGTGTGCACCCAGTGCAGTAAGATGGTGTGCGTAACCTGTGTGATGACCTCCTGTTCTGCACACGACAATGCCGTGGAAGAGGTCAAGGTCGTGGCTGAGCAGAGGAAGAATGAAATCAAACGCATCACCAACATGGTGGAAATGAGAGTGGCGGAAATGGAACATAAAATGATTCAGCTTAATTTTCTTGAAACCAATAAAGCTAACATGCTCAATGATATCGAAACTGCTATAAAGAACAAGGCGCAGAATGTGATTCAGAGAGTGAGAGACAATGAAAGCGGCCTGCTGGGCGAGGTAGACGAATACAGAAGAGCTGTGATTGGAGAAATCCAGAATGCACGCAGTGAAGCAGAGCTGGAGTTGGGTATGTTATGCAGTCTGCGGGATGCCGTGGAGAGTGCAGCAGAGCCCGGCATGGAGGTTCAGCTTGTAGCTGCATATCCATCTTTCAAATCCAAAGTGGCCAATAAAACAAGCTATACCTACACCCCAAGCAAAAAGACCTCTAGTAAACTGGTGTTCAAGCCAGAAGATCATATCAAAGTTGGTGCTATTAAGAGAAAAAAGGATGAACAGCTCCTGTCCTCCTTGAGAAATCTTGATGCTGGAGAGGCTCCAGAACCCATTAACATTAACACGAGTAGCAGTAGTGACCAGGCGGACATAAGTAGTACAGAGCTCGCTGCCGAATTGGACACCGTCTTCACAGAATCGTGTAGTCTCGCAGCAGCAGAGACGCGCACGTTGACATTGTCGCGGAGGAATCTGCGACGCAGCATGCACAGTCTGGAGGAAGTAGAAGAGAGGCCGTACCTGCACTCCACTCTGTCCTGGCAGATCACAGGGCTTGGTGATGGCTGCGATGTGACCTTTCTGCCTAATGGACATCTTGCCATATCAGACTCCACACATAAGAAGGTGGTCATGTATAACCGAGACGGGGATGTAGTAGTTGATTCTAAAAGAGCCAACAACCAAGCAGATATATTCCAGAGGCCTAAAGGTATTGCCTTTCACAGTCAGCTTGGGGCGATCCTGGTGGCGGATCCTGATTCTCATTGTCTCAAGCTTCTTGACCCGACCACTTTGCGCTACATGAGTGACCTTGTCCTGGCTCAGGTTCAGGAGCCTCATGGTGTAGCGGTGATGACTGATGGTAAGATTATAGTTACAGAAGCTGGAGACAGGCGCCACGGAGTCAGCATTCACTCCCCCCGGGGGGCGTGCCGCAAGATGTGGGGCACTCAGGGTTCCAGGATGAACTCCCTGAGAAGCAGATGGTTGCATCGCTCACCGGAAGCTCAGTTCAACTTTCCACTGTTTACCACAGTGGACACCCATGACAGAATCATCGTCTCTGACCTGCTGAACAACTCAGTCCATTTCTTTGACTGTGAGGGCAGACTGCTTCACAGGTAAAACTTTATTACTTGAACTATTCCATATGAAATTTGATAAGGTTGGAATTTGATATAAATTTAAAAGAGTTTAAAAGGATGACTATAAACAAATGTTTACAAAAGTTCAGGTTCTTGGAACAGTTATTAGGTTGAGTGTTTACGTCTTCTAGATTTGGCAATGGTTCAAATGCGGAGTTACCTCGCGGTGTCTGTGTCGATCCCAATAATGTGATACTGGTGGCGCACTCTGCCGGGCTGGGAGAGTCCTCACACGTGACCGCATTCACCACGGATGGAAGGTGAGACATTGCATACTGTATTTAGTAACAGTGCCTGACGATTATCTGGTTTAACAGATGAAATGCCTGACGATTATCTGGTGCCTGACGATTATCTGGTTTATCAGATGAAATATATATATATATATATATATATATATATATATATATATATATATATATATATATATATATATATATATATATATATATATATATATAGAAAGAGATTGTATCAGATATGGGGTTTTTACCAATCTCAGACCTGTCTTGTGGGGCATTGACGTACTGTGAGGCATATAAAATACCCCACTCTTCATAGTGCAGCTGCTTAGCCACAGTTACATAAGTAACCTGTACAAGGCCTTTTTGAACAAACATGTCTGAGAAGCATATTTATACAACCAGGCCATAACTATATAAATCACTGCCATCTAGTGTCACAGTTAGTAATAAGTGCCCTGGTGGTGGATAATGGCATTAGCACCTTGATATGAACGTTAGATTTGTGGGGTATGTAAAATAAATTCATTATTAACACCAGATGGCACTCTCCTGTTACACACATTAAGGTATGAGATGGTATCCCATAATGAGGTCTGACAAAGATACTTCCAGTACCTCATATCTGTACCAGCTTCTAATATATATATATATATATATATATATATATATATATATATATATATATATATATATATATATATATATATATATATATATATTATAATTAAATCTTTATTAAATCTTGAAACCGTAAAACTCCATGCAAACGTGTCTGCATAAAAAAAATAAACACCAATATGATATCTTCTATATTTGCCAAAATAAATAAATAAAAAAAGATAAAATAAATAAATAAAATGAAAAACATTTGAATCGTATATGTTCGGATATGTATATCACTCGATATGAAGATTTCATCTTGGTTTTCTACATATTTCAACCAAATATACAGTCTATTTCATTGTATCAAGCAGTGCTGCTGTACGTGTATAAATGTATTGTCCACATATTGCAGGTTGGTGAACACGGTGGTGGAGTGGGACGGATGTGATGTCCAGAGATGTGGCAATATCTCCTCTCTAGCCATGTCAGGCACCCGCCTAGCTACCGTCTCGGAAAAGGCGGTGCAACTGTATGAGTGCTCCGTGCCTGACGGTTTCCCGGGCTCCACTACATGCGCTGCTACATGACATAATCCCTGAATATTCATGCTGATGGTCTGACCTGACATTTCCCACCTCAATATTCATATGAGTCCAACATCTAAATTAATATCCCCATCTTAATACTCTTGTAGGTCCATTATCTGACTCCATAACCCCACCTTAATACTCGTGTAGGTCGATTATATGATTTAGTATCCCCACCTCAATACTCATGTGCGTCAATTATCTGACTCAATATTCCCAACTTAATACTCATGTGGGTCCATTATCTGACTCAATATTCCCATCTTAATACTCATGTGGGTTCATTATCTGATTCAATGTTCCCATCCTAATTCTCATGTGGGTCCATTATCTGATTCAATATTCCCATCCTAATTCTCATGTGGGTCCATTATCTGATTCAATGTTCCCATCCTAATTCTCATGTGGGTTCATTATCTGATTCAATATTCCCATCTTAATACTCATGTGGGTTCATTATCTCACTCAATATTCCCATCCTAATTCTCATGTGGGTCCATTATCTGATTCAATATTCCCATCCTAATTCTCATGTGGGTCCATTATCTGATTCAATATTCCCATCCTAATTCTCATGTGGGTTCATTATCTGATTCAATGTTCCCATCCTAATTCTCATGTGTGTCAATTATCTGATTCAATATTCCCATCTTAATACTCATGTGGGTCCATTATCTGATTCAATGTTCCCATCCTAATTCTCATGTGGGTTCATTATCTGATTCAATGTTCCCATCCTAATTCTCATGTGGGTTCATTATCTGATTCAATGTTCCCATCCTAATTCTCATGTGGGTTCATTATCTGATTCAATATTCCCATCTTAATACTCATGTGGGTTCATTATCTCACTCAATATCCCCACCTTAATAATCTTGTAGGTCAAATATCTGATTCAATATTCCCATCTTAATATTCATGTTGATCCATTATCTGACCTATTATTCTATTCTAGTAATCATAGATAAAAGGCAAAGCTGCATAAGACGATTTAAACATCGATCGCATGTGCTGGTCCACTAATGTGGATCAACTTTCCCAACTGTCCCCACCTAAATACTAATGTGGATCAACTTTCCCAACTGTTCCCACCAAAATACTAATGTGGATCAACTTTCCCAACTGTTCCCACCTAAATACTAATGTGGATCAACTTTCCCAACTGTTCCCACCTAAATACTAATGTGGATCAACTTTCCCAACTGTTCCCACCAAAATACTAATGTGGATCAACTTTCCCAACTATTCCCACCTAAATACTAATGTGGATCAACTTTCCCAACTGTTCCCACCTAAATACTAATGTGGATCAACTTTCCCAACTGTCCCCACCCAAATACTAATGTGGATCAACTTTCCCAACTGTCCCCACCTAAATACTAATGCGGATCAACTTTCCCAACTGTCCCCACCTAAATACTAATGTGGATCAACTTTCCCAACTGTCCCCACCTAAATACTAATGTGGATCAACTTTCCCAACTGTCCTCACCTAAATACTAATGGGGATCAACTTTCCCAACTGTCCCCACCTAAATACTAATGTGGATCAACTTTCCCAACTGTCCTCACCTAAATACTAATGTGGATCAACTTTCCCAACTGTCCCCACCTAAATACTAATGCGGATCAACTTTCCCAACTGTCCCCACCTAAATACTAATGTGGATCAACTTTCCCAACTGTCCCCACCTAAATACTAATGTGGATCAACTTTCCCAACTGTCCTCACCTAAATACTAATGTGGATCAACTTTCCCAACTGTCCCCACCTAAATACTAATGGGGATCAACTATCTAACTTAGTTGTCCCCGTCTGAATATTTAGGCAGATGTGGATCATGAGTGGACTGGATAACATGAAACAATATGGGAAGGTTTCAATTAAAATATTACCTCCAATGTTACTGTGTCTACATATATTATGTAATTAACATTAAATCTTGATGTCATGAGAAATCAGCTTCATTCAATAATCATTAGCAAAGAAACCACCTGATAACAGTTTTACGGTATATATACTATTATACATTGTATATGACTGTATTTATATAATACTGCTTGTTATTTCATGCTGTTTGCGATATGTGTCATAGCTAATACATAATATCTTTCAGTCTTAAAAATTAAATTAATATTTAATTATATCACAAGTAACTCGTGTACCAAACAATCATGTAATTTGTGTTAATTTTATACATGTGGCCGTGACAAATGGCCGTGACAAATGATTATTATATTCATACTAAGTGATATATAAAGCTTTGAGTTTCGGTTATATTAATATCAATATATGGCAAACGATTATTATATTCATATTAAGTGTAAAATGCACTGAGCTTCGGTTATATTAACTTCTGCTAAGTTATAATTTGAAATATGTACCATAATAAACTTGTGAGAGAAAATACATTTTTTCTGCTTCTGTTTGAAAATGGTGTAAAAACATGCCAATTAAACCTTTTTAGCTATGCTTAGAATAGCTTTTGCAGCGATGAGAGAAACATTTTCTGTAGTTCTGTCTATCCTTTAACTTTAATTTAGCCTTCTCCTAACGATGTTCCTGGCTATTTGTAGGCAAGAAATTGTATTTTCACAGGACCAATTCTATATATTTTCGAATAGGCTCAGAATTGTATCCATTGTATTTGTTTTCTCCAAAAAATCTAATAGACATCATTGAGTTGTCAAGGAGGCTGCAATTTTCAATAACGTGGGAAATATTATTCAAAAAAAAAATCAAGTCAACAATTTGGGGCCAATTTAAATATGTAACATGCATTTTGATTGGTCAAAATTATCATCTACTCAAGTCTGCCATGGAAAGGATTTATGTCGCAATTGCAGGCATTTCCAGAAAATGTACACTCTCATGAGAAAAAAAATACCCGGCTCTAAGGCCATTGGCTTATGTTTCATCTATTAAATTTTTGCTTAGTGAATAATGAAGCATAATGAATATTCCAGTAATAAACTTCAGAGGGTATATAAATTGTATTACATATGATAAAGCACCTCTGACATATTCGCCTAAGGACAAAAGAAAAATATCTTTGGAAAGAGTGAATATTAGAATGGCCAAAGTTTTCAGGATTTATTTGCTCTTAATCATGACATGTACCATACTTCCCTTAAGATAAATCAAGCAGATTCTCATCAGCGTTAAGCCATCTTGATTTCTGTTATGAGTGAACTCATTGAGTACATATCAACACATCAGCTCCCTATGAAACTGACATCCTACCGGACTACTTTCCATATGACTTCTCCAGAGAAATATGCCCCACTCCAGTCACTGACCTTTTTGTTATGTTGCAATTTCTGTGTTATGACCTGAGTTATAGATATGTACTTGATCTATTTGTATTACTTTTGACATCTTGGACAAACAAATCTTTGGAAAATTATAGCCTTTAAATTTAACTTAGGCTGCTGTGTGAAATTACTGAATATTTACCTTACAAAACAATTTATAAAGGTGACTGATAAAGATATTGACTATTTGTGTGATTTACCAGTGAAAAGGTCAAATCATACTTTTCAACATGGCTCAGTGGGTAAGACATCTGTCTCCAATGCTAAAGGTTTGGGGTTCAATTCCCGATTGGGACAAGTACTTCTTTTTCATGCTGAAGATGAAATGTTCATTTTGAAGTTTTATCTTAGCAATATGCACATCAGAACATATAGAATCACAATATTTTTTGTATTGTCAAAAAGTATAAAAAAATAATGACTTTATTAAAAATCAAAGGTGAAATCTTCATGTTGGGATCTTATTTGAGCAATATGAAAGTCAGAACATTTAAATTCTATTGTTTCTTTTATAGCAAATGGAGAAAATCCACAAAAAAATAGATAAAATGTCTATAATAAAATATAGATGGCATTTGGCTTTATTTTGAGCTATGATGAGCAAAGAAGCTTTTACTTAAACGAGTTAATTTCTATGTTTATACAACGCTGTGACCCCAAAGTTTATACAAAGGTGGCTCTTTTCATGTTGAAGGTGAAATCTTCATATTGGAGTTCTGTATGAGTAATATACACTTTAGAAACACAATTGATTTGTTTATTGCAAATGTAGAAGAATACAAAATAATAAAAATGGCTTTATACAAAAAAGATGAAATCTTTATATTGGTGTTCTAGTTGAGGAATATGCATGTCAGAATAATGAAATTATTTTTTAGAGAATAGAGAATATATTTGTCTTATTTAGTTTTTTTGGAGGGGATGTCCTGTTATTTGTCTTTTTTAAATATGAATGAAAAAATATGAATGAAAAAATATGAATGAAAAAATATGAATGAAAAAATATGAATGTAAAAATATGAATGAAAAAATATGAATGAAAAAATATGAATGAAAAAATATGAATGAAAAAATATGAATGATAAAGACCTCAAACAGAAAACAAATATGAAATCTTCATATTAAGGTAAAGTTTGAGCTTTACTCATGTTAGAACATATTGAATTGAAAATGTTTTTTCATCTTCATATTCGATTTTTTCTGAGCTTAGACACGTTTACATAGAAACTATAGCATGGAGCCAATATCAAAATTTTCATGGATTTTAAACTTTGAGTAATTTGATCATGAGTCCAACCTTGAGCATGTATGAATAAATCTAGTGCAATGCAATAATGTCAAATGTTTTAGTATTAGCATGTGTCTCACAGGTGTGATGATATGCTTTGACTTTTTCTCATGGCTTGATTGCTCACTCAACATTTTGTCTGGATCCACATTTCAATACAGACAAGGCTGTATCTATCCAAGGCATTATAACAATTCATCAACCCTTAACAAATACCTGCAAGTAATGCTCATTCTTAAATACATTCCATCAGATTGGTATATTATATATTCCAAAACCATATTCAAAATCTTCAAAATGTGGAATTGTCAATATTTGACCTTGTCAGTCATGATGGAAATCGACAGGTCACAAACAATGCATGTACTCACATGTGCAAAGATCATCTCTTGGAAATGGTGTCAATGCCTCCGAAATATCTGGTCATTGTCATTTTGTCATTGTCATTTTGTCATTGTCATTTTGCTATTGGAAATTTGACATTTTTGTCATTGACATTTTTGTCATTGACATTTTTGTCATTGACATTTTTGTCATTGACATTTTGTCATTGACATTTTGTCATTGACATTTTGTCATTTCAAATTATTTCCTTTTTCAATTTTTCAACGAGTCACACAAAACAGACGATTTCAAGATTTCAACTTTAAGTAAGTTGCCCACGCATGATCAAAATCACATTCTACATATATAATGTCAAGAGAACGTGCAAAGATTCCATATATTTGGAAAAAATTGTTTTCAAACAATCATTACGGATTATCTATTTTCAAGATTTAATCTTCCAGATATCTCAGAACTATAGTGGATAGGTATGCTCATATGAAAGTCCTGTTTCCTGAGAGGACCAAGTTTGGGATAAAATACAATACAATCAACAGATAAAAATATACGGCACACTTCTTAGAATGCAAAATCAAACCCCTTTGCAAATATCACAGACACACAAAAAGAAGAAGCATTTTCATAAAGGTAGAAAACATGAAGATATTAGCTGGGGAGTTAAATGATTTCTTCATGGAGAAATGACAAATTAAGAAAGGAAATAGACCAATTTTACTCTATTACATGATTGAGACATAGAAAACACATATTGGAAAAGAAATCACTGGAGATGAAGATAAAAACTTGATCGAGGAAGCTACAAAGAAGTAGACCCAATATTGAACCATACCAGATTCCTTAAAACTAGAAATAAAATAATTAGACCCTTATCTAAAAAACCTGACCTTAATAACTGAAAAATAGACTAGTATCCAACTTCGCCTGTCTGGGCTCTTGACTAAAGCTACTGCAAAACGTTGTAAGGACCATCTACATGTACAAGTCAATAACATTGGTAACAGTCGTCAATCAGACAACAGGAAATTTCATTCAATAGATACTACTTAATGGGGACAAAGTGTAATAATTGATGGGGAATAATGTTCCCCATCACATATTCTGCCAGGCCCTTATTTTTTCACAACATATATGGACCCCCTTGCAGATATTAACAAATATTATTTAACCGACGTCATATAACAATGGATACATCATCCCTCAACGAAATCATAAGATCATGTCATGGAATGATGACTGTATAAAGGATGGTAAAATGTTACTTAGGATCATAAAATGAAATTGAATGATGGTAAGACAAACATATTGATGTGTAGCAAACAATTGTAGTGCCGGGTAGTGCATTACGTTATGGGCATATTTCTGAGAAACTCAAGAGTTTCTATTATAGATTGTTAGATGACTTCTACATGAATGCCAGAATCTTTTGAATAACCACTGATACAATAAATGTCTCATTACAACTAAGCACATACCATTTTCACATATACTTATAATAAGATTCCTTCATCAAGAGCCGATACGTTTTCACAAACTCTATAAATTAGCTGTGAAATAAATTCAGACTTCAGACTTCAAAAATAATTTATTTAGATCCACATATTCCATAATTAGCTGACAATACCTATTGGATCATGGAGATCTCCGTTAAGACAAAATAATTGTCGCTGGCATGAAGATCACAGCAATGATAAAACACAATATATGCAGTTTTTAAACCTTTCAGAAATGCAGATATCATAAGATCTTAAAATATTATTATATATACCGGAAGACAGCTTTGTGTGGCGAGACCAAACCGTTGGGTGATTAGGAATGTTATATTCTTATCACACATATTTAAAGTCGTTGCATTTCTTTTATGCTATTTTCAACAAAATATCTGGATGTATTAAAACCAGAAAATCAAACAATGGAAGGACATGCCAGGTATGAGGTGCATACCAACGTCCCCCATGTACATTAAGCATACCTTATCCCAGGTACATTAAGCATACCTTATCCCAGATACATTAAGCATACCTTATCCCAGATACATTAAGCATACATTATCCCAGATACATTAAACATATCTTGCCCAGGTACATCATGTACATTAAGCATACCTTATCCCAGGTACATTAAGCATACCTTATCCCAGATACATTAAGCATACCTTATCCCAGATACATTAAGCATACCTTGTCCCAGGCACATTAAACATACCTTATCCCAGATACATTAAGCATACCTTATCCCAGACACATTAAGCATACCTTATCCCAGATACATTAAGCATATCTTATCCCAGATATATTAAGCATATCTTATCCCAGATACACTAAGCATACCTTATCCCAGATACATTAAGCATACCTTATCCCAGATACATTAAACATACCTTATCCTAGGTACATTAAGCATATCTTATCCCAGGCACATTAAAAATACCTTATCCCAGATGCATTAAGCATTACGTTTAAAAATGTAGATTGGATAATTGTTAGAATGCTAAACCTTTAGTTATGTGTGCTGTGGTTTCCACAACGTATGAAAAACTCATGCACTCAAGTCAGAATTTCCACATATTTCGAAATCAATCACAAGGGTGCTGTATTTTCGTGCAATTGTTTAAGAGCGGCAATTAACTCTTTGTGGTCACAAATCACGAATCAGTTTACAAATAATTATGTTGAACATAAATGTAGTTAATATTTATGACTATCAGTTGCGCCATGTATGATGTGAAACAAGACCAGTTGTAGCACACAGAGGCAGCAGATATCTACAAGGCTTCTGGGGCCGGTCGATGTAGTGGGGTTCTGGGGTTTACAGGGCTCAGCCTGGGTGAACTCTAATCTGTACGATAATCCGGCCAGACTTTGGTCACAGTTGCTGACCGCTAGGGTCCAGTCTGCCTTCACATTGGGGCGCATCGATCTGCCGCCTTTGCAGATATAGGTAGAATCTTCCAGCTTACAACCAGACCATATGTTCACAGGATACAACAGCACGTTTGAAGCTTGTTCTGGTGCTAGGAGTCCCACTCTCTCTTCACAGGTCATGTTTGGTTTAATCACATCGCTTGATGTGTAAATAAGAAAACTGGCACAGCAGAGCCTTGAGTCATAGGAGAACTCAAAGCGTAGACTGGAATCCACGGCCGGGTCGAGACCGACATGGCCGATGGAGACCCATGTATCATTGTCAGCGATGGTGCCATTGAAGGTGCAGGTATAGTACTCCTCTCTGATGTCAGGTGGCGCTTCTGTAGGCACGGCCGGGGACACGCCCCACTCTGGATCAGCTCCACACGGCCCATCCTGAGTGACATTCAGCTTGTAGGTCAATCCAGCCATACCCTGGTCACAGCTGCTCAGAGCTAAACCCCACTTTCTCTTGGTCGCTGAGCGCATCGTCCTGCCCCCCTCGCACCTGAGAGAAGACCCTGAGGCTTGGCACCCAGACCACGGGTAACTAGTAGATAGCAAGATCTGTGTGTTATGTTCCGGCAGCAGGATACCAACCTTCTGTGAGCAATTCATGTTCTCAGAGTGGATCCTGGTCATATCAGTATCAGTATAAAACAGGAGACTGGCACAACACAGCTCAGCCGGGTAGGACACATCAAACTGCATGCGGTCACCGTGGTCTGGCTGACTTGTGATCCATCCTACGGGCTGCCACAGGTCACCCCGGGAGAACGAGCCCTCGTAGATACATTCAGTGCCAGCCGCCTCGGACAACCACCACGGCACCACACACAAGACCAGTAGACCCTTGTCCATGTTTGGGTGGTATGGCGTTACGTAGGTTGTTGAGTTATCGCAAATGGCCTTCAACTGCACTATGTCTGTGATCTGGGTGGCTATGAGAGATCATCCATGCGCATCCTAGTAGTCATGGCTACCAGACACCATGGCACAATATTTTGATGCAGACATGCGCATTAGATGAACCACATGTCCTATCCGTGTAAGAATACTTCACTTGAAATATTCTTTGAGCTCAATATTTGTTGTCCTGATTGTCTGTCACGGGGCAAGATTGATATATTATCATGATTATGTCTACAGCGAATAAGTGATTGGATTTTACCTCATGATAATGGTGTGGTGGTTGTTATTATTCGAAACGTTGAGAGTATTCAGTTGTTAATAATGAATATATTTTGGTGTTAAACATACTGAGAGATGTTTTCCTGGTGTTGTCCTATATAGGGAATCATATACAGGGTACCCGTAACACTTTGGACTGTATATGTTTACTGTCACATTCATATTTCCTATCTTGATAGATTCAAGCAGCTGGATTGTTCTAAATGCCAAGATGAAGACATTCTAAATAGCCAATACTTAAGCCAATACCATACCATTTCCCCGGGTCTATTTTATTCATCACCAGCCTGAATATGAAGGCACACATTCGGAAGATGTCACCCCTGGCTAGACCTGTAGAAACACCTGTTTTGTTCTGACAGCTGTACTGATTGGTTATTTTATGTGTCAGACACCTGACTACAATTTATGACCTGATGTTGGTCAATTCAGATTTGATGATATTTTTGTGAGCAAGGCAAGTCATAGGAGCCAATGTAACTCCATTAATTTGCCTGTTATATAATCATGTTTTTCTTATTTATCCTACAACTCTTGCTGCAGCAGTTTGCAAGTTTTGCAGATTGGCTTTTTCACACCTTGGCCAAGAGGGAACTTATATAGTCAAGCATTGATATAACAAAAGCGTGGGCTAAGGTGCGGACTTGTTTTTCATCCAAACAACCTTTTCACATGAAATTTGTTAACACATTTTCTATATTTGTTGTTTAAATGTGCATTCCTCATCTAATAGTATACCTATGTCTTTGACATTGTTTGGTCTTGCAATGTTTGCGCCCCCTTTAATTTTTGTTGGAACTGCACCGTTTTTGAAATGGGAATTTTACCACAGATTGTCATTTCAGTTTTACCGTCATTTATTGTCATTTTGTGTCCAATAGCAATTCTTTAACATTCTGAATACACTTTTAAATTTCCTTGTGATAAACTAATTCAACTTGGAGACATAGATATAGTTAGCAGTTGTGATAAAACACTTGCAAGAAACGAGTTATTGATATCAATATACATACCAAGTGGAGGAAGAATCGTGACGTTTGTACCTTTGAATAGCATTGCAGTCCAGAGTTGTGGCACGTTTCTAGGTACACTCCTCAATATTTCTCACCTTGATAATTTTTAAAGTAGTCTTACACTGGATAGATTTATCTTTAATGAGTTTTAAATTAGCAAATGGTACGCTCTTGTCACGTGTACATCTTATTAGCTATTCTCCTTATGCCTGGCTCTGCAAGTATAGACCAGGATTGCCAGTACCACCCCAGTACAAGCTTCTATTTAGCAGCCAATAAGGACAGAATTAAATATCTTGCACATTGTTACATGGTCAATTGTTATGACTGGAAAGTGCACATCGTTAGTGACTCACATACCAAAATAGTCAGACAGAAACAATCAGGGGATGGAGCATCAATTTCTAGGGGCAAAAAGAAAAACCCTGATTTTTTTCTTATGGTGAACGCTGATAACTTAAATAAATTTGAAAGTGGTGTAAAAATCCCAAACAATCAAACTGATATATCAATGATGTACTTTTCCAACCAGATTTTTGATCTTTTCCATGTCCTCCCCCACCCCCGAACTATATATGATCCATTCTAAATCGTTGTTGAACATTGGAAATTGACAAGTACACGTGTACAGTTCTTTCATTGTGCATTACCATGTCTAAGAGCAGAGCTGTAAGGTAATTGTATGTAAATGTGAGGAAAAAGTATTCCGCTTGATGCCAATTGTGGCAGAGGTAGTATGTGACTCTACCTTAGCCGGTCTACCAGCCAACTCCATCTAGCGGCAGATAAATCTGTGCGACCCAGTTGGGCTGGTTGGGGGCAGCGGCCATTTTAACAGGAATTCCTGTTAGAATTGGTGATGTCATAATTTTAGCTCTTCCTTCCGGTGGCGGGAATTCACTTCCGGAAATTAACTTATGGATTTGCGAGTGAGCTGTCAGAAAAACGTGGATGAGTTTCTTTTGATTCTGAAATGTTATAAGTTTGTCACAATTCACTATCCAGTTTATTTAAATGTTTGATACTTACAAAACATATTTCAATCATTTTCACATCAGCATAGCAGTGTATACAATGGGAAACACTGGTGTTGTCTGGTGTGTTATATTTGTCAACATGTAACATGAAACAATGGCGATTGATACAGTGTGGTCAAGCTAAGAGTGCTGTACTTATGAGAGTGGGATGTAATCAAATGTATCAGTATATTTGATACATCAGGCCTGTACCTGTTTCAATATTTGATACATCTTCGAATCAACTTTTAGCCTAGCTGTCAATCATTTTCTTCGGGGGGGGGGGGGGGGGGGGCACCACTTGGGGGAGGAACTTTGTGATGTGTTTGGAAATAAAAACTAACTTATTGAAGAAACGTTTGGAAAATGTACAGAAAGACAAAATCTCAAGCACTACAGAAAGACTACTTGTTTTTAACAACAAGTTTAGGGCTGTATAGATATTTGATTGACAGCTCACATGTGACAATGTTTGATACAATTGCATCTGGTTGTGTCAATGTTTGATACTGTACTAAGGGTACAAACAATTTTCTTTTGTGGGCAGCAAGGGACTTTGAGTCATGCACTCAGTAATATGAATCATTTTGTTGTATACATTACACTTTCTCAGATTTTAACATATTTCTTTGGTGTTTGATTTTTCATTTCTCGTTGATTTCTCAGTTTTATACTTTCAGGTAAATAGAGTACAAGGTGTTGTTTTGACCGTGTGTAAACCACCTCTTACTTACATGTGTTTAATTTACCTCAACAAGTGTCTTCGGTTGGGAGGGTTGCAATATTTCACTTGTGCAGCTCTCTCACATATGCAGCTATTTCTCACATATGCAGATATTTTTCTGATATGCAGCTGGAGGTGAAAATTGAGAAAACTAATATTCACTCCATTTTACTTGTGTTGCTTGTTTATATAAGGTTAAGATTTTACTTTAATTGGGTGTATCCACCAGGCATAAGTTATACTCTGCTGAAATGCATTCACAATTTCAACTTCTCTCCTTTTCATAATTGTTGCTGAGGTAAAATTTTGACAGATTTGTAATCTCTAAGGGGAAAAAGTCTTCTTTCACAGCAAAAAAAAAACACTTTAATTTCCAGTTCTTAAAAAGGGTCGTGTCACACAGATATTAAAAAATATTTAAATATTTGACTCTTGTCCTGCATATGTTGCTTGATGCTTGAAAAATTACCAGTCTCATTTTGAGAAATATGGTATCAATGATGATGCATGGTGGCAACCAAGTGCTGGTGATGACCTGTCCACATGATATCTGGTGTCTGCATCTCCATTCTTGTTTTGATGTCAAGGTCCATATCAAGTGATGATAATGTGCAATGCACAGGATGACCTGTCTTACCTGAATAAGAATAACAACTCGAGGATTCTGGTCCAGTGATGCTCTACAGTTACACACATGTTATGATATTCCAATTTTTTTCTTATTGTTATTTACAAAAAAAATCATGTTCTTACATGTTCTTGGCAAGATGTACATATTAAACACATCTAAAAATTCTTTAATTCTTCCAAATATTAATTCATAAATTGTCAATTTCCATTTGCCTTTCCCTAAAATGTGGCCTCTCTCTTGTTTGTAGCATGGATAACCATCTGTTCATTCCAATGAATTTTAGATGCAGAGATCTGCATTTCTGTAGCAAGCAATATGTTAATTGTAACTTTTTGTATCAGCTAAAAAGATATGTTGGTTTCAGATTTGGACATCTGTTTATCTTACTTTATGGTTACTGCTGTTATTGATATGCATGCATTTATAGTTTCATTAAGGACAGGATTTAAGGATTTATTTAAAATGTTCTTTAAATTTCTTTTGTTTGTTGAAATTTTTGTTTTGTTGAATTGGTTGCTTTGTTCCAGAGTTATTATTAATTTTTATGTGTTGTTTCTATCATTTTAGTTTCTTTGTTAAAACACCAAGTTTTGTTTGTTCATCTGTGTTCCACATGGAGCACTATTTGTTCAAATACTAACCATGTTTTGTTGAGTTGGCTCAAGTTTATGGTCTACCCCTAACTGACGAGTCCTGGGTTGACTGTATGGGCTGCTAACCTTCATCAGGACGAAACACTGCCAATAACTCACAGTAAAAAATACTTACCCTTCAAAATGTTTGTGATTTAAATATAAGCAATCAAGATCCCATTTCCAGCGGAGTTATGTTATAATATTGTTATTAGCAGTGTCTTAGGGATTAAGACTAAGTAAATATTAGGAAAATTCTCTTCATAAAAAAATCTGACCTAATTATAAAATCAAAGTCACAAAGTGAGCACAATAAAAAGTGCAAATCGTAGAATGGCATATTAATAAGCTTGTCTTCATTTTATTGTTTAATCTTTTCTAATAGAAATAAGTGATTTGCACACATACCATATAGATATTCACTTTTATTGTGATGAGACATATTACAAAGCAAAATATAAGTTATATACAATCATAATATTTGATGGACCATTGTGTAAAATGTTTTGATCATATTGTTTACAAATAACAATCCAGATATCAATGGATATGATTCCATTCAATATCATCTCGTGATGATAATGATGATGATGCCGAGTGACGTCTAGTATTGATTGGTGATCATCTAAGCACACTAGCTGATGATGTTATGTGACTTACCACAGTATGTGACTACACTCCAGTATGTGACTAACCACAATATGTGACTTACAATAGAATGTGACTTACCATAGTATGTGACTTACCATTGTAAGTGACTTACCATTGTAAGTGACTTTTCAAATAATGTGACTTGCCACATAATGTGAATTATCATAAAGTATGTGACTTGCCACATAATGTGAATTATCATAGTATGTGAGTTGCCACATTATGTGACTTACCATAGTATGTGACTTGCCACATAATGTGACTTACCATTGTAAGTAGCCTTTTCAAATAATGTGACTTGCCACATAATGTGACTTACCACAGCATGTGACTTGGCAAAAGATGACTTGACAAAGTCTGTGACTTGTCACAGTATGTTAATTGACAAAGTATGTGACTTACCACAGCATGTGACTTGTCAAAGTATGTGACTTGACAAAGTATATGACTTGATATGATATGTGACTTGACATAATGTATGACTCAACAAATTATGTGACTTGTCATAGTATGTGTCTTGACAAATTATGTGACTTGACAAAGCATGTGGCTTGACATAGTATGTGACTTACCGTAGCATGTGTGTGACTTGTCATAATGTGACTTGACAAATTATGACAAAAAATGAGTTGAAAAAAAATGTGACAGATATTTGACATCATTTTGGTCATTATTATATGCTGCCATGTGTCATTCCTACATTGTGCAACTTGAGCAATGTAGGAATCCACCATGTATCTATTAAAAAAATATAAAGTACTATTTCGAATTTGATCCAGCATAAAATTACATGCATATCTATGAGCTATTGGAACTCAAACTTGTAAATTGTTCCATTTCTTTAAATAATTTGAACAATTATATTTGATACATTTAGTTATATTGATGCATGATTTCATGTACTTGAGAATATTAAATGATTTTAATTATATTCTTGTTCAATGACTGACACAAACCAAAAACAAAAAACAAAAACAAAGTTATATACCAAATGTAAATTATTATTTAGAACATATAAAAAATGTACTATTCACATTTTTAACCAAACATAGAATTACATTCATATCTGTGAGCTATTGGAAATGAAACTTATAAATTGTTCTTAACTTTCCATTTCCATTGATCAACTAAATGCTGCTCATGATATTTTCATACATTTAACTGGTGATGTTGAGTGAAGCACAGGACCATCTACCCAAACTATCTGGTGACTTTGAGTGAACCCAAACTGAACTACCTGGTGATGTTGAATGATGGACTTTGAAATTGGTGAAATAGTGGATGATTTAAAATTTTAAATAAATTTACACTGTAGCTTTGAGATATCATACTAAACTGTAAGATAACAATAGTCTTGTTTGTCATCACTGTGATGATCAGAGAGTCATAATGGCCATCTGACTTTACAATCATATCATGTCCATATCAGCTAGTGACAGAGTGATGCATGGTGACTGCCTGTCCATATCAGCTGGTGATACAGGGTGATGCATGGTGACTGCCTGTCCATATCAGCTGGTGATACAGGGTGATGCATGGTGACTGCCTGTCCATATCAGCTGGTGATACAGGGTGATGCATGGTGATTGCCTGTCCATATCAGCTGGTGATGGATGTTCCTACAAATAATCAAAAGCTTGTTACATAAATCTTAAAGGAATACACAATTGTAATGAGGACTGATTTCACAATTTCACCAAAGATATAACTAATCAATAGCATGTTGCTAAGACTGACAGGTACATGTAGAAGTAGGCAATATTATAGAATGTCAAAAGAATCATCTTACTCTTGTTGATGAGTGATGCATGTGGACCATCTAACCATACCAGCTGATGACTGAGCCTGATGCATGATGGCTGCCTGGTGATGCATGTTCCTACAAATATATGAAGTTTTTTTATGGAAACACAAGTATGATTATGATGTATCAAACACATTCTGAGTGACATCAGTTGCAAATTTATAATTATGAAATAATCAAACATTACAAACTATATTTATCTATGATCAATTTTGTACTTTGTTTAAATTTGTTATTAGATTAATGCACGACAGATATACACATGTCCATGGACAAACATACACTGTGGCTGAGAGAGACATTTTTACAACTGTTCAAGGACTGACATTTGCATATCTGACATGCAGAAATACGGAGAATAATCAATCATTACAAACTATATTTATCTATGATCAATTTAGTATGTTGTTTAAATTTGTTATCAGATTAATGCATTCATTGTTGAAAATTATCATTTTTGGTTGCATTATCTTTGAGAAAACGGACATTTTTGGGTGCCCTGTAGCTTTCATATGTAGCTTTCAGTGCTTTGTATTGAAATTTAAGATGCACAGTTTTCAGCCCCAAATCTTGATAATTTTAAAATATTTCTGACCAAAACCAACAAAGGTGAATAATATAACATGTTGTTATCATTCATTGTTAATAATTATCATTTTTGGTTGCATTATCTTTGAGTATGACTGCCTTAATTGTTCGTTAAAGTTTTAACGAGGCTTGTTGCATTCGGCACGTGATGCGTGTTGATGCGTGTTGTGTCAGTCAGAGAAATGTCTGACACCTCTATTTTTGTGGTGCTTTTGGGATCAAAAAGTTTGAAGAGAAATGATTGAATGTCAGTACCAGATAACATCAAACTTGGATTTAAATCATGAAATCTTATTGCTTTAAAGTTTAACAAATACACTTCACTAACATTGGCGGGAATCAGTTTTGGTATATTGGCAGGTCAAGAATTGGATGTTGAAGGGGGTGTTTAACAAATTTCATATTTAAATTCAGTTGTTATATTTTCTTATTACTTTACTTTCTATAAGATTTGTGAACAAGAATATGCAAGAAAAGTATTAGACATCGAGTCCAGAAAAGAAACTTGTAAGGACCCCATTTTGACAAATGTAAAACCCTGGACCTGCCACTGATGTCTTTCACGTAACGTCCTTGTGTTGAACATGCCGAATACAACAAGCCATTCATATTCATATCTCGACTAAAAATACACTTGAGAACAAGAGGAATGCAATAGTGTGTATTACAAATGCGTCCGTATACATGTTACCATGCGTGTCAGTGGTGTAGCCAGGATTTTCTGAAGGGGGGGGGGGGGGGGGGGGGGGCTGAAGTCTGGTTTTTTTTATTAATGTTGGGGGGGTAGCATGTGAACATGTGAAAATAATATGCACACACCTGTCATATTTGTTTGACACATTCCCAATACATGGTGCCAGTACTCAGGGTAGTTACATCATGCTTCATTATTCATTATAACACCTGTATATGGTCAACAAGACGCTGGAAAGGATCTCTCTTCCACCAAACACATGTTATCACCAACTTAGTCCACCATTTTGAAGGGATTCCACCAATCTATATTTAGCCTGGCCAATCAGAATATTCAATAAGGGCTTCGGTCTCTAAACCAATCAGAGCGGCTCTTACATCTGAAAACCGTAGACCCTGAAGCTCCCATCTGGACTTGGCCTGATTGGAGGTTGGTAAGCTCTAACTCTACCTCGCCATGCAGAGTACTCATTAGCGAACAGGAACCTAGAATTTGAATGAAATGAACATTGTTATATTTTTGTTGTTTATAACTATTCCTATAAAATAGTTTCATAGTAGATTAGTTGAATAAATAGTATCCAGGATTCTACACAGTTCTAGGTCTTTACACCCTTTTTTAAGGTTGTTCACAATATACAAAGTTTTCTTCAATATAGCCATTGTATTGTTTAATTGTGCGTAATATTTAAAACATGTATATGTTTAAGGATATTTAATTTACTCAGGAAATAATGCTTATCAACAATTAAAAAAAAATAACTGTAGCGTGAATATGCATAATGTATTTGTCATATGCAGGGTATATACATAAATTAACCTTGGATCAAATTCTATACCCACAGTAAAATTCATACTTACACCAATCGTTCTTGTGCACTGAAAACCTTATGCTCAATTGTTTCCAGCCCGGTGGGTGAGTGAACCTACGACCCTGTTCAGGGACAAGTTCTTCTGAAGGAACTTATCGACTTCCATGCGAAGTTCTGTGGATGATGGCCGGTTCATAGAGTGAAGTTCATTCAGGGGACCATTGAAGCCATTGAAGCCAATGCGAGCATGAGCTGTCTGCAAACCAAATGATAAAAATAGGTTTGATCTCGGCCATGTGTCTATATATAGCATTACTATATATATAAACTAAGGGCATGAAAGCTCTTGCACCACATTTATGTCAATCTGATGTTTGAAATCAGATTAGAAATACTTATGTACATCCTAAAATTTAAAGGATATCATCCATTCAATGATAAGATACCAAAGCATTTTTAAAAAGTGAAAACTTTACCTTATGGCTTTCAAAAATATTTGTTTGATGAAGCTGAAAATTGTGTTCCAAGAGAAATAAGAAAAGACCGGTGGTTGGGTGGTGGAACACCCTGGAAATAATATCATTCCCTAAGAAACATACAAATTTTATTGTTTAATAGCTCATACTATTTGCAAAGAGCTACAAGGCATTGTCACGCCCCACTGAGCACAGGATAAAAGTATCATATGGGACACTATTGATTTCCACCATTCCCTCTATTGGATCACAGGCTTTTCTGATTTTTGTACAAGGGATCTCAGATTTGGGCAGAAATATTACTTAAGGTAAGGCTAGGTTAAGTTTTGAAACACTGAATTTAAAGAATGGATGGTACAGATTAGAAATATCCACACC
Source organism: Amphiduros pacificus (assembly GCA_949316495.1). NCBI lineage: Eukaryota > Metazoa > Annelida > Polychaeta > Phyllodocida > Hesionidae > Amphiduros > Amphiduros pacificus. The sequence goes on from OX439001.1 coordinate 28,583,176, forward strand.
TCAAAGTCATTAATGTAAAATTAATAACTTTATACATGGAATGAAAATGATCTCATCCAAGGGTGTGATTTCAGCTTTCATCCCTTTAGTTGTATATAAGTAAAGGGGGAATTGACATTGATCACACAATTTCAACACTATCATAGCTTTTCAGATTCCCTGTGAATGCGAGTACCATGCAAGGAATTCAAATATATTTCATCTGCAAAGGCTGTTAAGGTTGCTCCCTTTTCCAAAATTGACTGCACCGAGGCTTGGTTGGAATGAACGAGGCTTCTGTTGGAGCACTTCTCTTGTATGCTACATATGTCGTGGGGGAGGGATCCTCTCCATACCCTACACTGGTGGATGTGTGTACATGACCTGTAGTTACACTGGAGTGAATTCCAGTTAAGGCATACCTGTAATGAGCCTTGAGGGCCGCCCTTCTTTTTGGGTCCTAGGCGAATGTTAAAAAATGTTAATTACATATATATATATAAGGTTAAAACCATATAGCTCTTGACACGTAAGCTAAAACCATATAGCTCTTAGCACGTCTGTCTCTACCAAGAACAAATTTTTAAATGAAGTGATGCTGACCAACCACTGACCAGTGGTCAGAGGTGACACCTGGCATGTGAGCTAATCGCTAGATTTATGCTGACCCCTTGCATGGTTGGGCTGTGGCAGGGATTTGATCCACTGTTCTCCTCTAACCTCGTTTAAAACCCTTCTAACCTCTTCTTAACATGTGGTCTTGCTTTGTTAGCAAAAGCATTTAGTGACAAAGGAAAGTAATATGATGACATTTTGAAGTCTGTGACCTTGAAGAACAAGTCAAGGTCATTACCGAAGTTATCCTTTTTAGGCCTTCTTGGGCACATACACACACACACATGGACACACACAACACATACACATTAATACACACACATAAGGATGGGGCTCATTACCATATCTCCTGCACCTCTCAGGTGACGAGAGCTAATAAGTAATTTCAGCGTCAATTTTGTAAAAATGGAAAAACAAAAGGATGTCATTCTGTATCCTGTGCTTTCATCTTGGTTTTCAAAATAGAATCGTGATTACATCGATAGACCTAATCCATAATATGTTAAATTTAATTTCAATCCTATCGAGACAAATATATTTTGTCGTATTAGTGCACAACAGTTTGTGAGATGAAGCTATAAATTTGGGGAACGTTCACCAATAATCGCTACCAGGTGTCACTGCTGAATATCTTCATTTGCCAATTGAGTCACTAGGTGGCACTCTGATATTTAAGGGCGACTTTTGCCCTTAAATAAATTCTTCACCAATATTTTGAAAAGAAAAGAAAAAGTGCCCTGACATGGAGACAATAGTCCAATACCTCCAATTAATAGAACTGCTTTATATATGTTTTAGTGTGCCTGTTTTATCATTAATTTGCAAATTATCACAATTTGTAAAGTGAGCTTGTTTGGGATGCAAGTGAGCTTGTTTGGGATGCAAGTGTTCTGCCTTCAAATTGGAAAATTGTCTTTTTTTTCAAAACCCGCAAATATTCTGTCATCCTGCTTTCAATTGAGATAAAAAAATCAGATCAAAAATAAAAAGAGCCAAACTATTCAGAATATCAAATAGACTATTACATACTATTGAAGAAACACCTTTTCCCTAAGCTTGAAGGCACAAAAAAAATTGGGACTGAATCTAATAATCATTTTTAGACAAGGTGTAGAACCTTGAAAGAACCGTACAAATATAGAATATGAAGACAAATCAAAATTTATTCATTGTTTGGGACTTTAACCCCACTCCAAATCTCTGATGTGTCATATGCATAAATATGATAACTGAGCTCATACTTAGCCAGGATGTCAGCCAGTTGGGATATGAGGCCACGGGCCGTGGCGCAGTTGGTTAGAGTGCCAGCTTATTAGCACCAGTTCCTCTGTGGTGATCCAAAGGTCGTGGGTTCGAACCCCGGCAGTGCTGGGTTTGAACTCATGATACAATTTCCCACATGAGCTGAGGACCGTGCCTAAAGGGTTAACCCGTTGTCCTTGTAAATCTGTGACCGGGTGAGTTGTCATGTCAAGGACCTGCGACATGACAATTCAGTGAGGCAGCACTATATCTGCTACAAGTAGGTCTCATCACGAAATGACTGAAATACTGTTGAAAGTGATGTAAAAACCCCAAACAAACAAACCAGTTGGGATATGTATTGAGTGAAAAGAAATGGACCAAGGACAGATCCCTGTGCGACCCCATACTTAATGAATTTGAGCGAGGATCTATGACGTCCCACCTTGACACATTGCTTCCTGTCCATTAGGTATGACCTAATCCAGACAATGACCACTGACCATGCATCTTGAATTCAATCTAACAAACAGTATGTGATGATCAATGGCAGCTGAGAGGTCAAGCAGTAACAGAATTAATGATTATTTATTGTTAAAATCACGCAATCACGCAGGGTATCATTTTGTACCCTCAGTAAGGCAGTTTCAGTGCTTTGATGTTCCTTGTAGGCTGATTGGAATTCGTCAGTAAGTCCATTCCTGACAAGATGAGGAACTAATTGATCAGCAACAGCCCTCTCATTGAGTTTGGAAATATTTTGTTGATGATTGCAGTAATGATTGTGTTCTTCAACTAAATTTGAAAAACATTTAGATTGAGATGATTTTAATAGGGATATGGGACACGTGTTCATACCAGGCAAGGCTCAATTGCAAGGCTTTGTATATCATAACTTAGCTGTGTAAACATAGTTTGATTACTTGGCTGTAAAAATATTGTTTGGTGAATATTGTAATTGGAAAGTTCATGGACTGCATTCTATCGTCTACATGCAGAGCTGCCATCTGTCGGTGGGAAAATCGTGCGAACCCTTTCCCTTCCGTGAGATACGATGTTGTTTCGTGTGTCTGACTTCTGAGCTAACCCTTTCCCCTCTGCGAGATATCATATTGTTTTTGGTATCTGACTTCAGAGCTAACCCTTCCCCTGTGGGAGATATTGTTGTTTCTTGTTAACAGGGTCCATTTCATTTAAGTTTAAAAAATTATGCAAGTTAATGATTTGAATACTTTTATCATAATTAAAATGCTGACATCAAATGATCAAACATCAATGCATGAAAACCGATTATCAAGCAACAACTAGTCATGTTGCTTTTCGAATACTCAATCCATATTTCACAGTTGCTCAAGGATCAATAAATATATGATGTCAGAATATATATATATATATATATATATATATATATATATATATATATATATATATATATATATATATATATATATATATATATATATATGCAGTATTGGAGTAGTCCATAGAGAGCGGCTGATGCGGTCCATGTATGAGTGTGGGGCTATGAGCTGCTCACTGTGGCTACCGTCTTGGAGCCTTTATGTGTGAGCAGAACCTGGAGCAGCTAGCTCTCTCCAGCCCCAGCCCCAGCCCAGCAGCAGCAGCAGCAGTGTAAATATAGCGCAGCCAGGCCCCGCCGAGACACCACATGTCTGGCCACCTAGACGCCTGCCTGCGTGGCCCCCTGGCCTGCATTAGGCCTGCGTACCCCACAAGGTGAGACATGTTGCAGCTTTCTGTGGATATACAAGTGAGCGTATACTGTATTGTGTTCTGGTATTGTTATGTGTTGTTGTTTTAATCTGTTGACAAATCATGCAACCAACTAATTTACCATCGAGTAAGTAAATGAAGCCTGTCTGAAGCTTAGGTAATCAAGTCAACAATCAACATACAAATAGGGGCGTATAAAGAGGTCTCTGTCATCGCAGCATGCGTGACTGGAGGTCAATATCATGACAGCATGCGTGACAGGAGGTCAATATCATGACAGCATGCGTGACAGGAGGTCAATATCATGACAGCATGCGTGAAAGCAGGTCAATATAATGAGAGCATGCGTGACAGGAGGTCAATATCATGACAGCATGCGTGAAAGCAGGTCAATATAATGAGAGCATGCGTGACAGGAGGTCAATATCATGACAGCATGCGTGAAAGCAGGTCAATATCATGACGGCATGCGTGACAGGAGGTCAATATCATGACAGCATGCGTGACAGGAGGTCAATATAATGAGAGCATGCGTGACAGGAGGTCAATATAATGAGAGCATGCGTGACAGGAGGTCAATATAATGAGAGTATGCGTGACAGGAGGTCAATATCATTACAGCATGCGTGAAAGGAGGTCAATATAATGAGAGCATGCGTGACAGGAGGTCAATATCATGACAACATATCCTGACCCTTCTCTTCTCCAGCAATGGTTTTATCATCACAACATGCATGACCCTTTTCTATAGCAGTGGTTTATGTTATCACATCATGCATGACCCTTTTCTATAGCAGTGGTTTATATTATCACATCATGTATGACCTTTTTCTATAGCAGTGGTTTATATTATCACATCATGCATGACCCTTTTCTATAGCAGTGGTTTATATTATCACATCATGCATGACCCTTTTCTATAGCAGTGGTTTATATTATCACATCATGTATGACCCTTTTCTATAGCAGTGGTTTATATTATCACATCATGTATGACCCTTTTCTATAGCAGTGGTTTATATCATCACATCATGTATGACCCTTTTCTATAGCAGTGGTTTATATCATCACATCATGTATGACCCTTTTCTATAGCAGTGGTTTATATTATCACATCATGCATGACCCTTTTCTATAGCAGTGGTTTATATTATCACATCATGTATGACCCTTTTCTATAGCAGTGGTTTATATTATCACTTCATGTATGACCCTTTTCTATAGCAGTGGTTTATAGCATCACATCATACATGACCCTTTTCTATAGCAGTGGTTTATATTATCACATCATGCATGACCCTTTTCTATAGCAGTGGTTTATATTATCACATCATGCATGACCCTTTTCTATAGCAGTGGTTTATATTATCACATCATGTATGATGTGAATGCGTATCCTTCTTCTGCAGCAGTGGTTTCCATTTCCATTATTACGTCATGTATGACCCTCTTTTCCAGTAATGGTTTCTATTATCACAACATGCGTCATCCTCTCCTACAGTAATGGTTTCTATTATCACATTATTCAGTTTATTTCATTAACACCTACAGCTAAAATACATGTCATGATGAAACACATACAAATAGGCTACAAACATGTAAGCGAATATGCAAGCAAAATGAAAATGGTAAAATATTTGCTTCCCCTTTACACATTTTATTGATTTTGCATTTGATGAAATGTGATTTATTCCGTGACATTAAAATGATGTGGGATGATTTCTGAGTATTTCCAAGTCCTGGAAAGCTTGGGTCCCGCAGACATATCGTCTCAACTTCCCTTGGGGCCACATGCTGTGATGCAGTTGGTCAGAGTTCCTCTGTTGTTATCCAAAGGTTTGGGTTTTCATCTGTTTCAGTTAACATTATTTCAGTTATTTCCTGATGAGACCTACTTGTACAGAATTTAGTGCTCGACATGATAACCCACTCAACTATAGCATAATCCTTAACAAGGATAATGGGTTTACCCTTCAGGCATAGGTCTCACGTAAGATATTGCAGCATGAATGTCTGCATGGCTGGGAATCGAACTCCTGAACTCTAGACCAGCACAGAGGAACTGGTGCTAATCAGCTTGCATTTTTATTATGTGCGCCACGACCCATCGTTAAAAATGGAGTATGTCCAGCACTTTGCAAACAATATCACAATATCACAATATCGCTGATAATTAAAAGATGACCTCAGTTTGTATCTCAGACAAGAATAGAGGCGTATGGTTCAAGTCATATGTTTATGCCAGGTGAGGCTCAATTGACTGACCAGTTCTTGTGAACAATTTGACTGTATGATAGGCTGCGTCATCATTGTTGATCATCTGGTTGTGACTCTCTGAAAAATAGTAATAGTAGTAAACATTGAAATGTACAAAAATGACTCAACAGAAATCAAATTTCAATGCGATATATTGAGTGTTTTGTGGAATGAGGGATTAAGGCCGAAAATATCTTGTCCACGTTTAATTAAAAGTATACATATGGGTATGTTAGTAGGTGCGAATCAAACATATAACATATGGGTATGTTATCAGGTGTGAATCAAACAACACATATGGTTATGTTAGCAGGTTTGAATAAAAAGGTACACACATGGGTATGTTTATAGGACAGATAGGTAGGTGTATATGGGCGGCGTGTTGCTGCACCTCCCACCAGCATCCAGACCTGAGGCCCTCAGCCGGGGCAGCAGGCCCAGACCACTCCGAGGTGCCTGGAACCTTGGTGTTTTCTGATTCCCCAGGTCTGTTGTCAGTATTTGTTGCAGTGCAATTAGCAAGCAGTCAATAGCTAGGCGATTTGCAAACATTCAGGACAAGTGTGTGCACGAAAGAGACTAGCTAAATGTTTTTCCGTCTGCTAGAGGAGGTTTAGTGTGACATAGATATGTGGTCAAATACTGCAGGGAGTAGTGTGGAATGGGTATGTATGCTGGAGGGAGCCACGTGAAATGGGTATATAGGCATATGCTGGAGGGAGCTACGTGAAATGGGTATATGGGCATATGCCGGAGAGAGCCATGTGGGCATATGCTGGAGGGAGCAATTTGAAATGGATATATTTGCATATGCTGGGGGGAGTAATGTGAAATGGGTATATGGGCATTTGCTGATGGGAGCAATGTGAAATGGGTATATGGGCATATGCTGGAGGGAGCAATGTGAAATGGGTATATGGGCATGGCCCCTCCATATTTCACATACCTCAACATGGCCCCTCCACATCTCACATTCCTCAACATGGCCCCTCCACATCTCACGTTCCTCTACATGGCTTCTCCATGTTTCACATACCTCAACATGGCCCCTCCACATCTTACATTCCTCAACATGGCCCCTCCACATTTCACATACCTCAACATGGCCCCTCCATATTTCACATACCTCAACATGGCCCCTCCACATCTTACATTCCTCAACATGGCCCCTCCACATTTCACATACCTCAACATGGCCCCTCCATATTTCACATATCTCAACATGGCCCCTCCACATTTCACATACCTCAACATGGCCCCTCCACATTTCATATACCTCAACATGGCCCCTCCACATTTCACATACCTCAACATGGCCCCTCCACATTTCACATACCTCAACATGGCCCCTCCACATTTCACATACCTCAGCATGGCCCTCAACATGGCCCCTCCATATTTCACATTCCTCAACATGGCCTTTCCTCATTTCACATTCCCCAATATGACCCCCACAGACATCATGTCCATCAGCATAGCCCCTCTACAAATGTGTTTTCGTGAACATCTCCATGGAATGAAGCTCCACTGATACGTCATACATGAAAGTGCCACTGAAAAGACTGCATGGCAATGGCACAAATTTTGCTTCGAACGATACAATCATATATCCTATGTTTTATATAATATTATAGATCAGAATAATATTGATAACAATAATAAAAACATCTATTATATTGCAAAGGTGACTCGGAGTTTACTGTTGATTGAGGTCAGTAGAAGCGGCCACATGCAGGTCACCACGATTCAGGACAACTGTCCGTTTTAGACCTCTGAACAGTTCCTTTGTATCAAGAGCTTCATGGTCTTTACAGAACCAAATCTCGTGTATTTTACATCGTCTATAATTTAGAATAATGAAGGTCATTATCGTCTATAATCTAGAATAATGAAGGTCATGATAAACTTTTCATCATTTGCCATTTTTTTCAATCACTTTCCCAAATGCAGAACCACCTGTACAGCCACATACCACCTGTTATCATTCTGTTTTCAACTGTTTTGTTTTATTGCATATATGTTGAGATCTGGAAGAAAAATGCTTTTGAAATGCCTTTTTATTTTTTTGAATATAATTTTGGGATAATCTTTTGATCTGCAAAACATGTAATGTAATCTATAGTCATTTTTTCTTCTAGTGTAAGTTCGTACAGAACATGTCAAAAATATAAGGTACCAGTCGTATGTTTTACAGAGATGAGAAGTTGGTCTGCTCTGTATTCTGATGTTGTGGGATATTTTAATAAAGTGAATGTAAATATTGGGCTTGTCAGAGGCACATGTGGTCGTGTTTGGCTCTCATCTATGCATCATTTATAAGTCAACAGCTGGTGAAAATGTCAGTTAAGTCAGTTAGCCCACTGCATACGTCATCTAGTGGAGGGCTTCATTGCGCCACGCTCCGCTCCATCTCTACAGGGAGAGTGCCAAGTCTTACTATATCCCCTCTCCTCGTATCATCAAGTGTTTGCTTCGGCCCAGTTACATCCATACTGGATAATTTACATTATAAAATGATATAATGAACGATCCACGAGGCCCTTATTAAGACCTTGTTACTATGGGAACCATCCTATTGTACATTACATGGCCACGGGCCGTGGCGCAGTTGGTTAGAGCACCAGTTTATTGGCACCAGTTCCTCTGTGGTGATCCAAAGGTCGTGAGTTCGATCCGAGGTCAATACATTATACAATTTTCCATATGAGCTGAGGCCCGTGCCTGAAGGGTTAACCCGTTGTTCTTGTAAATCTGTGACCGGGTGAGTTGTCATGTCAAGGACCTGCGACATGACAATTCAGTGAGGCGGCACTATATCTGCTACAAGTAGGTCTCATCACGAGCCATGCTTTATATCACCTGACAGCCATGCTTTATATTATCTGAGAGCCATGTTTTATATTATCTGAGAGCCATGCTTTATATTATCTGACAGCCATGCCTTATATCATATGTGAGCCATGCCTTATATCATATGTGAGCCATGCCTTATATTATCTGACAGCCATGCTTTATATCACCTGAGAGCCATGCTTTATATTATCTGAGAGCCATGCTTTATATTATCTGAGAGCCATGTTTTATATTATCTGAGAGCCATGCTTTATATTATCTGAGAGCCATGCTTTATATTATCTGAGAGCCATGCTTTATATCACCTGAGAGCCATGCTTTATATTATCTGACAGCCATGCTTTATATCACCTGAGAGCCATGCTTTATATTATCTGACAGCCATGCTTTATATCACCTGAGAGCCATGCTTTATATTATCTGAGAGCCATGCTTTATATTACCTGAGAGCCATGCTTTATATTACCTGAGAGCCATGCTTTATATTACCTGAGAGCCATGCTTTATATTACCTGAGAGCCATGCTTTATATTACCTGAGAGCCATGCTTTATATCATCTGAGAGCCATGCTTTATATTATCTGAGAGCCATGCTTTATATCATCTGAGTGCCATGCTTTATAATATCTGTTAGTCATGCAGCTCATGCTTTATATTATCTGAGTCATGCCTTATATTATCTTGGAGTCCTGATTCATATAATCTGGGAGTCATGCTTTATTCACATCCATGAGTCACACCTTGAATTGTTCATGAGCCATGCCTTATATTATCTACGAGTCATGCCTCATATTATCTGAGTCATAACGTATAATCTATGAATCATGCCTTATATGAGTCATTTCTTATATTATATTAGTCATGGCTTATATTATCCATGGGTCATGCCTAATGTAATATAGGGTCATGCTTTAAATTGTCTACGAGTCATGCCTTATATAATCTAGGAGTCATGCTTTATATTAACTATGAGTCATTACATATATTACCTTATATTACCTTCCCCTATTTATCACCCAGTGGAGAGAGTTCACTGAGAACAACACACATCAACAAGAATGCCTTATCTTATAATCATACAGTGCAAATTGTGTTTTTTATTTATCTGTGCAAGCAAAATTCTTACCTCATGAAATGGACATTTTCCCTCAATATATATATATATATATAAATATATATATATATATATATATATATATATATATATATATATATATATAGGTATATATATATATGTGTGTGTGTGTATGTGTGTGTGTGTGTGTGTGTGTGTGTAACGTGATTGAAAAGACTTTACCTTAAATTTCTTTATCTAAAAATAGTTTATTTTTTATGCAAACTCTGATTATTGTGATCTACGTAAGGTCCCAGTGAGTGGAAGGCTCCATAGATAATATGTGAAGATTGAAGGGAGGCGATTTCGTGTGCACATATAATAAATTAAAATATTTAATTATCAAGTCGATCAAATGCACCAGGTATAAATCTAAGGTGATCCAGTACAAATCTAAGGTGAACAGGTATTAATCTAAGTTAACCAGGTATAAATCCAAGGTAACCAAATGTAAATCTTAAGTTACTGGATGTAATTGTACGGTACCAGTTGTAGGTTTTAAGTGACGAAGTATAAATATTTAGATACCAGGTATGAAGGTATGAATCTATGGTTACCAGGTATGAATCTATGGTTACCAGGTGTAAATCTAAAGTTAGGTTTCGTCGTGCACTTTACCTTCTTTACGATTAATATATTAATGCCGAGATGATTTAGACATAAGTAAACATCGTCTCACTTTATTTTACGGGTATCAAGATGGACAGATGTTACAGGTGACCGCGCGCCACACGGTAAATGGCTGGTCCAATCTGGACCGTCATTACTCCCTGACATTAATATTGTAGTAGATATATTTGGCCCATACCCAGCATCAGGTAGAGGGCAATGTAAACACCAAGATTGGGCAGGCTCCAGTAACTCTTCACTTATACTTTGTGATATTTACGGTTAATGTTTGGCTCAGTAGACTCCAGTGAGCAGCACCTTGACATGCCATGATAAGATAACCATGACAGTTTGAGTTCAGAATCTTGTGACAATGTCTGGAGGTTTATTAGCTTGTTTTGTCTCTATTGATATTTTTTATTGATTACAATCGTCTTGAACCGCGGTAATATTTATTAGTTTCCCAGTATGGACTTATTTTTACTTTTAGCATCCCTTGTGAATCTTATGCTGTAAAGGTCCATACAGGAACTAGAATAGCGATATGTTATTATATTCATATCTAATTGCTTGCATGTTAACGTAGTTTTTGGTGATAGAGGGGATTCTAATAAACAAAAGGTCCTCTCAGTGGTAACCGTTGGATGAAAGGGACAGTGTGCTGTGGTCTATTCATGTCAATAGTTACTATACCTGCCATACCCTATGCCCATCTCCGCCAAACCTTAGGCCCATCTCCGCCAAACCCTAGGCCCATCCCTGCCAAACCCTAGGCCCGTCCCAACCAAATCCTGCCGAACCCTAGGCCCGTCCCTGCCAAACCTGAGGCCCATCCATGCCGAAACCTAGGCTCATCCTTGCCAAACCCTAGGCCTGTCCCCACCAAATCCTGCCAAACCCTAGGCCCGTCCACACCGAACCCCACCAAACCTTATGCCCCTTCCCACCAAACCCACCAAACCCAAGGCCCATCCCCATCAAACCCAAGGCCCATCCCCACCAAGCCCTAGGCCCATCCCCACCAAACCCTATAGGCCTGTCCCTGCTGAACCCAAGGCCTGTCCCCGCCAAACCATAGACCCGTCCCCGCCAAATCCCACCGAACCTAGGGCCATGCCCATCGAACCCTAGGCCCGTCCGTCCCCGCCGAACGCTAGGCCTGTCCCTACCAAACCCCACTGAACCCTAGGCCCGCCCCCCAAACCCCACTAAACCCTAGGCCCGTCCCCCAAACCCCACTAAACCCTAGGCCCGTCCGTCTCCGCTGAACCCACTGAACCCTCTAGGTCCACCAATACCAGCGCAAACCACACTGTGACTGCTATCCCGGGTCTCCGTGGCTTATACCTTAGAGTAATATACTCTTAGCTTATACCTATCTCTCATCTGACCTACTTTCACAACACCACTCTCTGAGATCATAATTCAATGATAATGGCATGACCCGTGCTGAATTTGTTTAAATTAAGAATGGCTTACAGGTAGAAGCATGTTTAATTATGAATTATTAAATGTCAGTGGATTGCCAACCTTGGTCACGTGACAGGAGCTACATTCGCTCATCAAGGGATCTCAGTGTAAGGTGTGCCACAATGTAACGTTACAAATTACTGTTTTATGCGTAAGTATAAAGATGTGAACAATATAAAAATAAAAATGTGTCAAATAAGAGGGATTGTGAACTCAAGAACAAAGGACATAACACTCTGTTTTGTTTTGTTGAAAATTGAAATATATATCGAGTAATTGAATTATATGTAAATGTTTAAGATAGTTCCACAGGTGAAAGTACAAATGGAGTTCTAACTAATTCATTATATAAAGATATCTTTAACTGAATCGACTCGTCAACGTTAGAAATACATTGTCATCTATGAGATGTATATATTCAATTGATATAAATCAAATTATAGAGCCATCTCTGTCATGTGTCATAACAACATGGAGGGCCAGATCGATAGTTTTGCTCCACTTTTCCCAGTCATGTGATTTTGACCAGTGACTGTGAGGGGATCGATCGGGGCGCGGGCCGTCGCTCGCCGGGGCTGGGTGCAACCATACTCGGCTGTTTGCCGATGCTTTAAATCTATTCATATGCAAATATTGTGTCAATAAGCAAGCCAGTTGGAGTGCATTCTTGTTTTTTCCCTAATGTGAGAACGGTGTTGTTGGCTACGTCACATGGTGATAGCACTAGACAGTGCTGTCTCCAGCAGTTAAAACAAGAATGCATTAATGATGTAGGTGATGGATTCCCCGTCTGACACACACCTGGCTTGATGCTGTTAACCACGGCTCATGCGAGACTTTATACCGCGGTGAGATTATCACCACGAGATGTTACATAACCTAATCCCAAGGATAATCAGCTCTTAAGACCCCATACAGCAGGACTTTACATGAAGGTGGGGATTATGAATCTTACTCATCTCAGGCACACCGGAATATACCTGTATGGCGTGGTATGTCTTCGCCAAGGAGCGTATATGTCCCGCTGAATACCATCAGGTTTTGCAAACAAGGATTGTCAGTGTGTTTACGGTGTGAGTTGGCAAGTCTTCAGAGCGTGGGATGAGTAAGACACAGGGCTGCCCCAGCATTAAGCTCTCTACAGGAGCGTGAGTCGATTCCATGATTCATATTCGGCTGACACCAGATCACATCGGTGGTGCTCCGCGGGGAGGTTCTGACAGTTCACTGAGGGGTTCTGATGGTGGACAGTCCAGGAATCTATCACAACGTTCACCTGTCAGGTGCATTACTGTAGCAGAATTAATTGTGCGTCCAACCGTGACGAGGCAGTGGGCCAGCTCCCTGCAGACCCGCACCAGACGCATACAGGTATGTCGATTTCCCACTTGCCAGTTTCAAAGTGCCGCTCATTAAGGTGAAATCGACAGCGTTGAGAGATGTGCCTTAATATTAAGAGTCGGCATATTACTCATGACGGATTAAGAATATCCTGGATTATCAAGATATATACAACAGCAGAGAGGTAAATAGTGATAATCCGATTTTACCTGTGTTACCTAACCTTAAAATACATGGGCATAGACTGTCAGTCATCAATCATTCAGAACAGCATCATGTAATCTATTAACCTGGATCTAGTATAAGTAGTGATCCATCTAAAACTGGACTGACAGCAGTAAACAGCGTAGACACGTGGGGTGACTGGGCGGGCGTGTCCATATATGTCAGAACAGAGAACTCCAGGCAAATTGTGCTCGCTTGCTTTTCTTGAGATATATCATTTGCCTCTGTTGTTTGTTACGAAATAAACAAGGTAAGCTGGTATACATATCATACCTGTACCTATTGGAGAGCTGGTATATTTGTACATATTGGAGAGCAATGATCTCACTGATAAGTATAAACATATATTTCACACAAGAGAGGCAGAACATCTCGAGTGAGGCAATGTTGACATTTTGACAGCAAATTTGTTTGATGGGAGTTGTCACATGAATTAGGGGGCCACACAAGAGTTAGGCATATTGTTTTTTTTTGGGCTTATTGATCATGTTTATATACTTGACAATATGACCACATCAGTGTGTGCAAGTCGTGTCAGAGAAATGTCCCTATCTGTCTTGTGTGTAAACACCACTTTTACTTATGGTCTATATTCACGCGATACATATATTAACACTCCATATGTGTTTCAAGCTTACATTGATACAATTAATTTTCAAATTGTTTTTTTCTGTTCCAAGGGTTTCTTGGTCATCTTAATACTAAATATTAAATATTGAGGCCTTTACAGCGTACATACATTTCCAGAGTATTACCAAAGTAATAACAAACAAATCTTACATGATTCAAGGCAACACGTTGATAAAACATTAATCAATATATTTATCTCACTTTCTTGACAGATCAGATTTAAACATTCACATCTCTGCCGCAATACGTTGTTCCTTTCATAGATTTGTACCGCTCATATTAGCATGCACAATTACCATGCAGTTGCCCAATTGGTTGGCTCATGTATGTGCTCATGTACACAACAACACAACTTTACACGTGCACATGCCCATTTCATTTGTTCAAGTGATTTAGAATGGATCATGATTTGGGAGGGGGTATGTTTGAAACATCTGGTGGAAAAAGCATTGATATCAATAACTACAGGGTTTTTACATCACTTAAAACTTTATTTCATGGTGAGGCCTGACATATGAGCTTTGTCCATGAAGAAAAAGTCAAGTCTGTTTTCCTCCTGCTCCCTTGAGGATATATGGTCCATTCCTTGCTGACTATTTTTGTCTGACTATTTTGGTATACATGTCACTAAATATCACTCGTTGTTGTACTCACTTTCTTTTATAAACAATGACACCAATTGGCCATGTTATCCCATGTGACAAAACATTTGACTCAATATCCACTGGCTGCTTGAACTGGGTGTGGCCTCTGAGCATTCATTCAAAGAGTCGAATATGCCATTTACTTGCAGAGCTAGGTATAAGTCCTGGATCTGCTGTGGAGAGTATTTGTATATATATATATATATATATATATATATATATATATATATATATATATAATCATAGCTTAATATGCAGTGCTGTACATGTTTGTCGATTGTTTGAAGAGTAAATAGCATTGAATGGAAATTTTTACTGAGTGTGAAAGGATATTTTAAAGCAAAGACCAACAGGTTTTCATTTTAATAAGTATTAAATACAACCGTTAATGTACCACTCGCCTTGGTCTATACTCACAAATTCGCGTAGCCTTATACGACTATACCCAGGCAAAGTGTAAATATGGAATCCCCTGTACAGAGATCCTTTTTAACCCTTACAGTTAGGGTCAAATGCATTGAATACAGCACTGAATAACAAATGCAGTTCTCTTCATAAATACCATCAGGATAACGGAAAAGTACCAACTTTGTACTTCAGAATAAACTTATTTTTGGATCTCTAGAACTTAATATATTTCATATACAAGTGAAACTGGATTGTATGAGGCAATAGATCCCATAAGACTGACGTGGTCAGAGAATCAAATACTTCTGCAATGACCCACTTTGGATACTTACCAAAACCGTTCATAAAGAGCATAAAAGGCTATTATTTAGGCTTTGAAATCTTACAGTGGCAATTTCCCGAGTATCCTTGACAGCATAAATAAAGTCATATTTTTTATTTTGTCAGGGTTGCACTAATACTTCTTTATTATTATTACCAATATCATAACTATTATCGTGTTTTGCATAAATCAACATTATATTTGTTTGGAATACGGTGCCGAACATTACGTGTTTTGTATATAGACATGGTTGAATGGGTTTTTAGGTTAACTACTTGTGACAGTCTGCCTGCTTTGCCACCCTGGTCTTGGCCATGCTATATTCGGTTGCTCTCTCTCTTTTCAGATGACCTGAGGGGCAGTGGAGTGTCTCAACATCCATGAATAACAGCACCACAATCAGGACACACTACAAGCAATGCCCACAAAACCCGCACGGAAATTAGAGGGTTATTCTGACCAAATAAGGACCTTACGATTCTACCCACAGGAGTGGTAGTGGGATGACTGAATAGTTTACTGGTGACGAAGTTCCATCATATTCTAATATGACATGAACCCAGATCACCCAATGACATTGTAAGGATGTTACCCTGTATGTTATTCAATGATGATGACAGTCTTCAATGAATTGGATAAATTTGCAGATGACATTGAAGACGAAATGAGGAAGTTAATAAATGAAAAAGTTTCTTGGAAAAGCTAAATCCAATAGCTTTAATAACTTTAGGTAAGATAAATCAAAGAACCAAAATATCAAAAGCACAGAAAGGACATAATCCACGTTAATTCATAATGGCGTCGATGGTGGACCGCGGAGATACGTACCACGTGATCTACCTGGGTTCCTGCATGATGGCTCAGATGTCGACAGGGCTGGGGGTGCTTCAGAAACCCCTGAGGGAGCTGTACTTCAAGTACCGGCAGGCTGGCGGGGGACCTGCCGCCCAGGAGCGCTACCTGCTCATGTCCGGTAGAGGCATGACGATGACCTTTAAGGAGAATGCTTCGGTACAACCCACCGAGATCTTCTACGCCATGCCCAACATTCTCTTCTGGGATGCGATCCAGTTCGTCACTGTTCGTGCTACAAAGAGGGTGATGGGAGCCTTCGAGCCCCTCGATAACGACCATAGTAGAAATAAAGACAATCTCTTCGCACCTCTTGATAAGAAGTACCATTTTCTACAGCAAATGACACATCCGCATCTCTTCACTTGTGTTTTGAGGAGAACGGCGGGAGTAAAGTGTCTTGACGTACACGCCTTCGTGTGTTCCAGCGAGGAAGAGGCCCTCGGACTCGTGGAGGCACTTAATACAATACAAAATAACTACAGTGCAGACGAGGTCCAGGAGACAGGTGTTTTTGGATATAAGCCATTCGGAGGTCAGGCGGCACCTGGCGCTGGGGAAATAGCCCAGGCTATCTCGCGCAAGAATTCATCGAGCTCAGCGTCTAGTGGTGCGGTGTCACGTGCCTCATCAATGCGCCATCTGGCGTCAGTGGGTGAGCCTGACACGGCAGCTGGCCCTCGCCAAACTAACAGCGCCGACAGGAAACACAACACGCCATATTTGAACAATAGTGGCCGAGGTTTCCAGCTGACCCAGGACTACTTTGTTAACAGTCTATCTCAGTCTGACTCGGGCCTGGAGAGTGGGAACGTATCGAGCGGAGATGCTCAGAGTCCAGAAGATGATCACGTGTACCAGTATATAGGACATATAGACAGATCCCTTCCCAGGAAGATCCGATCCCCAGACAAGCACGCCCCAGAGGCTGCTCAGTTCAGTGGCAATTTAGCTAAGGAAGCTGCTAAGGAAATTCAAAACAAGAGGCAGGGGTCTGTGCAGGAGTACCAGTCTATCAGCAGAAGCGTTGAGCTCTTGGAGGACACTTTGAGTCCAGCCAAATCCAATACTGACATATTCTTCAACAGCAGGAGAGGACTATCATCTTCCTCAAAAGATTTGTCATCTGTCTCAAAAGAAAAGCCACTTGGAAGAGCTGTGCCCAGTCCTAAATCTGCACAGAGTAGCAAACTGGGTCAGGGGTACAGTCTGTTGTCTGGGAGTGGCAGTCCGCTCCCGGGACAGGAGGATCGGGATTACCAGCGAGACTATGGGGACCCGGATACTCCCCAGCTGCCCCCTAGGAGGACTCCATCTTACCAAGATTTCCCCCCGGATGGGTCCATACCGAGACCCTCTCTTCTGGCACACTATCGCAACCACAGGGATTACCACAGAGACTACGATTACGACTATGACCGGGTGTCAGACCGAGTGTCAGAGCGAGAGTTCAAAGCTGCAGAACGCCCTAGAGTTCTATCCAGGGAAGACATTAGACCGCCTAGTCGTAGTGAGAGTGGACATAGTATCCAGTCCTCACCAGGTTATGAACAGCCACCCCGAGTAGGTCGCGATGGCTCCAGGCAGTATTCACCCCCAGGCAGGAACCCAGATGCCCCGTCAAGACCTGTAGCCAAAGTTCCCCCTCATAAGATCACCGGAGTAAAAGTGCTCCCTGTAGGACTCCCTCTTCTGCCAAACAAGAAGACTTCTCCCGATAGTTTAAGTCCCGATAGGTTGAAATCTAACTACTTTGACGATTCAAATTTCAATGGTCCTGCTAAAAATGGCGGATTCGGGCTACCCCCGAGGAGGGCTAAATCGCAACTTTTCCCCAATAATTCACCATCAAAGCCTGGTAATGACGCCAACTGGCAGTTCAATAAACCAGTGCAGAACGAGTATGAATATCAAACAATGAAACAAGAACAAAATGGTGAAGATAAAGTGATGAATGATAAACTGTTGCTTAATCAGAAGAAAGATGCGGAGATTGCAGCAGTGATGCAGAACCTGCATTTTGACTATGATGGTCACACGATGAGCCCCGGTCTACCAGCCGGAAATAACTTTGAGAGATCCCTGGGCTACTTTCCTTGATCCACACATATTCCTAATACGATTTGATATTCCATCAACATATTTTCGTAATCTATAAGTATAAGACACTTAGCAAAATGTCGTAATATGCTAACGTAAACCATGTCAAATGTCGTTAAAATATTTTAATCATATTAACTTGATTTACATTCCTGATCTGGCTTTGAATAGAGGCAGTTCTGAATCATTGAGAGATAAAGTGTGTTGTTCAAACCTACCACAAATAACAATTCTATGGAGATTTGATTATATAATACAACAGGCCAATCGTTTGATGGGGTGACTGAATAGCTTGAACAACAACAGACCTGTCACTTGATGGGGTGACTGAATAGCTTGTACAACAACAGACCTGTCACTTGATGGGGTGACTGAATAGCTTGTACAACAACAGACCTGTCACGTGATGGGGTGACTGAATAGCTTGTATAACAACAGACCTGTCACTTGATGGGTTGACTGAATAGTTTGTACAACAACAGACCTGTCACTTGACAGGGTGACTGAATAGCGTCTAACAACAACGGACCTGTCATTTGATGGGGTGTCTGAATAGCTTTTATCATCGACAGACCTGTCACTTGACTGAATAGCTTGTAACAACAACAGACTTGTCACTTGACGGGGTGTCTGAATAGTTTGTACAACAACAGACCTGTCACTTGATGGGGTGACTGAATAGCTTGCTACAGCAGACCTGTCACTTGATGGAGTGTCTGAATACCTTGAAACAATAACAGGTCAATCACTTGATGGGTTATACTGAAAGCTCTGTCCATTCACATAAGGTCAACTTTAAATGTTCAGTAATATATCAATGTTTTGAAAAGTAAAAAGACAAATCTCCATAAACAAACCTGGTTTGACAAAAGGTGCACTTCAGGAGAACAAGTCATATTCAAGCCTGAATGCCAGCTAGACTATTAGTATGCCTACAGATGTATGTATATAATTTAATCGATGTCAGAATTCCTACATTCCTAAACCTTTGGAAACATTTCAAAGCCATTGCAGTAATTGATATTTGCAGTAATTGATCATATAATATATTATTATACACATTATTGTGCAATGTGCCACGATTTCATAGATTTCGTGGATCTGTGATCCTTTTTCTGATAACTTGAGAAGACTAATCATCGTCCGAATATCTTGTGTAAAACTTTGAATTTAGTGTCTTTAATACAAATCGTTGTGTGAAATGTTTCCGGAATTTCACGATCTGCAGATGGAATATTTGAGAAATGTTTGCCAATAAATGGTTACGTGTGGTAAGTTTGGCAGGGTCCATATCTGTGATGTCAAGATCTCATTATAGAGAATCGCTGTAGTTCATATACTGAATCCCACTTCTTTAGGTTGCCTACATGTAAATTAATAAAAGTATAAGTTATACTTTCAATGTAACCCAATTATTTATAAATTTATTATAGTATCCAAGAAGAATTTCTTAGGATATAAAGGACAATTATGATGATTATAAGTTTGGAAATGGTCAAGGTGCTTCACGTATATGGTTATATTATATCAATGTTACTAGTAGTTGAATTTCTTATTAACTGGACTAAATATTTGAGGGTGATAAGCCACAAATAGCAAGTGATAGGGGCGAGGGAGAACTCTATAATGTGATACAATGCGGAGGAAATAAAAGCTTGAATTGAATATACTCCATCTTCCTTTCAGATAGTATGATATATGTTTAGGATATAGAACTCGTTGTGTTTGTTCAATAATAATACTTAAGGTGTGTACAAGCTATGGCATGGTACACAGAGCGCCTATTGTGCCCTCAAACACAGCTGTGGTTTATGATGGCTGAGTCGTGTTTTGTAGGATACAATGCAGGACGCTTTGCTTCCATACTGACGGGTTTAAAATCTTAGTTTTTATATACTACCTTGATCTCAGATGGTGAATATCTGGCCTACAGCAGTCATGTTTCAAGAACGTGATAAACATGTAGGAGATAAATATTGCCTATTATTGACTGTTGGGCCTTAGAGTCAGTTCGCTAGATATTGAGCTTGGTACCTGCAGATTGTACGTCTCAACTGAGAGACTGGGGGAGCCATATTCCAGTGTATGATAGCTATATGTGTTAACACGTCAATGACGTCAAGGGATGTTTTATGCTTCACATTGTCATGCTGAATGTTAACGTTAAGAATCAGATCTTCTGTTGACGTCATATTACAGTCAATTCAAAGATATTGACACAGGTTATAGTTTATATTTTATATCTCCACTCTAAAATGAAATTTCAAATAACTGTATCAGTGAGATGAGGTGAAAGAAGCCTTTTTGCTCAAGGAGCAGCAATTCAGTGTTCATTTTATACCCTGAATGACAACTATATGTGTCCGCCATCATCAGGCAATAGAAAATATATGGCATGGTGATTCACATTTCATACCAAGATGACACATGTTCTGAAAGTTCTGATCGTTGAGCAAAGAGAAATATGGTTATGGTCAAAAAAGTATTTTTCTACTAAACCTGTGAGTGTCCGAAAGTCATTGGATTGACTTGAATATCGAAAGCTTTTGCTTGTAAACCTTCAAAATTTCCTTCATCTGAAAGTGTGTGTGATAAACATTTTTAAAAATTTGGTCAGCGAGTCATTTGTTGTTAGCCATGAGTATATAAAGACATTGTTTACACTTGAAATCAGTTAATTCAAATCAAATGAAATAAATCAGATACAATGTTGATAATCACATTTCTGTTTTACTTTGTCATGCACTGTTTGTAAACATTTCCAAGGTAGATATCCACTGGTAAATAATGATTGATTTAATGGTTCACCCAGCAATATACATATTGTAGTCATTATTTATGGAGTTTTCTGACCTGCTTGCTTTCGGTATTCAAAAAGTAGTGTTCTGGGACTCGACAATTTTGATTGGATCAAAACAAATCTATATTTGGTCACAGGTAATTGTGATCATATTGGTCCAGAGTGTCCATGGTTCAGATATACATGACCTCATATATGATGTCATACAACAGATGTGCACAGTCTTACCTCGGCATGAAATGCATGATCACATGTATGATATCATCCAATAGATGTGAACAACTTTACCCTTGTGTAAAATGCATGATATAATATATGACGTCACAATACATTTGTACAATCTTACTTTGGTAAAGATATGCATTATCAAATATATGTTGTCACACAATTGTTAAATATATCAAGATATGGATTTATATTTTTTGTTCATGAAATAACATTTACTGCAATAAAAGACAGATGCATCAAACACGTCACACCAGGGTAACACCTGAGAAAACCTAAATTCACTTCATATTATATTTCAGATATATTTTTATTTGATTGATAATTACAACAAGAACAATTCTTGTTCTGGTGAGACTACTATATTACAATGTATGTACATAATACAAGTTGTTTCAGTGGATATTGTATGCATAGAAAGTGCCTCGGTCCTTCAACGTCTCACTATCATTGTATCCAAAATGGTCGACTATTAAAAGAAAATATTTAAAGATGTAAACTTTTATATTCTTGTTGTATTGATCAGAGACTGAGTAGAACTACTGTATCTGGCATGGGTAAGGGACGGTGGGGTCACCATGAAGAGGTAGTATAGCGGTAATGTATCATAATCTGATGTCACATGCATATTGCCCCATGAGACATTAGTTGGTCAGAAATATAGTGTGATGTCACGTTTACACTGCCCCATGAGACATTGATGGCTCAGAAATATAGGATGATGTCACATGCACATTGTCCCATGAGACATAAGCGGTCAATATCAGTCTGATGTCACATGCATATTGCCCCATGAGACATTAGTTGGCCGGTATCATAGTCTGATGTCACATGCACATTGTCCCATGAGACATTAGCGGTCAATATCAGTCTGATGTCACATGCATATTGCCCCATGAGACATTAGTTGGCCAGTATCATAGTCTGATGTCATATTATAATATGATATATTTGTAACAGGTCTTTCATAATGCAAGCTTTAAATCAAATGGGAATATTTTAGAGTAGAATAATTTGTATTGGTGTTGATAATTGTCTGATGTCACATATGTTTACCCGGAAGATTTCCCACAAACATACACAAGTGTACGTATGGTGACAAAGAGCCCATTGAAGGGATTCGTGATTCAGCCAGACATGCCTGAGTACACAACAAGCAAGCGGTGATGGTGACTAATACAGTAAGATATGGGTACACACTCCTGACACTGTGACACAGCCAGGCAAGGCTGAGTGGTGGGAACTAATAGAGGACCACATAGGTACACACTCCTGACACTGTGACACAGCCAGGCAAGGCTGAGTGGTGGGAACTAATACAGGACCATATATGTACACACTCCTGACACTGTGACACAGCCAGGCAAGGCTGAGTGGTGGGAACTAATACAGGACCACATAGGTACACACTCCTGACACTGTGACACAGCCAGGCAAGGCTGAGTGGTGGGAACTAATACAGGACCATATATGTACACACTCCTGACACTGTGACACAGCCAGGCAAGGCTGAGTGGTGGGAACTAATACAGGACCACATAGGTACACACTCCTGACACTGTGACACAGCCAGGCAAGGCTGAGTGGTGGGAACTAATACAGGACCATATAGGTACACACTCCTGACACTGTGACACAGCCAGGCAAGGCTGAGTGGTGGGAACTAATACAGGACCACATAGGTACACACTCCTGACACGGTGACACAGCCAGGCAAGGCTGAGTGGTGGGAACTAATAGAGGACCATATAGGTACACACTCATGACACTGTGACACAGCCAGGCAAGGCTGAGTGGTGGGAACTAATACAGGACCACATAGGTACACACTCATGACACTGTGACACAGCCAGGCAAGGCTGAGTGGTGGGAACTAATAGAGGACCACATAGGTACACACTCCTGACACTGTGACACAGCCAGGCAAGGCTGAGTGGTGGGAACTAATACAGGACCATATAGGTACACACTCCTGACACTGTGACAAAGCCAGGCAAGGCTGAGTGGTGGGAACTAATACAGGACCACATAGGTACACACTCCTGACACTGTGACACAGCCAGGCAAGGCTGAGTGGTGGGAACTAATACAGGACCACATATGTACACACTCCTGACACTGTGACACAGCCAGGCAAGGCTGAGTGGTGGGAACTAATACAGGACCATATAGGTACACACTCCTGACACTGTGACACAGCCAGGCAAGGCTGAGTGGTGGGAACTAATACAGGACCATATAGGTACACACTCCTGACACTGTGACACAGCCAGGCAAGGCTGAGTGGTGGGAACTAATACAGGACCACATAGGTACACACTCCTGACACTGTGACACAGCCAGGCAAGGCTGAGTGGTGGGAACTAATACAGGGTCACATAGGTACACACTCCTGACACTGTGACACAGCCAGGCAAGGCTGAGTGGTGGGAACTAATACAGGACCACATAGGTACACACTCCTGACACTGTGACACAGCCAGGCAAGGCTGAGTGGTGGGAACTAATACAGGACCATATAGGTACACACTCCTGACACTGTGACACAGCCAGGCAAGGCTGAGTGGTGGGAACTAATACAGAACCACATAGGTACACACTCCTGACACTGTGACACAGCCAGGCAAGGCTGAGTGGTGGGAACTAATACAGAACCACATAGGTACACACTCCTGACACTGTGACACAGCCAGGCAAGGCTGGGTGGTGGGAACTAATACAGGACCATATATGTACACACTCCTGACACTGTGACACAGCCAGGCAAGGCTGAGTGGTGGGAACTAATACAGGACCACATAGGTACACACTCCTGACACTGTGACACAGCCAGGCAAGGCTGAGTGGTGGGAACTAATACAGGACCATATAGGTACACACTCCTGACACTGTGACACAGCCAGGCAAGGCTGAGTGGTGGGAACTAATACAGAACCACATAGGTACACACTCCTGACACTGTGACACAGCCAGGCAAGGCTGAGTGGTGGGAACTAATAGAGGACCACATAGGTACACACTCCTGACACTGTGACACAGCCAGGCAAGGCTGAGTGGTGGGAACTAATACACGACCATATATGTACACACTCCTGACACGGTAACACAGCCAGGCAAGGCTGAGTGGTGGGAACTAATACAGGACCACATAGGTACACACTCCTGACACTGTGACACAGCCAGGCAATACAGGACCACGTAGATACACACTCCTGACAAAGTTACACAGCCAGGCAGGATTTAGATTTTAAATCATCTAATACACCCAGTGTCTCAATCTGGTCATCTAAGTGAAAAACCCTCAGTTTTGAGACTTCTGGAACAAAGCAATGTGATGGAGTCATTCCCTATTTTGGGAACATTACGTTTGTCACATTGACTGCTCCCAACCTGCAAAGCTGGGCGAGTATATTAAATGATCAGGCACTATTTACCACAGTCTAAGGCCTTTGGGCTGTTTTATATTTTTTATATTTATTTTTTCAAAATACAATAGCAAACAATGAAACATTTTTCGTATATTTTCCTGGGACACCCAGTGTCTCGTTCTTCTCTCCTTAATTTGGCCTAAATTTGAGACTTCTGACGAAAGGAAATGTGAGTTCATGGAGTCAATTTGAAATCATTTCCAGGAAATGTAGCTAGGATTAACACAGCTTTATGCCTTTTCAGCTTATTAAAGGCATACTATGGACAGTTTTTTATTTGGTGTTTAAATGAAATATTATAAAACGAAAAATTCTTTCCACAATCTTCTGTGACAAAAATCTCTCTTTGACGATCTTGTGCTGAAGATGATAATGGCTTATGCAAATCCATTTTGGTACACTCTTAATGTCTATTAATACTTTGGCAGGAAAGATCAGATTTTTTAAATTTCTTTTGCAACTAGTCAAAGCAATAAAATTAACACCAAATATTTTCTTTAATGACAGAGTTCCTGGAAGTTATAAGGCTGTTTGACGTTTGATCATCATATCCCGTTCCAATAGAATCATGTAAAATTCATGAAATTGGCAGTGGTGCGGTGACACCAGAATGAACGACCTTTTAACTTCTTTCATTAATTTGCACCAAATAAAAGAATGTTTAATTGCTATTCCAGTGTTATCCATCATCATTTGGTTAACTTCTACCTTCTTCTGAGGAGGTGATATTTCACATACTATTTATCTTTATATATTTGAGCTATTGCTTCCTTTTCATTATCTGAGTGGAATTCGAATATGAATAGAATTTTATTCTCCCAATGACTGGTCCCTTGATAGTCCATAACAAAGCACGAATATCAGGATAACAAGAAAATGGAAAAGTTCACGTTTGTTGTAATCTTTATTGCAGGACAAGTGTATATTATCGCCGCTGGGAATGAATGCTGCGATCCTTTGGAGGAATGACTAGTGATCTGGGTTTTTTTGCATTTTTATATGAACGTGAAAAGAACAACTACGGATTTTGATAAGCAATGGCAAGACAAAATTTTGAAAGGCTCATCAGCAAACATTTATTGTTCTGTCATGCAGTAAAACCATAGTAATATATCCCCAACCTGGAATCAAACACCGCTGATTTGATTTAAGCCATGACAATGCATTTCTCTAACATTTAAATTATGAAACCTGGAGCCATTGTTTTAGAATAATTCAAGCTCGTCTGCTCAAGTTTCATAACTGAGCTTACATTTCCAGGTCCAAAAGCCCCTTAACCCAGCATAAATCTTGGGCATATATTGCAAATAATGAGGTTTATTCACATGCTAATCCATGGTTTGATTTTGTATCCAACATAATAATACAATTGCGCTTCATTTTGAATACATCGCTAGTAATTGGCGTAACCTCCGTCAATATTTGCCATGCTAAGAAATATTACACAATGTATTTTTACCAATATAAATATTTAACACAGCACAGATTATGCTCAAGACGGCTCTGTGGATCCCGGGATGAACATTGTAATCGCAAGCTACAGAAACAAATAATACACACGTATATAGTGACATTTACCAGGAAAGCCATTCCTTCGATTCGGGGCGTATGTTGCAAATGCTCTTAATTTTGACTTGATTTTTAAAAGTTTGTGTTCTTCAATTAATTTGAAAGCACATTTCTACAATTATTTAAGTCCTTTTATTTCTAAATGGTGTGATTTACTGATCTATTCTTCAATTGTCATCTGAGCTGCGTGGTGCAAAAAACTCCTGTGGTACGTCTGATGAACATTGTAATTGTTATATATGACCAAGGAGTGTGCTGCAGCAGCTGTTTGTAATGTGACCATATATCAGCGAGAGGAACAAGAGCTACCACACAAAGCTTAAATATACGTTCAGTTGAAAATTCAGGCTGAAAATTCACAAATTGCACCGAATACAGGAATAGATTTCACACAGGTGGAGGTTTCACACAGGAATAAGTTCCTCACATAACGAGGCTTCAATCAGGAACAGGTTTCACACAGGTGTAGGCTTCAATCAGGAACAGGCTTCACACAGGAACAAGCTTCACACAGAAACAGGCTTCACACAGGAACAGGCTTCACACAGGAACAAGCTTCACACAGAAACAAGCTTCACACAGAAACAGGCTTCACACAGGAACAGGCTTCACACAGGAACAGGCTTCACACAGGAACAGGCTTCACACAGGAACAAGCTTCACACAGGAACAGGCTTCACTAAGGAATAGGCTTCACATATGACCAGGCTCCATCCTGAGTCGCCTCGTGATCGATAGATCCAGGTCGCCGGTTTCCCAGACTTCTAGGGATATTGGTCTGTCTTGCTGCTGAAGCATAAAGTGTGTGTGTGTGTGTGTGTGTGTGTGTGTGTGTGTGTGTGTGTATGTGAGTGTGTGTGTGTGTGTGTGTGTGTGTGTGCGCGCGTAAACACAAATAGTTCATTTTAGAAATAATTGTTATATGACCATGGGTGGGTTCCGGAGGCTATCGCGTAGAAATACTTGCATGAGACGACCGACAAAAGTAACTTGACATATTTGTTTGATCCATAGTCGTTACTGCTTTCTCTGCTGCAATAAAGCATTTTAAAAGTTGTTCCCCAGGGGTGTACTTGCAGGTATCTTCAGTGCAAAAATACACCGTGAAACCACAGCTTACTATATTAAACATGTAAATAGCAGTCAAGACTAATTATATGGATACCAAAACTAAGTGTCGTAAAAGGAGCTGAGTAATGACTTGAAATAGTCTCTTTCATAGCCATTCATAAATTATATATCTTTTTATTATTTTTATCTATGAAATGCTTTATATACAACAAGCTACACACTTTGACGTTGTTTTGCATATTTTCTATCACATTGTTAATATAGGTGAATATCCATGATGTTTATCCCAATCTGTCACCTCCGAGATGGCCATCATCCGCGCATGCGTCATCAGAACCATCACAATCAGATCAACATATCAAATCAAATCAAATCAAATCAAATCAAATCAAATCAAATCAACATAAATCTTGCCTTAACAATCATACCAATGATAATTACAGTGTCACAGCAATCTTTCAATTCTGACATTATACGATCGGTGACAAATTTTGACCATTATGCAATCAGTGCATGGCTCGTTCATACAGTTTGCATTTATTGGCCCTTTTTAAAAATAATTATACAATGAGTGACACTTTAATACCAGTTTTCATATATTTATGACAATTCTGTTGTAATTGAAGAATCCATGACATATTCTGACCACTGACATATTCTTATCAGTGGCACATTCTAACCAGAAAAAAGAAACAATACCATTTACGCACTCCTCAAAAAGTTTCAAAAATAGTGTTCACAAGATGAAAATAATGATTAGACAATTGTGTATTTTCATTTTAAATTTGAACATTTAGCTTTCTTAATTACGTTACATTATTACATTAATTATTAAAGTGGTTTTGATGTGATGTTCAACCAACTTGTAGCCACCTGTTTTTTTAGGTCTTTAACCTAACTTTGGCTTCAGCTGTCACAAGTGATTTTGCTGATAACACAATGTATATGAATGCCTTCGTCGGTATTAACTTTTTAATCCCCATTATTGTTCCTATTTCCAGGGTTATACATCTTAGGTCAGGTATATTTTATCATGGGAAACTTCATGAAAATTAGACTGCCTCACAAACTGGCGATGATTAACAGGTTGAGCGTGCCAATGCGGGGTCTCATATTATTGTGCAGATATATCTGAATTCGTTTTGAAGAAGTAATTATGACTTATCGAGAAAGTACGGTCCAACAACAAATATTTGGGTGAGCAAATATGCGTGTTTTTATTTCATGTATATGTATGTCCTTGTGCGTATCTATTCAAGTACGTATATATCAGTTTGTAATGATCTTGATGAACAATATCAGATATTTGGAAGGTTTCACAATATAATATGGCTATCAGAAACATAAATATATTTCTCATCAATAGGGCCAACCTCAATACATAATCTGTTGAAAACCTAATTATAAAGTATCTTTTATAAACAAGTATTTCTGATAGATCGAGACAGCACATTATTAAAACACAGAGTTCTAAACAGGGCACAAAAACGCCATCTGTTGAAAGGAAAATGCAAACTGATCTATCGTCGAGCGAGTGTTGGGAGCTTTTAATCCATTCACTGACATGATAAAAATATGTATCTCTCTATATGGCCATTATCAATACTATGTTCCAATTAGGATACATGATGGTCATGGATATCACAATATAGCTGAAGTCAAGGAGGCCTAGAACTTATCGCCAATATTAAATCTGTTAAACAAATAAAACAAAACATAAATTCATAAAAATATATCCAAGTAGTTGGAATCTGGTAAATATCTGGAGAATATAATTAATATCGATGCAAAGGACTATAATAATATTTGAATAAAAAAGTGTGTTCTTAACGTTAACGTCTTTGAAAAAGGTAATTGCCAACTTTTAGTTTGGACATTGTAGTATAGCTGCAAAACTTTTCAGTAATTTTTGTTCCTCGTTTTACAGATCTTAGGCTTGGGACCAGATCTAGAGTAAAAATGGGATTGACAGTTTGGAGAAGTCCAATGCACTTGTGATAAAATAGTGGGACAAGGTATTGACAGGACTGTCGTCTGGACAAGTCTTCATTTGATATGAAGCTTAAATCTGGAAGTCACTATTTTGCTGATTGAAGGTCATTTTATTCGAAAATATAAATGGCTGTCCTTGACATTTCAGGACCTGCTAGTTGCTGTTTTATCCACATTTGTAGGTGTTTGTTAACTGGCAGTTTCACTACATATAATTTTTTATTGCACAATTACAACTATTAAACGTCATTGCCACATTACCACCATTTCATAATAGGTATGTAATAATTAATGTCTGGAAAACCTTAATTGAATGTCACCTGAATATTTGGTACCTCTGTAAAAACCAGAGGGCGTTAAATTGTAAATCATAGTCTTGTTTAGTATCGTGTGTCACCCGACAAACCATGCAACATTAAGTGTTTTGTTCACTTATGTTACCATATTCTTTATTATTACATGATCAGGGTTGGTCTCGTGACCAACTTACTCGAAGTTTAAAACCAATTATCAAATCCTGTAGCCTGCAAGTTATAGTTTCTTTGCTAAGTCGTGTAAGTTTCGAAAATCGATAAAAAATCTGATGATTACATCTTAGTTTTCTGTATAAAGTCAGTAAAAAGAATTTTAAGTTTGCAAAAAAAATCCAAAAATAGAAATAAAAAAACTTAATTCTACGTGTTCTGATGTGTATATTACTCAAACAAAATCACAATATGAAACTTTCATCTTCAGTACAACCGGGTGCATTCCGCTTCCTGGCAGCACTGTACAACTTACATAAACAGGAACATCCTGTTAAAAAATATACATGTTTTTCTTCCTGCATTATTTCAGTAAACCCCGAGAACAATAACAATTATAACATGATTCGAGATTGACTAATATACTAGTTTTTATTTTTCATTGATAAATATGTACACTACTGTAACAATATATATATATATATATATATATATATATATATATATATATGTTTACAATTATTTTTGATTATAACATATTTAATAAAGTTAATATTCGCAACTTCCTGTTCCATAAACTAGAGGTAAGCACACAAGTACATACATATAACATTGCCAATATCATCCTCATGGTCTGTGTCTTTAAAATGAAAGATAATACATACATTCCTACAAATCAAAGCATAAGTATGTTTTTTGTTTCTCATACGAAGTGGATGCATTGCAATCAAACCCAACATTTCGTGTAAAGATAAGGTAAAATAGGTTAATATCACTTAGTAAATCTAATTTACCCCAGAAACATGCATGTTATGTAAATTGACCCTGGGTGAGGGACTTCCTTAGAAGGAGCAATAAAAGCCTATGAATCTGGTTTCGTATAAACAATGACTCTAGGGGGCAAAAACCCATAACTCTGGAGGTCATAAAACCATAACTCTGGAGGTCATAAAACCATAATCTGGAGGTCATAAAACCATAATCTGGAGATCATAAAACCAAAACTCTTGAGGTCATCAAAACCATGACTCTGGAGGTCATAAAAATCACAAAAATCTGGGGTGATTTTTATTTACCCACCCTATAATGGCAAGATAAGACACTAATGGCAAGATAAGATTCAGAGCATTTCTTTTTCAAATCCTTCCTTGTTTGTAAATAAAAGTCTGTATATTAACTTTTCATGATGACTATGTACTTAAACGTTTACCTTTTTTGATAAAAATATTTGCTCATCAGAATCTTATTGCTTATTTTGTTGTAAACCTTAACTGATTGACTTTTAATAGACTAAGACCTGAACTGTATATTAAATATACATGGTGAGTTGATAACAATAAAACATCAGTATCATTAGCGAATATACTACATAGTGTGTGAGCCTCATATTATATTAGAATATACAATTAGCATTAGGCGATGACAACTGTGTCTTTTTAACCACACTCTTGTTGGATGTTTATCACTGTACATTACGACGCACACACATCATTAAACTATATCGATCACTAAGTGTATTTTGCAGGTTTCCCTAGATATGAATAAATTAGTTTGATCTGCTGCTATATAAGTTATTATAAGTACGTGATCTGGGTGTTGGTGACCAGTCTTGTCCAGTGTTCTCCATTGGACACCTGGTTGACTTCGGCATCCGTCAGACTGTCCGCCATGTGTAGCTCCACCACATAGTACAGCTTCTTGGGCCGGGTCCAACTGTATGTGTTATCAAACACTATATCATCTGCAACCCAACAGAACAAATACAACT
The DNA here is from genome assembly GCA_949316495.1 of Amphiduros pacificus. Taxonomy (NCBI): domain Eukaryota; kingdom Metazoa; phylum Annelida; class Polychaeta; order Phyllodocida; family Hesionidae; genus Amphiduros; species Amphiduros pacificus. The sequence goes on from OX439001.1 coordinate 28,614,887, forward strand.
ATATCAAGTACAGCTTCTTGGGGCGAGTCCAACTGTATGTGTTATCAAACAATATATTATATGAAACCCAACAGAACAAATACAACTATATCAAGTACGGTTTCTTGGGGCGAGTCCAACTGTATGTGTTATCAAACAATATATTATATGAAACCCAACAGAACAAATACGACTATATCATAGTACAGCGTCTTGGGGCGAGTCCAACTGCATGTGTTATCAAACACTATAGTATGTGAAACCCAATAGAACAAATACAACTATATCATAGTACAGCGTCATGGGGCGAGTCTACTGTATGTGTTATCAAACACTATATTATGTGAAACCCATCAGAAGAAAAATATAACTATATCATAGTACAGCTTCTTGGGGCGAGTCTAACTGTGTTACCCAACTGTGAAACCCAACAGAATAAATACAACTATATCAAGTAGAGTTTCTTGGGACGAGTCCAACTGTATGTGTTATCAAACACAATATCTGCTGCAACCCAATAATACAAATACAACTATATCAAAGTAAAGTTTAGAATTAAAAAATACATTAACACTTATTCAGTTTAAAACGTGAGGTTCATTAAAATGCAACCACAAGGAGACAAGCGTAAAATACAACAACATGAATGTAATAATGGAGTCAGCACATTAATGTATGTAAGCATCGGTCATATTCTAATCTATTCAACTGAATGTATTTTATGTGATTTGAGCTTTTAAGCAATACATTTAATGATCAACAAGAATTTTCTTTATCTCAATTGATGTTACCTATTATACAGTGCATATCGTATGGCTAAAATCCAATTTGTATGACATGAAGTTATAAACGAGTGTTATTTCTAAGTTGACCATCTTGGCAAAAATGACTTAAAGGTTTGTTACAATATCATTATACAGTCTATCAACAATTACGTACTACACAACAGAGGGTATGAATACATGTAAGGCAACATGGGACAGGTGTACCCATACAAGACATAGGAGTACGGCCCATGAGGGTCAGAACGGAGGTACGCAGTTCTATAAGGTGACATACATTCTAATGTTTGCCTTCTTGAATTGTTATTGCAGTGCTGTTTAATCAAAAATACATATACATGAATCATATAAAGTTATTTAGTGCAAAATATCTTGTTTTGTATTAATTATTTGGATAAAAGGTGCTTTTGCAACGTTGTTTCTAAGCATGCAATTTTCGTGCCTGCCAGGAGCATGCATTGTAAACTGTGGGCTCACTATGAATGTCAAGGTCATATCAGTCATACGGGTCAGGCACATCTTCTACCAGTGCACAGTATTTCACTGACTTTGATCTTAACCAACTAAAACTGTTATCAAAACAGAGAATATCTGAAAACAAACAAAGCAGAAAGGTGGTCATAGGCTTTAAGTATTTTGTATTAACGTTCTACACTACATATCTGTTTTATTGAGCAAAGTTAGGTATTCAAAAAGCTAAGTAGCATAGATACAAGCATAATAAAGCAAAATAAATCAAATATAGAAACCATCAGAAAAGAAAGGTAGATTAGTGGGATACTGACATGTCCCCTCCTGTTCACAGATCACGTGACCTTCCTCTGGCACCATATAACTCTCTACACGCCTTGGAGGCACCACCTCGACAACTTTCTTGCCAGATTTGTGGAAAACCCCGAAGGCAATGTCGTATTCTTCTGTCATGAACTCCCATCTATAATTATAGAAAAGTTAAATAATGTATGTAGAATGTTTAAAATTGCAACACATTAGGTCAACATATACTTTGCATCTATATGCTTTGTTATTATGAATTGAATGACTTGGATTAATATAATCTTGGAGTACAATTACTCCAAGATATAAGGAATGACGAGGCTGGGTCAAAGTTGAAAGTTCAGTGTTTGTGTCCCTTATGTGACACCTGTTCTTAGAATTGTCTCCGCCAGAGGGCGACATAAGTAATTTGTGTGTGCTGATTGTGGACAGGATTGCTCTTTATGTTCCTGGAGGAAGCACATTATGACAACCCAGATAACATGTTGAGCATGGGCAATATCCTGCTTGACCGAACTGCATGGCTGGCTTTGTTTTTGATTGGTTCAACAGAGGCCAAAACACATGATTTCATGGTCAGGTGTAATTGAATGGAAAGTAAACAGGAACAAGCTCTCCCATGCCAACTTTTTGCTGCTTTCCTGGAACTATTTTGAAACCACTTGCGACTTAATTTTTGTATTTTTCTTATCTGTTTAAAGACATTTATTTTTCAACCAGAACATAACATTACATTGAAATAAGAATAAACCTAACAGGAGCTTCAAGATCTATATCTTAACATTATCATATACAATTTACGCTTTAATAAAATCTTAGCATACGCCACACAGCCTGCTTGGTCTCTTTCTGTGAGTGACGTCACTAAACCGAGGAATGCTAGTAAAGTCATGATGTCCATGCAATGAACCAAACATGTGCAACCATGTCGCGCCTGCTGGAGGCTTTGTCTTAGATCCTAAATGTGTGTGTCCAGTTATTTCTTATTGGGTGGATGGGTTTGTGATGGCATATTGTTACTTGTCCTTGTAATTCACTTCTTCAGAAATGTACTTTCATTATTATCCAAGAGATGTTGGTGTTAAACAAAGGACAATTTACACATTGTCTATAAATCATTACATTCAGGTGTTTCAATCACGTTTATGCCAAATTGTGTCAACGCATTGACAAGAATGATTTCTTTGAAAAATACATAATATTGTGCTGTTTAAAACGATGTTATCTACATACTCATGTAGCAGATTTCCATAAAAATATGTTTTTCACAAAATAATTGTTTTGCCACGACAAATCGTGAAACAAATTCAGTTGCACAGCTGCTGTGGTCAAGCAAAGGCTAATGTGTGTACACGACAGTTATTTGTGTAGATGCATTCAATTCGCACTCTCGTGATCTTAGTCTCCGAGCAGGTTTGCTGAAAGAAGGAAATGTACACCATCCCAAACTCGTTACGGGAGAGTACGGTTCGAATGCGGCTTTATCAATCCGGTATGTGGCTAGGAATGTTTCGAGTCGATGTTTTATGCATTTACGTGTCCATCGGATTTGATAACTCTGGCTGTCCGATGTGACATTTAAGGCATAAAGAACAACATCAGTTTTCAGCGTGTGTATATTGTTTACTTGTAGCTCACTGCACATGCTTGTCAATGACGTCTATGATTTACGGCAACTTCGAACTGAAGAGAAATATAAATATAATTTTCAATAAGGAAATTGTATACAAATTCGTTTTGGAAAAAAGACCTTCCTGTGACAAATATGTATATCTATTATGAGATTTTAACAATCAGATTGAATGAAACACGTCGAGTTTGTCGAGATTCAACGTCAAGTCTCATATTACTGTGCTGTATGTATCTCGGCATTTGACAAAAGCGAAGATTATCTTGAAAGATTGGTGTGGCACAGTGAGATAAACAGACATTTGTTTCTGTTAATCACCAGAATATTTACAATAATGTTCAGTATATGTGCTTGGTATAACAATGTAATAAATTTGACCTGAGAATTGATCCGGGTCTGTTTATGGTAAATTCCAGTTTGAATTTATCTCCTTTGCCCACCACTGTGGAATCCATGCTCTCGGTGTCCGTAGTTTCTGACAGGTACATGGATCTAGGCACTTCCCCCCCTTGGTTGATCTGAAATGACAACATTATCAGAATTTATTTGTTGAGTTAGATATTTTTTTACTGCTACATTGTGGATATTGTTTGCAGCGCTACCTACCATGGTGGAGCACCTTGGGTCGCCGTCAGCGTCCGTCTTCTCGCCCCCCAGGAACTTTGGTAACTGATCGGCATCAATGTACTCCAGCAGAACCTTCTCATAATCACCTGAAAATGTATAACACAATGGTCTATCTCACTATCTGATTTGGATGAAAGGAAAACTACCAAATAGAAATGTATGAATAAGAACCGTAAAGATACAAGCAGGCTTTACCCCCAAGGACGTGTATTTTGTTTTTCATATCTTCACTGATGAGGGGCCTGCATATTTTCCATAAAAGTGGAAATATTCTTGGTGCTGAAAATGCAGAATAATTCATTACAGGAATCTCTCGTTTACTTCATTAATTATCAAATCAGAAACTTTATTCGGCTCATCCCAAGAGACCCGTCATTACATCTGGAAGAACTTCCTGTTCATTTTGACTGGTTGCCACTCAATGGTAAACATTAAATTTCAAACAGAATGACAATTAAAAAGTGATGATATTAGTTTCATTTTACTTCAAAACCAGTAGTATTTGTCCCATAAAATGTAATAGATGTATTTAAAAAGTAATCACGCATAATTATATGTATTTTAGGGACAATGGTCTGGTTATTTTTTGCTAAATATGTACATGAATAGGAGAGCATATTTGACATACAGGCCTTGGTTCAGTTTCACGCTGGCATTAGTTTCTAATGATAAATTTGAAATTGTTATAAATATAACTCTATAACCAACTATTTGAATATGAATTTTAACTTTTTATTAACTTGTAGGTTTAATGCCATCAAAACATCTTGAAAAAAAACAAAAAACATAAAAACTTCCAACCAAGGACAGATGCAATAATTAAAAATTAATAGTTATCAGATTTTTTTATTTCATCATTATATTGATTAATGCTTTAATGTTAAGTTTTACTTTTAGATATGCCTCTAAAAAACAATTATTATGCAACTGTGCACTCCGTGTGAGATCATAGAATTGACTGGCCTAAATTGATAATATTTGACAAAGTTTGGATAAGTTTCCATTTTTAATATTCATATTCAGTCAGTACTGTTAGGATTTTACCAATGTTTGTTTGTTCTCTTTTGTTTGTGGCAGAAATTCCAAATATGATAGGAAAATATGATATGCGAAAGGTCACAGGGTATTTGAATCCGATTTACAAATTAAATTCCACTCCATCATTAATCATGTTAATGGAACTGGCTCTGACACGAATTTTCATTCCGTAAATTGGTCAGAGAATGGAATATTTTTTCTTGATGTAGTGGATGTTTTTGTTATAGTTGTTCTAAGCTATTGTTGGACCAGCACAATGGAGAAATAAATATTTCTGATTGGTAGTATTTTATTGACAAAGGGCATATCTTAATCATGACCTCATATCAAATTTAAGTCAAACTTCCTTCAAAGGACAGATGTGAAAGACTTTAAAATAAATCACAAGAATATTTTATGTTGATTTAAAGTTTCAAATTAGGTTCAATAGTGCAAAAAGAGAAACAAATTACTATTCAAAAAGGAGTTATACAATACGAAGACATCAAATAGAAACTTCTGATGGTGAGATATACCTCATTTTTATGGGTAGGTCAATCATGTTACTGATATGAGCAGATCTTCCCAATTTAGTAAGTTGTTGAGCTCATAATGAATAGATACAATAAACCCATATTTTACACTAAGAGTCAAATGCAGTTCAAAGAGAAGCTATGAATAATCATTCAGACAGTGTGATGTATCCACTGCATATCAAAGGATAGGTGTGACAAACTGAACATGGCCCAAATTATAAAAAAAAATTATTAGTTCCTTCTCGATAAGCCAAATGTTCAATCATGGTTAACCTTAACAGAAATCTATTCTCATTATAATTAAATTCTGCAATGCATTGAATACTGTACTGAAGAAGTCATTTTGATAGCCCACTTCAAAGATTGTTTTAACTCTCAGTTTTGAATGCCATATAATGATTGAAGAAACATATTGATATGAAACCTGCAGAAAATGTCATAAAAGTATTGGATGTGAAATTCTTTGATATCCTTTGATATCATGTTATCTGAGCCATAAGCCAGAGGAATTACACACATCTCATAGAGTGGGGGCTATCTTTCAATTTGCAATGAATGCTAGACTTGGTCAGAAACTGAATGTACATCCATAGATTTAGTAAATATTTGCATAAACAAATAGACAGGTCTCCTACCATTTATCACAAACATTCTCTTCATCATTTCCGGATAATTGTCCTCCAGTATTTTGACTAAATGTAAGTACATCTGCAGCCCTATTTAAATAGAAGCACAATGTTAGCAAAAAAATATATAATTATTACTATATTTGAAGTAATAGTACCAAATAAATGATACTGTCCTAAAATTAAGGAAGGTACCATTACAAAAGAAGGGGTGTTTCGGTAATGCATGGTAATATGAGTAAAATGTGTTTTATATTTTGTTTTGGAAAAGACAAGCTAGAACCAGGAAAACAAGTCTTAGTTGTTTAAGTTTTTTGTTTTTGTTTTTTGTTTGTTTGTTTGTTTGTTTGTTTGTTTGTTTGTTGTGTGTGTGTGTGTGTGTGTGTGTGTGTGTGTGTGTGTGTGTGTGTGTGTGTGTGTGTGTGTGTGGTGACGCCTGGAACCTTTGGGTTTTTATATTCTAAATTAGGGTAAGGCAGTGGTGAGAAACAAGCCTCAGTTTTGTTTTGGCCTCAGTTAATTAGCTACAAAGTACACATAATATAACTTAACCTGGTCTCCATAAGGCCTTCGATCCCACATTATCCATGTCAAATATAACTGTTAGACCATCTACCCTTTTTCCCAGCTTAAATGAGAAAAAAGACGTAATCACAAACCGATAGACAGAACTTGTTCAATTTGAGGAAGTTCTGTCCGAAAGTTCAAAAAAGGCACTTTCATAAGAAATACAATTTGTAGATTCTAAACAGACTTATCTCCATCATGAATCAAGAAAGGTAATTTCATTTTGAAACAAAATTATTTGGCATTTACCTTTATTGATTGTGTTTTCCAGTCTCTCACTGTTGTCTCGCATTGGACCAGTTTGGTTTTTTCCAAGTCAATTTTTCTTGTTGAATACATGATTCCCTTCATATCCAAGTAACCGAAGAGTTCCACTCTGATGGGGGATCCTTCCTTATCATAACCTGGGAATCCCCCAGTCAGATATTCCCTCAGTACCTGAAGTATTACATAGTAACATTAGATGCTGCAGCTAGTGACCTCTAGTTTAATAATCAGGCTTTATAGAAATGGGAAATTCGCTTATTATGACCATTGATACCTTGGGAGGATCGTAGGTGTCCAGGAGTGAATCTACTTTCAATTTTTCTCTAAATGACATGCTCTACAATAAAATCAAAATAATATTGTATGTATAGACTTATACAATAATATGTGCAACTTTAGCAATATATCTATTATCACAGGGATAGAAGTCTTGCCATTCCTGTTAGTTTATTCGTGTTTTAATGTTATTTTATGTTTATCAAGGTTTTTGTTAAACAAAATTAGAAAAAATAATCAAAACTAAATATCCTGTCACTGAAAACATATTTACCTTTACTGAATTTACATTTGACCCAATCAATAATTGAACAAATGTAAAATGCATGTATATTCATATACATGATATTGATAATTTAATTGTGATATATATTAAAAGATCTACTATATGAATGTGTAAATAGCATCATTTTCAATAAAAAAATATTTGTTTCTTTCAAAGAATAATTCTTGTTACCGCAATTTGTTACTTTGCCGTGCACTCACGAGTGAAATGGCTTATCATTACTTGATGATATATTGCTTACTTACCTCTCGGAACATCTGCTCTGCTTTGCTGACGTCAAAACACCGTGCTACCAATAAAGCACAGATAAATCATGCGTTATTAAGATCAAAACACCGTGCTACCAATAAAACACAGATAAATCATGCGTTATTAAGATCAAAACACTGTGGTACAAATATAACACAGATAAATCATGCTTTATTAAGATTAAAACACTGTGCTACAAATATAACGCATATGAATAATTTTTTATCAAGGTCCAGTTTCTACAATTCTAGCGATTAAAAAAAATGATTGTTCCCCAAAATAGGTTCAGGAAACGTACTGACCATCACTATCATTAAACATACGATTTCAATTTATGCAATGTGAAATGACATTCATCTAAATATCGTATGTTGGTAGTTGGGAATCAGTCAGTGAGTGTAGTTTACCTTTAAGCCACTTCCTGAGGTAATGTTCGTCATACTCGGGGCGTATCAGGTCCACTATTCTCGACCGGAACTGGATAAAAACAATAAATACACGACGAATATTATCAAGATCCAACTTTTTAGAAACAATTTTCATGTGATAAGCTTAACAAAAGTGCTTCATGTGAGGCATTGTTAAGCTGGTTTAAATTATCATAAACATGTTTTTAACGGACGTGGGGAATTTGGAGTCACAGTTAAGGTCACAGAATATACTAATTCGAGATAAAACATAGCACTTTTACCTCCATCAGAAGCCTATCCTCCTTGGTGAGCCCATTGTCTTCTGTCATCTCAGAATCTGAGAAATTATACTGAAAAATACGGCAAAAATATACATGTACAGTGTTCACATCTCTAATATCAGTGGAATGCGTCACATCTCTAATATCAGTGGAATGCGTCACATCTCTAATATCAGTGAAATGCATCACATCTCTAATACCAGTGGAATGCGTCACATCTCTAATATCAGTGGAATGCGTCACATCTCTAATATCAGTGGAATGCATCACATCTCTAATATCAGTGGAATGCCTCACATCTCTAATATCAGTGGAATGCATCACATCTCGAATATCAGTGGAATGCATCACATCTCTAATATCAGTGGAATGCATCACATCTCGAATATCAGTTGAATGCATCACATCTCTAATATCAGTGGAATGCATCACATCTCGAATATCAGTGGAATGCATCACATCTCTAATATCAGGGGAATGCATCACATCTCGAATATCAGTGGAATGCATCACATCTCTAATATCAGTGGAATGCGTCACATCTCTAATATCAGTGGAATGCATCACATCTCTAATATCAGTGGAATGCATGATCACATCTCGAATATCAGTGGAATGCATCACATCTCTAATATCAGTGGAATGCATCACATCTCGAATATCAGTGGAATGCGTCACATCTCTAATATCAGTGGAATGCATCACATCTCGAATATCAGTGGAATGCGTCACATCTCTAATATCAGTGGAATGCATCACATCTCTAATATCAGTGGAATGCATCACATCTCGAATATCAGTGGAATGCCTCACATCTCTAATATCGGTGGAATGCATCACATCTCTAATATCAGTGGAATGCTTCACATCTCTAATATCAGTGGAATGCATCACATCTCGAATATCAGTGGAATGCATCACATCTCTCATATCAGTGGAATGCGTCACATCTCGAATATCAGTGGAATGCATCACATCTCGAATATCAGTGGAATGCGTCACATCTCTAATATCAGTGGAATGCATCACATCTCTAATATCAGTGGAATGCGTCACATCTCTAATATCAGTGGAATGCATCACATCTCTAATATCAGTGGAATGCATCACATCTCTAATATCAGTGGAATGCGTCACATCTCTAATATCAGTGGAATGCATCACATCTCTAATATCAGTGGAATGCGTCACATCTCTAATATCAGTGGAATGCGTCACATCTCTAATATCAGTGGAATGCGTCACATCTCTAATATCAGTGGAATGCGTCACATCTCGAATATCAGTGGAATGCGTCACATCTCTAATATCAGTGGAATGCGTCACATCTCTAATATCAGTGGAATGCGTCACATCTCTAATATCAGTGGAATGCGTCACATCTCTAATATCAGTGGAATGCATCACATCTCGAATATCAGTGGAATGCATCACATCTCGAATATCAGTGGAATGCCTCACATCTCTAATATCAGTGGAATGCGTCACATCTCTAATATCAGTGGAATGCATCACATCTCGAATATCAGTGGAATGCCTCACATCTCTAATATCAGTGGAATGCGTCACATCTCTAATATCAGTGGAATGCATCACATCTCTAATATCAGTGGAATGCATCACATCTCGAATATCAGTGGAATGCCTCACATCTCTAATATCAGTGGAATGCATCACATCTCTAATATGAGTGGAATGCTTCACATCTTTAATATCAGTGGAATGCATCACATCTCGAATATCAGTGGAATGCATCACATCTCTAATATCAGTGGAATGCATCACATCTCGAATATCAGTGGAATGCGTCACATCTCGAATATCAGTGGAATGCATCACATCTCGAATATCAGTGGAATGCGTCACATCTCTAATATCAGTGGAATGCATCACATCTCTAATATCAGTGGAATGCGTCACATCTCTAATATCAGTGGAATGCATCACATCTCTAATATCAGTGGAATGCATCACATCTCTAATATCAGTGGAATGCGTCACATCTCTAATATCAGTGGAATGCATCACATCTCTAATATCAGTGGAATGCGTCACATCTCTAATATCAGTGGAATGCGTCACATCTCTAATATCAGTGGAATGCGTCACATCTCTAATATCAGTGGAATGCTTCACATCTCGAATATCAGTGGAATGCGTCACATCTCTAATATCAGTGGAATGCGTCACATCTCTAATATCAGTGGAATGCGTCACATCTCTAATATCAGTGGAATGCGTCACATCTCGAATATCAGTGGAATGCATCACATCTCGAATATCAGTGGAATGCTTCACATCTCTAATATCAGTGGAATGCGTCACATCTCTAATATCAGTGGAATGCATCACATCTCTTATATCAGTGGAATGCGTCACATCTCTAATATCAGTGGAATGCATCACATCTCTAATATCAGTGGAATGCGTCACATCTCTAATATCAGTGGAATGCATCACATCTCTAATATCAGTGGAATGCATCACATCTCGAATATCAGTGGAATGCCTCACATCTCTAATATCAGTGGAATGCATCACATCTCTAATATCAGTGGAATGCTTCACATCTCTAATATCAGTGGAATGCATCACATCTCGAATATCAGTGGAATGCATCACATCTCTAATATCAGTGGAATGCGTCACATCTCGAATATCAGTGGAATGCATCACATCTCGAATATCAGTGGAATGCGTCACATCTCTAATATCAGTGGAATGCGTCACATCTCTAATATCAGTGGAATGCATCACCACTCTAATACCAGTGGAATGCGTCACATCTCTAATATCAGTGGAATGCATCACATCTCGAATATCAGTGGAATGCCTCACATCTCTAATATCAGTGGAATGCATCACATCTCGAATATCAGTGGAATGCGTCACATCTCTAATATCAGTGGAATGCGTCACATCTCGAATATCAGTGGAATGCATCACATCTCGAATATCAGTGGAATGCCTCACATCTCGAATATCAGTGGAATGCGTCACATCTCTAATATCAGTGGAATGCATCACATCTCTAATATCAGTGGAATGCATCAAATCTCGAATACCAGTGGAATGCATCACATCTCTAATACCAGTGGAATGCACCACCACTCTAATACCAGTGGAATGCATCACATCTCTAATACCAGTGGAATGCATCACATCTCTAATATCAGTGGAATGCACCACCACTCTAATACCAGTGGAATGCATCACATCTCTAATACCAGTGGAATGCATCACATCTCGAATACCAGTTGAATGCATCACATCTCGAATACCAGTGTAATGCACCACCACTCTAATACCAGTGGAATGCGTCACATCTCTAATACCAGTGGAATGCGTCACATCTCTAATATCAGTGAAATGCATCACATCTCTAATACCAGTGGAATGCGTCACATCTCTAATATCAGTGGAATGCATCACATCTCTAATACCAGTGGAATGCATCACATCTCGAATACCAGTTGAATGCATCACATCTCGAATATCAGTGGAATGCGTCACATCTCTAATATCAGTGAAATGCATCACATCTCTAATACCAGTGGAATGCGTCACATCTCTAATATTAGTGGAATGCATCACATCTCTAATATCAGTGGAATGCGTCACATCTCTAATATCAGTGAAATGCATCACATCTCTAATACCAGTGGAATGCATCACATCTCTAATACCAGTGGAATGCATCACATCTCTAATACCAAAAGATTAAATCTCACATCTCTAATACCAGTGGCAACATTCTCACATCTCTTATACCAGGAGAATATGCCACAACTTTAATAACTCCTCCGTCCAATTGATCGAAAATGTGCATTTAGGAACTATGCAGTAGAAAACACGTTACTTGGTGGAATGAGACCGAAGGTTACGATAACTAGAGCATGGATGTCCTGGACATGGTATTTGACTTACAATAACAACAGAATATGCCTTTCATGTTCAATTATTATCCTTATTTATTATCACTTATACCTGTAGCATCTGAATTTGGCACCTGGACAACCCCTGTAGTATCTGTGCATCGTCAGACCTCAACCTGGACAACCCCTGTAGTATCTGTGTATCATCAGACCTCTATCTGGACAACCCCTGTAGTATCTGTGTATGGTCAGACCTCAACCTTGGCAACCCCTGTAGTATCTGTGTATGGTCAGACCTCTACCTGGTCAACCCCTGTAGTATCTGTGTATGGTCAGACCTCTACCTGGACAACCCCTGTAGTATCTGTGTATGGTCAGACCTCTACCTGGACAACCCCTGTAGTATCTGTATATGGTCAGACATCTACCTGGACAACCCCTGTAGTATCTGTGTATGGTCAAACCTACACCTGGACAACCCCTGTAGTATCTGTGTATGGTCAGACCTCTACCTGGACAACCCCTGTAGTATCTGTGTATGGTCAGACCTCAACCTAGGCAACCCCTGTAGTATCTGTGTATGGTCAGACCTCTACCTGGACAACCCCTGTAGTATCTGTGTATGGTCAGACCTCAACCTAGGCAACCCCTGTAGTATCTGTGTATGGTCAGACCTCTACCTGGACAACCCCTGTAGTATCTGTGTATGGTCAGACCTCTACCTGGACAACCCCTGTAGTATCTGTGTATGGTCAAAACTCTACCTGGGCAACCCCTGTAGTATCTGTGTATGGTCAGAACTTTACCTGGGCAACCCATGTATTATCTGTGTATGGTCAGGACTTTACCTGGGCAACCCCTGTAGTATCTGTGTGTGGTCAGACTTCAACCTTGGCAACCCCTGTAGTATCTGTGTATGGTCAGACCTCTACCTGGACAACCCATGAAGTATCTGTGTATGGTCAGACCTCAACCTGGGCAACCCCTGTAGTATCTGTGTATGGTCAGACCTCAACCTGGGCAACCCCTGTAGTATCTGTTACTGGTCAGACCTCAACCTGGACAACCCATTTAATATATGTGTATGGTCACACTTCTACCTAAACAACCCATTTAATATATGTGTATGGTCACACCTCTACCTGGACAACCCCTGTAGTATCTGAGTATGGTCAGACCTCTACCTGGACAACCCATATAGTATCTGTGTATCATCAGACCTCTATCTGGACAACCCCTGTAGTATCTGTGTATGGCCAGACCTCTACCTGGACAACCCATGTAGTATCTGTGTATGGTCAGACCTCTATCTGGACAACCCCTGTAGTATCTGTGTATGGTCAGACCTCTACCTGGACAACCCCTGTAGTATCTGTGTATGGTCAGAACTCTACCTGGACAACCCCTGTAGTATCTGTGTATGGTCAGACCTCTACCTGGACAACCCCTGTAGTATCTGTGTATGGTCAGACCTCTACCTTGGCAACCCCTGTAGTATCTGTGTGTGGTCAGACATCTACCTGGTCAACCCCTGTAGTATCTGTGTATGGTCAGACCTCTATCTGGATAACCCCTGTAGTATCTGTGTATGGTCAGACATCTACCTGGACAACCCATGTAGTATCTGTGTATGGTCAGACCTCTATCTGGATAACCCCTGTAGTATCTGTGTATGGTCAGACATCTACCTTGGCAACCCCTGTAGTATCTGTGTGTGGTCAGACATCTACCTGGTCAACCCCTGTAGTATCTGTGTATGGTCAGACCTCTATCTGGATAACCCCTGTAGTATCTGTGTATGGTCAGACATCTACCTTGGCAACCCCTGTAGTATCTGTGTATGGTCAGACATCTACCTGGACAACCCCTGTAGTATCTGTGTATGGTCAGACCTCTATCTGGATAACCCCTGTAGTATCTGTGTATGGTCAGACATCTACCTGGACAACCCATGTAGTATCTGTGTATGGTCAGACATCTACCTGGACAACCCATGTAGTATCTGTGTGTGGTCAGACAAAAACCTGGTCAACCCATGTAGTATCTGTGTATGGTCAGACCTCTATCTGGATAACCCCTGTAGTATCTGTGTATGGTCAGACATCTACCTGGACAACCCATGTAGTATCTGTGTATGGTCAGACCTCTACCTGGACAACCCATGTAGTATCTGTGTATTGTCAGACATCTACCTGATCAACCCCTGTAGTATCTGTGTATGGTCACACCTCAACCTGGGAAACTCCTGTAGTATCTGTGTATGGTCAGACCTACACCTGGACAACCCCTGTAGTATCTGTGTATGGTCAGACCTACACCTGGACAACCCCTGTAGTATCTGTGTATGGTCAGACCTCAACCTGGACAACACCTGTAGTATCGGTGTATCGTCAGAGTTCTACCTGGACAACCCCTGTAGTATCTGTGTATGGTCAGACCTCAACCTGGGCAACCCCTGTAGTATCTGTGTATGGTCAGACCTCAACCTGGACAACCCATTTAATATATGTGTATGGTCAGACCTCTACCTGAACAACCCATTTAAGATATGTGTATGGTCACACCTCTACCTGGACAACCCATGTAGTATCTGTGTATGGTCAGACCTCTATCTGGACAACCCCTGTAGTATCTGTGTATGGTCAGACCTCAACCTGGACAACCCCTGTAGTATCGGTGTATCGTCAGAGTTCTACCTGGACAACCCCTGTAGTATCTGTGTATGGGCAGACCTCTATCTGGACAACCCATGTAGTATCTGTGTATGGTCAGACCTCAACCTGGACAACCCCTGAAGTATCTGTGTATGGTCAGACCTCAACCTGGGCAACTCCTGTAGTATCTGTGTATGGTCAGACCTCTACCTGGACAACCCCTGTAATATCTGTGTATGGTCAGACCTCAACCTGGGCAACCCCTGTAATATCTGTGTATGGTCAGACCTCAACCTTGGCAACACCTGTAGTATCTGTGTATGGTCAGACCTCTATCTGGACAACCCCTGTAGTATCTGTGTATGGTCAGACATCTACCTGGTCAACCCCTGAAGTATCTGTGTATGGTCAGACCTCAACCTTGGCAACCCCTGTATTATCTGTGTTTGGTCAGACATCTACCTGGACAACCCCTGTAGTATCTGTGTATGGTCAGACCTCTATCTGGACAACCCCTGTAGTATCTGTGTATGGTCAGACCTCAACCTGGACAACCCCTGTAGTATCTGTGTAAGGTCAGACATCTACCTTGTCAACCCCTGTAGTATCTGTGTATGTTCAAACCTCTACCTGGACAACCCCTGTAGTATCTGTGTATGGTCAGACATCTACCTGGACAACCCCTGTAGTATCTGTGTATGGTCAGACATCTACCTGGACAACACATTTAATATATGTGTAAGGTCAGACATCTACCTTCTCAACCCCTGTAGTATCTGTGTATGTTCACACCTCTACCTGGTCAACCCCTGTAGTATCTGTGTATGGTCAGACCTCTACCTGGACAACCCCTGTAGTATCTGTGTATGTTCACACCTCTACCTGGACGACCCCTGTAGTATCTGTGTATGGTCAGACCTCAACCTGGTCAACCCCTGTAGTATCTGTGTATGGTCAGGCCTCTACCTGGACAACCCCTGTAGTATATGCGTATGGTCAGAACTCTACCTGGGAAACCCCTGTAGTATCTGTGTATGGTCAGAACTCTACCTGGGCAACCCCTGTAGTATCTGTGTATGGTCAGAACTCTACCTGGGCAACCCCTGTAGTATATGCGTATGATCAGAACTCTACCTGGGAAACCCCTGTAGTATCTGTGTATGGTCAGAACTCTACCTGGGCAACCCCTGTAGTATCTGTGTATGGTCAGAACTCTACCTGGGCAACCCCTGTAGTATCTGTGTATGGTCAGACCTCAACCTTGGTAACCCCTGTAGTATCTGTGTATGGTCAGACCGCTACCTGGACAACCCCTGTAGTATCTGTGTATGGTCAGACCTCTATCTGGACAACCCCTGTAGTATCTGTGTATGGTCAGACCTCAACCTTGGCAACCCCTGAAGTATCTGTGTATGGTCAGACATCTACCTGGGCAACCCCTGAAGTATCTGTGTATGGTCAGACCTCAACCTTGGCAACCCCTGTAGTATCTGTGTATGGTCAGACCTCTACCTGGACAACCCATGTAGTATCTGTGTATGGTCAGACATCTACCTGGTCAACCCCTGAAGTATCTGTGTATGGTCAGACATCTACCTTGGCAACCCCTGTAGTATCTGTGTATGGTCAGACATCTACCTGGGCAACCCCTGAAGTATCTGTGTATGGTCAGACCTCAACATTGGCAACCCCTGTAGTATCTGTGTATGGTCAGAGTTCTACCTGGTCAACCCCTGTAGTATCTGTGTATGGTCAGACATCTACCTGGACAACCCCTGTAGTATCTGTGTATGGTCAGACATCTACCTGGTCAACCCCTGAAGTATCTGTGTATGGTCAGACCTCTATCTGGACAACCCCTGTAGTATCTGTGTATGGTCAGACCTCTATCTGGACAACCCCTGTAGTATCTGTGTATGGTCAGACCTCAACCTTGGCAACCCCTGTAGTATCTGTGTATGGTCAGACCTCAACCTTGGCAACCCCTGTAGTATCTGTGTATGGTCAGACATCTAACAACCCCTGAAGTATCTGTGTATGGTCAGACCTCTATCTGGACAACCCCTGTAGTATCTGTGTATGGTCAGACATCTACCTGGGCAACCCCTGAAGTATCTGTGTATGGTCAGACCTCAACCTTGGCAACCCCTGCAGTATCTGTGTATGGTCAGACCTCTACCTGGACAACCCATGTAGTATCTGTGTATGGTCAGACATCTACCTGGTCAACCCCTGTAGTATCTGTGTATGGTCAGACCTCAACCTTGGCAACCCCTGTAGTATCTGTGTATGGTCAGACATCTACCTGGACAACCCCTGTAGTATCTGTGTAAAGTCAGACATCTACCTGGTCAACCCCTGTAGTATCTGTGTATGGTCAGACCTCTATCTGGATAACCCCTGTAGTATCTGTGTATGGTCAGACATCTACCTGGACAACCCATGTAGTATCTGTGTATGGTCAGACCTGTATCTGGACAACCCCTGTAGTATCTGTGTATGGTCAGACATCTACCTGGACAACCCATGTAGTATCTGTGTATGGTCAGACCTCTATCTGGACAACCCCTGTAGTATCTGTGTATGGTCAAAACTCTACCTGGTCAACCCCTGTAGTATCTGTGTATGGTCAGAACTCTACCTGGACAACCCCTGTAGTATCTGTGTATGATCAGACATCTACCTGGACAACCCATGTAGTATCTGTGTATGGTCAGACCTCTATCTAGACAACCCCTGTAGTATCTGTGTATGGTCAGAACTCTACCTGGGAAACCCCTGTAGTATCTGTGTATGGTCAGACCTCTATCTGGACAACCCCTGTAGTATCTGTGTATGGTCAGACCTCAACCTTGGCAACCCCTGTAGTATCTGTGTATGGTCAGACCTCAACCTTGGCAACCCCTGTAGTATCTGTGTATGGTCAGACATCTAACAACCCCTGAAGTATCTGTGTATGGTCAGACCTCTATCTGGACAACCCCTGTAGTATCTGTGTATGGTCAGACATCTACCTGGGCAACCCCTGAAGTATCTGTGTATGGTCAGACCTCAACCTTGGCAACCCCTGCAGTATCTGTGTATGGTCAGACCTCTACCTGGACAACCCATGTAGTATCTGTGTATGGTCAGACATCTACCTGGTCAACCCCTGTAGTATCTGTGTATGGTCAGACCTCAACCTTGGCAACCCCTGTAGTATCTGTGTATGGTCAGACATCTACCTGGACAACCCCTGTAGTATCTGTGTAAAGTCAGACATCTACCTGGTCAACCCCTGTAGTATCTGTGTATGGTCAGACCTCTATCTGGATAACCCCTGTAGTATCTGTGTATGGTCAGACATCTACCTGGACAACCCATGTAGTATCTGTGTATGGTCAGACCTGTATCTGGACAACCCCTGTAGTATCTGTGTATGGTCAGACATCTACCTGGACAACCCATGTAGTATCTGTGTATGGTCAGACCTCTATCTGGACAACCCCTGTAGTATCTGTGTATGGTCAAAACTCTACCTGGTCAACCCCTGTAGTATCTGTGTATGGTCAGAACTCTACCTGGACAACCCCTGTAGTATCTGTGTATGATCAGACATCTACCTGGACAACCCATGTAGTATCTGTGTATGGTCAGACCTCTATCTAGACAACCCCTGTAGTATCTGTGTATGGTCAGAACTCTACCTGGGAAACCCCTGTAGTATCTGTGTATTGTCAGACCTCAACCTGGACAACCAATTTGATATATGTGTATGGTCAGACCTCGACCTGGACAACCCATTTAAGATATGTGTATGGTCACACCTCTACCTGGACAACCCCTGTAGTATCTGTGTATGGTCAGACCTCAACCTGGACAACCCATTTGATATATGTGTATGGTCAGACCTCGACCTGGACAACCCATTTAATATATGTGTATGGTCAGACCTCTACCTGGACAACCCCTGTAGTATCTGTGTATGGTCAGACCTCTACCTGGACAACCCCTATAGTATCTGTGTATGGTCACACCTCAACCTGGGCAACTCCTGTAGTATCTGTGTATGGTCAGACCTCTATCTGGACAACCCCTGTAGTATCTGTGTATGGTCAGACCTCAACCTGGGCAACCCCTGTAGTATCTGTGTATGGTCAGACCTCAACCTGGACAACCCATTTAATATATGTGTATGGTCAGACCTCGACCTGGACAACCCATTTAAGATATGTGTATGGTCACACCTCTACCTGGACAACCCATGTAGTATCTGTGTATGGTCAGACCTCTATCTGGACAACCCCTGTAGTATCTGTGTATGGTCAGACCTCAACCTGGACAACCCCTGTAGTATCGGTGTATCGTCAGAGTTCTACCTGGACAACCCCTGTAGTATCTGTGTATGGTCAGACCTCTATCTGGACAACCCATGTAGTATCTGTGTATGGTCAGACCTCAACCTGGACAACCCCTGAAGTATCTGTGTATGGTCAGACCTCAACCTGGGCAACTCCTGTAGTATCTGTGTATGGTCAGACCTCTACCTGGACAACCCCTGTAATATCTGTGTATGGTCAGACCTCAACCTGGGCAACCCCTGTAATATCTGTGTATGGTCAGACCTCAACCTTGGCAACACCTGTAGTATCTGTGTATGGTCAGACCTCTATCTGGACAACCCCTGTAGTATCTGTGTATGGTCAGACATCTACCTGGTCAACCCCTGAAGTATCTGTGTATGGTCAGACCTCAACCTTGGCAACCCCTGTAGTATCTGTGTATGGTCAGACATCTACCTGGACAACCCCTGTAGTATCTGTGTATGGTCAGACCTCAACCTTGGCAACACCTGTAGTATCTGTGTATGGTCAGACATCTACCTGGTCAACCCTTGTAGTATCTGTGTATGGTCAGAACTCTACCTGGGCAACCCCTGTAGTATCTGTGTATGGTCAGACCTCAACCTGGGCAACCCCTGTAGTATCTGTGTATGGTCAGACCACTACCTGGACAACCCCTGTAGTATATGCGTATGGTCAGAACTCTACCTGGGAAACCCCTGTAGTATCTGTGTATGGTCAGAACTCTACCTGGGCAACCCCTGTAGTATCTGTGTATGGTCAGACCTCTATCTGGACAACCCCTGTAGTATCTGTGTAAGGTCAGACATCTACCTGGTCAACCCCTGTAGTATCTGTGTATGGTCAGACCTCAACCTTGGCAACCCCTGTAGTATCTGTGTGTGGTCAGACATCTACCTGGTCAACCCCTGTAGTATCTGTGTATGGTCAGACCTCTATCTGGATAACCCCTGTAGTATCTGTGTATGGTCAGACATCTACCTGGACAACCCATGTAGTATCTGTGTATGGTCAGACCTCTACCTGGACAACCCCTGTAGTATCTGTGTATGGTCAGACCTCTATCTGGATAACCCCTGTAGTATCTGTGTATGGTCAGACATCTACCTGGACAACCCATGTAATATCTGTGTATGGTCAGACATCTACCTGGACAACCCATGTAGTATCTGTGTGTGGTCAGACATCTACCTGGTCAACCCATGTAGTATCTGTGTATGGTCAGACCTCTATCTGGATAACCCCTGTAGTATCTGTGTATGGTCAGACATCTACCTGGGCAACCCCTGTAGTATCTGTGTGTGGTCAGACTTCAACCTTGGCAACCCCTGTAGTATCTGTGTATGGTCAGACCTCTATCTGGACAACCCCTGTAGTATCTGTGTATGGTCAGACTTCAACCTTGGCAACCCCTGTAGTATCTGTGTATGGTCAGACCTCTATCTGAACAACCCCTGTAGTATCTGTGTATGGTCAGACATCTACCTGGACAACCCCTGTAGTATCTGTGTATGGTCAGACCTACACCTGGACAACCCCTGTAGTATCTGTGTATGGTCAGACCTCAACCTGGACAACACCTGTAGTATCGGTGTATCGTCAGAGTTCTACCTGGACAACCCCTGTAGTATCTGTGTATGGTCAGACCTACACCTGGACAACCCCTGTAGTATCTGTGTATGGTCAGACCTCAACCTGGACAACACCTGTAGTATCGGTGTATCGTCAGACCTCTATCTGGTCAACCCCTGTAGTATCTGTGTATGGTCAGACCTCTACCTGGACAACCCCTGTAGTATCTGTGTATGGTCAGACATCTACCTGGGCAACCCCTGAAGTATCTGTGTATGGTCAGACCTCAACATTGGCAACCCCTGTAGTATCTGTGTATGGTCAGAGTTCTACCTGGTCAACCCCTGTAGTATCTGTGTATGGTCAGACATCTACCTGGACAACCCCTGTAGTATCTGTGTATGGTCAGACATCTACCTGGTCAACCCCTGTAGTATCTGTGTATGGTCAGACCTCAACCTGGACAACACCTGTAGTATCGGTGTATCGTCAGACCTCTATCTGGTCAACCCCTGTAGTATCTGTGTATGGTCAGACATCTACCTGGTCAACCCCTGTAGTATCTGTGTATGGTCAGACCTCTACCTGGACAACCCCTGTAGTATCTGTGTATTGTCAAAACTCTACCTGGTCAACCCCTGTAGTATCTGTGTATGGTCAGACCTCTACCTGGACAACCCCTGTAGTATCTGTGTATGGTCAGACATCTACCTGGGCAACCCCTGAAGTATCTGTGTATGGTCAGACCTCAACATTGGCAACCCCTGTAGTATCTGTGTATGGTCAGAGTTCTACCTTGTCAACCCCTGTAGTATCTGTGTATGGTCAGACATCTACCTGGACAACCCCTGTAGTATCTGTGTATGGTCAGACCTCAACCTTGGCAACCCCTGTAGTATCTGTGTATGGTCAGACATCTAACTGGACAACCCCTGAAGTATCTGTGTATGGTCAGACCTCTATCTGGACAACCCCTGTAGTATCTGTGTATGGTCAGACCTCTATCTGGACAATCCCTGTAGTATCTGTGTATGGTCAGACCTCAACCTTGGCAACCCCTGTAGTATCTGTGTATGGTCAGACCTCAACCTTGGCAACCCCTGAAGTATCTGTGTATGGTCAGACATCTACCTGGGCAACCCCTGTAGTATCTGTGTATGGTCAGACCTCAACCTTGGCAACCCCTGCAGTATCTGTGTATGGTCAGACCTCTACCTGGACAACCCATGTAGTATCTGTGTATGGTCAGACATCTACCTGGTCAACCCCTGTAGTATCTGTGTATGGTCAGACCTCAACCTTGGCAACCCCTGTAGTATCTGTGTATGGTCAGACATCTACCTGGACAACCCCTGTAGTATCTGTGTAAGGTCAGACATCTACCTGGTCAACCCCTGTAGTATCTGTGTATGGTCAGACCTCTATCTGGATAACCCCTGTAGTATCTGTGTATGGTCAGACATCTACCTGGACAACCCATGTAGTATCTGTGTATGGTCAGACATCTACCTGGACAACCCCTGTAGTATCTGTGTATGGTCAGACATCTACCTGGACAACCCATGTAGTATCTGTGTATGGTCAGACCTCTATCTGGACAACCCCTTTAGTATCTGTGTATGGTCAAAACTCTACCTGGTCAACCCCTGTAGTATCTGTGTATGGTCAGAACTCTACCTGGACAACCCCTGTAGTATCTGTGTATGGTCAGACATCTACCTGGACAACCCATGTAGTATCTGTGTATGGTCAGACCTCTATCTAGACAACCCCTGTAGTATCTGTGTATGGTCAGAACTCTACCTGGGAAACCCCTGTAGTATCTGTGTATTGTCAGACCTCAACCTGGACAACCCATTTGATATATGTGTATGGTCAGACCTCGACCTGGACAACACATTTAAGATATGTGTATGGTCACACCTCTACCTGGACAACCCCTGTAGTATCTGTGTATGGTCAGACCTCTATCTGGACAACCCCTGTAGTATCTGTGTATGGTCAGACCTCAACCTGGACAACCCATTTGATATATGTGTATGGTCAGACCTCGACCTGGACAACCCATTTAATATATGTGTATGGTCAGACCTCTACCTGGACAACCCCTGTAGTATCTGTGTATGGTCAGACCTCTACCTGGACAACCCCTATAGTATCTGTGTATGTTCACACCTCAACCTGGGCAACTCCTGTAGTATCTGTGTATGGTCAGACCTCTATCTGGACAACCCCTGTAGTATCTGTGTATGGTCAGACCTCAACCTGGGCAACCCCTGTAGTATCTGTGTATGGTCAGACCTCAACCTGGACAACCCATTTAATATATGTGTATGGTCAGACCTCTACCTGGACAACCCATGTAGTATCTGTGTATGGTCAGACCTCTATCTGGACAACCCCTGTAGTATCTGTGTATGGTCAGACCTCAACCTGGACAACCCCTGTAGTATCGGTGTATCGTCAGAGTTCTACCTGGACAACCCCTGTAGTATCTGTGTATGGTCAGACCTCTATCTGGACAACCCATGTAGTATCTGTGTATGGTCAGACCTCAACCTGAACAACCCCTGAAGTATCTGTGTATGGTCAGACCTCAACCTTGGCAACCCCTGAAGTATCTGTGTATGGTCAGACATCTACCTGGGCAACCCCTGTAGTATCTGTGTGTGGTCAGACTTCAACCTTGGCAACCCCTGTAGTATCTGTGTATGGTCAGACCTCTATCTGGACAACCCCTGTAGTATCTGTGTATGGTCAGACTTCAACCTTGGCAACCCCTGTAGTATCTGTGTATGGTCAGACCTCTATCTGAACAACCCCTGTAGTATCTGTGTATGGTCAGACATCTACCTGGACAACCCCTGTAGTATCTGTGTATGGTCAGACCTACACCTGGACAACCCCTGTAGTATCTGTGTATGGTCAGACCTCAACCTGGACAACACCTGTAGTATCGGTGTATCGTCAGAGTTCTACCTGGACAACCCCTGTAGTATCTGTGTATGGTCAGACCTACACCTGGACAACCCCTGTAGTATCTGTGTATGGTCAGACCTCAACCTGGACAACACCTGTAGTATCGGTGTATCGTCAGACCTCTATCTGGTCAACCCCTGTAGTATCTGTGTATGGTCAGACCTCTACCTGGACAACCCCTGTAGTATCTGTGTATGGTCAGACATCTACCTGGGCAACCCCTGAAGTATCTGTGTATGGTCAGACCTCAACATTGGCAACCCCTGTAGTATCTGTGTATGGTCAGAGTTCTACCTGGTCAACCCCTGTAGTATCTGTGTATGGTCAGACATCTACCTGGACAACCCCTGTAGTATCTGTGTATGGTCAGACATCTACCTGGTCAACCCCTGTAGTATCTGTGTATGGTCAGACCTCAACCTGGACAACACCTGTAGTATCGGTGTATCGTCAGACCTCTATCTGGTCAACCCCTGTAGTATCTGTGTATGGTCAGACATCTACCTGGTCAACCCCTGTAGTATCTGTGTATGGTCAGACCTCTACCTGGACAACCCCTGTAGTATCTGTGTATTGTCAAAACTCTACCTGGTCAACCCCTGTAGTATCTGTGTATGGTCAGACCTCTACCTGGACAACCCCTGTAGTATCTGTGTATGGTCAGACATCTACCTGGGCAACCCCTGAAGTATCTGTGTATGGTCAGACCTCAACATTGGCAACCCCTGTAGTATCTGTGTATGGTCAGAGTTCTACCTGGTCAACCCCTGTAGTATCTGTGTATGGTCAGACATCTACCTGGACAACCCCTGTAGTATCTGTGTATGGTCAGACCTCAACCTTGGCAACCCCTGTAGTATCTGTGTATGGTCAGACATCTAACTGGACAACCCCTGAAGTATCTGTGTATGGTCAGACCTCTATCTGGACAACCCCTGTAGTATCTGTGTATGGTCAGACCTCTATCTGGACAACCCCTGTAGTATCTGTGTATGGTCAGACCTCAACCTTGGCAACCCCTGTAGTATCTGTGTATGGTCAGACCTCAACCTTGGCAACCCCTGAAGTATCTGTGTATGGTCAGACATCTACCTGGGCAACCCCTGTAGTATCTGTGTATGGTCAGACCTCAACCTTGGCAACCCCTGCAGTATCTGTGTATGGTCAGACCTCTACCTGGACAACCCATGTAGTATCTGTGTATGGTCAGACATCTACCTGGTCAACCCCTGTAGTATCTGTGTATGGTCAGACCTCAACCTTGGCAACCCCTGTAGTATCTGTGTATGGTCAGACATCTACCTGGACAACCCCTGTAGTATCTGTGTAAGGTCAGACATCTACCTGGTCAACCCCTGTAGTATCTGTGTATGGTCAGACCTCTATCTGGATAACCCCTGTAGTATCTGTGTATGGTCAGACATCTACCTGGACAACCCATGTAGTATCTGTGTATGGTCAGACATCTACCTGGACAACCCATGTAGTATCTGTGTATGGTCAGACATCTACCTGGACAACCCATGTAGTATCTGTGTATGGTCAGACCTCTATCTGGACAACCCCTTTAGTATCTGTGTATGGTCAAAACTCTACCTGGTCAACCCCTGTAGTATCTGTGTATGGTCAGAACTCTACCTGGACAACCCCTGTAGTATCTGTGTATGGTCAGACATCTACCTGGACAACCCATGTAGTATCTGTGTATGGTCAGACCTCTATCTAGACAACCCCTGTAGTATCTGTGTATGGTCAGAACTCTACCTGGGAAACCCCTGTAGTATCTGTGTATTGTCAGACCTCAACCTGGACAACCCATTTAAGATATGTGTATGGTCACACCTCTACCTGGACAACCCCTGTAGTATCTGTGTATGGTCAGACCTCTATCTGGACAACCCCTTTAGTATCTGTGTATGGTCAAAACTCTACCTGGGCAACCCCTGTAGTATCTGTGTATGGTCAGACCTCAACCTGGACAACCCATTTGATATATGTGTATGGTCAGACCTCGACCTGGACAACCCATTTAATATATGTGTATGGTCAGACCTCTACCTGGACAACCCCTGTAGTATCTGTGTATGGTCAGACCTCTACCTGGACAACCCCTATAGTATCTGTGTATGTTCACACCTCAACCTGGGCAACTCCTGTAGTATCTGTGTATGGTCAGACCTCTATCTGGACAACCCCTGTAGTATCTGTGTATGGTCAGACCTCAACCTGGGCAACCCCTGTAGTATCTGTGTATGGTCAGACCTCAACCTGGACAACCCATTTAATATATGTGTATGGTCAGACCTCTACCTGGACAACCCATGTAGTATCTGTGTATGGTCAGACCTCTATCTGGACAACCCCTGTAGTATCTGTGTATGGTCAGACCTCAACCTGGACAACCCCTGTAGTATCGGTGTATCGTCAGAGTTCTACCTGGACAACCCCTGTAGTATCTGTGTATGGTCAGACCTCTATCTGGACAACCCATGTAGTATCTGTGTATGGTCAGACCTCAACCTGAACAACCCCTGAAGTATCTGTGTATGGTCAGACCTCAACCTGGGCAACTCCTGTAGTATCTGTGTATGGTCAGACCTCTACCTGGACAACCCCTGTAATATCTGTGTATGGTCAGACCTCAACCTGGGCAACCCCTGTAATATCTGTGTATGGTCAGACCTCAACCTGGACAACCCCTGTAATATCTGTGTATGGTCAGACCTCAACCTGGGCAACCCCTGTAGTATCTGTGTATGGTCACACCTCTATCTGGACAACCCCTGTAGTATCTGTGTATGGTCAGACCTCTATCTGGACAACCCCTGTAGTATCTGTGTATGGTCAGACCTCAACCTGGACAACCCCTGAAGTATCTGTGTATGGTCAGACCTCAACCTGGGCAACTCCTGTAGTATCTGTGTATGGTCAGACCTCTACCTGGACAACCCCTGTAATATCTGTGTATGGTCAGACCTCAACCTGGGCAACCCCTGTAATATCTGTGTATGGTCAGACATCTACCTGGACAACCCCTGTAATATCTGTGTATGGTCAGACCTCAACCTGGGCAACCCCTGTAGTATCTGTGTATGGTCAGACCTCTACCTGGACAACCCCTGAAGTATCTGTGTATGGTCAGACCTCAACCTGGTCAACCCCTGTAGTATCTGTGTATGTTCACACCTCTACCTGGACACCCCTGTAGTATCTGTGTATGGTTAGACCTCTACCTGGGCAACCACTTTGGTATCTATGTATGGTCAAGCTTATACCTGGAGAACCCCTATATTTTCTCCATGGTGTATGACCCAACACAAGATAATTGTGAACTTTTGACCAGACATTATGTAAGTTGTTCTTCAGAAAATGGACCTTCATCCCAAACAAAATTATCATTTTCACAACAACCGCGATGACAATCTGTGATATTTCAGCTCTTTGAACACCATAAATCAGAATGTTTGTGCCAGCAATAATATAATATCTTGAGAAATTAGGAAAAAGATGTTTAGACACGATTCTTTACTGTTACGTAGGTTCAAACTAAAGAGAGTTTAAATGTTTAAGTGGCGATAGATGATATTTTGACGTTGAAGACTGAGACTTTATACGCTATGTCTAAATATGGAACGCTGTGAACTCTGAATGACCCCGGTATATAGCTATCAACTGGTATCCCTCCCTGTCGCCAGGTGGCTACCTTAATACGCCTGCCTTTATACTTTAATCAATAATGTGATTCCACGTACTTTTATTCACACATTCAACACATCCGAAAACTCATTAATGCATGTGACCATATGTATACATGTTTATTATATCTGTAAGCCCATCCTCAATACATGTGACATTTTGAAATGACATGCTGTGCATCTTATTGTCAGAGATATTGCGTCAGGTCAACATCTATTTCCAGTATCAACCACTATTAATGCATCCTAGATCATACCTATTTCATGCATCTGTTTGCGAATGTTTTATGATTCCTACACATTGTGAAATCAGCATTTAAATCCTATACAAAGTAATTGTTGCCATTTTTATTTTGTGAGTTGCTTTCACGTTGGGTTTTTGTGAACTTAAGATATCCCATGCCCCAATCCCTTATTGTATCGTAACACATGAAATACAAACATAATAAGCTGATATATACAATGTGACAGCTATATGAATCTAAGGAAAATTGATAGTTATATAAGAGGAGGTGGTACCTTTTTCTTGCTCATGTTCGTGTGGGTGGTCGGGGTGTCGGCTTCCTCAGTCGCCCAGATATCCTCCTTGACCCGCCTGCGTACTCGCAATATATCTGATAATCACAACAATAACAGATTCCCTTGTTAATATCTGGCAGATGCATCAAATCTCTATGTAAGATTCAACACAACAGGTCAGTGTCCTCTTGGACTAAAGTACACACAATGCGGCTTAGTAGCTGTGAATTCCTTTCTCGCATGCTCACACAACTTGCATTCCCTTTTGGAGGCTGGCAAGAGAGTGGAACTGTGCTGTCCGTGTTATAGTTGCACTAGTAGCTGCCAAAGTAGTTGATATTTTTAAAGTTGTTATTGTAAAGTACGTGTAGCTCAACATACATGTGCCACCTCTGGTGCAAAGCCGCCCCACACACAATGTCCGATGTTAGTTGTGTTGAACTTTAAACAGACTGAAATTCCGCCAAGGTTACCTTCGGCCAACCGTATCACAGATGCCTCATGGACGCGGTTCACTGGCAATGCCCATCGCAAGCCACTGACAGGCAAGGTGTATCGCAGGTAGTCATATAGAACCAGTGACCTGCACCCTGTATTGCAGGTAGTCATATAGATTCAGTGACAAGCACTTTAATTGCAGGTAGTCATATAGAACCAGTGACCAGCACTTTGTATTGCAGGTAGTCATATAGAACCAGTGACCAGTACCCTGTATTGAAGGTAGTCATATAAAACCAGTGACCAGTACCCTGTATTGTAGGTAGTCATATAGATTCAGTGACAAGCACTTTAATTGCAGGTAGTCATATAGAACCAGTGACCAGCACTTTGTATTGCAGGTAGTCATATAGAACCAGTGACCAGCACCCTGTATTGCAGGTAGTCATATAGATTCAGTGACCAGCACTTTGTATCGCAGTTAGTCATATACATCACTAGAAATGGCAGACATAGGGATATAACTTGTTTACTACTCAATATACATGTACAAATGATATGTGATCGAATGTCAACCTTCTTAGGCTATTTTGATCAAATATTGCCAGTGACCTTGAAGTGACCTTTCAATGACCTTGAAAATAGAAAGCCTATTTCAACGAAATTATCTACATGTTTTATTATCCTATCATCTACATCTTTCAAATACGAGCTCATAGAGTCCTTATTCATCAAAATCTGTTCATAATCAACAATTTAAGAGCAATTTATAGTTTTGTGGTCAATCTATAAGGTAAAACAGAGGAAAATACTATAATACTAAGTTTTTTTAAAATAATATAAAAATGCCAGCTTATTGGGGGTTAGTTTATGAAAATATATAGAATACTGCACAGAAAAACACATTAATACTAAAAAGAATTTGAAAAAAAAGTCCGTCAATTTCAAGATTTATTATGAAGCTAAAATGATTAAAAATAGCTTAAATCGGTAGGGTTACAAAAGTGACAAATTGACGGACTTTAATTTGACCTCACATTTATTTTTGAGGTATTAGATAAATTAAATATTAATCTAATTTCAGAAAATAATCAGCAATAAGTTGCTCTTATCATAATAATACCTAAAAAAGAAGACATATTCCCTGAAAAATATGAGAAAATTAGTCATTGAAAAAAAATATAATAAAAAATATATTGAATGTAGAGTCAATTGGGTTATAACATTTAGTAGCTGATGTATTTATAAAAAATTTCATGTAATTAATTTTTTTTCAACAATATGAGGAATTTAGTGAAATCCTTTTATGAATATATCTATGAAACACATCACTAAAAGTAGCCAATCATTAAAATGGCCTTTGATCCCATTTACTATTTGGATAATTTCATGCCCATTTCCTTTGAAATACTATTTTTCTTATATAATTTTTGAAAAAATGGCATTCTGTGTGGTTGATATGGTGAATGGAAGTAGAAATCTGCCAATATTAAATGTCACTGAAAGTGCTCTGCAGGGTGCTTTCTGAACGTCCGCTCCTCCCACTGCTGTAAAACCTTTACATGCGCTATGTCACTCATTCTCGCTGATGGATTCAGTAACTTATGGATCGGTCACATATAGACGGTCTCGTAAAAACGATGTCAAAACGATAAGATTTTTGCAATATTTTGAAGACCGTGGGAGATTTGAATTTACCCGCCCAAAAAAATCTAAATGCACGTCCACATTTGGACGATTCCATATCGTCTCCTGGACTTTCAAAACGGTTAGAGCGAGTAAAACGACCAAAACTTTCAAACGGTGTCAAACGGTGACAAACTTTTTCAGGTCAGGTGGAATGGTGCCAGGACAGTGCCAGGACTCTGTGTAAGTGTGAAACGAGCTGTCAGCGGTGCCAGGGTGTGACGAGGTGCACGTGCAGGGCGGTTAGAAGCGACCACATGACGAGCCCAGATGGCATAAAAAGGTCTGGGCAGTCCAGCCGTCCATAACATGCTGTACCATTGCCCAACAACTTTTCAACGATGCCAAATCGGTAATGGACGATGAGTAGATGATGACGGCCAGGTTCATATGGGTACCAGATCGGTTGCAGAACGATAAGGACGTGTCCATATCGATCTCCATCACCGTTTATGACCGCTAGAAAATTTTGAGCTGTTCAAAACTTCAGGCGGTCCTGAGCGGTGATGGGATTGTCTCAATCTATCATAAACGTGGACGGTCGTTGCTAAATCGGTCCAAAAACGTCCTTGGACGATGTCCGACGATGTCCGACGATCAGGTAAATTTCAACATCATTTTGACACCGTTTTATGAGACTGTTGTGACCGTTTTACGAGACCGTTGTGACCGAAACATAACGGTGCACATTCGGTGGGAGCCGGCCGCTCAATGACATTTTATGTGCATTGGGATTTCAGCATGTAAAGATCTGAAAACGCATTCTTTTGTAAACAATCAAAGTGACGATGAATTTATTGAATAGATGTTTTGTTGCTTGTTTATACTCAAGCTGTTCCAAGCAAATATCAGAATATAGAAGACCAGTTATATCAATAGTTATGAAAAACATTATCAAATTATTCCTCAAAAGATGAACACAAGTTTAACTACCTTTCATCAGATGATGTAATTGTGCATTCACAAATGCCATACACAGGCGCCCATCAAGAAAAGGGATAATACGTTCCCATTGTTTTGGGGAAATCTACGAGAACTTATTTTCTTTCACGTCATTTCGAATGTCATAACAGTTTGATTAGCAATATTGTATGACCAATACATTATAAAGGAGGGAGATCAATTAAACGTCGACTCCAGAAATGGCACTGTTTACACATAACGTATTTCAAATTAAATGCGCTTTCAAGAGTTTCTTGAAAGTGTCAATAATTGTGAGCTTTATCATTTTGTTTAGACTATTCTCAGATCTTAACCTAGTGGTAACTGCGTATCTCCATGCTAACACCACAAGGGCTGTGGTGTTAGCATGTCTATGAGATGATGTTAAGGAAAGATCTCCACTTATTCTTCCGAAGAGGGTAGGGCACAGGCGACAGGCTATGACTTGATTCAGCGTGCTAGTGATGCAAAGGTCATTAAAGTAAACAAACTTATTTCTTGGCAGAATTCAAATTTGACAATTTTTTATGATCACATTTCATGGAGAATATGGCATGAATTAAACCCTACCGTGGATGTTAAACATCGAATGATGATACCTAGTATAAGGAATGATGGTAAATGTTTGAGTTACATAGTTTTGAAAACTGGGGATCCATGTGTCTCTATATTGCAATATAAATATAAATATACTAAGGGTTTAACTTGACAAAAACATATACTATTGACCTTGTTCTTGATAAGAGCAAGCGCATATATGTTTATATTGTTTTTACTATGTATTATCTGTATTATGAAATGGGGCATTCGCCAAGATATACAAAGACAGGTGTTTACTTTTCATCGATCCTTTGCCAACAATAATATATTATTGAAATGTTTGATTCGGCTAAGAATGTTGTGGTTAAAGGCATTTCTGTGGAGTTAATATAGTTTTATTATTTCAGTAATATGTCCATGACTTGCCAAATAATAGGGTTTATGTTAATCCAGTCCAGGTATAATCCATTATCATGGGATAAAAGGATTACCACTATCATGATATATTTATGGAGGTATGAGACCTTGATCAAGGGATAATATGTGACCTGCAGGGTGGCTAAGCGTAGTGTAGTTAAGCTTTCACGAAAATTAATTTACTGCTGCATTTTCACTGGATTTTGTAGTTATCTATTTAAAAATGATCGACAAATCTTTTGTTGGTAATTCTTGGCACCAAAAATACTAACCAAATGTCAACCGTAAAAAGTACCGCTAATTAGCTAAATTCGCAGTACTGTTTCAAATACAAAAACTCATTATATAAGCTTGCTGTAGCATTATATAAGCTTGCTGTAGCATTATATAAGCTTGCTGTAGCATTATATAAGCTTGCTGTAGCATTATATAAGCTTGCTGTAGCATTATATAAGCTTGCTGTAGCATTATATAAGCTTGCTGTAGCATTATATAAGCTTGCTGTAGCATTTTCAGGAACTGCCGCCTCTTTGTCTCACCTTTTCCAGCCCTGGCCGTAATGAGCTTCTATGAGACCGGATGTAACATAAAGATTATTCCAACAGATTGCATTATTTTATAAATGAGGTCCTCTATTAAAGAAAGACTTTCAGAAGATGTTTTGACCAGATCTTGTCAACTCTATCGGCAATAGAAAACGGTTCTTTGCTTCGCACTTGGGGAAATTGTATTTTGCCATAATCTCATATCTGAATATCACATCATCAGACTAACATTTTTTCAAATTTCTAACTTTTAAATGATATATTGCCTTTATGGAATATCCTCACAGAACATGCAAGGTTGTCATGAGGCTATAAGTATCGGACACAATATACATTGTCCAGAATGCTGGGCATATTGAGGCCACATATTGTTGTGCAAATCAAGAATATATACTACAGGTATATTGAAAGTATGTATTATTAGAAAAAATAAAACTACATTTATTAGAAAATCGAAACTGTAATTGGAAAACGCATATCGTGAGAGCTCCTAATTGACAGTGCATATTTTCGGTCTAACTGAGAAATATAATATGTTTTCAAAATGGGTTGTGCTTTGATTGATAAAGTTGCACATACCTCTGACCTTATTAAGTCTGTAGGAACCCCTCTTCTCTTCATGTCTCATCAGATTACCTCTTTCATAAACCTCCATGGCAATCGATCAACCTGTCAATCAACCTGTTAATCAACCTGTCAATCAACCGGTCAATCAACTTGTAAATCCTGTCCCCTGTGCCTCACCAGGTGTTGTGGGCGATGTACCCTGTGCCTCACCAGGTGTTATGTGGGCGATGTACCCTGTGCCTCACCAGGTGTTATGTGGGCGATGTACCCTGTGCCTCACCAGGTGTTATGTGGGCGATGTACCTTGTGACTCACCAGATGTTGTGTGGGCGATGTACCCTGTGCCTCACCAGGTGTTATGTGGGTGAGGTACCCTTGGCCTCACCGCGTTGTAATGTTGTTATGACTTGTGCTAAATGAAATATTCCAAAATGCGTTAAGTTTCCTTATTGAAAAGGTTGGCATTTTATGGGTTCAGGAAATATCAAAATTTATCTTCTCCACATCTCAAAAGCAATTATTTGGGCATTATAG
The DNA here is from genome assembly GCA_949316495.1 of Amphiduros pacificus. Classification (NCBI taxonomy): domain Eukaryota; kingdom Metazoa; phylum Annelida; class Polychaeta; order Phyllodocida; family Hesionidae; genus Amphiduros; species Amphiduros pacificus. The sequence goes on from OX439001.1 coordinate 28,648,503, forward strand.
CCAGTAGATAGTGCCACACTGGGACTTATCTAAAGAGGGAATTAGCAAAGTCCCAGTTCTTTCCTTGGCCAAACCTGTACAAAAGATATTCTTTTGGTTGATTGTGATGATGTTTTCATTGGCGTTGTGTCGCAGACAGTCAATGTAATTAAGGAGATCATGCGAGTAGGATGCCGAGGCGGTGTCCTTGATGGACTTGCGAGGACAGACACTCTCACATTAGGCCAAGAAGAAAGTATCCTTAGTTTCTGGGAGAGAAATAACAAACAAACAACATTTTGTTCAGTTCCTGGCATGACTGCGAAATTCTGGAGGGATATATTGAAGCATGCTTTTTGAGGGGAGTTATTGTTTCTTTTTAAGAGGGGATTGATTTCTTCTTTTTGACGTATTTGATTGTTTATTTCTTTTTGGGGGATTAACTGCTTGTTTCTTTTTGGGGGGATTGATTGATTTCTGCTTTTTGAGGTGTTTTGATTGTTTTTTTTTTCAGTCTTTTTGGAGGGAATAATTGATTTCTGTTTTTGGATTAACGAATGTACACAAAAACTGACATTTATGAAGACACTTTCTGAATCCTCACTTGGTCCTAATCACAGGTCTCATGGAACCTGAGCATATAGACATGTGGTCAACGACCAAACAATGCTTCAATTATTCATTTTGTTCACGTTGAAACGAAGTATTTTTTGTGCATGCTGAAGAGTCATGATACAATTATTGTTACACGATAAGGTGATCTGTTACCATGACAACCAGGATGTAAGCTAAATTGAACACACCTGACAAATGCTAATTAGTGAAGGGTTACGTGAAATAGGATTATTTTACACACAAAGCATAAGGATACTGAAATTAGACATTTCTGATCTTTGCTAAAATAATTTCCATATTAGATTATGTTATAATCGGATACATACTACATCCGTAGTTGCGTCTAATACATCCCTCTTCTGGCAGTGAATTATATGAAATCATTATTCGCCCAAATCCCATTTTATGCACTAAATGACCAATACATGTGCATCACTGACATAGCATGTGTGTTATACACATGTAGTGATGTCTTGAATATGAAATGTATAGTTTAGTTTAACCTTGTATACACGTGCGGGAAGATATTTCACAGTTCACAGTTCACAGTTCATTTTTCAATTTTTTTCCCGAAAATTTGACATTCTAATTTAAAAATTCTCTTCAAATTTTCAGGAATTACTACCAGGCGATATATATATATTGCCACAAAATGCTAAAAAATAAATTTAAAGGTGAAAATCAAATTGTTGAAATTGGACTTATATTACATATTCTGCAATTAAAGGCAATTAAAGATAATTATGAGAGCTGTTTCAATGGTGGTGTCCTTTATAGGGATTCATCTATAGGGTCCCTAGTATCTTCAAGATTTTTTCACTAATTGAGCAATTATCAGAAGGGGTTGAATTAAGAGGTCAAACATGAGAAAGAAATTAAAAATCTATAATTTATATGTTTTGTTGTACATTATTTTTGTCCATATGAGAGATGTTTCAACGATGTTTTACTTTATAGGGATTCATCTATAGGGTACATAGTATCTGCCCAAATTTTTCACTGATTGAGCAATTAGTATAAGGGGTTGAACAAAAGGTCAAACATGAAATATTTGAAAATTAACCCATTTGTAACTAATTTTGGTGGGATATATTTTTCATATGAGAGATGTTTCAATGGTGTTGTCCTTTATAGAAATTCAGTAATATGGTGTGTAATACCTTCATGAATTTTTCACTAATCGAGCAACTAACATAAGGAGTTGATTTAGGAGGTCAAATATAGATATATTACAAAATCATCAAATTTTAACTGTTTTTAAGCATGATTTTTTTCAATATGAGAGTCATTTCAATGTTGTTGTCCTTTACAGGGAATCATATTTAGGGTACCTAGTACCTTCCTGAATTTTTCACTAATTGAGCAATTAATATAACGGGTTGAATTAGGAGGTCAAACGTTCAGAAAAATAAAAATAAATCCCAAAATTTTAATGTGCTTTTTACACCAGAAATATTCCATATGAGATATGTTTCAATTGTGTTGTCCTTTACAGGATATCATCTACACGGTATCTAGTACCTACCTGAATTTTGCACTAATTGAGCAATTAATATAATGGGTTCAATTAGGAGCTCAAAAACTAAAAAAAAACTTCTCATAGTTTTAATGGTTTCTTGCACAATGTTTTTTTTTATTATGATGGTCATTTCAATGTTGTTTTCCTTTACAGGGAACCATCTATAGGGTACCAAGTACCTCCCTGAATTTTTCACTAATTACCCAATATTTTTAAGGCGAAAAATGGCCCAAACATAAAATAATCGGTAAAATTCCCAGTTTTCTCCGGGTCTCTAGCAACTATTAAAACCTGTTTCGCACCAAAATGGTTTTTGTTCAGAAAAATAGTAGACAACCCTAGCTTAATATTCCAATTGAAAAAAGGGAATTTAATGGCGAAAATCGGCATCCAGGTGCCAAAACATAAATTTTTTCGGTGAAGTTCACCGTTTTCCCTGATTTACTGGTCTGTAGCATATTAAAACCGGTCTCGCACCAAAATGGTTTTGGTTCAGAAAATTGAAAAAAGGTGGGAATCTAACGCCGAAAATCGGCATCCGGGTACCCAAACACAAAATAATGGGTAAAATTCCCGGTTTTCTCAGATTTACTGGTCTCTAGCATATTAAAACCGGTTTCGCACCAAAATGGTTTTGGCTCAGAAAAATCATAGACCCCCTAGCTTAATATTCCAATTGAAAAAAGGGGGGAATTCAACGGCGCAAATCGGCATCTCGTCACTTTAGTCTTCTCTTTCTTTTTGTTATCAAAATAATACGGTGTGAATAACAAGTTAAAAGCTTAAGTGAATAAGCTATCAATGAGGTGTAAATAACACAGGCTTTCTGACTGATTAATTGGTTAAGAGGGATTTTCAGATAGAAATGAAAGGAAAGTAATTGTCTGAATTGTTTAATCTCTGATTAAATTGTGACATACATGAAACATAGGCATCAGAGATGCATCAACCCTCAGCCCTGGTAACTTACTGCACCACATTCGCTGCGAACGATATCTGTGAACAAAACGTCACTGCACCAGGGCAAATTGATGCGGGGGTTATAAAAAACAATAATAGTACACATCTACTTCTTTTGAAAGCTTATGTGTATCAACTTCAAGTCATCATTTACTCTAGAATTATTGAGATGATGGGCCTGTGACCTTGAAAAGCAGGTGAAGGTCACCTTCCTTCAAACTTATCTGGGGTCTTCACCAAATGCTTATGTGTGTCAACTGTCATGAAGCTGCCATTATTTGTTCTTGAGTTATTGCAATGACGTGGATTTGACATAATTGTCCCTGGAACATTGAAAAGTAGGTGAAGGTCACCATTCATCAAACCTTTTTGGGGTCTTCACCAGATGCTTATGTGTGTCAAGTCTCTTAAAGCTGTTGTCATTTATTCTCTAGTTATTGCAATGATGAGGATTTCACATAATTGTCCCTGTGACCTTGAAAAGTAAGTGAAGGTCATGTTCCATACAAAAATGTCTAAGGTCTTCACCAGATGCATATGTGTGTCAAATCTCATAAAGCTGCCATCATTTGTTCTTGAGTTATTGTGATTCTTGGGATTTCACATAATTGTCCCTGTGACCTTGAAAAATAGGTCAAGGTCGCCGTTCATCAAACTCGTCCGAGGTTTTCACCATATCCTTATGTGTGTCAAGTTTCATGAAGCTGCCATCATGAAGCTGCCATCATGTTTCATAGAACAAATTCGGAGCTTTTCATCAGATGCTTATGTGTGTCAAATCTCATTAAGCTGCCATCATTTGATCTTGAGTTATTGCGATTATTGGGATTTCACATAATTGTCCTTGTGACCTTAATAAATAGGTCAAGGTCGCCGTTCATCAAACTTGTCCGAGGTTTTCACCATATTCTTATGTGTATCAAGTTTCATGAAGCTGCCATCAACTGTTCTCGCGTTATCGCGATGACAAGGATGTTCGCTACAGACAGACACACATACATACATACACACACACATACACACACATACCCACGCCAGGAATACTGCAATACCTTCAGCCTGATTACATCAGGGGCTGAGAGTGAATGTGAGATTGTTGGCCAAGTATATGGTCAAAATAGAGATCAAATCAAGTTCCATTGGATTTAATAATTATAATTTGTCAATATGTCGTCAGATAAGGTTAAATAATATCAATGTTTTTCTGAGAGTGCTTTGTCTAAATTATGGTTCAATGACTTATTGGAGAAGAGGTGGGGAAATTGTGTAAATGACAAATTTATGTGGATATTGAAAATGAATATGTTGTGACTTGAAGCCATTTATGTGATAAATTAATTTGAATATGATTGGAAAATTTATTTGGATATTGAGATTGAATATATTATGGCTTCAAGCCATTTGTTTTATATATTATTTTGAATGTGATTAAAAATCCTGGTCTGCAACATAATATGGTCTTCCGGTTTTTTTGGCTTCCCTATGGTTTGCTTGATGAGCGAGAGGACCATAAATAATATAATGTGAACCATATATAATTGGCTGATTCTATCTGCATATCTATTTTGGCCTCAGATGTTATTGTATAGCTTTTATGGATAGCTGAGGTTATTGTACAGTGTTTATGGATAGCTTCAGAGGTTATGGTATAGCATTTATGCATAGCTCAGAGATTATTGTATAGTGTTTATTGTACAGCTTTTATGGATACATATGTGAACATCTTCTGGAAATTTATTCATCAATGATCATTTAAATTCTTTCTTTGGGCAAACTATTTCTCCCCCTTCACTGCATAAGCTATGCTGCCAAAGTCTGCACAGCAAAAATATGGAAATGCAAATGACATTAAGTTTTTGACTAGTTTATTTCTATGCTCAACATGGTACATAATGATAAGATGCAGTAGTGTACAGCCACAGTAACCATGGTAACAGACTGCCAAACATCTGGTCAGGCACACTCTAGTCTGCATACCTAGTCCTATCAATAAATATTTTATACCTATCAAATATTTTTCATACTAATTAAACAGTGGATGCTTTATATTTTATCTTACTCGCAATATGAACAATTTTCTTAGGACATTGAAATGAAACATATAATAGTTTTTAGGCTTTTATTCTTGTATTTTCACCATTATTCTAAACATGTGGTAATATGTTATTGGCCAGTTTATGGTACAGGCTAAAGCATATTTCAAATAAAACATTCATGACTTTATTCCATCATTCATAATAATACGTTTGACCAACTTTTTGCCAAACTTGTGAAATATAGGCATTGAATTTTTTTTGCCAAACTTGACTCTGCTGACTGTATAATATAGTGGCTTCCCTTCTTCTGCTCCTTCCCATTATCTGAATGCCTCAGTAGATCTACTATAGTATAAGTGTGATTGCAATGTATTGCTTCAGATTGCACCCAATATTAACATAGAGATGTCATACGGTGACTAGCATTGGTCCTACTATAGACACATGCCAGGAGACCAGTTTATACACTGTGACATGAGTAACACCTAGTATTTCTATGCACATAAGACACATTCATCTGCACAATTCTACATCACAATGTTCCTGTATTTAATAACATTTTTTCACAATTTCAGGACAATTTACATACCTTTGAACTTACTACAGTTTACATGACAAATAATAAACATTTACAATGGTCACAAAGATCACCCTCTGAAACACACCATCCAAGTTTCACAGGTCATAATGATGATCACCCTCAGAAACACACCATCCAAGTTTCACTGGTCATAATGATGATCACCCTCAGAAACACACCATCCAAGCTTCAATGGTCATAATGATGATCACCCTCAGAAACACACTATCCAAGCTTCAATGGTCAAAACGATGATCACCCTCAGAAACACACCATCCAAGCTTCACTGGTCATAATGATGATCACCCTCAGAAACACACCATCCAAGCTTCAATGGTCATAATGATGATCACCCTCAGAAACACACCATCCAAGTTTCAATGGTCACAGGGTGCCAAACACTAGTGCAGTATGTGTTTGGGCAACATCACATATAACATTTAATTAGTTTTGTTTACAATATCTGAACAGTCTTTGGTTTTGTCTACTTTCAACATGAAATTGTTCTTGAATAACATAACTTACTGCTAGGCCATTAACTTGAAAAGATATCAACAACACAATATTCATGTACATGAATTAACAGGCATCTTTGTATACATATAGTAACTTGGCACAGGTATCATGGACCATCAAACTTAAATACAAGAACATTAAATGTTATTGCTTTCGATCCTGCATCAGGTATTTTTACTTAATCTGTATTGAATGAAGAAATCTTTCTCCTGGTATATCATACCAATGCTAACCAGACTTGGCATCATCTTCATATCTGATTATTCCGACCATCACATATTTAGCTAATATCTTATTTTAGATTTCAACAGAATGCTTTGCTTGCTCCATTGTATGTGTTTTCATTGCATGCAATATTAAATTACTCTCAAAATGAGAAATATGCAGAAAGTGGACAACAATCAGGCCCAGGCTTTTATATTTTGATATTTTGGACAAACTGTGCAGTTCAAACATATTTTGCACACTTCTCATTCTTAGAACAATATATTCAGTATAAACAGCTATCAATAAGTGGCCTTTCACTGCATATTCCTCAAAACAAAAGTAACTGAGCAAGTATCAGATATCTGGATCAACCACAAGCACCTTGCTGGATGTGCATGTGATTTGAGTATCTCCAGTTCACCTGGAGTCTTCTCAAACAAGTCCACTGTGTTATGTCAACAAATGAATGAATGACCAATCTGTGGTTTGGAAAAGCTTGACAAATGTTTCTATCTTTGTTAGACATTATATTCAGATATCTCCTCTGCAATCCATTTCAAATAATCCTACATTTGGATGATTACACATATATATCTATGGACATGGTGATATATATATATATATATATATATATATATATATATATATATATATATATATATATATATATATATATATATATATATATATATATAAACTGGACAATTCACAATCTACTTAGTACTAAGCATATGAGTTGCCCACAATAAATATGCACCTAATGATGAAAGTTTAAATGACTTTTCACTATCTGCACAGAAAGCCATGCACCTAACAATATATATATATATATATATATATGAACAGTGATGAACAGCTACAGAAATTATTGCTCCTCTAAAGGATTTGACAACAGCAAGACATAAAAATAGACAAGACCCAACACATCATAAACCTTCCTCAATGCATTACATTTAAATATATGTACATATATGTCACAATCTATCTAATATATTCTCTATCTAAAATAATAGTAATCTCTAACATTTACTTTGTGACAATCAGGATAAGTTGACTTAGTTTAACTGTCAATATTGGTTTACAACACTAACATTAATAACAGTTTGGTAACAATACTATAACAATGATATTTCCATTTCCTCCTATTCACGTACCTATTATGTCTATTCCTACTGATTCCTACTGACTACTGAGTCTCCTAATGATATCAACAGGTATCCAGTTAATTACAAGGGTTGATGTCATTTTCTATTCTTCCAAATGTTCACATGAGCAAGTTCTGGTCCTGTACAACTTGCTGATATCACTGATTATCTTGAATCATTAACAATGTTCTATAATTGCATATAACGGATGTGGCCATGATAAGGATCAAGCCGCGAGTAGAAGTACCATCAATAGAGAGACTGTATCACAGAGGACTAGCTACGACTTGGCCTACTGACTACAAGCAAATACTGCTACTCCTCTTCCAATGAGATAACATCTTCAATGTCTCTACCCTTAAATAAATGCACTATCTTCTATTCAAACAGTGAATGTTGGGACATAACAAGTTATATATCATTATAATACAGGCTTGAGTATTTCATCATAACCTCTACACTAGCTCATGCCCTGACTGACACGCTGACCGGCACTGACCAGCATACTGACCGGCATGCTGACTGGCACTGCTCGGCACACTGACCGGCACTGACCAGCACGCTGACCGGCCATATCATACCAATAACTCTGTTTTACAAATCATCTATTATATTCATCTATCTCCTGTAATTTTTATACTTAAAATGATAGCAAATTGTAGCACATTTTTTTAATTGTAACCACCTTTGATTGTTATTATTATCATGATATAGAGTCCAGTTTCTCAGCCAATCACTGTATATTGTTGTATATACATACATCAGTATCATGTTTGTGCAAGAAGTCATAAGCCACTTGTATCTTAAACAACATAATTTCATACATCTTTAGAATATGAATAATAATAATATCAAGCAACATTGCAGCTATCTATTTTACTAAATAACTAGATAAATAACAGAAACTTTGACAATTATTTATATCAGGGGATGTGATGAAAGTTATGAAAGACCTACATATGATCCAACAATTACTGGAATAAATGAACATTTTCTGGTGTTTTAACTCAATCATAGTAACAACCGTACAATTCAGGCATTTGATAGAAGCTTTGATGGCTTTAATGCTAACTTGCATACTTAATGTCTTTAATTCTAAACACTATTCCAAGTGTATGCTCTATTGCACACCTTATCTTAATATTACCAATTATACAAGTACAGAGAACTAATCCAAACATTGACCATAAAATCTTAACAACTCTTTAACAAAATATAAATTATTATACAATGAAAATGATACCAATTATATAAATAATGTAAAATATGGCAATATCATATCAAATTATCTGACAATAACATGGAATGAGATCGGATATATTTAAGTCACAATACAAGCTGGGATCAAATTTATCCCTTCAGGACCCCTCTCTGGACTATAGATCCTGTCAGGGCCTTTCTTTGAACTATAGATCCTGTCAGGGCCTTTCTTTGAACTATAGATCCTGTCAGGACCCCTTTCTGTGCCATAGACCCTGCCAGTGCCCTGCTCTGGACTATAGATCCTGTCAGGGTCCCTCTCTGGACTGTGTCCTACACACCTTATAGGACATGTCATAAGTGATGCTTGCTTGCCGACATTAAGCAGGTCAAACCTTGCTCGAAACAGAACTAGACTAAAATCTGGTCTCCAACAAATATCCACTTAATAAAAAAAAATCATCCAGTGATTTTCAATATTCAAGGTCTGCCCTGCCCATTCGAAAGATGTTCCAATGTTAAGTGAAACTGAGTACACAAATTTATAGCTTCAGTTTACAACAACAAAAAACAAAGTCATTCAAGTCATGATTAACAAATTGGAATGATGTGTCTTACACAATTAGTAATATATCTTGAAGTATGTATAACATGTAAAGGTAAATATCTGATTCTAGCTCAGTATTGACTGTTTCATTATCAATGTAAACAATATATAAATAAATTAATATATGATGATTCAATATGGAATCTAAAACATTTTTTCCTTCAAATTGAATATGTTTTGTCTTTAATACTGTAAAATATTAATTGCCTGACAGTGTATGTATGATAAGTGACATGATGTTTTCAAAACAGATCTTTTATAAGAGACAGACTACCAATAATAAATTAAGTACTGCCCATGTGTGACTAGATGCATTACCTAAGAACTGCTCATGCCTGAAAGCATGGAAATCAAACCAAAATAAAGTAATAACAATAATGTACATTGTTGCATTGTATCCTTCAGAAACATCTCAATATGATGCACTGACTGGTGGGATAGTCGAATGGTGGTGTACAGCTAAAGGCTTTGTAACCTTTACAGTATGGAGGAAAAATACAGGATTATGACAGCTACGCATTACTGGATGTCAGATGGCAAATTAACCTATCCATATTTAGCAGTCTACACTAACTTTGATACATTCTGTGGGACAGATTTGACAAATTCAAGAGCATTTATAAATTGCTTTTCCTTGAGAAGTGCCACCTGGTGGCAAACACACACTGTAACCTGGTGGCAAAAACTCATGCCACCTGGTGGTAACATTCAAGCAGTGTGGATTTCTGGGGGCTTCTTATAATAAATGCTCAGTCTATAATTTCTTGACAAGATGTGGTTTTACATAAGTCCATACTGCCCGTCCTCACCAGTAGAGGAAGGGTTGTATCCACTAGTGCGGCCATACTGACCACCGCCAGAGGTGGTGTTCTCCATTCGACCATACTGTCCTCCACCTGAACCATAGCTGTCTTGTCTACCATAGCTGTCTTGCCTCCCGTAGCTGTCTTGTTTTCCATAGCTGTCTTGTCTGCCATAGCTGTCTTGTCTACCATAGCTGTCTTGTCTACCATAGCTGTCCTGCTTGCCAGTGCTGTCTTGTCTGCCACTAGTGGTGTAGTTATCCATGCGTTTGTAATTGGCTGAGCCGGGGCCCTCTGTTGAACCTTGCCTGGTTGGATACTGCGAGCTGACATTATCTGACCTCCCGTACTGCCCACTTGAATCCTGACGACCATATCCTGTGTTAGACTCTGGTTTTGTATACTGGTTACTGTCTGTTCGTCCATACTGTGAGGGTGATCCGGTATTTGTGTATCCGCCAGTTGAGCCTTGTCTTCCCATTGGTTGCCCGTCATGTCGCTCGTACTGGCCAATGCTGGCATCAGGGCGGCCGTACTGGTTGGTTCCTGTGGTGTAGTTGTCTGTTCGGCTGCTGTACTGCCCTGCTGAGCCCACTGAGCCTTGCTTGATTGGACTGGCCTCAGACCTCGAGTACTGGTTAGGTCTGGAACTGTACTGGTCCACACCGGACGACATGTAAGACTCAGACCCTCCGTACGAATCCATGTTGGACTGTCCGTAAGTATTGTGTCGTCCATACGCGTCTGTGCTGGCATAGCCGTCCGGTCGTCGCATCTCAGATGCGTCATCAACACGCACTGGTTTCTCAGGTTTGCCAGGGCGGTTTGCTCGGTTCATTGGACCATCAGAAGGCAGTTTCTCTGGAGAATTGGAGCTGTAATCTTCTGTTGGGTTGACCACCTCAACCAGATAGTGTAGACGCTTTGGAGTCACCAAGCTGAACTGGTTATCAAAATGCACAGTGTCTGAAAATATAAGGGAACATCATAAAGCAGACTAAAATATAAGAATATGGAATCATTTCAATGACACCTTCAATGACACCTAACTGAGAATATCACGATGGGATCTCACTGGAAATGAGTCTTCACTTCCACAGAGTTAGATGAAGGTCAGTGCATCAAGGTCAAAGGTCAAAAGGCGGAATTAACAAGCTGGACTACCTATGCAGATTTTTGTTTTATATTTTGTCAATGCACAAGTAATAGTGCAAGAGATTCAAATAGAGAGAATAGATACAAAGGCAATGAGAGACTGCTGGATATTCTGCAACATACCTCACTAATCAAACATAGAGAAAACCTATTTAAAATATTATATGTAATAAGCTTTCTGTCACTGTATCATTGAGTAATATGATCCCAGTTTATTTTCATATCATCATTATCAACTTCAATCTTATTTTCGTTTTATTATATTTTATATCTTACAAATAAGCATTTCATATTTGCTTTTCTTTTCTTATCAAAATTACACATTAGGATTTTGATTTATTATTCTGATTGAATTGAATTGATTAGTGAAATTACTTATTAAATAATCTAAAATAGTCCATACTCACAGGTACCGGTTCCGATGCACTCATAGAGTCCGTTCTCTGGGATAACGTGGCACTGTTTGCGGTAGAAAGGCACCACGATCTGTGTCTTGCCCTTAGGATCAGTGTAGCTCACCCCAAATCCCATATCATTGCCCTCTGTCTTGAAGAACCATCTAAGAACAAAATATGAAAAGTGAAATATAATTGGTATATCTTGCAAAGGGTTTGATAAAGGATAGTGTATTTAATGATTTTTTGTGAATCCAAAAATGAAAATATGAAGAAAAAAATGAAAATATGCCAAATTTGACCGGTAAAGGCTAATTTAACAATGTCAAAATCTCACAAACAAATACATTTAAAGATGTTCATATCCATACTATCATAATGAAAATTGAGACATGGTTGACATACTTGAGGACACTATTAGGTTTGACCACTTGGAATTCCACATCATATTTGGACCTTGCTCCTACGGTGACATGGCTGAGGCGGCTAGGATCTACGATCTGCTGCTCACTGAGGTACAGCGAGGTCGGGACCTCTCCTCCCATACAGATCTACAAACAGAACATACAACCCATATACTCCACACTGAGGTACAGCGAGGTCGGGACCTCTCCTCCCATACAGATCTACAAACAGAACAAACAACCCATGTACTCCACACTGAGGTACAGCGAGGTCGGGACCTCTCCTCCCATACAGATCTACAAACAGAACATACAACCCATGTACTCCACACTGAGGTACAGCGAGGTCGGGACCTCTCCTCCCATACAGATCTACAAACAGAACATACAACCAAATATACTCCACACTGAGGTACAGCGAGGTTGGGACCTCTCCTCCCCATATCCCCACAAGCAAGTGTTAAGTAGGTACCATATCCTTACCAGCAGTTTCTAGTACATACCATATCATTACAAGCAGTGTAAAGTACGTACTATATCCTTACAAGCAGTGTTAAGTAGGTACCATATCCCTACAAGCAGTTTCTAGTACATACCATATCCTTACAAGCCGTGTAAAGTACGTACTATATCCTTACAAGCAGTGTTAAGCAGGTACCATATCCCTACAAGCAGTTTCTAGTATATACCTATCCCTACAAGTAGTGTCTGTGAAGTACGTACCATATCCCTACAAGCAGTGTGAAGTACGTACCATATCCCTGCAAGCATTGTCTCAATAAAGTGAGTACCATATCCCAACAATCAGTGTGAAGTACGTACCCTAACCCTACAAGCAGTGTGAAGTACATACCATATCCCTACAAGCAGTGTGAAGTATGTACCATATCTCTACAAGCAGTGTGAAGTACGTACCATATCTCTACAAGCAGTGTGAAGTACGTACCATATCTCTACAAGCAGTGTGAAGTACGTACCATATCTCTACAAGCAGTGTGAAGTACGTACCATATCTCTACAAGCAGTGTGAAGTACGTACCATATCTCTACAAGCAGTGTCTCCATTATCATCAATGCGCTGACCTCCCCAGTGAACTGGAAGGTGGGCGGGGTCTATGTTCTCCTGTATCCGCTCTCTCCAATCAGCTAAATAACAGTAAAACTTACATATTATCCCAGAATTACATTATTCTTATTAATATAATCAATAAACAGGCCCTGACAAAGGGAAAAATGTTGGTTGCCCAGGCCACCAGGCCAGTGCATACCATATTTACTCGTGTATAGGACTACTCGTGTATAAGACGAACCCCCAAAATTGAGGTTATTTTGCTAGAAAAAAACCAATTTCCGAATATAAGACGAGTTGGTTTTTCTCAAGATATCGGCTCTGCTACCATTCAAGCTTCAGCTGAAGCTTGGCAGCCATTTTAAAAGTGAAGCGTAAATATGCTTACAATACAAGATCTTAATGGTCTTATACACGAATATTTACGGTAAAACGTAAATACGATGTTCATATTTACAAAATAACGAATATCGGACGCAGCGGATCGATTTTAATTGGGTTTTAAATAATAAATAAAGGTATTTACCCAATATTAATACAAAATATGCTTTGCAGATTGAGAACAGAAAAAAACATCCATTCATTTAACATGCATTATGCAATACTAGCGTGAAAGCATTTCTGTCCAAAGGGGAAGACACGACTCAAAGCAGTGGAAACAATGACGAAATGCAAAACTGTGAACGCTGATAATTGGAATCAGTGAAAACAAAGTGAAAACAAAGCGTTTCGAAATAATACAAAATATGCTTTGCAGATCGAGAACAGAACAAAACCATCCATTCATTTATACCATGCATTATGCAACACGTGGTCGTAATTTTGAAAAGCATCGAAAGAAAACATAACGTATATCGTAGTGGATCGATTTTAATTGCGTTTTAAATGATAAATAAAGGTATTTACCCAATATTATCACAAATTAATCCATCCATTTAACATGCATTACGCAATACGAGGTCGTCATTTTAAAAAGCGGGAGTGACGGGGACAAGCTCTTATTTTTGGCGCGAAATCAAATGGAGTGTATCAACTCGCATTGAAATATTAATATATTGCGCAATGATGGATCCCTGGCTTCTCTTCGTGTTGCCGCACATCGAATTTACCGTGTTCCGCACATTGAATTTACGTTTTATTTTGAAACAATGAAATAACGTATATCGGACGTAGTGGATCGATTTTAATTGCGTTTTAAATTAAAATGCGCTCAGAGAGCGCAGAACAATGCCCTCCTCCTGCAAACCCCTGTGACCAGTGCCGCCTAGTGGCCAGTTTGCCCCGCACCTCAAATTCACAGAATCAGCATCCATTATGTAGAATCAAACCCCAATGTTCTGGAGCATTGAAATGAGGGCCACTCTAAATACTAATGGGGATGTCGATTTTCACCTTAAAAGTAGGTCACACTGACCCAATTACATAAATTAACATTTTTGCAGCTTATACCAATTGATAATAAGTAATAATATTTGATATAAGTGTATTCTCAAAAGAATTCACAAAATCGGCACGTCGGCCATTTTGAGAAATGGCCGCCATGACTTCAAAATTTGGTCAGTATCGCCCATCATCGAACTTAGCCTAGCCCCTCATAAAATACACCTGTACACCAACTTGTGTCATAATTGAAACATTTTTATAGAAGTTAAAGCGCTCACGGCCAAAGTTGACCCGATGGTCACTGCGACCTTGACCTTTGACCTAGGTCACCAAACTTTCATGGAAAATATTTACTTGGACTATATTGTTGTAGGCATATGTAGTATCATCCCTGTGATCCAGCCACTTTCGAGTGTTGGCCATTCCAAATATTGTGACGGACGCACGGACACACGGACGGAAAAGTGATTACTATATGCCCTCCCTCAGAGGAGGAGGGCATAATGATATATATATAGGTATTTACCCAATATTATCGCTTTGTTTTGACTTTGTTCTCACTGATTCCAATTATCAGCGTTCACAGTTTTGCACGTGGATCGATTTTAATTGCGTTTTAAATGATAAATAATGAAAACGCTTTGTTATTCTCGACCTGAGAAGCATAATTGTGATAATATTAAGTAAATACCTTTATTTATCATTTAACGCAATTAAACGCAATTAAAATCGATCCACTACGTCCGATATTTGTTATTTCGAAAATATGAATGTTCGTAATTAAAACTTATAGTGCCGTAATTTTTTGGCATAAATCCTCGTCCACAGGTTGCTCTTGTGTATAAGACGATCCCCTAAACATTAACTAAGTTTTTTTGTAAAAAAACCTCGTCTTATACACGGTCATTTACGGTATGTCAAGGCCTGATAAAGGACACTTCTTTTTTATTAAATCTAAATTACATTATGTTAAAAAGGTCTATTTTATGATTCAAGAAAAATTCTATTTAAACATGCCACTTACGACCAAGCAGAAGAATTTTTTTCTTTGTATCGTCACTCAGGAAAGGCTTACACACATTAAACACCAAATTCCAGATTTTGGGAGCTAAAAGATGAAAAGCTTAGCTTTTATACACTGACAATTAACCACTGATCTAATATATTCTGAGAAATAACACAGCAATATAATTGCATAAGTTAACATTTTCTTATATATTTTAATTTTCAAAAGATTCTGTTTTACTACATCCTATTTAACAACAACAATGCAATTATCAGACCTAGGATAATTGAATTATATCTTTAATATGCAACAAATAACTAGTCAGCAATAGCACAATGTTATAAAGCTAACCATTGATAGCGCCCAATCCCAGTCATCACAAGCATGACGTCATAGCGCTAACCATTGAAAATACATAATTCCAGTCGTCAGTTATAGTGCCAACCATAGATAACGCCCGATCTCATTCCTCCCCAGCAAGCAATAACACTTACCATTAATGACATATGCCACTTTAAGGACCTCGGGATAGTTGGCCTCCACATGAGCCATCACCTTCAGCAGAGCTTCCATGCCTGAAATATCAAATGTTAATAACAGAATTGCTACAGTGCTGCCACCTGGTAGGTGCTGTCACCTAGTGGAGAGATAAAGCGTGATTAAAAGACGGTGCAGGTGGCCTCTCATTCCCAACAGAACAGAAATGTGGAAGCTTCCATTACAAGACAAGACAAGATGGCAGAGATAATGTGATGCTGTACTTGTCTTGTGTTTGAGGACTTTATCATCAGACCACAGCCCGTGTCCCCTTTATCATCAGATGTCCATAACGCAATTGTTTTTATTTGTTGTAAAAATTGGTGCAAACCTCATTCAATTAATTTCTAAGGTAGACTTATGTATATGATTGTTTGTTTACACTTTCAACATTTATTAACCATCAAAGGATGATGGATTTGAAGTGAAACACGTAGTCCATAATAATGATTAGTTTACAAAAGGGCAGTTATTTGTAAGGAAATATAATAAACTTTAAAACTTCTCCATCACTTTTCTGTGATCCTAGTGTCTTATATCATCTTGTCACTAGATCACTGCTACCACAATGTTGCACAACATCCTTCTATAACTGTCATCATGAACTCTGTATTCATATGATATTTTATGAATAAAAATGCATTCTCAAATTGCCACTTTATTATGAGATTGTACACTCCAATAAGACGTACTAACCTGGTGCCAATAAGTGCTTCAATGTGAATCCCTCAAAGTCACAAATAAATACAACTTTGTCAATCCTTCGGCCATGCTGTAAAAAATATAACAAAATGCATATAAGCATGCAGAGTTTACCATAAGGTCTCATTGGCCAGGAATGTCTTTAAATATCTTCCTTTTTTCGCATATCAATAATTTCACATAAAATGCCTTTCTATTTAATCTTTTTCCTGGGGATATCATTGCAGCTTATTCCAACAACCTATGAGTAGTCTCAACCTATGAGTTGTCTCCATTGTAATATTAATATGTAAATACCAGTTTATTACCTTTTCTGACTGAACTTTGAACATTTCTTGAAGTCTCTCCAGGATGTATAGATTGTACATGATGATATCATCTTGACGAGCAGCTAGTGATAGACCTGTAAGAAAATAACAAGTTTTAGTTAAACGGTTGGCTCATTTAAGACTTTGGGGTCTGTCTCAGCCTGGTGTATTAGTGGTTTTTCTCAGCTTGAGGTATGGGGGTCTGTCTCAGCCTGATTTATAGGGTCTCTCTCTGCCTGAGGTATGGGGTCTGTCTCAGCCTGATGTACAGGGTCTGTCTCAGCCTGAGGTATGGGGTCTGTCACAGCCTAATGTAAAGGGATCTGTCTCAGCCTGATGTACGGGATCTGTCTCAGCCTGATGTACGGGAGCCTGATGTACAGGGGTCTGTCTCAGCCTAATGTACAGGGGTCTGTCTCAGCCTGATGTACCGGAGCCTGAGGTACCTGATCTGTCTCAGCCTGATGTACGGGATCTGTCTCAGCCTGATGTACTGGAACCTGATGTACGGGATCTGTCTCAGCCTGATGTACAGGGGTCTGTCTCAGCCTGATGTACAGGGGTCTGTCTCAGCCTAATGTACAGGGGTCTGTCTCAGCCTGATGTACGGGAGCCTGAGGTACCTGGTTTGTCTCATCCTGATGTACGGGAGCCTGAGGTACCTGGTCTGTCTCAGCCTGATGTACAGGGGTCTGTCTCAGCCTGATGTACAGGGGTCTGTCTCAGCCTGATGTACAGGGGTCTGTCTCAGCCTGATGTACGGGGCCTGAGGTACCTGATCTGTCTCAGCCTGATGTACAGGGGTCTGTCTCAGTCTGATGTACAGGGGTCTGTCTCAGCTTGATGTACATGGGTCTGTCTCAGCCTGATGTATGGGAGCCTGAGGTACCTGGTCTGTCTCAGCCTGATGTACAGGGGTCTGTCTCAGCCTGATGTAGCCTGATGTACAGGGGTCTGTCTCAGCCTGATGTACAGGAGCCTGAGGTACCTGGTCTGTCTCAGCCTGATGTACTGGGGTCTGTCTCAGCCTGATGTACAGGGGTCTGTCTCAGCCTGATGTACAGGGGTCTGTCTCAGCCTAATGTACAGGGGTCTGTCTCAGCCTGATGTACGGGAGCCTGAAGTACCTGATCTGTCTCAGCCTGATGTACGGGAGCCTGAAGTACCTGATCTGTCTCAGCCTGATGTACAGGGGTCTGTCTCAGCCTGAGGTACGGGGTCTGTCTCAGTGGGGGTTAATGTACCCACCTTTCATATCAATCCTGCCTATGGGGCAGATCCAGATAGGGCTCCCGTCTTTGTCATAGCCACACATCCCTCCTGGGAAGTACTTCCTCAGAGCCTCGTTGGGTTTCCAATCTTCTCCAGTTAAAATCAGATCTACCTTCCATTTCTCTCTCCAGCTATTGCTCTGCAGAACATAGAAAATGAAATTGCAGATCTATGATGTGACTTGATATGGAATCAAAAGTCTATGAGGTAAATGGTGTGACTTGATCTGATGTGACTCTATATCATTCAAGGTTTATGGTGACTTGATTTTTAGGTCTACATATGATTATATGTTATTAGAGGTCTATAATATGAATGTCATGTAAACATCATAAATATCATGTAAATATCATAGATATCATATAACTATCATAGATATCATGTGACTATCATAAATATCATGTGACCATCATAAATATCATGTGATTATCATAAATATCATGTAACTATCATAAACATCATGTAATTATCATAAGTATCATGTAACTATCATAAGTATAACTTGATATTTGACTGGAACAGTCAGAATGAATCTAATTTGAGTCCTACCTTTCGGATCATGTCCTCTGATTTCCGTAGGTCAAAATTACGGGCTGCAAGAGATCAAGGATGTTATTTGATGACACCTGATATCATCATCTTGTTATTCCTTTAATTGAGAAATATTATTTATGCAGTGGTGCATCAATGTGTTATCTTATCGTTACAAATACTTTGTTATCTGTTCATCATAAGTAAATTGAATATATGGGACAAATAGATATGTACAAACAGACAATTTGTATACAGAATGCTACAGTGCAGCTGTCTTTGCTTTTGTTACTGTTACGGAGTGTTACAAAAAGGGGTAGGTATTATAGTAGTAGATGGGGTCTGAATGGATTGCCATAAGTAATGTATACATTTTTGTGCATTAAAATAATTTGAATTTGAGTTTGATATTCATGTCAGGAATGTGATTAATAATGCAGAATTACAGTTGTTTAACGGAACTCACTTATTCCTCTGGTTATTTTATTTCTCACAATTTCTTAAATGTTCTGTTACAATATATTATCAATTTAAACATCACAGGAAATATTTGGCTCTTACTTTGGTTTAACATATTGAATACGCACAACTGATTGAGGCCTAATCCATGCATACCTATAGATTCCCACTAATCCAGATGAGATTTATTCTGGTATTTTGACACAATAATGTAATTAGGGCCCATTGATTGCTTGGCTTGGCATTATTGCTTTGTTAACACTCACAGAGGACATATGGTCCCAGACTCACTCGTTGCCATGGTAACCTAGCCCTGCTCGCTTATCAACTGTCCTATACTAAGTGATGCTAATTTAAAGCCATTTTCCCCATCCAGCTACCAGACCAGATGTTGAAGTGCACATACCTCGAAGCCATCGCAGAAGGTAGAAGTCATCATGTTCTGCTCTCAGGATATCAGCCACATGCTCTCGGAACTGACAATAACAAAACATTTAGAAAAATAAGCTACTACGTAAAGGCAATACCTCATTGGTAAAGGTCATAGACATTGTATTCTGAATGGAAGTTATCCCTCATCATAATTCAAGAAATATGAATTAATATTAAGAGGTCATCATATTCTCATCATTACTCTATCTTATCTCTTAGACCAGCTAATCATTTGTTTCAAAATTACCAACAAGTTTCAATTTGAGTTTAACAATTTGAAATTAATTTTACAATTAAAACACAACTTAATAATCATGAAATGATGGCTGTGAATAATAAAGACATCAATACTCTTTAAGAGTAGGAAACAATGGCTTTATCATTATATGAGCTGGTGGTTTGAACTCTTACATGTTTAAACTTGATAAATGGTCAATTGAGTCCTATGCTGACTCATGCAAGGGGAGCCTCCATTTCCCATGACTCGACTGATAAATTATTCAAATCTCAAGCTATGAACCAACACTGTCTGGTGTCAATGCTATATAAAACCAACTGTCCGTCATCACAAACACTTCAACAGATCTATCTACCATTAAATTCAATTTTCTTTGCAATAATTTATGTTCAGTCAGGTTGCATTTGCAGATATTTTCATCAATTAAAACACAGGTCAATGGCCTTAGCGTTATCATAGTTCTTTTCTTTGTTTTTGTCATGTTTCTGAATATTCTTCATAAATGATCGTTTAAATCCTTTCCCAGATCAGTTTTGAGCAGATGATAACTTTGACCAATCAAAATGCAAGTACTGGATTTTGGTCCAACTTGTTATCTCAATTCTCAATGGCTAATATGTTATTCAAAATATCAGCCTCCTTGAGAACTCAGTAATAACTATTTTTTTTTCAAAAAATGGGAAAAAATCTGAGCATAATGGAAAATAGATTAAATTGGACCATTGAAAAAACATCTTAACTACAAATAGCAAAGAAACTCTGACCAGTAGTTTCAGAGGTGAGAACCAAATTTGATAGAACAAGAGAAAATTTCTCCCATTCACAATAGAATCTTTGCAATGCATAGCTCAAAAAGATTCAATGAGGAGTTAAAATTGACAAACTAATATTTGGAATATTTCCCCCTTATGACCAGGATTTGGAAAACTCTGGCCTAATAAATCTTGGCACCTAAAATAAGTCCCTGACAGGTGTATTTGGCAAGGTCATGTATTGATGTGTACTGGTGTGTAAATATCTGTCGTGCTTGGGGGAACTTGCAAGCTTGGCTCACAGCAGTTAAATATAATTGATGAACATGTCATTCAATTTCAAGCAGTTTATTACACCCACAACAGTCTTCCTAAGATTCCCAAACTAATTAATTTATTTTCTTCTGTGAGAGTATTTGTTGCCAAAATATCAATATATCCCCTTCGCAGCATACAGATTAGTAGTCATCATATCAGCCAATGGATTAAAATGTTCAAATTCAAGCAGTGAAAATTGCATATATTTTCCATGAATTGAAATTTTAAGAAAATTACTGTGTGCCAATGTTGCACTTATGTGCATGAAAAAAGCTTGAATATTAAAGATTTGCATTTTATGTCCTATAATTTATTTTCATTGATATCTGACTTTTTCAATATGAAATGAATTATTTGCTCTCTTACTGCACATATATGCAAAGAACGTGAAAAAAAATTTGAAACATTTTGATGTTTTGTCTTGTTTTTCTGTTCCGTCAAGATGGCAAGCTACAATATATTAATATATATATATATATTAATTAGGGAAGAGTACAGACAATATTGACAGGATTTTTAAGCTGCCCAACGAAATAAAATTCAACAAGTTATCAGTGCAGTTTTATATATCAAGCAAATTACATTTTCTCATTTCTATCTGTCTTGGATAAGACACAGTATTTTTTCTTTTTTTTCTTTACAAGATAATCATTGGTAAAATTAATTGCTAAATAAAAAATAAAAATTAATTATAAAACCAAATCATTATTAGTCTTAATCTTTTATTCCTTTTATATTTGATTTCTCATGCTGGTTTTCACCTTGTCATGCCCATGGACTATGTGTGTCACATTACTTAATCCATGATTATATCAGAACACCATTAAATATAAACCTGACTCCAAGAATTAGACATAATTTACAGTCTCTATTGCATATGATTAATTACTGCACTGACGACATGCTCTATTGGGTTGAGTCCCAGATCAAGACAGAATAACTTGTATAAAAGGCAGAATTCTAAATGTAGTTTTACAATGCTGCTGAAGGAGGCACTGGGTCTTCTAGATGAGCATAAATCAATGATCTCTCCTAACCACCCCGGACTACACTGCAAGATGCCCGCTGATTGCATGACCACAACACTGCTGGCTCCTCCACAATTTACCAACTCTCTCAAGCATATCATGGGTTCCATCTTTGATTAAAATTGCAGTCTGAATCTGGCTTTTTTTCACATCAGCAGCTACAAGTAGTACAACCCATTAACACCTACTGAACTAGACTGAAATTTAATTTCTTACTCCATCCTTAGTAATGGTGTGTTCCCACAGTAAATATACATATTAATATATATATTTTCTAGTACAGATGGCCATGAACAGTTGGTATTTAATGTGATTACCCGGTTTATTGACCAGCTAGCCCTGGGTTGAGTTGAATACACTACTACACCCTATCACAGTATCAACTGATTAGAATATTTTTCTTCAGAGTTCAAATGGATTCCAACCCAATTGTAACCTCCTCAGTGCCATATTTTATCCCCATTTAAGCTTCGCTTTTTAGATCAAATGTCTCAGGTGACTTTTGGCTTATAATAAAAGCAATGAGGACATTTTAAACCGATGAAAATGGCCAATAAAATTTTGACAGCTGAGGTCTTTCCCAAGCCGATTGCAGGTGTCGGACAGGGAGAGCAAGGGCATACGCCCACACGCTCTCCCCGGCTTCCCGTACTCACATGCCGCAGTCTCTGCTCCTGTACGTCCGTTAGACCCGCCCTTGCGTCCTCTCCGTGCGACATTTTTGTGTTTTCTGGTCCTTTTGTTCAATCTTCGAATGATAAACTGAGATTTGCCGATGACAAGTCAATATCAATCATGAAGAAGCCATCCTCCATTTAATGGTCACGTGATTGGGAATCCCTTTAATGAGGGATACCCCGCCTCGTTTTGGTTTCTCTATTCATTGCTGAATTTAAATCTACTTTTTACGATGTTTAAGCTTATTATGATACGGATATTTAATAACATCGAGTTATAAGCACTCATTTTTCGAATTAGTGAGTAAAACCTAAAGTATATCAGCCAGAAATTAGTGAACGACGTTCTGACAGCGGATCGGCACATTTTCGCCGCATGGGGGCGTGGTCGAAATCATGCCATGTTTTGTTGACATCAGCTGATCCCCTCCAAGTCTCACAATTTCGGGTTTGGCTTGGGACGGTGTAACTAAACAGAGAGATGAGTGGATGGGAAGGGGATCTAAGTCCATCCCAAGAAAATGCTTTGTCTGAGGTAAGTGCATCTTAACAAGGAAATCAATTCAGTCTGAACTCAGCTCCGGCACTCAGCTCTGATGTGCACGTGCAGTTCAATGTATTCATTTGTGAACCCATTTTGTGAATTGTTTTGTCATCACCTGGGTAGTCACCAACACTAGTTATGCTGAAAGAGCTAGGATGCAGTTATCGTAGGTTCTTTTTTTCTGGTGGAACCTGGAATCCAGACTCCCACTGGAGTTTGCTTTGAATCTTGGGATCCAGCAATGAATGGTGGTGCCACTGAGAAATGTCTGACAACTTCATGTTCAACCTGATTTTTCTTTTTAAATTTAGCACAGATTCTTAGATTGTGATTAATTAAAATATACCATAACTCTTCCTTTGAAGTAACATAGACGTGCTGAACTTTGTCAATTTTAAACACAACTATGTTAATCACAGTTAATCACAACCTTACAGGATCATGAGGATATACTCAAGGCTAGAAATGATGGGCAAAATGTTGACATGCTCATTCTCGACTTTAGTAAAGCCTTTGACACAGTCTGCCATGAACGGCTGAATCACAAGCTTGAGCATTACGGAATCTCAGGGCAGGTCGGTTCATGGATAAAAACTGGCTTACAAACTGTGAACAGAGGGTAGTTATTGACGGTGATGAATCTGCCCTGTCCATGTTAAATCTGGAGTGCCTCAGGGTACAGTACTTGGACCAATACTATTTCTACTCTACATTAATGACATTAACGAGAAGCTAAAATATTCAAACATAAGGCTCTTTGCTGATGACAGCCTCCTATACAGAATAGTTGAAGATGACGATGATGCAGTAAAACTGCAAGAAGACCTAAATATGCTGGAGGAATGGTCAAGTGAGTGACAAATGGACTTCAATGCCAAGAAATGCTACACCTTGAGCAGCAAGAAGAAAAGCCAAGCTCTTGATAAAAGAATATATACATTAAATGGTCACATCTTGCAACATGTTGAACATCATCCCTACCTGTTGAACATCATCCCTAAACAAATATGAAATGGGAAGAACATACCAACAACATTGTCTGCAAAGCAAATCAAGTACTGGGAGTTGTAAGAAGAAATTTCAATATGTGCCCACGAAATATCAAAGAGGCTGCCTACAATACACTTGTGCGCCCTCACTTAGAATATGCATCAAGCATGTCAAGTGATATAGACTGAATAGAATCAGTTCAAAGACGAGCTTCTAGATTTGTGTCTGGCAACTGGAAGAGAGAAACAGACACTGTAACAAAAATCCTGGAAAACCTAAAATGGGATTCACTAGCAGGGAGAAGAAGGACACAGAGGCTGGTTTTATTGTACAAGGCTATACATGGTGAAATGGCTTTGAAACTTCCAGAACATGTCAAAATGAAATCAGCTCCTACACGGAAAAACCATGGAAATCGCTATATCAAAATGGCGACAAGTTGTGACCCTTATAAATACAGCTATTTTCCAAGGACAGTGACTGACTGGAATAATCTTCCTCCTCAATTAACTACATTGGAACCAGGTAGCTCAGCATCCTTCAGGAACTCCCTGGCCAGAGTATAAAGGTTGGCAACAAGCAGCTGGTGTGTACCAGCTGAACCCCTTAGCATGCTTAGTACAACCTTGCACTTGCGGTGGGATGCCAATTGGATTTGCCGAGTAAACTTATAGATGTAGATGAACTATGGAGAAGTAGGCATTAAACATGTAGGCTACAAATGTTTCTTTCATCACTTTGTGATTACATACATGTACATGTATATGTAAATATATAAGGTAGCTCGCGAATCTATAGCAGTGAATTTGCCCTTTGTTTATTTTGGGCCCAGCGACCATATTAAGAATGCCAACATTAAGGAAAACAAATTAAGATCTGTACTTCTTTGTACATGTGTACATATAAACAAAATGGTATTCAACATATAAACAGATTGGTTTTGATGTATGGCACAGCTGATACATTTAACTAATGACAGAATTTCAGACATTTATTGTATAAAATGTATTGAGCATAAAACACTAATTTGAGAAGAAATATGTTCCATCACACTAAATTTGCACTATGTAAAAAAAAATCAAAGTATTTTTTTTTCTCTCAGAAATAATTTTGAAATGTACAATTTTGTTGATGTGCAGTTCAGAGAAGCACTTGGTGACGTCTTGAAACCAGATTTTCACACAGACAGGGAGCTTCTCAGGTGGCTGAGAGGTAAGCACATTTTACTCAAGGTGGCTGAAAGGTAAGCACATTTTACTCAAGGTGGCTGAAAGGTAAGCACATTTTACTCAAGGTGGCTGAAAGGTAAGCACATTTTACTCAAGGTGGCTGAAAGGTAAGCACATTTTACTCAAGGTGGCTGAAAGGTAAGCACATTTTACTCAAGGTGGCTGAAAGGTAAGCACATTTTACTCAAGGTGGCTGAAAGGTAAGCACATTTTACTCAAGGTGGCTGAAAGGTAAGCACATTTTACTCAAGGTGGCTTAGACATAAGTTCATTCTACTAATCAACCTCAAATATAACAACATGCTTCTCTTTTTTGTCATGAATGTATAGAATCTATCAGTTCACTACCAGGCATTAGAGGATAAAAATAAATGTGAACTATTTTTTTGATTATATAAATAATAACTTCAGTTCTTCAAATAGGGAATGTATATTTTTGATATATTTCACAGCCAGAAATTTTGATGTCAAGAAATCAGAAAAAATGTTCAGGGAGGTAAGTCTATTTTTATTTTTTGATATGCATTTCTGTCATTACCAAGAAGAATAACTAGAACTAATTATTTCATACAGTGGTAAATTAAATTATGTTATGTGTTTAAAGTTAAAGTGCTTACTAATTTAGCTCCGTTGACTTTGTTCTTGGACTATTCCTGGGAATTTTTTTAGATTTTTTAAAGATACAATGGCTAAGAGTGAATTATTTCTCAATGAATTGTCACCTGGAACACACAATGTCTCATTCTCCTTATCAAAATATAGCCTCAATTGAGATAAATTACTCTTAACCAGCAAAGCTTGTTTAATAAGAGGAAATATCCACGTACCAGATAACATTCACAAGCCTTTTAAGAAACAATGCTTAGCCCAGCATTTTGGCCATTGACTGATGTTACTGTTTGCAACTAGTTAAATATTAAATGATGATGAAGATGAAGGACTACTGATCACAGACATTAGTGACAATCATGTTGTACTATAACAGGATTGCCATTGGAGGAAACAGGTTGGAGCTGATGACATCGGTAAACATTATCAAATACCAGAAGTTTTGGAGAAGTATTACCCAGGTGGTCTCCACGGTTATGATAAAGAAGGCTGTCCAATATACATTGAGACCTTTGGTTATGGGGACATTAAAGGTAAAGATTCACTTCATTTCAAGTCATTAGCTCCTGCCGTTTGAGTAGTGTGAAAACAAAACAAACACCTCAACATTTTGCTTTATCTTATGAGCTGTTTCAGGTGTTCTGTGTCCAGAGGTAATTCTCTATTACTCACAGATGCTGTAACATATACCATTTGTTAATTTGTTTGTTTGTTTTTTGTTTGTACAGGAATTTTACATTCTTGTAAAAAGACTGACATAATAAAAATGAAAATTAAGGTGTGTGAAAAAATCAGGCGAATTCTTGTAGAACAGAGTGAAAAGGTAGGAAATATTTCTCAGTGTTCGCCTGCACTCATTCTTAGAAAATGATTAACATATAATTATCTATAATGTTTTTATGGCGTAGTCTGATCAGTAATCAGTGATCAGTTAGCACATTTATGAAGCTTATGATGTTTTATACATGTATGTCATGTTTTAGATGGGATACGAGGTAAAAGGTTTGGTCATCATCTTTGATATGACACATTATGGACTCAAACAGCTGTGGAAACCAGGTATATTATCAAGTTTTATTTATTAGCAATGGTACACGCTTATATATTATTGATATGATCCAAATTGATATAACCTATTTGGGTCAAAATATATTACTTTTTTCGCTGCATGATTATTGCGCAGCTATGTTGGTGAAATGTCAATTTAATATCTTCAAACAAGTCAGTATATGAAAACTTTATAGACTTTAACACGCTTATAGCAGTCTTGCAGTTGATATTTTGGGAAAAGATATGTCTTTAATTTCTTTTTAAATATGTCAAGTGATCTGGAAATATCAAACTTTTTAGATCTTGATGATAAAAGTACTATGATAACTGCCTCTCAGTAAGAATAGATATTCACAAAGAATTTGATGTGATAATTCAATAAGGCAAAACATTATTTTTCAGCAATGGACATATATATTGAAGTTTTACGACTTTTTGAAGATCATTATCCAGAAACCCTGAAGACAACTTATGTCATCAACAGTGAGTTCTGCTGACATCAATATTGTTTTTATTCTATTTTATATAAATTTTGCATAAAAACAATTAAAAGTATTATATCTTTAACAAAGAATTAATCATTTTATCCTGAGAGAGCAACATAATGATTATTTATTATCTCCATTGTCAAGGCATCTGTTTTGTTGTGACTCATACATAGCATCACCATAGAGAAAGTATAAGATGGTATCACATGATCCTTAACTGGGAGAAATCATGAGGTACTGAATGTCTTTAAGAAACAGTAACATCATTATAAAGGGATTATTATGGTGGAATTTCAAAACTCTGATTTCTGCATTTCAGCCCCAAGAATATTCCCTATATTTTTCAAGATAGTTCGACCTCTTCTTGATGAAGGTACAAAGGAGAAGGTGCATGTGTTAGGAGGTAAGTGAGCTGGAAGGTGCATGTGTTAGGAGGTAAGTGAACTAGAAGGGGCATGCGTTAAGAGGCAAGTTAGCTATCATTCATTCATCCATGTTGCATAAATGGGCCTAACTGCATGCTTGGGATATTATTAGCTCTTAATTTCCATAAAAAGAAAAAACTAATACATCTGTTTATTAAACTAAATAAATTCTACAAAAACCAAGATAAGGATATATGTTTCTTACTTGTTGGAGGCACCTGCATGTTTATATTTTGCTTGTTTGAGGAGGGTGGAAGGAGCACATTCTGCAGATTATATCCCCAGACCAGCTGCCAGTCAAGTGGGGTGGCACTGCCACAGACCCAGATGGCGACCCTCACTGCAGGTCAAAGGTTATACTCATTTTAATATCGCTCATATTAACATTAGAAAATGAATAAGACCATGTTTAAGACACTGTGATTATTTACATTCTAATATTAATTTCATTTCTGATTGATCAATATTGCATCATCAAGGCAATGTTGCATCTACAATTCTAGAAATAGACACCTTATTACCTTAGACTATTTATATTGGCCTAGGATATTGTTGGGAAACACTGAGTTTAATGGAATTCATGCATATTTTCCCCAAACATGCAGTAAATGAACTCTGATGACCATGACTAAGGGTGGTGTTAAACCTTTCATAATGTATGTCAAGTGAAAATGTATATGAAAAAACAATACAATATTAACATACTTTGATGCACCTGACTATCCTAGCAGTCATAGCAGCAAGTTTAAATGCAGTGCCACCCAATCTGTGCTCAAAATCTATTTTTATTATTCAGATTTGCATGGGAGGTGATGTGCCAAAGAAGTATTACATTCAGGTAGCAGATCTGGTAGATCTGTCTCAGTTCACTGAGGTCACTGTTGGGAGAGGGTCCAGCCACCAGGTGGAGCTACACATTGACTCTGTAGGATCCGTTATAAGGTCAGAGAGAAACGTCAACAAAGTCAACAACTTTCTGCTGAATGTTACATTAAGCTTAGGGAAGGGCAATAATTATATGATTATTGATTCTATTTATAATGAAGGAATTCTTGACTAATCTTTCTATTGACCTCACTGTTGACCTCAGCCTGAGAAGCCATGTCCTGCTGTACTCCTTTTTTTCTTTTTCATTTTTAAATACACAAACATATGACAGTGAGTCAAGAGCAAGGGAGACAATATTTGAGGGCAGTCTCAATTTTTTTTCAATGCAATGGATATCCCCCTTTTTAGCTGTGCTGATTCAGTTACCATCACTATGATAGCTTATGCATTAAGAGGGGAATGTGTAAAAAGGGGGGAATTTTCCACAAATTGTGGATTAGTAATTTAAATTTCATTAATGTGGACACATTTATATCATGAAAAGGATATTTTGAGATTTCATTTAAATACTTTTGCTGTGGTCAAATGTATGATCATCCTTTGCTGTTGGCAGCCAACTTGTCAAGGGAATGGTACCTGGTCAAAATAACCATGATATGAAATGGATCGTGGCATGAATGAATGAATGAAATCTATGCAATATTAAATTGCAAGAGGGCCGTAGCCTGTAGAGGCAGCCCTGCAGTGTGATTGCTGAAAATTGCAATTATCATGTCTTGTTAAATTTGGTCATTGGTTATTGCTATTGAAAAATGGACTATTGTTGTTGTTGGTTAACTGAAATGTTTCTTGAGACCATTCACACTGGGTTCTCCCTACTCTTTTCGATAAGTGCTACTGGGTTCTTTAACGTGCTCTGGGATAGGGTCAGATACACGGGACCACAACGTTTTACGCCCAATCTGAGCGGGCGAGCAATGACGTTGCTGGGGCACAATTTAACCAGGCATTGTCAAAGGGGGACCTACCCATAGTGAGTTTAGAGGTGGTTTTATGTTGTGTTCAGATTTTGTGTGTGGGTTGCATATATGAAAAGTTATGTAAAAATGTTTCAGTGCAAATGGCCTGATTTGGGGCACTGAAAGCCGACTATGGGCAGGATATACACTGAATATCTCTGCAACCGCTGTTGGTCATTCTTGTGAAACCAAAGCAGGCAATCTGTGACCCAGGCCAGGCATTTACACTATTATGTGGGGGTGCCATGTGTTAGTAATGTGTTAGGTTTATCTACCCTGGCTGTCAATGTGGGGATGTGGGGCATACATTCCATCATTGCAGCCAGTGGTAGGATCAGGTTCGTTTCCGTTTTAATTAGTCAATGTGTCCTCGGGGAATCAGCTAGTGGCCACTGTGACCTGATCTCTTAAGTGACCATTGATTGACCATCCGCAGTCAGTCAGTCATGCGGGGCTGCCTACTTCATGGGTTCTAGTGGGATCTTTTCCAGTTCCTATCTGGGCACAGGATACTGAATCAGGATATGATGCAGATCCACAAAGTTTAAGGCATTATAGACCACCTCAGCTGCAGCCTGGGTGTGGTCAGCGCCATCTTCCACATCATATACTCTATCGTCATATTGTC
Source organism: Amphiduros pacificus (assembly GCA_949316495.1). Classification (NCBI taxonomy): domain Eukaryota; kingdom Metazoa; phylum Annelida; class Polychaeta; order Phyllodocida; family Hesionidae; genus Amphiduros; species Amphiduros pacificus. The sequence continues at coordinate 28,679,146 of OX439001.1, forward strand.
TAAGAGGCATTGTGTAAAAGCATTCTAGCAGGTAGTGCCACAGTGGTTTACTAGTTGGCCTACTGCCATGCTCGCAGGCTCTATCCATATCTCCTAACAATTCCCAAGTGCACTTGTAGCCAAGTCTAAGTCTATGCATGGTGACCTATAGGGAGCTGTGGTTCTCAACTAGTCTAGGGAGTGGCTTGTATCTAGTGGCTATGGCATACCATCTGGCAGTTCCTGAACCGGGTACACTGTATTTGTGCCTGAGATAGTGCCTTTCCTTTGAATCAGAGACAAAAAGTTGTCTGGTCTGGTTAAGAGAGGGGAGGAGATGGGCTGATATCTTGGATAGCTTGGAGCCTGCATTCGCAGCCTCGTCTGCCATATCATTACCCTCAAGTCCAATGTGACTGGGGATCCAATGTAGCACAACAGCCCTATTGGCTGATTGTAACTTATACAGGGTAACATAAACTCCTGTGATGAGCTTAACTTTGTCTAAGGGGTGACCTTCTCTAGTGCTTTGAGGGATGATTGTGAGAAATGGTAATGAGCTCAGTCTGCAGGGTTGAGCAATTGTCACTATTTCTCCATAATTCCTGTCTACCTTCCAGAGCCTGACCTGCCATCTTCCTGAACTGAGCCATCAGTGTAGTACACTGTTGCTCCCGGGGCCTAACAATATCTATGGATGCATGAGCATGTCTGAGCATGTCTGCCCTATCTAGGTCTGATTTCTTGCTGGCCATAGGCATGTATGTAATGCTATACGGGAGTAGCTTCCAGGGTAGAGGGATAACATAGTTGGAGGCTGGAGTGTCTGCACCTTTGTGTAATACTAGTCCATCTCTAAACCCTAGCACTAGGGAAGCAGCCCTGGTGGCCCAGTGATTTCTCCTGGAGGGCATCTTGCCACCATCACCCAGGGCTATCTTGGTACTTTTCCTAAGAGGTGTTACTACATGGGAGTGCATAACCTTGGCTAAGAAGCATGCTGTGGTCTGAGCTATTCTAACCCGGACAGCTGGGATGCCTGACTCAGTTGTAGTCCATAACGGGGCACCTAATATGAGCCTGAGGGCTTTGTTTTGTATGACCTCAACTATTCTCTTTTGGCATCATTCCTTGAGGTAATTGACCTGACAGTGCATGTTAAAGGCGCTATCTATCCACACCCCCAGATACTGATACACAGGGACCCAATCCAGGGCATGGCCCTGTATTTGGAGCTGTGAGCTGGGTGTGTTCATTTTGATGCACATTGCTTTTGTTTTGGAGGCAGATATTTTGAGCCCTAAGTTTGTGCATTCTCTAGATAGGATGTCTAGCGAGTTCTGAGCATTGAGGGTCAATCCCTTACCTGTGACTGTCAATACCAAGCCGTCAGCATAGCAAAGCAGCTGTACACCTGGGGGAAATTTGAGGGAGACTAATCTGCTCATGAGGATGTTGAATAACGTGGGGGACAGGACACCACCTTGGGGCATGCCGTTCTCATGAGCGTGATAAGCACTATAAGTTCCCTGATAGCGCACCCTTCTTTTCCTGCCTGTGAGATAGGAAGCAACTCAGGCAAGTAGCTTGCCTTTGATGCCCTTGCTGGCTAAAGTGGCTAAAATTGCTTTTGAATGATTGCTTTTGAATGCACATGTATGTACAATGTAAGTTTGATGTTTATGTTTTTGTCACTCTGCATGTAGTACATATGTGGTGTTGTGGGACAGTGTCACTTTATATATCATTGACAATTGACCAAATTTCTTTATTTTGATAATATTAATATTGTAATTTTTATAATCTTTAATATATTGTACTCGCTGCAGGTGGCAGTTCCTCACGGAGGGTAAGGATATAGGGTTTGGGGTGTTTCTCAGGACCGAGAAAGGTCGCCAGAAGGCCACTCAGATGGAAGAAATCATAAGGACCTTACGTGTCAATAGTCACATGGTCCCTGAGGACGGTTCACACACGTGTGATAAAACAGGAACATGTGAGTACCAGCTGTAATATATCACCTCATTAGTGAATTGCAGACTTTTCATAACTATGTTAATACAAATAATGTTGGATTGTGTTTGGCAGATGTGCTGAGATTTGATAACACGTACAGCTGGGTGGTGTCTAAGAGGCTGCTCTATCAGGCGGAAGTTCTCAACCCCAGCGAGATCACCGACATCCACAAGTCACAGTCCTTTATAAATGAGAGCAAATACTCCTAACCCTATAATATGCATGTAACTGTGATCTTTACGGGTGTGGTCATTTATTAATTGCTATATATTTCTGCAGTATTTGATGTATACTTTCTGTGCATCATTTATGATGGCCAAAAATATTAACTCAGTCAAAGAAAATTTATGCATTCTTGAATCAAAATGTATTTTGTTAAATTGTCTAAAACAGGGAAAACTGTGTTACTGGTTATTGTAAAATGAAACTTGGTTCAGCATGGATAACAATAACAAAATTATAATATAATTTATATAGCACTGATAACAGACAGTGTCTCTCAGAGAGATCTCAGGGATTGCAACTGAAGAAGGTAGATTTATGCGTCAAGGAGGAAGAAGGGAGATGATTGAGAAAGGTTGAAAGAAGATATGTTAATTTCTTCCTTTATTTTATAAAAAGATGTTATTATTGAGAGTTATTCATCACTGAAACAAAGTGTAATAGGTGTACATGAGAAAAAGGTCTGACAGTATGTTTTTACAGTTATAACATTATTCAAGACCAGAATAAAAACGGAACACAAATACCTCTCATCATGTTTCATATCATTGTCTGCACAGTTAATTGAGACTTCCATAGTCAGTCAGTAAACAGTCAGTAATTTATAAAATTATATCAGTCATTCCATATCAATTCTGTTTAGAAGAATTTGTATTATATATTTAAAAGTTAAACATAGATAAATCTGACAGTTCCTTGTGAAAACATTATGAATTATCATGGACTGGACCTCGTGATTATTGACAAATATCAATATTTCTCATGGGGGCACAGGTATGACTTGGGGTAAAAAAATACCAGTAAATTACATGGTGCCCTGGTATGAGACAAAACATAAATTTAACTGCTGAAGTAACTGCTTCGTGATAATATTGGTGCAATGTAAATTGACATGGTTATAAAGTGTTTACAAATACCATAACTTCTGGGGCTAAAGTCTGAGGTGCAGTTAGTTAGAGTACAGGCTATGGTGATCCAAAGGTTGTGTGTGGGTTTGATTCCCCGCCATGTCAAGATTGAATGCATGACACAATTTCTCATATATGAGCTGAGGCCAATACCTGGAGGGTTAACCTGTTGTCCTTGTAAGACTGTCACTGTGAAGTGGGGATTTGTTGTTTCTAGAATTCAGTGAGGCAGCACTTTATCTGCTTCAAGTTGGTCTCATCAAGATGTAAACTTAGAAACACCCCACTCACACATATAGGCGATATTCTCTGTGGCAAAGTATGGTATATAAATATATATACCACAGGATGATTAGCAAGTTGCACTGTTTTAGTTGTTACTTTTTACCCTCAGCCCCTGATGTAATCAGGCTGAGGGTATTGCAGTACTCCTGGCGTGGGTATGTATGTATGTGTGTATGTGTGTGTATGTGTGTGTATGTGTGTGTGTGTGTGTGTGTGTGTGTGTGTGTGTGTGTATGTATGTATGTATGTATGTATGTATGTATGTATGTATGTATGTGAAAACCTCAGACTAGTTCAGTGGATGGCGACCTTGACCTATTTTTCAAGGTCACAGGGACAATTATGTGAAATCCCAAGAATCGCAATAACTCCAGAACAAATGATGGCAGCTTTATGAGATTTCACACCCATATGCATCTGGTGAAGACCTCAGATTTTTTATCTATGAACCATGACCTTCACCTACTTTTCAAGGTCACAGGGACAATTATGTGAAATCATCCTTGTCATCGCAATAACTCAAGAACAAATGATGGCAGCTTCATGAAAATTGACACACATAAGCATCTGATGAAAACCTCAGACATTTTTGTATTGAACATGACCTTCACCTACTTTTCAAGGTCACAGGTACAATTATGTGAAATCCCTATCATTGCTATAACTCGAGAACGAATGATGGCAGCTTTATGAGACTTGACACACATAAGCATCTGGTGATGACCTCAGACTTCTCTTGATGGAACATGACCTTCACCTACTTTTCAAGGTCACAGGGACAATCATGTCAAATCCACGTCATTGCAATAACTCAAGAACAAATAATGGCAGCTTCATGAAAATTGACACACATAAGCATCTGGGAAGACTCCAGATGAGTTTGATGGACGGTGACCTTAACCTGCTTTTCAAGGTCACCGGCCCATCATCTCAATAATTCTAGAGTAAATTATGACAGTTTCATGATAATTGACACATATAAGCTATCAAAAGAAGTATATTTTATGGTTTTTTTTAGCCCTGCATCAATTTGCCTTGGTGCAGTGACGTTTTGTTCACAAATATTGTGTGGAGCGAATGTTGTGCAATAAGTTGCCAGGGCTGAGGGTTGATGCATCTCTGATGCCTATGTTTAATTTTGTGTCAATGACTGTTGCTCTAGGAAGCACCAGTGGTGTATAAAGATCGTTATCTCCTTTATCTCATTTGGGTTTGAATTGTTTCATTATTATTGTTGTGAAGATTTCCATGGAGCAGTATGCCTTAATTTTGGACCTCCGTTTTTGCCATTTTGGTTCAGATAAGAGAATTTATTCATTTGTAGAAATCAACAAAATATAGAATCCCCTTGTGTATCAATCTTGTTTTCCAGACTGTTTTCACCGTGATTGGGCCGTTAATGCTGAGGGTTCGTTCAGAGCATGACACCCTCCTATCTGTTATCATTTAATCATTTCTATAAACTATTTTTAATTGAGGTTAGATTTTATGTCGGATCCCAGCAAACAATTATACGTTTTTAATACGTCTTGAAAACGTTTTGATTTGGTTTACAAAACGTTTTGACAAAACGTCATGAAAACGTAATTGTGTAGACACTCCAAAACGTTTTCAAAACGTTTTGGCAAAACCTCTAGGAAACGTTTTGACAAAACCTCTATGAAACATTTTGACAAAACCTCTAGGAAACGTTTTGACAAAACCTCTAGGAAACGTTTTGACAAAACCTCTAGGAAACGTTTTGACAAAACCTCTTGGAAACGTTTTGACAAAACCTCTTGGAAACGTTTTTGACAAAACCACTTGGAAACGTTTTGATAGGACCTTCCTAAGATATTCATTAAACCTTTCTGAGACCTTCCTACAACCTTTTTGAGAATTTCCCACAAGTCATAACAATATATTTTCATCTTACCTCTAAATTTGTACATAAAGAACATAGAAAAAACATTTAATTTCTTTTTTTAAAAATATTTATTAACATCATTTTAGTTTCTAACTCAATGTTACAATGTATTTCTACATATATCTGATAATTGTTGAAAATGCCCATGATTTCTGATAGTGTGAAGTTTTTGAGGAGTCCTCTTCAGATGAGTCCAGACATGAGGAAGCTGGTGTGCTGGGAGCAGACCCTCTCTTTGCTGCACCTTTCTGAAACAGAAATAACATTTTTTTAAAGATTCAATGTCAAACTTTTGATACCACAAGAAATACTCCTTTAAATATTTAACATACCATATTCACCAAACAACCCCCCCCCCAAAAAAAAAAAAAAAAAGCCGATTTTGTACAGATATTCTAAAAAATCCTACCTGATAGTTTGCCCCTCCAACTTGGTTCAAGTTTGGGGCATTCTTCAATGTTCTTAGGCTTTGCCCCGAAATGGTATCATATTGTCCTTCATGTAGTTTCAGATAAATCCTTCGACATGCTCTTGCAATTATTAAATTCGCAGATTTAAAACCTCTTCATAAACAATACAAACATATCATTTAAGACATAAGATATGAATATAAAAAATTAAATTACACAATCTGAAAACATGTGGTTTAAGTATAAATTAAGTCAAATTCAGTGACTCGATTAAGTCATAAACTTTTAGAGACAGATGTATAATGATTAAAAATAATAGAGCCCAGAATTCTTTAATTGTGCCAAACATTGTATGTGAGGATATGCATAGATTTGTGAATTGATTTTTCCAATATTTATCACACTTCACAGAAGCTTGAGTGCAATGTGGGGTTGGCAGGCCAGTACAGAAATAGCCATATGTGGGTCACAGCTTGTTGACATAACGGGGGTCATACAGGCCTGGTGAGGGCACAAGGTGCAACCTCCCTTATGTAATTGGGTCAATTGACTAAGCCAAATTAGATGCACATGTGAAAGATAAATACTCAATGTCTTAACTCAGCATTTAAATATATATTCATGAATGTTCATGCCATAAGTCTCACAATAATTAACACACTCATTTACATACCTTAATTTCCGAATTGTAGCTCTAAAACAAAGATGTGGCCTTGTGTTGTTGTTTGCTGTTGGAGAACCAAGTCTTCACTTTTCAAATTTGAGTGGTGACAGAGTCAGCATTACATACACTTATAATTCAAACATTCTGTATTGGGAGTTATTTATTATACAGGTGTATGTATATTACCTGACCTGAATGGTATAATTATTAATCATATCATCATGTAAAATAATGGCAAATTTAGTAGTGTTAACCTATTTTTCTAATTCTAATATGCAGTTAGAATACAAAAATAATATTTGCAGGGGTGTGGAGTAGGACTCCATCTCATGGAGATGGAGGGGCTATTAATAACCGATTAACCCAGTGATGTGTACATTGGTTTGAAATAACTGTCAAATGGACAAATTTGTAAGTTGTTGGAAGGATTCAGTATAAAATATGAAAATATCAAGGTCAAACATTGTTGTCATGTTTTCTTAACATTACCTGCATGTGTTATTCTTAAAACCCTAAAAATTGTGATTTTGACCTCACCAAATAACACCAAAACATTCAAATTAACTATTTCGTGCCAGTTTCATAATGTCACTTTCCATAATTAGTGTCCAACATTATTAAAATATTTACCAATCATAATTTCTATAACCGAGCCAAACCATTTTCTCTCCAGTTTCATAATGTCACTTTCCATAATTAGTGTCCAACATTATTGCTGTCTTCTTCCCAACAAGGACTCTTGCACTTTGCTTATTGGTCTTGACAAACTCTTGTCTTGCTTTCACTGTCACATCCCTTTCATAGAAGTCAGATTGAGCAAAGTATAGCCCAAATCTTCCTGTGTAAAAGAGGGTTCTCCTGTCATTTCCTTTCCCATATGGGTCCTCAGACTCTTTCATAAAACCAAGTCGTATGCCTAACCAAGGATTGACAGAGAAGCATGGGTTACGCTGGAAGAATGAGGATGGTACTAGAGACCTCTTGTACAATACTAGTGTTCCTACTGGAACCAGATACCTTTCCTCGCAGAATAATTGGTCTGTCAGTGTGATCAAGCCTGATATCAGATTTATATCATGCTCATCGATTGGGAGTCCAGTGTAGGATTGGGACTGTCCCGGGGGAACCAACTGTGGCACATCTAGTACACTGACCATACGATCATCACTGCCCCATCTGTGGATCTGTTGAAACAGAGTTGTCAAAATAGGTAGACACTCGAGCATGAGACAAGACTGTGGTAACTCATCCACCTTTCCAATACCCCTTGTGATGGACACTTTTCGCTGTACATGGCCAAACACTGGATCGGTCGCCATTTGATCTATCCACGGGTAATGATCAGACAAGCTTCTCATGAGATCCATGCGAGCATGTCTAAGTCGTTTCTCTTTCTTATCGAGATTTAGATTGATGAAGACCCAGTGATCATGTTCTAACCTACTCCAAATGCGAAGCATGTCCAGTTGGTTATCGAATTGATGTATGGGTGGTTCTTTGGTGATAGCCAAAGTTTCTAATATCTCACTATCTTCGCCCAGTGAATGCATTGTAAACACATTACATAATTACACACAGGCTTTAAGTTGCTAATACCTTGTAGTTAAAAACTAAATAAATCACAAAAGGACCCAGCATATTTTTTATTGTTTTTTATTGCTTTATTCTTACAATACATTTTATAAATCACAAATGGACCCAGCATATTTTTTTTGTTTTTTATTGCTTTATTCTTACAATACATTTTATGTACAATCATGAGTCTTCAACCTTTTGTTATCATGCACCTCTCCACAAGAGTCATTGTCCACTTCTCGCTTCCTCTCGTTTAATCTAAGTGCAAAGAATCGCTCATCTTTATATGCCTTTACTGCTCCTCCCTCTTCTGCGAGACCCTCGGCTGTATCCACTGAGAATGACTCATGTGCTGGGAGTAATTCTGGCCTCCCTCTCAATGGCATGTACAAGCAGTCCATCTTTTGTGCTGTCTTCTCAATGTCCATTTCTAGTTGCTCTCTATCAATGACCACTCCTGGCTTGCACATTTCAGCCCACTTTTCGTCTCTCATCATGAGGTGCTTTGCGGCCAGCTTGCGCAGTCTATGCTTTGGATGGAATGTCACACAGCCATTTTTTGTGGTTTTCATGTTGAACCTCTTCAAGTAGGATGCCAAATAAGGCTCACACTTACCATCATCACCAACCACTTTTCCTTGACATTCAAATGTTGGCAGTCTTCCATTTGGAGAGCGAAGAGCAACGTCAGACACGTTGATGAAAGTAATGGAGTCCTTGGCCTCCTGTGTCTGATAGACTGTCTCTCTGTCAAACATCATGATAGTCTGTAAGTCAGTCATGTCTTGACAAAGGCACCTCTCAACAAGCGTCCTGGCAAGGTTTGCCTTTTCGTCCACAATGCCTTCCAGCAGCCTGATCTCTTGCAACACACTCAAGTGCACCTTGACCTTGTGATTCTTGTCTCTCATAAAGAGGGGAAGAGGATGATTGAGCTCCACATCCAGCTTGCTTGAAATTGATTTGGGATTATCCACTCCCCATTCTCTGAGATCTTTTGACTGTATCACAAAGTATCCACGAGTGGCGAACTGACGCTTTGCAATACACCTAGTCAGAATCAATTGCCTCCATTCGGCAACATCCACATCTCTGTCATACCTACTGTCAAAGATGTGCACGTGGGCATGCCATTTTTGGTTGGACTCAAACACGGGTGTTATCCTTTTGTCCCAGTTGGAGCAATGTGATCCCACAGTGTCCCTTGTGGCTGTGCTGTACAATTCACTCTTTGTCAAGTCCAACTCCATGTATCCATCATCACCAAAAGAGGGTGACTCAGATGACAGCATCCTCTGTGCAACCAGCTCTTGCAACACCCTGAGGCGACACTTTCCAAAATCAGGACACACATCGACATGGTGTCGACCATCTCTGACAATGGATTCTGAGTCAGCGACCAATGCCCTCTCCCTGTCGAGGTGATGTAGGAAGGTCATGGGTTTCACTATGGCAGATGGAATGTTCAGACGGACGTAATCGTTGGAAAAATTGCCATTGAACACGTTTCTGCCCCATTCACAAGATTTCTTTCCCTGAACAATGTCCAACATACACCGTGTCACGTAAGATGTACATTCAGTCATCTTATCTTTGTTCTCCTGGGCATACAGCTCTGCTGCATATCCTGCATGAACATACAGCTGAAACACCTTTGACTCTCTGCCATTGAAATAAGGACCTTGTTCATACTTCATACGAATACATGGCAACCTGTTACTGTCCTTGCAGATATACTTCTCTTCCAGTCTGTGAAAGAGTTTAGTCAGGGACTCATCCAACACTTTGGTGCGATGCCTCTTGAGTTCTTCGCAGATGAGTCCAATGCTTGTGTTCTCAATGACCAAGTACTTTACATTCCAGGGTTCCATCTCTGTGTGTAGGTTGGGCTTGACAAGGTGTGAGCAAACGACATTCATCAGTTGTCTGTCTGGTTCTGTCAATTGAACAACCAGTGTTGTAGCACTCAATATGTCTGCTGGGTCAACCACCACTCTGGTCATGTGACGACGTATTCTCTCATTTTCGCCCCTCTTCTTCAGAGATCTCTTCATGATGCTTGCCAGATATGAATTGTATTCATCCAAACTCTGCCCGCATCTAGGCAGATTCACTCTGCACCCAGAAGGAACACATGCACACACTTCCAGAACTGCTCTCCACTGAGCAATCACTTCAGCTACAGTCTTGATCAACATGGTCTTCCTGCCAGTTAGAATTTCTTCCGTAATGAATCCCATGTCAGTCATCACATCTTCAATCTTCCTCAGTGTCATGTCCATCTCAACTTTGTCGAGTGACTCGCTCTTGTCCATGGGCTTAATGGTTGTCCGTACATATTTTCTGTTCATGTCTTCAGAGATAAAGTACCTAATCAATGAAAACTGTTGTGGAATGTGCTCGCTGTCCAAAGTTTCCAAGACAGATTCAGTCTCCTTCTGATTCACCCCCACGTTTATGCTTGGAATGTGAAAGATCGTGCATCTATTCTTCACACTAGAGCACACATAAAAGCCATTTGCAAGGATAATGGCTGACCTGTCATCCAATGCATAGTCTACTGACTTTACCCACTTTTCACCTTGTTTGGTCTTTGCTACTCTGCCTCTGATGTTTGTTGTTACTCCACTGTCATAGACATTTTTCAGTGTCACAGCCTCTAACGAAGTGTTACAGCCAAATGCATTCTTACCACCCTCCCCAGACTGCCACTCCTCAATCAACTTCTGACCCAGCACTGTCTCATACTCATTTTCAGAAGTCAGCGTGTGTGCTCTGGTGGTGGAATAGTGTTCATGTTGAGAAGCAAACTCATTCCCAAGCTCTCCTCGGCCATTAGAAATCATTTGCAGCGCCTGTGTGGCAAATGATTTCCCTGCCCCTGTGGGACCATCGAGGACCACTATGGGCTTGCACTTTTGTGGCGAGAAACTGATGATGTTGCTTATGATGAAGAGAAAGAATTCCACACTCAAATGGCATACACCAGTGTTGGTTGCCATTGTTAGAAGCTGCTTGGCAAACATGTCCTGGTACGGGTCCACACCGGCAGTCAAGCGTGTCAGTGAGCAGTTTTGTTTACCATATTCATTACTGTCTCCATTGAGACAACCACTAGGAAACACATCTTTCATGATTTTTGGCACGACTCTATTTTGCACTTCTCTTGCCTTGCTCATCTCTTGTTTAGGATCCATCATAACGCTCTTGTAGTGGCCCAAGAAATATCCCTGGTAGGCCTTATCTAGAAAAAGGTGGCTCACATTGGCATCCTCGCTCTTGGCGAGCATATGAAACATTTCCTTTAAATGATCAAGAGCGGGATATAGTGTAGGTCTCAATGCATTACTGTGGTTTGGGGTTTCTGTCACCTTTTCCATTGCAGCACTAAGCATTTCACTGGCAGCATGTTGTGTTCTGTGCACTTCGTCAACCCGCCTTGGTCTCTGGGGTGGGTTGGATCGACATGATGGACCAAACCATGCCTCGTCATCATCCTCATCATCATCCTCATCTTCATCCTCATTCCCGTCATTGTCGCTGTCTCTGAAAATACCCTTCTCCACTTTCTTTGCAATTTTCAATATTGCCTCTGGGGGTTTATAAAGCTGATTCTCTTCAAACCAGTGATCTTTAGATACATGATCTTCTACCACATCCCATGCTACCCTGTCCGTCAGGTTCAACTCATAACCCCCACCACTGCATCGATAGATGTGATCCCACATGTAGAAGGTTGCACATCTCCTGTACATGTTCAAGAGCTTGTGTTGCTTCATTTCCAGGCTGTCCAATAGAAGTCCTATGCTGTGTATGTTGCATTCACTGTTTTCAGCAGTGACGTCACATTGCAGAGTTTTGCCGAGGCTGATGAGTTCTGCATATTCACCACAACATCTGTTACTCTCTTCAAAAAGATAGCGAGGAGAAAGCAAGTTTGCCCTGCTAGACCAACTCTCGGCAAGGTCCTTCTTCCACAGAGCTAGTGGCATGATTTGTCTATAGTTGTGGTATTCCTGAAGGGCACGATCCAATGCAGATAATATCGTGAACCCACTTGACTTGTCCGGTTTCATCTCAGACTTGGCATCTATCATTGTGCCATTGATGGAATCAAACTTGAGAAGCCTTTTCTCTAGTTCAGCAAAAGGTTGTGCCAAGGCATCCACCTTACGCATGAAACCATTGTTCATCGCCAGTACACACTTTGCAGCAGTTGTAAAGTTTTCTTCGAAGGCTGCCTCCTCAATCATGACCAGGAGCATGAACCCCTTACTGGCCCCATGGAGTTGTACAGGAACAAAGTTCTCCTTTTCAATAAGGAACACCCTGGCCTCCATCTGTTTGCCTCGAAATATTCTCACCACAGAGAGCACAAAGTTAAACAGGTGTTTGATGTAGTCTGGAGAGTATTTCAAGCAGTTATGATGAATGTCCTTGGCACGAAGGTCAATGCACATGGACACCATGGGTTTTTCAAAGGTGATGACAGACTGTGTCACAGTATAATCCTCTAAGCAGTATTTGCTGTGTGGAATATTCATGCTTATGTTGTCAGACTTCTTTTGTTTGTCTGAAGAGAAATTAGTATTTCATTTAATTATCTACATGGGACAGTTGTGCAAAATCGAATTTTGAAACCACATTGAATATGTTGGAGTTACTTCATCCATTTAATGTGTGATGAATGATTGGTTATTTAATGCATTTCCTTTCGGCCAGACAACAAATGCAACGAATGCAACATATCAGATTGCCATTGATCAATTTTATTTCTTGTCAAACACAACACATGTAATCCGACTGATCCCCATTTTTGCAAGGAAATGATTTCTCTTTATATTCAATACATCATGTTATATTTTTCTGTCCCAAATATATTTGAAAGGAATGCGTCGGCCCAATCATCCTCAATGGATGAAGGAATGGTCATCCCCGTGGGTTGCACTGGTTCTGTTCTTCTGTCTTGCATAAGAATATTCAGCTGCTGTTGCATGCATGACAACTTTTCAGAGAATTCTCTCTGTTGGGCAAGATGAATTTTCTTCAATTCCTCCAATTCCATTTCCAACTGGTTATGATATTCCTCTTTAGTATATTCCCTTTCTTGTTTAATGATGTGTGTAGCAGATTCTCTCTGATTCTGATGTGAGTCTGTATCATCTTCAATCGTTGCATTCTCGTCTCTTTCATTGCATTGTGAAACTTTCTCTGGTACCACTCTGCTCAGTACATCAACATTGCTCCATTGGTAGTCGTTTTTCTTTAACAATTGAACCTTATTGCCATTCAGGGTGACGGTTCCCTGTGCCAACATATTATTCACAAGGCCAGCAACAACAGACACACCATACCTGCCAAAGTTCTCTTTCACATCCCACCTAGGATGACACCATATGTTGGGAGCAGTGTACATGTTGTCTCCTTCTGAAAGATTTACCAACTCAGATCCACCCTTTGTTTTAACAGGCCAGTTGGCCATCGGGTTCCTTTCGGGCATGATCACGCCACCTTCTTCATCCACAATTTGAACGCCATATCTCCTTTGGGTGTGTGTAGATGGCACCCCCATGCTGACTTGGACGAGGCCATCGCCACGTTTACAAGTACAGAATGTTGTCTCCAGTCCCTTCATTTTCATCCTCATTTTGCTTGCCTGCTGGTGAGTTGTAATGAATTCAAACTTTCTGTTAAGCGACAGCACCATTTTGAAACGTGTAGTCACCACATTGTTCCTATGTTCTTTTCCACATCTGTCTAAAAACGTGTTGTACATGTACATCTCCGTCAGATGGCACTCTTCCGGTTGAGTGAAAGATATGTCCCATCCCATTTCATGGATGGTGGTCATCATTTCTTGTTTGATGCTCTTCAACGTTGCACCACCATCAAAATTTGTTGGAATGAAAAGTGTCACAGCTATACCATGGCTAGTATCACCACTCGAGTTTCTCTCTACCTCCATGTCCAACTTGAGTTGTCCCGCATTAGACGTGGAAAATACCAACTCATACTGGGGAAGCTCATCTGTGCTCTCAATGCCTTTGGGAAGAGTCACTCCCTCACTACAGTTGGGTACCTTGTAATGCACTTTCCTCGAGCATCCCATGTCCATTGTACTGTGATTGCTTGTCTCTCTTAGCACAAAACCAGACTGGTCTTGCATAATGCCCTCTCTGCAATATAGACAATTGGAATTCAAAACTCTTCTCCTTGTTCCCTCTGGGTCGTTTGAAGTCCACAGGTCATTTTGTCTGTCGTGACACAAGTGGCAAACAATGCTCACCTGGAAGAGGATGGCATCAAACTTGCTCAATGCCATTATTCCTCTTACTCTATCTTTGTCACACACACTATAAAAAAATCCACCTTTGTCTAGTGGTTGTGGGTTCAGTCGAATGGCACCACAACTGTAGAGCTGCTCCAAATAGAATGCTTGGACTCGGAGTGAGACCTCAGTGCAAGTAGTCAACAGCATGGGTTTCAACGCACAGCCCAATGCCCTTGTCTTCTCACAAAAATTGACATCGTAGAAAGAGGTGCCCTCCTGAATTGTCCTGGTGGTATCCAATGCACACAGTACAGGAAAGTCACTGCTCCTGTTGAGTCTCTTCCCTATGTTTTTGACATCCGAGTTGGGTTTCATGTTAAAAATGCTTCTGTACGTGCGATCACATGCTTGTGAAAAGGTGAGCGTTGCCCCGAGAGCCTTTCCAATCCAGACAGGATCACCCACCACCAGACAGCTGACTTCATTCACCACGTCTGGACAATTTGTGTCCCATTCAATCCCGTTGTTCTGATCAAATCTATTTTCTGTGGCATCTAATTGGTCCTGAACAATGTTGGCATTGCTTTTCCGCACTGAATCTCTTGGTGGTTCCAGCCACTTGTTTGTGTGCTCCAGAAAGGACAGCCACCACATGGTCTTGCAGTGAACACGGACTAGGTCATACCACTCAACATCTGCCAACTTTGTCCTCATGCTATATTCATCATGTGTTCTATGATTTGCCAACTCCTCCAAGTTGCTCCTGCGATACACAGGCATTCTTGGGTCTTTGTGAATGTCCATCCTGTCATTGAGAAACATTTGGTTGCAGTCATGCGTTGAAATCATGGCTACAACCTTGCCACTTTTCAATCCATCATCTGCCCTTTTACCCATGACCCGACTTCCATTTGGCACGAGAAACTCCAGATTGGATTCTGTACTTCGAGGAAGAAGTAAACTCTTCAAAGGCTCTGTTGTGCATTGAGCAACTCTGGCTTGGGAAGTATTCTGTTTCGCGTCAAAGAGTGATCCACTAACATCATACAGTGTTTCTGATGCGACTGAATGTTCATTGTGATGATCTTGGGGTTCTCCCTGTGAAGAATCTATATTGTGTGCTGTTTCCTCTGTTGTTATCTGTTTTGTCTCTAATGGAGTGGGCAGCTCTTGTTCACAAACAGATTGTTTTTCAGCCTGCAATTCCTCTCCCTCTATACAAATCTTCTTGGTGGGCTGCTCCTCTCCATTGGGGCGATTTCCGTTTCGCATGCCATTTATCCTCTTCAAATAACGCCTATCTTTTCTGCTTTTCCAAGTCATGGCTAATTTCTTATCCTTGTGATCTGTGAAAAAAGATAATAGTATATTAAGCAGTGCAAAATTCAATTTTTGGTCAGCTAGATACAACTTTGCAATATTATTCCAATTATTTATAATTTACTGTCCCGTATTCTTTATTCTAACATTTCTGTTTGGATTTCATTTGGTACAAGCTAATTTTGTGTCCCTAACCCAAAAGAAGTGACATGAGAAAAACAAGTCGATACCATAATCTGACCTTTGGTATAATAAAAGTTGGGCAATCACCATGGTTTGATGGCTGAGTACACTTCAAGCATATTTCTGATTAAATAAAGGAAAATAAAAGTATGAAACATGTGTTTTGTGTGACACTGGGGAATCAAACATGACAAAAGTGTTTCAATAAACAACACGGAAGAATGTTCGTGTTTTAATTTTTCTTCTTCTTTATTTTCAGCTTTACATATATATTGCATATTTAAATAATTCAGACTATCCTTAACTCAGTCAAAATACAAAGGTTCTAACATATCTTCCCTATCTTATAGTTTGACATCTTAAGAATATACAGCTCCAGGTACAAGAATTGTTGAGAATGGCCAATATTTAATATCTAGCCTTATATCTAACAGAAATAAAATGACAAAGAGCTCCTGGCTTGAGACAGGCTTGGCGTGGTTACAAATCACAAAGCCTCAATTTCAGGCTTCGCAATTTGCTCTCCCACTTCAATTTGTCCATTTTTTTCTTCAGAGTAAGGAGGTCTAATATCACAGCTTTCTATCAAAATAACCAAATAACCTCCTGACCACTTAAATTCATTATTTCATTTGTTTTTGTATTGATTTCTTGGCATCAGAATTCTTTCCTTTAGGTTTGTATTGTAAGATTGGTTAGTATTATTAGTTTGGTTAGAATTGTTAGTCTGGTTAATATTGGTAGTTTGGTTAGTATTGGTGGTTTGATAAGTGATTTGATTATTTAGTGATAAGGGCAAAAAAAGAAAGAGTTCTGATGCAAAGAAATACTTTTGTCCAAAAGCTTGAGTTGTCTTGGTTTAAATAGCAAGATGCAACGCCAAGAACCAGAAATGACAATATTTTTGTGTGGGAGAAAGGATGATAGCTGTCAATTTCACAACTACTTTCCTTTGGACTACCACTGACTGATTGGTTGCCAGTCGGCGTCGGCGCACACTAAATAAAACATAACGAAGATCAGTTGATCCGTAGCACTGATGCCCCTCCCTAGGAAGGGTCACATCAGCCAATAGTTCACAACTGATCCCATATAAAAATTCAAAAAGGTGAGATACTATGTGCACATGTTAAAAGCTTCAACTCAATGCATTGAAAACGCCACCTCAATCCAATATCAATGCTTTGTGTTAACTCTTCTAACATGTGCACAATATTGAGTTTCTCACCTGACACCTTCCAGACTGACCGGTGCCAGTCGGTGTCAGCACACACTAAATAAAACATAACGAAGATCAGTTAATCCGTACCAAACTGATGTCCCTCCCTAGGAAGGGTCACATCAGCCAATAGTTCACAACTGATCCCATATAAAAATTCAAAAAGGTGAGATACTATGTGCACATGTTAAAAGCTTCAACTCAATGCATTGAAAACACCACCTCAATCCAATATCAATGCTTTAGGTCAACTCTTCTAACATGTGCACAATATTGAGTTTCTCACCTGACACCTTCCAGACTGACCGGTGCCAGTCGGTGTCAGCACACACTAAATAAAACATAACGAAGATCAGTTGATCCGTACCACTGATGTCCCTCCCTAGGAAGGGTCACATCAGCCAATAGTTCACAACTGATCCCATATAAAAATTCAAAAAGGTGAGATACTATGTGCACATGTTAAAAGCTTCAACTCAATGCATTGAAAACGCCACCTCAATCCAATATCAATGCTTTGTGTCAACTCTTCTAACATGTGCACAATATTTAGTTTCTCACCTGACACCTTCCAGACTGACCGGTGCCAGTCGGTGTCGGCACACTAAATAAAACATAACGGAGTTCAGAAGCTTACACAACTGAACTCTAAAAAAATTCAAAAAGGTGGAATGCCAAGAACATTTCAAGATATTGTTGAAAACCACACACCAAAAAAAAGAGCCTTCAACATTATCTGTCCATGGTCTCTTTTTGAGACAAAGATTCAGCACTAATCAAAATCAGCGATGACCTTTCATCAAATGCAAACCCCGTACACCTTCCAGACTGGCGGGATGCCAGTCGGTGTCAGCACACACTAAATAAAACATAACGAAGATCAGTTGATCCGTACCAAACTGATGCCCCTACCTAGGCAGGGTCACATCAGCCAATAGTTCACAACTTCTCCCATATAAAAATTCAAAAATGTGGAACACAACGGCATCTCCAGATACCACTAAAAACCCACATCACTAAGTTTTTAACACTACCAGGAGATGACCATATCTACGAGCTGAGTTCAACATCAACACAAGAACTGGATTGATGATCACAAAGCTAGCACGTGTCCACGACACCTTCCAGACTGACACGTTGTCAGTCGGTGTCAGCGCACAATAAAAAAAGTATAAGGAGGACAGCTGCTTCCTTCCTGATATCATGCCCTACCTAGGCAGGGTCCACAATACCAGTATTCCACACCTGCCCACAAGAAAAAAGTGAAAAATGTAGAACACCACAACCATTTTGGAATAATGTGTGAACCTCATACCACAAAGTCTTCACGTTATCCTAAAGTGGTTGCTTGAGACTGTCAGTGGTGAGCTACCATTCCACTGGGTGAATATCTTACTATAGCTTCTCATTAGGCCTACTTTGACAAATGAGAGCCAGAGGTTAGCATCCATCACACAATGGAACAATGACTCACTTAACGTCCCTGATGAACTACAGACACTTTCCAGATTTGAACGCTTGTCAAATCAGTGTCACCGCCAAAATGGTAAAATATAACGAGGAAGCTTCAGCTTCCACCCACGCTAGCACAGCGAACTGCACTCCATATGGGTTTTCACTGCTGCCTCCCATAAAAAAATTGAAAAGAGAGTGGAGTACACTCAAATTTTGAAAAAAATCTGTTCACGAGCAGATTAAAGCCCCATTTCCATATGTGCAATCTGTATTGAAGTGCGTAGAGAATCATTTTTTTTTATTTTACTATCCATCTGTTGCATGTTTCCAAAATTTCCCAGACTACATCACGGACTGCACATATGGAAACACAGCTTTAATCTTCTCAATTGAAACAGAGACACCTTTACAGACCAACCGGTTGTCAGTCAATGTCTATTGCGCACCAAAAATAAAAAATTAGTGGTATGCACAAAAAAAGAAAAAGAAAACTTTGAGACTTACCATATATCAGCACACCCATAATGACGATTCAATTACCCATTATCTCCCCCTATGCTGTAAATTTGCAGCTTTCGTCCACGTTTCACTGGCTTGACGCAAGATCGAACGTTACCAGAGTGACATGGAGGAAAGTTTCATCAAAAAGTTTCATATTGTGTGTGATGTGAAATTTAAAAAAATGGTGAAACACCTTGGTCTTCAGAATAGCCACTCCACCACGGCATGGGCCTTCAAGACACCCGAAGGGCGAGATAGCATCCACCCCACAATGAAATGGGCACCCGTCTTACCAAGTGCTTCGTAGACACCTTCCAGACTGATCCGGTGACAGTCGATGTCTATGGCGCACCCAAAATCAACTTAGTGACGGTGGTGTGTAAATTAAAAGGATTGAAACACAGGGACTTATAATCAGATCAACCCCTAAAATGGATAGATCTGAATATAGACCCTGCGCTTCATGAGTGTTTGTTTGATCAAGTGTTCAGGGTGAGTTCAATATACCTAGCACAGAGATTTTTATAAAATTGTGTGACTACCAAAGCCGGTAACTCCCCACACCCTAACTCATGGACCTGACGATGAAATCTCTCCCGATAACCTCCTGGTGGGATTAGCGTATCGGAACCTTGCCATCAGCGTAACCCCAGGGATGTGGGCGAACCCACTATCCCCTTTACCATTCGCATGGAGAGACTCATCTGCGGACATGAGCGGGCCAAGGCAAGCAGCAAAGCTACCAGAACCTTGGAGGGACGTGAATGCAAAGAGATCGAATCGCATACACTGGAGTGGACCACACGACCGAGAGGCCATGTCTTTCAGGCAAGCAGCCCCACATGATCCTTGTGCCAGGCTTATGATTAAACTCAATTAAGGTTAAAGACGTGCAACGAGATAGAGATCTAGACCCTATATTTATTACAGGGTCTTTCTCCATTAGAAACAAACACTCAATAAAAAAGCACCTTCCAGAGTCAGTCATTCATTTCTAATTTCTTTTCATCTTTTGATGCCAATGTTTCCTAAATGTTGTGTTTCAGTCAATGAAATGTCTTGCCAAAATAAATGAAAAAAAACCTTGTCAAGTGTTGAGATGGCATTAGTTTACAAATTAGGCAACATGACAGGGTGCACAGGTTCAGATACTAGATTGTGAAAAAGGGGAAAGCCTTATAATTTCTATGCTTCGTTGGCACCGTTAGGTTTCCACATAGCCATTATAAGACACGTAAATTTAATATTCAACCCTTGTTCACACTCTAGTGACCTCCTGTTCGGTTACCTCTAACTATTGCCATCCCATGACTTGACAATGGTTCTAACAAGATTTTGAGACTTAGTTTCAGAGAGGTTTGTAAATTATTGTTTTCAGACTGACTCTGCAAGGATAAAATAAAGTTGCTCCCTTCACCAGCAAGCAAAGAACACTCGACATCCACAATGGATATGTCATCATGCACCTCGCTATATGATGGAAGAGAGGAAAGAAAAAATAATACTGTGTACTCACTGTTCAGGCGATGAATTTCTCCTCTTCACTTGCTTCAATTTTCTGCTCAAGTTGACTTTCCAGACTGACCGAATGCCAGTGAGTTCCAAGCGCACAATTTACCAAGCACAAAGATTTTTATTAGGTTGTGTGACTGCCAATGCCGGTAACTCCCCACACCCTAGCTCATGGACCTGACGATGAAATCTCTCCCGATAACCTCCTGGTGGGATTAGCGGGTCGGAACCTTGCCATCAGCGTAACCCCAGGGATGTGGGCGAACCCACTATCCCCTTTACCATTCGCATGGAGAGACACATCTGCGGACATGAGCGGACCTAGGCAAGCAGCAAAGCTACCAGAACCTTGGAGGGGATGTGAATGCAAAGAGATCGAATCGCAAACACTGATGTGGACCACACGACCGAGAGGCCATGTCTTTCAGGCAAGCAGCCCCACATGATCTTTGTGGACACCCCTTTCCTCCTGACTGACCGAATGCCAGTAGGGTATCATAGCGCACACAAAAAAATACTTGCTACAAAAAAAAATTAGATACCCTTTCCTCCTGACTGACCGAATGCCAGTGGGCATCAAGCGCACACAATCTCAAGAGATTGATAAAAAATCTGAAAACAAAAATGACACCCCTTTCCTCCTGACTGACCGAATGCCAGTAGGGCATCAAGCGCACACAGTCTTTGCATTGAAGACAACTCCACTAACTTGGCAGGACTGTGAGCTTCAAGAGGGTCCTCTATCCACTCACAGGCATCAGAGGCTAATGAGAGTTGAAATCAATGTGACACCCTCTTCCTCCTGACTGACCGAATGCCAGTAGGGCATCATAGCGCACAAGTTACCAAGCACAAAGATTTTTATTAAGTTGTGTGACTGCCAATGCCGGTAACTCCCCACACCCTAGCTCATGGACCTGACGATGAAATCTCTCCCGATAACCTCCTGGTGGGATTAGCGGGTCGGAACCTTGCCATCAGCGTAACCCCAGGGATGTGGGCGAACCCACTATCCCCTTTACCATTCGCATGGAGAGACACATCTGCGGACATGAGCGGACCTAGGCAAGCAGCAAAGCTACCAGAACCTTGGAGGGGATGTGAATGCAAAGAGATCGAATCGCAAACACTGATGTGGACCACACGACCGAGAGGCCATGTCTTTCAGGCAAGCAGCCCCACATGATCTTTGTGGACACCCCTTTCCTCCTGACTGACCGAATGCCAGTAGGGTATCATAGCGCACACAAAAAAATACTTGCTACAAAAAAAAATTAGATACCCTTTCCTCCTGACTGACCGAATGCCAGTGGGCATCAAGCGCACACAATCTCAAGAGATTGATAAAAAATCTGAAAACAAAAATGACACCCCTTTCCTCCTGACTGACCGAATGCCAGTAGGGCATCAAGCGCACACAGTCTTTGCATTGAAGACAACTCCACTAACTTGGCAGGACTGTGAGCTTCAAGAGGGTCCTCTATCCACTCACAGGCATCAGAGGCTAATGAGAGTTGAAATCAATGTGACACCCTCTTCCTCCTGACTGACCGAATGCCAGTAGGGCATCATAGCGCACAAGTTACCAAGCACAAAGATTTTTATTAAGTTGTGTGACTGCCAATGCCGGTAACTCCCCACACCCTAGCTCATGGACCTGACGATGAAATCTCTCCCGATAACCTCCTGGTGGGATTAGCGGGTCGGAACCTTGCCATCAGCATAACCCCAGGGATGTGGGCGAACCCACTATCCCCTTTACCATTCGCATGGAGAGACACATCTGCGGACATGAGCGGACCTAGGCAAGCAGCAAAGCTACCAGAACCTTGGAGGGGATGTGAATGCAAAGAGATCGAATCGCAAACACTGATGTGGACCACACGACCGAGAGGCCATGTCTTTCAGGCAAGCAGCCCCACATGATCTTTGTGGACACCCCTTTCCTCCTGACTGACCGAATGCCAGTAGGGTATCATAGCGCACACAAAAAAATACTTGCTACAAAAAAAAATTAGATACCCTTTCCTCCTGACTGACCGAATGCCAGTGGGCATCAAGCGCACACAATCTCAAGAGATTGATAAAAAATCTGAAAACAAAAATGACACCCCTTTCCTCCTGACTGACCGAATGCCAGTAGGGCATCAAGCGCACACAGTCTTTGCATTGAAGACAACTCCACTAACTTGGCAGGACTGTGAGCTTCAAGAGGGTCCTCTATCCACTCACAGGCATCAGAGGCTAATGAGAGTTGAAATCAATGTGACACCCTCTTCCTCCTGACTGACCGAATGCCAGTAGGGCATCATAGCGCACAAGTTACCAAGCACAAAGATTTTTATTAAGTTGTGTGACTGCCAATGCCGGTAACTCCCCACACCCTAGCTCATGGACCTGACGATGAAATCTCTCCCGATAACCTCCTGGTGGGATTAGCGGGTCGGAACCTTGCCATCAGCGTAACCCCAGGGATGTGGGCGAACCCACTATCCCCTTTACCATTCGCATGGAGAGACACATCTGCGGACATGAGCGGACCTAGGCAAGCAGCAAAGCTACCAGAACCTTGGAGGGGATGTGAATGCAAAGAGATCGAATCGCAAACACTGATGTGGACCACACGACCGAGAGGCCATGTCTTTCAGGCAAGCAGCCCCACATGATCTTTGTGGACACCCCTTTCCTCCTGACTGACCGAATGCCAGTAGGGTATCATAGCGCACACAAAAAAATACTTGCTACAAAAAAAAATTAGATACCCTTTCCTCCTGACTGACCGAATGCCAGTGGGCATCAAGCGCACACAATCTCAAGAGATTGATAAAAAATCTGAAAACAAAAATGACACCCCTTTCCTCCTGACTGACCGAATGCCAGTAGGGCATCAAGCGCACACAGTCTTTGCATTGAAGACAACTCCACTAACTTGGCAGGACTGTGAGCTTCAAGAGGGTCCTCTATCCACTCACAGGCATCAGAGGCTAATGAGAGTTGAAATCAATGTGACACCCTCTTCCTCCTGACTGACCGAATGCCAGTAGGGCATCATAGCGCACAAGTTACCAAGCACAAAGATTTTTATTAAGTTGTGTGACTGCCAATGCCGGTAACTCCCCACACCCTAGCTCATGGACCTGACGATGAAATCTCTCCCGATAACCTCCTGGTGGGATTAGCGGGTCGGAACCTTGCCATCAGCGTAACCCCAGGGATGTGGGCGAACCCACTATCCCCTTTACCATTCGCATGGAGAGACACATCTGCGGACATGAGCGGACCTAGGCAAGCAGCAAAGCTACCAGAACCTTGGAGGGGATGTGAATGCAAAGAGATCGAATCGCAAACACTGATGTGGACCACACGACCGAGAGGCCATGTCTTTCAGGCAAGCAGCCCCACATGATCTTTGTGGACACCCCTTTCCTCCTGACTGACCGAATGCCAGTAGGGTATCATAGCGCACACAAAAAAATACTTGCTACAAAAAAAAATTAGATACCCTTTCCTCCTGACTGACCGAATGCCAGTGGGCATCAAGCGCACACAATCTCAAGAGATTGGTAAAAAAATCTGAAAAAAGGCTTGGATTCCTTAATCTTTCCACAAAAACTTAAATAAAAAACCTTATCGTTCACTTACACACTAGATATATTTTTGACAAAAATGGTAAACCTTGTCAAGTGTTGAGATGGCATTAGTTTTCAAATTAGGCAACATGACAGGGTGCAGAGGTTCAGATACTGGATTGTGAAAAAGGAGAAAGCCTTATAATTTCTATGCTTCGTTGGCACCGTTAGGTTTCCACATAGCCATTATAAGACACGTAAATTTAATATTCAATCCTTGTTCACAGTCTAGTGACCTCCTGTACAGTTTCCTCCAACCATTGCCATCCCATGACTTGACAAAAGTTCTCTTGTAATTTAGACACTAAATTCAATGGCAGAGTAAGAATGATTATGCTTGACCAAAACATCTGCCTTTCAAAATGTCTGATGTGCATCAATTGATGCCACACATAAAGATTGTCAAAATAAAATTTCAAAATTGAAATAAAGATAGATAGACCCAGCCGGCCACCGGGAAGAACTAAGGTAAAATAGATGAAGTGAAGAGGGTCCCTCCACCCTCGCGGGATTTTACAGAGGGTCCCTACACAACTAAATGTAAAATGCACTGCCTAAATAAAATAAAATTGTCCCAATTCCGTTTAGTAATCATATAATACATAAGCACCCTAGTTGAAAAGATTTGTAGAAAGAGATTGAGATATAATATAATAATCCCCTTCCCCATGAGAAAACTCTCCTTACCAGTCAGCAAAACACATTCGTCAGCCACTCGTCATTTCTTGGTGAGGACGATGAATTTTTCCTCTTCAAGGATGACTTGAACCATTTTTTTTTTTGTCCACCAATGGATGGTTTCGCACACCTCAACCTGTAAACCTGTCTAAAAAATCTTCAAGATAATTTGTTAATAGAGCTGCAAGGCAAATCCACCAAGGGATGGTTTCGCACACCTCAACCTGTAAACCTGTCTAAAAAATCTTCAAGATAATTTGTTAATAGAGCTGCAAGGCAAATGATATTTGTCAACAACATATAATCAAATTATAGATGAAAAGAAATACAAATATAAAAAGACATGGAAACAAAGATACATTCAACAATTTCACTGTGGTCCCATGTGCCCATCCATTCTCCATGATCCTACAAGTTAAAGAAAAATGTGTACATCAATTCTATCATGCTCTGTCATGTGTCTTTTTCCCTACATGGCCCTAAATGTCACAGTATTTGATTTGCACCAAGCAAGCATTATAAATTTTGTCTTCCCTACATGTGCCTAACACCGTCCGTCTACAATGCTTGCTTGGCCACACTTGAACTCCCTGCAGTGAGCTCAAGAGTCTTCCCTACATGACCCTATGTCACCGTTCATACAAAACACACATTCAACCCTACAATATGCAAGCAACATTAGTACATCATATCAATTTCAACTCAAGGATGAATAGATTATATTCTACTGTATCTCACCTTCATGTCCCTACTTCTATTCCCTACATGTCCCTGTCATATCATGTTTCATGTGAAGGCACACATTCAACCTTACAACAATCCTGTCACATTAGTATCACCACTCATGCTTTAAAAATTTGTCAAGTTGTCAGTGAATGATCGCCTATTCCCTACATGTCCCTGCCATATCATGTTTCATGTGAAGGCACACATTCAACCTTACAACAGTCCTGTCGCATTAGTATCACCACTCATGCTTTAAAACTTTGTCAAGTTATCAGTGAGTGATCCCTACATGTCCATATCTTTCCAAAATACCCATATCTTCCCGACATTTCCATATCTTCCCGACATTTCCATATCTTCCCTACATGTCCGTATCTTAGAAAGCGTACCAGATGAAAGCATCTCTCTTCATCATGCTCATGTGTCAAATGATTGAATAAGGCTTAAAATCACATTCATCAGCCTTTGTCATTTGGTGACAAAACAAAAAGAAAAACCTGAACTTACCTATTGGAACTAAAGAAGGACTATGTCCAAGGTTGAGAGTCCATATACATATGGGGTCTTTCAGTTGCTCTGCGACAGAAGCAGATACAACCCCCTATTAGTTAGCCTCTTACAACATGCAGGGGATACAGTGGGCCTATTCTTTTGCCCCGAACCCACAGGGGAACTCATGTGTCTAATCTCAGTGTCAAACCAAAATCTCCAAACACATACTCAACCTGAAATAAATATTTCCTACCTGATAGACTTGGATCTTTCTCTCCCCTTGGTCTTGACTGTCTGTAGGACTCCTGCTTCCCAATCTCAGGAACCAAAAGGGATGGTCTCTCCGTTGTGCCTGTTGTAGACTGGCTTTATCTGTAAAAGCAACCACATATGAAACATTATGAACCTTAGTGCAAAATTGGTTTTTCATGGGTATCGTTTTTGTGGTCTCTTATCAAATTTGCTAATGTGAAAACAAGACAGTATGAACAACATATGAAACATTATGAACCTTAGTGCAAAATTGGATTTTCATAGGTATCATTTTTTGTGGTCGCTAATAAAATTTGCTAATGTGAAACCAAGAATGAACATGTTCCATACATCTTTCCATGGTGCATGACTATCATTCCTGCACAAGTGTACTTGATGTGAAGCACAGACTGAGGATGTAGAACAATTCTCCCAATTCTCCCAAGCTGTCTCATTGTCAAAGCAAGGTGGGCTGCCAGATGAGATGAGACTGGTGTGATTCATCAGCTATGTCATTCTGTCTGACTGCCAAGCTCCCACTTTGTGGTATCCGACTTATCTGCAAGATTGTAAAATAAATACGAAGGTAAGACTGGTATTTTTACATTTCATCAAGTCTCAATAGAACATGTCACAGCTCTATCATACTGCCTGACTGCAAGCTCCCAACTCTGTCTGCAAGGCTGGAAAACAAAAAATGTGTAGGGTGAGACTGGTGTGATATTCACTTTCATCAAATCTCAAGAGAACATGTCACAGCTCTATCATACAACCTGACTGCAAGCTCCCATTTTGTTGAGTCCAACTCTATCCACAAGGCTGTAAAATAAAAATGAAGATCAGACTTTGCATTTCATCAAGTCCCAAGAGAACATGCCACAGCTCTATCATACTACCTGACTGCAAGCTCCCAACTCTGTCTGCAAGACTGGAAAATAAAAATGTATGGGATGAGACTGGTGTGATATTCACTTTCATCACATCTCAAGAGAACATACCACAGCTCTATCATACAACCTGACTCTCAAGCTACCACTTTGTTGAGCCCAACTCTGTCTGCAAGGCTGGAAAATAAAAGAATGTGTAGGGTGAGACTGGTGTGATATTCAATTTCATCAAGTCTCAAGAGAACAGCTCTATCATACATTGGTGTTTTTTTACATTTCACCAAGTCTCAATAACCTGTGTCACAACTCTATCATACAACCTGACTGTCAAGCTACCACTTTGTTGAGAGCCCAACTCTGTCTGCAAGGCTGGAAAATAAAAGAATGTGTAGGGTGAGACTGGTGTGATATTCAATTTCATCAAGTCTCAAGAGAACAGCTCTATCATACATTGGTGTTTTTTTACATTTCACCAAGTCTCAATAACCTGTGTCACAACTCTATCATACAACCTGACTGTCAAGCTACCACTTTGTTGAGAGCCCAACTCTGTCTGCAAGGCTGGAAAATAAAAGAATGTGTAGGGTGAGACTGGTGTGATATTCAATTTCATCAAGTCTCAAGAGAACAGCTCTATCATACATTGGTGTTTTTTTACATTTCACCAAGTCTCAATAACCTGTGTCACAACTCTATCATACAACCTGACTGTCAAGCTACCACTTTGTTGAGCCCAACTGCTGGCTGCAATGTTGGAAAATAAAAATGAAGATCAGACTTTTGGCTGCAAGGCTTGAGAATAGAAATGGAGATCTGACTGGTGATTTTACATTTCATCAAGTCTCAAGAACACATATCACAATTCTATTATACTACCCAACTGCCAATCTCCCACTTTGCTGAGCCCAACTCTTGTAGGCAGGGCTGGAAAATGTTTGGGATGAAACTGGTGTGATATTCAATTTCATCAGGTCTCACACAGATATACATAGCTCTCTCATACTGCATGACTATCATACTCCCACTTTATTCAGTCTGAATAGCAAGGCAAGATGAATGCATCTCATATCAAACAAGATACTGTCTGATTGCCCATTAGAGAGAGAGAGAAGAGAGAGCTATCATTCATTCTCACTTACTTGGTAAGCATGATAAGATGATTCTGTCAAGCTAACTGACTGTCACAACACAATATTCACCAACCCTTACCTCTCAAAGCATGGTTGTGTGGATGATGAGTAAACTGTATCAGACTGATGTGTTTCATTTTCATTGGCAACCCATGGCTCAGGGAAGAATGATTTAGCAACTGTTGGGTTGTCCACAAAAACTACAAATTTTCTGAAAATATTTCTAAGTCCACAAAAACTAAAAAAAAGTCTAAGGCCACAAAAACTACAAATTTTCTGAAAATATTTCTAAGTCCACAAAAACTACACATTTTCACAAAAGAAAATACTTTCTGAATAATTTTCAGTAGTCAACAAAAATATCATTGCAGTGAGATGATGTTTCATCACCCAATCATATCCTAAACTAGAGATTGATTCAATTCAACACATGTAAAAACCCTATTCTATAAAAACTTTCTTGAATCAAGTGAATAAGCAATTCATACTTGACAAAAAGACTGAATGACTTATTTGCATTCACCAAGCACAAGGATTACTTTTGACATATGATAATTGTGTGACTGCCAAAGCCGGTAACTCCCCACACCCTAGCTCATGGACCTGACGATGAAATCTCTCCCGATAACCTCATGGTGGGATTGGCGAGTCGGAACTTTGCCATCAACACAACCCCAGAGGATGTGGGCGATGAGTAAAGTACACTCAGCAATACATCAAAGCTCGCCTCCCCTGCGAACATCGCATTGCTTCCTCATGTACAAAACTCACTATCCTCCTTTTACCATTCGCATGGAGAGACACATCTGCGGACATGAGCGGGCCAAGGCAAGCAGCAAAGCTGCCAGAACCTTGGAGGGACGTGAATGCGAAGAGATCGAATCGCAGACACTAGAGTGGACCACACGACCGAGAGGCCATGTCTTTCAGGCAAGCAGCCCCTACTTCCACACTTTGTCAAAATCATCATGCCAGGTTTAGGTAACAAAAAGACATCCTATACAATAATCACTAAACATACAATCCTAACAATCTCAAATTCAGTGAGTGAGATAGCAAGTAGACTAGACAGGCCTTTGTTGCCATCTCACTTCTTTACATCATAGCATGTACCTTTCTGTTACATCTGATTCATGCAAGGGAGCTGTAGGGCAGAGATCCAACATCAGACCAATCTCAAGCCATACAGTCCAATTGCATGCCCAGTGTGGAAAGGGTGTATAGTGTGTCACTCTAGTAAAAAGTGTGTAACATGCATTGTACTCACATTTGGAAGGCTTGTCTTCAATCGCAGATCTCCATTGGGATCGATGTGAATGTAGCAATCCATGAAACCTGAAATGAGTTCAAATGACTATTAAAACATCATTCAACTGAGGTTGTCTCCCTTCTGGGACCACAAATCTGAAGATGGATAACATATCATCAATCCACAGGTCAATACAGATTTGTTATATACTGCATGCAAATTAAGTAAAAAACACTTCTTTTGGGAGAATTTCACCCCTTGTGGGGCCACAAATCTACAAAAGAATTACATATTATCCTTCTACATGTCAATACAAAGATTTCAATATACAGTATACAATAAAGTAAAAATGGATAATTTCCCCCCTTAATTGGGGTGAAATACCCCTTAGGGGGCCCCAAAACTGAAAATGAATGCCAGATTCTCACTCTACAAGCCGACGCGAAACTTTTGATATGCTACATGAAAAATTCAAGATGGCCGCCATTTTTTCAAGATGGCCGACTTTTTTGTAACAATTTTCAAATAATGTTCATAAATGTAATATTTGGTATGAAAAACTCAAAAATGCCATCGAAAATGTCCTACAAGAAAAATTAAGCAAATTAGCACATTTTGAAAATTGAAAATTTTCTAAGTCTCCAAAAAATATTCAGAAAATTTTCTAAGTCCTCAAAAAAATAAAAATCTGAAAAATTTTCTAAGTCCTGAAAAAATAAAAATCTGAAAAATTTTCTAAGTCCTCAAAAAAATAAAAATCTGAAAAATTTTATAAGTCCCAAAAAATTAAAATCTGAAAAATTTTTTTAAGTCCCAGAAAAAATAAAAATCTGAAAAATTTTATAAGTCCTGAAAAAAATTGGACTTAGAAAATTTCTTAAAACTTTCTCCATGGAGGCCCTTCTCACCTTGCCTTCCTTGTGATCCAGCTTCCAAGCCTTCCCCTCTCAGAGATTTTCCCCTTCTCAGCAAAGCCTTGGTCCTTCTGGCATGGAGGCCTTCCTTGGAGAGAGGTGTGTTTCTTCTGGAGTCAAGCAGCAGACTGACAATTTTCCTGTGGGGAGCTCCTTATAAACACTTTGGATGGAACCATCTAGAACTTACCAGAAGGTCCAATCTGATTGGTCAAAAATGAAAAGTGATGATGTCACAGTGGTAGGTTGCCATGCCAATGGTGCCAGGCTGTGATCTGAGCAGAAAATCCAATTTTGCAATGCCTCTCAAAACTCAGGCTCCATGAACAACCATACAAACCTGCTTCAAATTAGTTCTATTGGAGCTACATGGATGTGTGATACATCAAATTGATGGCCAAAATGATGGCCAACATGGAGGAGATGTGAACATATAAAAAAAAATAAGTATGTCTTTTTATTTTTGGTTTCTACCTGAGTCCTGTGATGCAGCATGACACAGCACAATGTCAATGGCAGTGTGAGTTGAATGCAGCTGGTTGGATGTCCAAATTGAACATGGCCATCCAGGCACAACTGGATCATTTGTGTCTGTCTGGGTGACAAAATATTGCATTTTTTTTACATTCAGAGTGACATTAGGTCTGTGAAATATGGAAAAATTGATGGGCAAAATAATTTCATGGTGACAAAAGGCTGTGGGCAAGAAGATTTCTGGGTGACACAGATCATTTTCTGAGTGACAAATTCTGGTCATCAACATTGATGATGAATTCAAAGTGACACACATTCAAAGTGACAGTAATTCTAGGTGACAGAAATTCCGTGTAACAATGATTCTAAGTGACAGAAATTCAGTGTACCAACCTTTTTGGGAGTGACAGAAATCATCGGCTCCCGTCTTGTTCGCTCCGACGAACAGCAGACGTGTTCGGGAACGTTCGAGAAGATCCGGGAAGATTTCCGCAACTCGAGAACGGCAAAACAGAGAAAATATTATGAAAAGTAGTTTCTTTTCTTGCGTTCACGACCAGAATATTTTGCTAGAATTAATCTTGTATATGTTTTGAGACTTTTCAATAATTTTGATGATGTTTTGGACGTTTTATGGGGCGATTTGTTCAAAATTGACTGCGGCTGCATCTGCGGGACCGCCATCTTGAGCTCACCGAGCGAGGAACCGCGAGGAAGACGAACACGACATCGGGGGTTATATTGTCTCAAATAATGGTAAGAAATACTTTATCAGAGCGGGAAACTGTGCGCAAGAATGTATAGCATTGACTGTAGAAGTAAGAGACTGATCCACGCAGCCGTTCCCGGTGAAATTTAAATATTTTGAAAGAAATAACAAAGCGGGCCTTCGTGGCCGGACATATCTTTTGATTCTTTTCATCTTTGTCAAAATTGAAATGTTCGTGCCTCCCGCCGTTTCACGGCCGAGCATTTTGCGTAATATTTTCAATATTCTTGTCAGTTTTATTTTACACAACTATTTGAACATCTTTGATTCGTCAAAATTGAAATGTTCGTGCCTCTCACGGCCGAGCATTTTGTGGGATTTCTCAATATTCTTGTCAGTTTTATTTTACACAACTATTTGAACATCTTTGCAGATTGGCGGGATGAATGCTTTGACCACCACGGCTCGGTCATCGATAGGAAAGAAGTTCACAATCCGGCGGACAAGAATGCATTTCTGTATAAAAAAAGGTAAGAAATCGCACCAAAATACATGGAACAATTGCGTGTTATCATATAATATTTAATATCAAAATCTGAGACAAATCCCTGCAGTCATTCGCTCATAATATTCACTTTCTGTTCTAGCTACCAAGTAATTTTCATTTATTTTATATTTGCTCTGCTTTGTTAGTTATTTTGTCTTCAATTCTATTAAATATCTTTGTCAAAATTGAAATGTTCGTGCCTCTCACTTTCACAGCCAAACATTTTGTGGGATTTCTCAATATTCTTGTCAGTTTTATTTTACACAACTATTTGAACATCTTTGCAGATTGGCGGGATGAATGCTTTGACCACCACGGCTCGGCCATTGATAAGAGAGAAAGAAGTACACAATCCAGTGACTAGAATGCATTTCTGTATAAAAAGGTAAGAAAGCGCACAGAAATACATGGAACAATTGCATATTGTCATATACTATTTAATATCAAACTCCGAGTCAAATCCCTGCAGTCAGTCGCTCATAATATTTACTTTCTGTTCTAGCTACCAAGTAATTTTCATTTATTTTATATTTGCTCTGCTTTGTTATTTATTTTGTGTTCAATTCTATTAAATATCTTTGTCAAAATTGAAATGTTCGTGCCTCTCCCTTTCACAGCCAAACATTTTGTGGGATTTCTCAATATTCTTGTCAGTTTTATTTTACACAACTATTTGAACATCTTTGCAGATTGGCGGGATGAATGCTTTGACCACCACGGCTCGGCCATTGATAAGAGAGAAAGAAGTACACAATCCAGTGACTAGAATGCATTTCTGTATAAAAAGGTAAGAAAGCGCACAAAAATACATGAAACAATTGCATATTATCATATACTATTTAATATCAAACTCCAAGTCAAATCCCTGCAGTCAGTCGCTCATAATATTCACTTTCTGTTCTAGCTACCAAGTAATTTTCATTTATTTTATATTTGCTCTGCTTTGTTAGTTATTTTGTGTTCAATTCTATTAAATATCTTTGTCAAAATTGAAATGTCCGTGCCTCTCACTTTGTGGATTTTCTTTTTCAATATTCTTATCAGTTTTATTTAACACAACTATTTGAACTTCTTTGTAGATTGGCGGGATGAATGTTTTGACCACCACGACTCGGCCATCGATGGGAAAGAAGTTCACAATCCAGTGACAAGAATGCATTTCTGTATAAAAAGGTAACAAAGCGCACAGAAATACATGGAACAATTGCATGTTATCATATAATATTTAATATTAAAATCTGAGACAAATCCCTGTAGTCATTCGCTCATAAAAAAGAAATGTTCACTTTCTGTTCTAGCTACCAAGTAATTTTCATTTATTTTATATTTGCTCTGCTTTGTTATTTTATGTTCAATGCTATTAAATATCTTTGTCAAAATTGAAGTGTTTGTGCCTCTCGCCGTTTCACAGCCGAGTATTTTGTGGATTTTCTTATCAGTTTTATTTTACACAACTATTTGAACATCTTTGTAGATTGGCAGGATGAATGCTTTGACCACCACGGCTCAGTCATCGGTAAGAAAGAAAGAAGTTCACAATCCGGTGACAATAATGCATTTCTGTATTAAAAAAAGTTAAGAAATCGCACCAAAATACATAGAACAAATGCTTAATATTATATAGCATTTAAATATATAAATCTTTTCTTCAAATATACACTTGTCCGACTTTGTCAATTGCTTTATGTTCAATTCTCTTTTACCCCTCAGGCCAAATGGTCCTGCAGTGTATTGTTATAACTTTCTCAAAACTGAAATGTTTGTGCCTCTTGGCATCTAAGCTCTTCACAGCCAAACATTTTTGTAGATTGGTGGGATGAATGCTCTGACTGCCACAGCTCGGCCATCGATAAGAAATAGAGAAGTATACAATCCGGTGATGAGAAGGCTTCATTTCTCCATAAAGAAGGTAAGGAATCCCACCAAAATACATGGAACAAATGTGCAAGATCATATTGCATTTAATATCAAAATCTTTGCCTCAAATATAAATTTGTGCAGCTTTGTCAATTGTTTGGTGTTCAATTCCCTTTTACCCCTCAGGTCAATTGGTTATTGTTAAAACCTTCTCAAAACTGAAATGGCTGTGCCTCTTATCATCTAATCATATCAGCTCTTCACAGCCAAGCATTTTGTGGATTTATTCCTTTTCAATATTTGACATTCTAAATTAAACATATTGACATTTTTGTTTTGCAGAATGGAAGAAGAATACCTCAAATGCCAATGTAAGGCCATTGTGAAGAAAGAAGTTATACAGCGACAAGAAGGCACCAAACCAGCATTTAGACAATATCAGAGATTTAACATGCATAAAGTTTTATAGTTTTGAAATATTTATTTTGCAAATGGAAAACAATATTATCAGAAAAAAAGCAGTTTAACTGCTTGGATGTTGCCAGCATGAATGCCATTATGTTTATTAAGAAAATTGAAACTGTTTAGCATGACACTATTTTTTTCATATGAGCTAAAATGAGGTAAACAGCTTTTTTCGAGTGCGAGACCAAGGGTGTATCGTGAGATGTGGTTCGAAACCATGCTTCAGCTGGGCACACCCATTACCTCAAATAGTCTCATACGAAATCCATAGGCTCATGCCATGAACATTGTCAAATTAAGCTTGTTAATGAAATAGATAAAATCATAACAGCACTTTACATTTTTCTTTATTTTTCTTATTCCATTCATGTAGTAACAAGGATAACAATTTTATCAATCTAACAACCACAAGTGGAAATTAAGTTGTCACACTGGTAGGTTTTTCTCCTGTGATCAACTCCATAGAACCCTTTGTTTTGCAGTGTTGTCAATCCAAATGTATCCAGTGCAATGCAATATTTCTCATGACTTCACATAAAACATGTCTCGCAGATCTGATTATATGTATTTACATTCACACAAGGGAACATTGCTCTCAACATTTTGTACAAGTCCACATTTCAATACATTGTCTGTACTTAACCCTTATTATGACAATTCTCAACATAAGCCTGCAAACAATACTTATTGTATGAGGTTCATCACATTTTTATTTTAAAAAAGAAACCATTTTCAAAATATTCAAAATGTGGAGTTGTCAGAATTCGATTATGACAGCCATGATAGAAATCATCAAATCATGTCAACTGTGTGTGCTTAAAGTTCATGGATTGATGGGTGACACAAAATAAATGTGATCAGCAGGTCAATGATAAAATAGATAAAATAACAAATCATAACCCTTCACATTCTTTATTCCATTCAGAAAGAAACAATGGTAACAAGTTGCATATCAATCCTCCAACCAGACAATGAGAATTTTTGTTGTCACAGTGGTAGGTTTTTCTCTCGAGATCAACTCCATTAGAGAGAACTTGTATATCTTCATCACTGCTAGTTGACAATTGTTAAACAAAAAGATAACATTTTCTACAAAAATTTACCCCTCAACATTTTTCATATGATATTAGAGTGTGTATCTAACATGAGATTATACGAAGTAATGGGTGTGCCCAGCTAAAGCATGGTTCTGAACCACATCTCACGATACACCCTAAAACTTACATTCACAAAAAGCTGTTTACCTCGTTTCACCTCATGTGAGATACAAGTATCATATGAAACTGATGCAATCTGTTATATCAACAATGTTGACAAACAGAAAGACAGGTTTTTGGTTGAGATATTCAGTCAGAAAGTGCTTTTTTAAAATATATTGTTTTAACTGATAAATAATACATTTTTTGTATAATTCTTTATCTTAAAATTTAAAGCCCTTTTGTCATTGACTCTTGATCTTCTTGCTTTTCTTGATGGCCAAACTGTTGAGATGTACAATATTTCAATTATGGAAAAGGGTATTTCAATAACCCACAAACAAGGCCAATTGGCTGGGGGGTAAAAGCAGGATAAATATAAAATTAATGAAAGGTACTATCATAGTAGATGGATCAAAAGACGTACATTCTTTTTTCTTATGTAACAATATCTGCTGGGATTTGTCTTATACTTTAATATTAAATGTTCCATTTGGTCGGACTTCTTTCTTCAAAATTCAAGACTTCTTGTCACTGGATTGTGTACTTCTTTCTTTCTTATCAGTGGCCGAGCCGTGGTGGTCAAAGCATTCATCCCGCCAATCTGCAAAGATGTTCAAATAGTTGTGTAAAATAAAACTGACAAGAATATTGAAAAAAGAAAATCCACAAAATGAGAGGCACAAACATTTCAATTTTGACAAAGATGAAAAGAATCAAAAGATATATGTCCGGCTAGAAGGCCCGCTTTGTTATTTCTTTCAAAATATTATCATATTTTGTTTTAATTTTCACCGGGAATCAACAAAGCAGAGCAAATATAAAATAAATGAAAATTACTTGGTAGCTAGAACAGAAAGTGAACATTATTTTTTTATGAGCGAATGACTGCAGGGATTTGTCTCAGATTTTGAAATTAAATATTATATGATAATATGCAATTGTTCCATGTACTTTTGTGCGCTTTCTTACCTTTTTATACAGAAATGCATTCTTGTCACTGGATTGTGAAATTCTTTCCCATCGATTGCCAAGTCGTGGTGGTCAAAATGTTCATCCCGCCAATCTGCAAAGAAGTTCAAATAGTTGTGTAAAATAAAACTGATAAGAATATTGAAAAAGAAAATCCACAAAATGCTTGGCCGTGAAATGGCGAGAGGCACGAACATTTCAATTTTGACAAAGATATTTAATAGAATTGAACATAAAATAACTTACAAAGCAGAGCAAATATAAAATAAATGAAAATTACATGGTAGCCAGAACAGAAAGTGAACATTATTTTTTTATGAGCGAATGACTGCAGGGATTTGTCTCAGATTTTGATATTAAATATTATATGATAATATGCAATTGTTTCATGTACTTTTGTGTGCTTTCTTACCTTTTTTTAATACAGAAATGCATTCTTGTCACCGGATTGTGTACTTCTTTCTTATCAATGGCCGAGCCGTGGTGGTCAAAGCATTCATCCCGCCAATCTGCAAAGATGTTCAGATAGTTGTGTAAAATAAAACTGATAAGAATATTGAAAAAGAAAATCCACAAATGCTCGGCCGTGAGAGGCACGTACATTTCAATTTTTACAAAGATAATTAATAGAATTGAACACCAAATAACTAACAAAGCAGAGCAAATATAAAATAAAATGAAAATTACATGGTAGCTAGAACAGAAAGTGAACATTATTTTTTTTATGAGCGAATGACTGCAGGGATTTGTCTCAGATTTTGATATTAAATATTATATGATAATATGCAATTGTTTCGTGTATTTTTATGCGCTTTCTTACCTTTTTTTTAATACAGAAATGCATTCTTATCACTGGATTGTGGACTTCTTTTCTATCGATGACCGAGCCGTGGTGGTCAAAGCATTCATCCCGCCAATCTACAAAGATGTTCAAATAGTTGTGTAAAATAAAACTGATAGGAATATTGAAAAAGAAATTCCACAAAATGCTCGGCCGTGAGAGGCACGAACATTTCAATTTTGACAAAGATGAAAAGAATCAAAAGATATATGTCCGGCCACGAAGGCCCGCTTTGTTATTTCTTTCAAAATATTATCATATTTTGTTTCAATTTTCACCGGGAACCAACAAAGCAGAGCAAATATAAAATAAAATGAAAATTACTTGGTAGCTAGAACAGAAGATGAATATTATGAGCGAATGACTGCAGGGATTTGACTCGGAGTTTGATATTAAATAGTATATGATAATATGCAATTGTTCCATGTATTTTGGTGCGATTTCTTACCTTTTTTTATACAGAAATGCATTCTTGTCCGCCGGATTGTGAACTTCTTTCTTATCGATGGCCGAGTCGTGGTGGTCAAAACGTTCATCCCGCCAATCTGCAAAGATGTTCAAATAGTTGTGTAAAATAAAACTGACAAGAATATTGAGAAATCCCACAAAATGTTTGGCTGTGAAAGTGAGAGGCACGAACATTTCAATTTTGACAAAGATATTTAATAGAATTGAAGACAAAATAACTAACAAAGCAGAGCAAATATAAAATAAATGAAAATTACTTGGTAGCTAGAACAGAAAGTGAATATTATGAGCGAATGACTGCAGGGATTTGTCTCAGATTTTGATATTAAATATTATATGATAACACGCAATTGTTCCATGTATTTTGGTGCGATTTCTTACCTTTTTTTATACAGAAATGCATTCTTGTCCGCCGGATTGTGAACTTCTTTCCTATCGATGACCGAGCCGTGGTGGTCAAAGCATTCATCCCGCCAATCTGCAAAGATGTTCAAATAGTTGTGTAAAATAAAACTGACAAGAATATTGAGAAATCCCACAAAATGCTCGGCCGTGAGAGGCACGAACATTTCAATTTTGACGAATCAAAGATGTTCAAATAGTTGTGTAAAATAAAACTGACAAGAATATTGAAAATATTACGCAAAATGCTCGGCCGTGAAACGGCGGGAGGCACGAACATTTCAATTTTGACAAAGATGAAAAGAATCAAAAGATATGTCCGGCCACGAAGGCCCGCTTTGTTATTTCTTTCAAAATATTTAAATTTCACCGGGAACGGCTGCGTGGATCAGTCTCTTACTTCTACAGTCAATGCTATACATTCTTGCGCACAGTTTCCCGCTCTGATAAAGTATTTCTTACCATTATTTGAGACAATATAACCCCCGATGTCGTGTTCGTCTTCCTCGCGGTTCCTCGCTCGGTGAGCTCAAGATGGCGGTCCCGCAGATGCAGCCGCAGTCAATTTTGAACAAATCGCCCCATAAAACGTCCAAAACATCATCAAAATTATTGAAAAGTCTCAAAACATATACAAGATTAATTCTAGCAAAATATTCTGGTCGTGAACGCAAGAAAAGAAACTACTTTTCATAATATTTTCTCTGTTTTGCCGTTCTCGAGTTGCGGAAATCTTCCCGGATCTTCTCGAACGTTCCCGAACACGTCTGCTGTTCGTCGGAGCGAACAAGACGGGAGCCGATGATTTCTGTCACTCCCAAAAAGGTTGGTACACTGAATTTCTGTCACTTAGAATCATTGTTACACGGAATTTCTGTCACCTAGAATTACTGTCACTTTGAATGTGTGTCACTTTGAATTCATCATCAATGTTGATGACCAGAATTTGTCACTCAGAAAATGATCTGTGTCACCCAGAAATCTTCTTGCCCACAGCCTTTTGTCACCATGAAATTATTTTGCCCATCAATTTTTCCATATTTCACAGACCTAATGTCACTCTGAATGTAAAAAAAATGCAATATTTTGTCACCCAGACAGACACAAATGATCCAGTTGTGCCTGGATGGCCATGTTCAATTTGGACATCCAACCAGCTGCATTCAACTCACACTGCCATTGACATTGTGCTGTGTCATGCTGCATCACAGGACTCAGGTAGAAACCAAAAATAAAAAGACATACTTATTTTTTTTTATATGTTCACATCTCCTCCATGTTGGCCATCATTTTGGCCATCAATTTGATGTATCACACATCCATGTAGCTCCAATAGAACTAATTTGAAGCAGGTTTGTATGGTTGTTCATGGAGCCTGAGTTTTGAGAGGCATTGCAAAATTGGATTTTCTGCTCAGATCACAGCCTGGCACCATTGGCATGGCAACCTACCACTGTGACATCATCACTTTTCATTTTTGACCAATCAGATTGGACCTTCTGGTAAGTTCTAGATGGTTCCATCCAAAGTGTTTATAAGGAGCTCCCCACAGGAAAATTGTCAGTCTGCTGCTTGACTCCAGAAGAAACACACCTCTCTCCAAGGAAGGCCTCCATGCCAGAAGGACCAAGGCTTTGCTGAGAAGGGGAAAATCTCTGAGAGGGGAAGGCTTGGAAGCTGGATCACAAGGAAGGCAAGGTGAGAAGGGCCTCCATGGAGAAAGTTTTAAGAAATTTTCTAAGTCCAATTTTTTTCAGGACTTATAAAATTTTTCAGATTTTTATTTTTTCTGGGACTTAAAAAATTTTTTCAGATTTTAATTTTTTGGGACTTATAAAATTTTTCAGATTTTTATTTTTTTGA
Source organism: Amphiduros pacificus (assembly GCA_949316495.1). Classification (NCBI taxonomy): domain Eukaryota; kingdom Metazoa; phylum Annelida; class Polychaeta; order Phyllodocida; family Hesionidae; genus Amphiduros; species Amphiduros pacificus. The sequence goes on from OX439001.1 coordinate 28,719,323, forward strand.
GGACTTATAAAATTTTTCAGATTTTTATTTTTTCAGGACTTAGAAAATTTTTCAGATTTTTATTTTTTTGAGGACTTAGAAAATTTTCTGAATATTTTTTGGAGACTTAGAAAATTTTCAATTTTCAAAATGTGCTAATTTGCTTAATTTTTCTTGTAGGACATTTTCGATGGCATTTTTGAGTTTTTCATACCAAATATTACATTTATGAACATTATTTGAAAATTGTTACAAAAAAGTCGGCCATCTTGAAAAAATGGCGGCCATCTTGAATTTTTCATGTAGCATATCAAAAGTTTCGCGTCGGCTTGTAGAGTGAGAATCTGGCATTCATTTTCAGTTTTGGGGCCCCCTAAGGGGTATTTCACCCCAATTAAGGGGGGAAATTATCCATTTTTACTTTATTGTATACTGTATATTGAAATCTTTGTATTGACATGTAGAAGGATAATATGTAATTCTTTTGTAGATTTGTGGCCCCACAAGGGGTGAAATTCTCCCAAAAGAAGTGTTTTTTACTTAATTTGCATGCAGTATATAACAAATCTGTATTGACCTGTGGATTGATGATATGTTATCCATCTTCAGATTTGTGGTCCCATAAGGGAGACAACCTCAGTTGAATGATGTTTTAATAGTCATTTGAACTCATTTCAGGTTTCATGGATTTCTAAATTCACATCGATCCCAATGGAGATCTGCGATTGAAGACAAGCCTTTCCAAATGTGAGTACAATGCATGTTACACACTTTTTACTAGAGTGACACACTATACACCCTTTCCACACTGGGCATGCAATTGGACTGTATGGCTTGAGATTGGTCTGATGTTGGATCTCTGCCCTACAGCTCCCTTGCATGAATCAGATGTAACAGAAAGGTACATGTTATGATGTAAAGAAGTGAGATGGCAACAAAGGCCTGTCTAGTCTACTTGCTATCTCACTCACTGAATTTGAGATTGTTAGGATTGTATGTTTAGTGATTATTGTATAGGATGTCTTTTTGTTACCTAAACCTGGCATGATGATTTTGACAAAGTGTGGAAGTAGGGGCTGCTTGCCTGAAAGACATGGCCTCTCGGTCGTGTGGTCCACTCCAGTGTCTGCGATTCGATCTCTTCGCATTCACGTCCCTCCAAGGTTCTGGCAGCTTTGCTGCTTGCCTTGGCCCGCTCATGTCCGCAGATGTGTCTCTCCATGCGAATGGTAAAAGGAGGATAGTGAGTTTTGTACATGAGGAAGCAATGCGATGTTCGCAGGGGAGGCGAGCTTTGATGTATTGCTGAGTGTACTTTACTCATCGCCCACATCCTCTGGGGTTGTGTTGATGGCAAAGTTCCGACTCGCCAATCCCACCATGAGGTTATCGGGAGAGATTTCATCGTCAGGTCCATGAGCTAGGGTGTGGGGAGTTACCGGCTTTGGCAGTCACACGATTATCATATGTCAAAAGTAATCCTTGTGCTTGGTGAATGCAAAAAAGTCATTCAGTCTTTTTGTCAAGTATGAATTGCTTATTCACTTGATTCAAGAAAGTTTTTATAGAATAGGGTTTTTACATGTGTTGAATTGAATCAATCTCTAGTTTAGGATATGGTTAGGTGATGAAACATTATCTCACTGCAATGATATTTTTGTTGACTACTGAAAATTATTCAGAAAGTATTTTCTTTTGTGAATATGTGTAGTTTTTGTGGACTTAGACTTTTTTTAAGTTTTTGGGGACTTAGAAATATTTTCAGAAAATGTGTAGTTTTTGTGGACTTAGACTTTTTTTTAGTTTTTGTGGACTTAGAAATATTTTCAGAAAATTTGTAGTTTTTGTAGACTTAGACTTTTTTAAAGTTTTTGGGGACTTAGAAATATTTTCAGAAAATGTGTAGTTTTTGTGGACAACCCAACAGTTGCTAAATCATTCTTCCCTGGGCCATGGGTTGCCAATGAAAATGAAACACATCAGTCTGATACAGTTTACTCATCATCCACACAACCATGCTTTGAGAGGTAAGGGTGGGTGAATATTGTGTTGTGACAGTCAGTTAGCTTGACAGAATCATCTTATCATGCTTACCAAGCAAGTGAGAATGAATGATAGCTCTCTCTTCTCTCTCTCTCTCTAATGGGCAATCAGACAGTATCTTGTTTGATATGAGATGCATTCATCTTGCCTTGCTATTCAGACTGAATAAAGTGGGAGTATGAAAGTCATGCAGTATGAGAGAGCTATGTATATCTATGTGAGACCTGATGAAATTGAATATCACACCAGTTTCATCCCAAACATTTTCCAGCCCTGCCTACAAGAGTTGGGCTCAGCAAAGTGGGAGATTGGCAGTTGGGTAGTATAAAAGAATTGTGATATGTGTTCTTGAGACTTGATGAAATGTAAAAACACCAGTCAGATCTCCATTTCTATTCTCAAGCCTTGCAGCCAAAAGTCTGATCTTCATTTTTATTTTCCAACATTGCAGCCAGCAGTTGGGCTCAACAAAGGTGAAACTTAGCAGTCAGTTAGTATGATAGAGTTGTGATACAGGTTGTTGAGACTTGGTGAAATGTAAAAAACACCCATGTATGATAGAGCTGTTCTCTTGAGATTTGATGAAATTGAATATCACACCAGTCTCACCCTACACATCTTTTATTTTCCAGCCTTGCAGACAGAGTTGGGCTCAACAAAGTGGTAGCTTGACAGTCAGGTTGCATGATAGAGCTGTGGTATGTTCTTTTGAGATGTGATGAAAGTGAATATCACACCAGTCTCATCCCACACATTTTTATTTTCCAGTCTTGCAGACAGAGTTGGGAGCTTGCAGTCAGGTAGTATGATAGAGCTGTGGCATGTTCTCTCGAGACTTGATGAAATGCAAAGTCTGATCTTCATTTTTATTTTACAGCCTTGTAGATAGAGTTGGACTCAACAAAATGGGAGCTTGCAGTCAGGTTGTATGATAGAGCTGTGACATGTTCTCTTGAGATTTGATGAAATTGAATATCACACCAGTCTCACCCTACACATTTTTTGTTTTCCAGCCTTGCAGACAGAGTTGGGAGCTTGCAGTCAGGCAGTATGATAGAGCTGTGACATGTTCTCTTGAGACTTGATGAAATGTAAAAATACCAGTCTTACCTTCGTATTTATCTTACAATCTTGCAGATAAAAGTTGGATACCACAAAGTGGGAGCTTGACAGTCAGACAGAATGACATAGCTGATGAATCACACCAGTCTCATCTCATCTGGCAGCCCACCTTGCTTTGACAATGAGACAGCTTGGGAGAATTGGGAGAATTGTTCTACATCCTCAGTCTGTGCTTCACATCAAGTACACTTGTGCAGGAATGATAGTCATGCACCATGGAAAGATGTATGGAACATGTTCATTCTTGGTTTCACATTAGCAAATTTTATTAGTGACCACAAAAAATGATACCTATGAAAATCCAATTTTGCACTAAGGTTCATAATGTTTCATATGTTGTTCATACTGTCTTGTTTTCACATTAGCAAATTTGATAAGAGACCACAAAAACGATACCCATGAAAAACCAATTTTGCACTAAGGTTCATAATGTTTCATATGTGGTTGCTTTTACAGATAAAGCCAGTCTACAACAGGCACAACGGAGAGACCATCCCTTTTGGTTCCTGAGATTGGGAAGCAGGAGTCCTACAGACAGTCAAGACCAAGGGGAGAGAAAGATCCAAGTCTATCAGGTAGGAAATATTTATTTCAGGTTGAGTATGTGTTTGGAGATTTTGGTTTGACACTGAGATTAGACACATGAGTTCCCCTGTGGGTTCGGGGCAAAAGAATAGGCCCACTGTATCCCCTGCATGTTGTAAGAGGCTAACTAATAGGGGGTTGTATCTGCTTCTGTCGCAGAGCAACTGAAAGACCCCATGTGTATATGGACTCTCAACCTTGGACATAGTCCTTCTTTAGTTCCAATAGGTAAGTTCAGGTTTTTCTTTTTGTTTTGTCACCAAATGACAAAGGCTGTTGAACGTGATTTTAAGCCTTATTCAATCAATTGACACATGAGCATGATGAAGAGAGATGCTTTCATCCGGTACGCTTTCTAAGATACGGACATGTAGGGAAGATATGGAAATGTCGGGAAGATATGGGTATTTTGGAAAGATATGGACATGTAGGGATCACTCACTGATAACTTGACAAAGTTTTAAAGCATGAGTGGTGATACTAATGCGACAGGACTGTTGTAAGGTTGAATGTGTGCCTTCACATGAAACATGATATGGCAGGGACATGTAGGGAATAGGCGATCATTCACTGACAACTTGACAAATTTTTAAAGCATGAGTGGTGATACTAATGTGACAGGATTGTTGTAAGGTTGAATGTGTGCCTTCACATGAAACATGATATGACAGGGACATGTAGGGAATAGAAGTAGGGACATGAAGGTGAGATACAGTAGAATATAATCTATTCATCCTTGAGTTGAAATTGATATGATGTACTAATGTTGCTTGCATATTGTAGGGTTGAATGTGTGTTTTGTATGAACGGTGACATAGGGTCATGTAGGGAAGACTCTTGAGCTCACTGCAGGGAGTTCAAGTGTGGCCAAGCAAGCATTGTAGACGGACGGTGTTAGGCACATGTAGGGAAGACAAAATTTATAATGCTTGCTTGGTGCAAATCAAATACTGTGACATTTAGGGCCATGTAGGGAAAAAGACACATGACAGAGCATGATAGAATTGATGTACACATTTTTCTTTAACTTGTAGGATCATGGAGAATGGATGGGCACATGGGACCACAGTGAAATTGTTGAATGTATCTTTGTTTCCATGTCTTTTTATATTTGTATTTCTTTTCATCTATAATTTGATTATATGTTGTTGACAAATATCATTTGCCTTGCAGCTCTATTAACAAATTATCTTGAAGATTTTTTAGACAGGTTTACAGGTTGAGGTGTGCGAAACCATCCCTTGGTGGATTTGCCTTGCAGCTCTATTAACAAATTATCTTGAAGATTTTTTAGACAGGTTTACAGGTTGAGGTGTGCGAAACCATCCATTGGTGGACAAAAAAAAAAATGGTTCAAGTCATCCTTGAAGAGGAAAAATTCATCGTCCTCACCAAGAAATGACGAGTGGCTGACGAATGTGTTTTGCTGACTGGTAAGGAGAGTTTTCTCATGGGGAAGGGGATTATTATATTATATCTCAATCTCTTTCTACAAATCTTTTCAACTAGGGTGCTTATGTATTATATGATTACTAAACGGAATTGGGACAATTTTATTTTATTTTGGCAGTGCATTTTACATTTAGTTGTGTAGGGACCCTCTGTAAAATCCCGCGAGGGTGGAGGGACCCTCTTCACTTCATCTATTTTACCTTAGTTCTTCCCGGTGGCCGGCTGGGTCTATCTATCTTTATTTCAATTTTGAAATTTTATTTTGACAATCTTTATGTGTGGCATCAACTGGTGCAAAGAGAAGTGAGGTGCACGATGACGCACCCCTCGGGCTGACGAGTGTGTTTTGCTGACTGGTAAGGAGAGTTTTCTCATGGGGAAGGGGAATATTATATTATATCTCAATCTCTTTCTACAAATCTTTTCAACTAGGGTGCTTATGTATTATATGATTACTAAACGGAATTGGGACAATTTTATTTTATTTTGGCAGTGCATTTTACATTTAGTTGTGTAGGGACCCTCTGTAAAATCCCGCGAGGGTGGAGGGACCCTCTTCACTTCATCTATTTTACCTTAGTTCTTCCCGGTGGCCGGCTGGGTCTATCTATCTTTATTTCAATTTTGAAATTTTATTTTGACAATCTTTATGTGTGGCATCAATTGATGCACATCAGACATTTTGAAAGGCAGATGTTTTGGTCAAGCATAATCATTCTTACTCTGCCATTGAATTTAGTGTCTAAATTACAAGAGAACTTTTGTCAAGTCATGGGATGGCAATGGTTGGAGGAAACTGTACAGGAGGTCACTAGACTGTGAACAAGGATTGAATATTAAATTTACGTGTCTTATAATGGCTATGTGGAAACCTAACGGTGCCAACGAAGCATAGAAATTATAAGGCTTTCTCCTTTTTCACAATCCAGTATCTGAACCTCTGCACCCTGTCATGTTGCCTAATTTGAAAACTAATGCCATCTCAACACTTGACAAGGTTTACCATTTTTGTCAAAAATATATCTAGTGTGTAAGTGAACGATAAGGTTTTTTATTTAAGTTTTTGTGGAAAGATTAAGGAATCCAAGCCTTTTTTCAGATTTTTTTACCAATCTCTTGAGATTGTGTGCGCTTGATGCCCACTGGCATTCGGTCAGTCAGGAGGAAAGGGTATCTAATTTTTTTTTGTAGCAAGTATTTTTTTGTGTGCGCTATGATACCCTACTGGCATTCGGTCAGTCAGGAGGAAAGGGGTGTCCACAAAGATCATGTGGGGCTGCTTGCCTGAAAGACATGGCCTCTCGGTCGTGTGGTCCACATCAGTGTTTGCGATTCGATCTCTTTGCATTCACATCCCCTCCAAGGTTCTGGTAGCTTTGCTGCTTGCCTAGGTCCGCTCATGTCCGCAGATGTGTCTCTCCATGCGAATGGTAAAGGGGATAGTGGGTTCGCCCACATCCCTGGGGTTACGCTGATGGCAAGGTTCCGACCCGCTAATCCCACCAGGAGGTTATCGGGAGAGATTTCATCGTCAGGTCCATGAGCTAGGGTGTGGGGAGTTACCGGCATTGGCAGTCACACAACTTAATAAAAATCTTTGTGCTTGGTAACTTGTGCGCTATGATGCCCTACTGGCATTCGGTCAGTCAGGAGGAAGAGGGTGTCACATTGATTTCAACTCTCATTAGCCTCTGATGCCTGTGAGTGGATAGAGGACCCTCTTGAAGCTCACAGTCCTGCCAAGTTAGTGGAGTTGTCTTCAATGCAAAGACTGTGTGCGCTTGATGCCCTACTGGCATTCGGTCAGTCAGGAGGAAAGGGGTGTCATTTTTGTTTTCAGATTTTTTATCAATCTCTTGAGATTGTGTGCGCTTGATGCCCACTGGCATTCGGTCAGTCAGGAGGAAAGGGTATCTAATTTTTTTTTGTAGCAAGTATTTTTTTGTGTGCGCTATGATACCCTACTGGCATTCGGTCAGTCAGGAGGAAAGGGGTGTCCACAAAGATCATGTGGGGCTGCTTGCCTGAAAGACATGGCCTCTCGGTCGTGTGGTCCACATCAGTGTTTGCGATTCGATCTCTTTGCATTCACATCCCCTCCAAGGTTCTGGTAGCTTTGCTGCTTGCCTAGGTCCGCTCATGTCCGCAGATGTGTCTCTCCATGCGAATGGTAAAGGGGATAGTGGGTTCGCCCACATCCCTGGGGTTACGCTGATGGCAAGGTTCCGACCCGCTAATCCCACCAGGAGGTTATCGGGAGAGATTTCATCGTCAGGTCCATGAGCTAGGGTGTGGGGAGTTACCGGCATTGGCAGTCACACAACTTAATAAAAATCTTTGTGCTTGGTAACTTGTGCGCTATGATGCCCTACTGGCATTCGGTCAGTCAGGAGGAAGAGGGTGTCACATTGATTTCAACTCTCATTAGCCTCTGATGCCTGTGAGTGGATAGAGGACCCTCTTGAAGCTCACAGTCCTGCCAAGTTAGTGGAGTTGTCTTCAATGCAAAGACTGTGTGCGCTTGATGCCCTACTGGCATTCGGTCAGTCAGGAGGAAAGGGGTGTCATTTTTGTTTTCAGATTTTTTATCAATCTCTTGAGATTGTGTGCGCTTGATGCCCACTGGCATTCGGTCAGTCAGGAGGAAAGGGTATCTAATTTTTTTTTGTAGCAAGTATTTTTTTGTGTGCGCTATGATACCCTACTGGCATTCGGTCAGTCAGGAGGAAAGGGGTGTCCACAAAGATCATGTGGGGCTGCTTGCCTGAAAGACATGGCCTCTCGGTCGTGTGGTCCACATCAGTGTTTGCGATTCGATCTCTTTGCATTCACATCCCCTCCAAGGTTCTGGTAGCTTTGCTGCTTGCCTAGGTCCGCTCATGTCCGCAGATGTGTCTCTCCATGCGAATGGTAAAGGGGATAGTGGGTTCGCCCACATCCCTGGGGTTACGCTGATGGCAAGGTTCCGACCCGCTAATCCCACCAGGAGGTTATCGGGAGAGATTTCATCGTCAGGTCCATGAGCTAGGGTGTGGGGAGTTACCGGCATTGGCAGTCACACAACTTAATAAAAATCTTTGTGCTTGGTAACTTGTGCGCTATGATGCCCTACTGGCATTCGGTCAGTCAGGAGGAAGAGGGTGTCACATTGATTTCAACTCTCATTAGCCTCTGATGCCTGTGAGTGGATAGAGGACCCTCTTGAAGCTCACAGTCCTGCCAAGTTAGTGGAGTTGTCTTCAATGCAAAGACTGTGTGCGCTTGATGCCCTACTGGCATTCGGTCAGTCAGGAGGAAAGGGGTGTCATTTTTGTTTTCAGATTTTTTATCAATCTCTTGAGATTGTGTGCGCTTGATGCCCACTGGCATTCGGTCAGTCAGGAGGAAAGGGTATCTAATTTTTTTTTGTAGCAAGTATTTTTTTGTGTGCGCTATGATACCCTACTGGCATTCGGTCAGTCAGGAGGAAAGGGGTGTCCACAAAGATCATGTGGGGCTGCTTGCCTGAAAGACATGGCCTCTCGGTCGTGTGGTCCACATCAGTGTTTGCGATTCGATCTCTTTGCATTCACATCCCCTCCAAGGTTCTGGTAGCTTTGCTGCTTGCCTAGGTCCGCTCATGTCCGCAGATGTGTCTCTCCATGCGAATGGTAAAGGGGATAGTGGGTTCGCCCACATCCCTGGGGTTACGCTGATGGCAAGGTTCCGACCCGCTAATCCCACCAGGAGGTTATCGGGAGAGATTTCATCGTCAGGTCCATGAGCTAGGGTGTGGGGAGTTACCGGCATTGGCAGTCACACAACCTAATAAAAATCTTTGTGCTTGGTAAATTGTGCGCTTGGAACTCACTGGCATTCGGTCAGTCTGGAAAGTCAACTTGAGCAGAAAATTGAAGCAAGTGAAGAGGAGAAATTCATCGCCTGAACAGTGAGTACACAGTATTATTTTTTCTTTCCTCTCTTCCATCATATAGCGAGGTGCATGATGACATATCCATTGTTGATGTCGAGTGTTCTTTGCTTGCTGGTGAAGGGAGCAACTTTATTTTATCCTTGCAGAGTCAGTCTGAAAACAATAATTTACAAACCTCTCTGAAACTAAGTCTCAAAATCTTGTTAGAACCATTGTCAAGTCATGGGATGGCAATAGTTAGAGGTAACCGAACAGGAGGTCACTAGAGTGTGAACAAGGGTTGAATATTAAATTTACGTGTCTTATAATGGCTATGTGGAAACCTAACGGTGCCAACGAAGCATAGAAATTATAAGGCTTTCCCCTTTTTCACAATCTAGTATCTGAACCTGTGCACCCTGTCATGTTGCCTAATTTGTAAACTAATGCCATCTCAACACTTGACAAGGTTTTTTTTCATTTATTTTGGCAAGACATTTCATTGACTGAAACACAACATTTAGGAAACATTGGCATCAAAAGATGAAAAGAAATTAGAAATGAATGACTGACTCTGGAAGGTGCTTTTTTATTGAGTGTTTGTTTCTAATGGAGAAAGACCCTGTAATAAATATAGGGTCTAGATCTCTATCTCGTTGCACGTCTTTAACCTTAATTGAGTTTAATCATAAGCCTGGCACAAGGATCATGTGGGGCTGCTTGCCTGAAAGACATGGCCTCTCGGTCGTGTGGTCCACTCCAGTGTATGCGATTCGATCTCTTTGCATTCACGTCCCTCCAAGGTTCTGGTAGCTTTGCTGCTTGCCTTGGCCCGCTCATGTCCGCAGATGAGTCTCTCCATGCGAATGGTAAAGGGGATAGTGGGTTCGCCCACATCCCTGGGGTTACGCTGATGGCAAGGTTCCGATACGCTAATCCCACCAGGAGGTTATCGGGAGAGATTTCATCGTCAGGTCCATGAGTTAGGGTGTGGGGAGTTACCGGCTTTGGTAGTCACACAATTTTATAAAAATCTCTGTGCTAGGTATATTGAACTCACCCTGAACACTTGATCAAACAAACACTCATGAAGCGCAGGGTCTATATTCAGATCTATCCATTTTAGGGGTTGATCTGATTATAAGTCCCTGTGTTTCAATCCTTTTAATTTACACACCACCGTCACTAAGTTGATTTTGGGTGCGCCATAGACATCGACTGTCACCGGATCAGTCTGGAAGGTGTCTACGAAGCACTTGGTAAGACGGGTGCCCATTTCATTGTGGGGTGGATGCTATCTCGCCCTTCGGGTGTCTTGAAGGCCCATGCCGTGGTGGAGTGGCTATTCTGAAGACCAAGGTGTTTCACCATTTTTTTAAATTTCACATCACACACAATATGAAACTTTTTGATGAAACTTTCCTCCATGTCACTCTGGTAACGTTCGATCTTGCGTCAAGCCAGTGAAACGTGGACGAAAGCTGCAAATTTACAGCATAGGGGGAGATAATGGGTAATTGAATCGTCATTATGGGTGTGCTGATATATGGTAAGTCTCAAAGTTTTCTTTTTCTTTTTTTGTGCATACCACTTTTTAATTTTTTATTTTTGGTGCGCAATAGACATTGACTGACAACCGGTTGGTCTGTAAAGGTGTCTCTGTTTCAATTGAGAAGATTAAAGCTGTGTTTCCATATGTGCAGTCCGTGATGTAGTCTGGGAAATTTTGGAAACATGCAACAGATGGATAGTAAAATAAAAAAAAATGATTCTCTACGCACTTCAATACAGATTGCACATATGGAAATGGGGCTTTAATCTGCTCGTGAACAGATTTTTTTCAAAATTTGAGTGTACTCCACTCTCTTTTCAATTTTTTTATGGGAGGCAGCAGTGAAAACCCATATGGAGTGCAGTTCGCTGTGCTAGCGTGGGTGGAAGCTGAAGCTTCCTCGTTATATTTTACCATTTTGGCGGTGACACTGATTTGACAAGCGTTCAAATCTGGAAAGTGTCTGTAGTTCATCAGGGACGTTAAGTGAGTCATTGTTCCATTGTGTGATGGATGCTAACCTCTGGCTCTCATTTGTCAAAGTAGGCCTAATGAGAAGCTATAGTAAGATATTCACCCAGTGGAATGGTAGCTCACCACTGACAGTCTCAAGCAACCACTTTAGGATAACGTGAAGACTTTGTGGTATGAGGTTCACACATTATTCCAAAATGGTTGTGGTGTTCTACATTTTTCACTTTTTTCTTGTGGGCAGGTGTGGAATACTGGTATTGTGGACCCTGCCTAGGTAGGGCATGATATCAGGAAGGAAGCAGCTGTCCTCCTTATACTTTTTTTATTGTGCGCTGACACCGACTGACAACGTGTCAGTCTGGAAGGTGTCGTGGACACGTGCTAGCTTTGTGATCATCAATCCAGTTCTTGTGTTGATGTTGAACTCAGCTCGTAGATATGGTCATCTCCTGGTAGTGTTAAAAACTTAGTGATGTGGGTTTTTAGTGGTATCTGGAGATGCCGTTGTGTTCCACATTTTTGAATTTTTATATGAGAGAAGTTGTGAACTATTGGCTGATGTGACCCTGCCTAGGTAGGGGCATCAGTTTGGTACGGATCAACTGATCTTCGTTATGTTTTATTTAGTGTGTGCTGACACCGACTGGCATCCCGCCAGTCTGGAAGGTGTACGGGGTTTGCATTTGATGAAAGGTCATCGCTGATTTTGATTAGTGCTGAATCTTTGTCTCAAAAAGAGACCATGGACAGATAATGTTGAAGGCTCTTTTTTTTGGTGTGTGGTTTTCAACAATATCTTGAAATGTTCTTGGCATTCCACCTTTTTGAATTTTTTTAGAGTTCAGTTGTGTAAGCTTCTGAACTCCGTTATGTTTTATTTAGTGTGCCGACACCGACTGGCACCGGTCAGTCTGGAAGGTGTCAGGTGAGAAACTAAATATTGTGCACATGTTAGAAGAGTTGACACAAAGCATTGATATTGGATTGAGGTGGCGTTTTCAATGCATTGAGTTGAAGCTTTTAACATGTGCACATAGTATCTCACCTTTTTGAATTTTTATATGGGATCAGTTGTGAACTATTGGCTGATGTGACCCTTCCTAGGGAGGGACATCAGTGGTACGGATCAACTGATCTTCGTTATGTTTTATTTAGTGTGTGCTGACACCGACTGGCACCGGTCAGTCTGGAAGGTGTCAGGTGAGAAACTCAATATTGTGCACATGTTAGAAGAGTTGACCTAAAGCATTGATATTGGATTGAGGTGGTGTTTTCAATGCATTGAGTTGAAGCTTTTAACATGTGCACATAGTATCTCACCTTTTTGAATTTTTATATGGGATCAGTTGTGAACTATTGGCTGATGTGACCCTTCCTAGGGAGGGACATCAGTTTGGTACGGATTAACTGATCTTCGTTATGTTTTATTTAGTGTGTGCTGACACCGACTGGCACCGGTCAGTCTGGAAGGTGTCAGGTGAGAAACTCAATATTGTGCACATGTTAGAAGAGTTAACACAAAGCATTGATATTGGATTGAGGTGGCGTTTTCAATGCATTGAGTTGAAGCTTTTAACATGTGCACATAGTATCTCACCTTTTTGAATTTTTATATGGGATCAGTTGTGAACTATTGGCTGATGTGACCCTTCCTAGGGAGGGGCATCAGTGCTACGGATCAACTGATCTTCGTTATGTTTTATTTAGTGTGCGCCGACGCCGACTGGCAACCAATCAGTCAGTGGTAGTCCAAAGGAAAGTAGTTGTGAAATTGACAGCTATCATCCTTTCTCCCACACAAAAATATTGTCATTTCTGGTTCTTGGCGTTGCATCTTGCTATTTAAACCAAGACAACTCAAGCTTTTGGACAAAAGTATTTCTTTGCATCAGAACTCTTTCTTTTTTTGCCCTTATCACTAAATAATCAAATCACTTATCAAACCACCAATACTAACCAAACTACCAATATTAACCAGACTAACAATTCTAACCAAACTAATAATACTAACCAATCTTACAATACAAACCTAAAGGAAAGAATTCTGATGCCAAGAAATCAATACAAAAACAAATGAAATAATGAATTTAAGTGGTCAGGAGGTTATTTGGTTATTTTGATAGAAAGCTGTGATATTAGACCTCCTTACTCTGAAGAAAAAAATGGACAAATTGAAGTGGGAGAGCAAATTGCGAAGCCTGAAATTGAGGCTTTGTGATTTGTAACCACGCCAAGCCTGTCTCAAGCCAGGAGCTCTTTGTCATTTTATTTCTGTTAGATATAAGGCTAGATATTAAATATTGGCCATTCTCAACAATTCTTGTACCTGGAGCTGTATATTCTTAAGATGTCAAACTATAAGATAGGGAAGATATGTTAGAACCTTTGTATTTTGACTGAGTTAAGGATAGTCTGAATTATTTAAATATGCAATATATATGTAAAGCTGAAAATAAAGAAGAAGAAAAATTAAAACACGAACATTCTTCCGTGTTGTTTATTGAAACACTTTTGTCATGTTTGATTCCCCAGTGTCACACAAAACACATGTTTCATACTTTTATTTTCCTTTATTTAATCAGAAATATGCTTGAAGTGTACTCAGCCATCAAACCATGGTGATTGCCCAACTTTTATTATACCAAAGGTCAGATTATGGTATCGACTTGTTTTTCTCATGTCACTTCTTTTGGGTTAGGGACACAAAATTAGCTTGTACCAAATGAAATCCAAACAGAAATGTTAGAATAAAGAATACGGGACAGTAAATTATAAATAATTGGAATAATATTGCAAAGTTGTATCTAGCTGACCAAAAATTGAATTTTGCACTGCTTAATATACTATTATCTTTTTTCACAGATCACAAGGATAAGAAATTAGCCATGACTTGGAAAAGCAGAAAAGATAGGCGTTATTTGAAGAGGATAAATGGCATGCGAAACGGAAATCGCCCCAATGGAGAGGAGCAGCCCACCAAGAAGATTTGTATAGAGGGAGAGGAATTGCAGGCTGAAAAACAATCTGTTTGTGAACAAGAGCTGCCCACTCCATTAGAGACAAAACAGATAACAACAGAGGAAACAGCACACAATATAGATTCTTCACAGGGAGAACCCCAAGATCATCACAATGAACATTCAGTCGCATCAGAAACACTGTATGATGTTAGTGGATCACTCTTTGACGCGAAACAGAATACTTCCCAAGCCAGAGTTGCTCAATGCACAACAGAGCCTTTGAAGAGTTTACTTCTTCCTCGAAGTACAGAATCCAATCTGGAGTTTCTCGTGCCAAATGGAAGTCGGGTCATGGGTAAAAGGGCAGATGATGGATTGAAAAGTGGCAAGGTTGTAGCCATGATTTCAACGCATGACTGCAACCAAATGTTTCTCAATGACAGGATGGACATTCACAAAGACCCAAGAATGCCTGTGTATCGCAGGAGCAACTTGGAGGAGTTGGCAAATCATAGAACACATGATGAATATAGCATGAGGACAAAGTTGGCAGATGTTGAGTGGTATGACCTAGTCCGTGTTCACTGCAAGACCATGTGGTGGCTGTCCTTTCTGGAGCACACAAACAAGTGGCTGGAACCACCAAGAGATTCAGTGCGGAAAAGCAATGCCAACATTGTTCAGGACCAATTAGATGCCACAGAAAATAGATTTGATCAGAACAACGGGATTGAATGGGACACAAATTGTCCAGACGTGGTGAATGAAGTCAGCTGTCTGGTGGTGGGTGATCCTGTCTGGATTGGAAAGGCTCTCGGGGCAACGCTCACCTTTTCACAAGCATGTGATCGCACGTACAGAAGCATTTTTAACATGAAACCCAACTCGGATGTCAAAAACATAGGGAAGAGACTCAACAGGAGCAGTGACTTTCCTGTACTGTGTGCATTGGATACCACCAGGACAATTCAGGAGGGCACCTCTTTCTACGATGTCAATTTTTGTGAGAAGACAAGGGCATTGGGCTGTGCGTTGAAACCCATGCTGTTGACTACTTGCACTGAGGTCTCACTCCGAGTCCAAGCATTCTATTTGGAGCAGCTCTACAGTTGTGGTGCCATTCGACTGAACCCACAACCACTAGACAAAGGTGGATTTTTTTATAGTGTGTGTGACAAAGATAGAGTAAGAGGAATAATGGCATTGAGCAAGTTTGATGCCATCCTCTTCCAGGTGAGCATTGTTTGCCACTTGTGTCACGACAGACAAAATGACCTGTGGACTTCAAACGACCCAGAGGGAACAAGGAGAAGAGTTTTGAATTCCAATTGTCTATATTGCAGAGAGGGCATTATGCAAGACCAGTCTGGTTTTGTGCTAAGAGAGACAAGCAATCACAGTACAATGGACATGGGATGCTCGAGGAAAGTGCATTACAAGGTACCCAACTGTAGTGAGGGAGTGACTCTTCCCAAAGGCATTGAGAGCACAGATGAGCTTCCCCAGTATGAGTTGGTATTTTCCACGTCTAATGCGGGACAACTCAAGTTGGACATGGAGGTAGAGAGAAACTCGAGTGGTGATACTAGCCATGGTATAGCTGTGACACTTTTCATTCCAACAAATTTTGATGGTGGTGCAACGTTGAAGAGCATCAAACAAGAAATGATGACCACCATCCATGAAATGGGATGGGACATATCTTTCACTCAACCGGAAGAGTGCCATCTGACGGAGATGTACATGTACAACACGTTTTTAGACAGATGTGGAAAAGAACATAGGAACAATGTGGTGACTACACGTTTCAAAATGGTGCTGTCGCTTAACAGAAAGTTTGAATTCATTACAACTCACCAGCAGGCAAGCAAAATGAGGATGAAAATGAAGGGACTGGAGACAACATTCTGTACTTTTAAACGTGGCGATGGCCTCGTCCAAGTCAGCATGGGGGTGCCATCTACACACACCCAAAGGAGATATGGCGTTCAAATTGTGGATGAAGAAGGTGGCGTGATCATGCCCGAAAGGAACCCGATGGCCAACTGGCCTGTTAAAACAAAGGGTGGATCTGAGTTGGTAAATCTTTCAGAAGGAGGCAACATGTACACTGCTCCCAACATATGGTGTCATCCTAGGTGGGATGTGAAAGAGAACTTTGGCAGGTATGGTGTGTCTGTTGTTGCTGGCCTTGTGAATAATATGTTGGCACAGGGAACCGTCACCCTGAATGGCAATAAGGTTCAATTGTTAAAGAAAAACAACTACCAATGGAGCAATGTTGATGTACTGAGCAGAGTGGTACCAGAGAAAGTTTCACAATGCAATGAAAGAGACGAGAATGCAACGATTGAAGATGATACAGACTCACATCAGAATCAGAGAGAATCTGCTACACACATCATTAAACAAGAAAGGGAATATACTAAAGAGGAATATCATAACCAGTTGGAAATGGAATTGGAGGAATTGAAGAAAATTCATCTTGCCCAACAGAGAGAATTCTCTGAAAAGTTGTCATGCATGCAACAGCAGCTGAATATTCTTATGCAAGACAGAAGAACAGAACCAGTGCAACCCACGGGGATGACCATTCCTTCATCCATTGAGGATGATTGGGCCGACGCATTCCTTTCAAATATATTTGGGACAGAAAAATATAACATGATGTATTGAATATAAAGAGAAATCATTTCCTTGCAAAAATGGGGATCAGTCGGATTACATGTGTTGTGTTTGACAAGAAATAAAATTGATCAATGGCAATCTGATATGTTGCATTCGTTGCATTTGTTGTCTGGCCGAAAGGAAATGCATTAAATAACCAATCATTCATCACACATTAAATGGATGAAGTAACTCCAACATATTCAATGTGGTTTCAAAATTCGATTTTGCACAACTGTCCCATGTAGATAATTAAATGAAATACTAATTTCTCTTCAGACAAACAAAAGAAGTCTGACAACATAAGCATGAATATTCCACACAGCAAATACTGCTTAGAGGATTATACTGTGACACAGTCTGTCATCACCTTTGAAAAACCCATGGTGTCCATGTGCATTGACCTTCGTGCCAAGGACATTCATCATAACTGCTTGAAATACTCTCCAGACTACATCAAACACCTGTTTAACTTTGTGCTCTCTGTGGTGAGAATATTTCGAGGCAAACAGATGGAGGCCAGGGTGTTCCTTATTGAAAAGGAGAACTTTGTTCCTGTACAACTCCATGGGGCCAGTAAGGGGTTCATGCTCCTGGTCATGATTGAGGAGGCAGCCTTCGAAGAAAACTTTACAACTGCTGCAAAGTGTGTACTGGCGATGAACAATGGTTTCATGCGTAAGGTGGATGCCTTGGCACAACCTTTTGCTGAACTAGAGAAAAGGCTTCTCAAGTTTGATTCCATCAATGGCACAATGATAGATGCCAAGTCTGAGATGAAACCGGACAAGTCAAGTGGGTTCACGATATTATCTGCATTGGATCGTGCCCTTCAGGAATACCACAACTATAGACAAATCATGCCACTAGCTCTGTGGAAGAAGGACCTTGCCGAGAGTTGGTCTAGCAGGGCAAACTTGCTTTCTCCTCGCTATCTTTTTGAAGAGAGTAACAGATGTTGTGGTGAATATGCAGAACTCATCAGCCTCGGCAAAACTCTGCAATGTGACGTCACTGCTGAAAACAGTGAATGCAACATACACAGCATAGGACTTCTATTGGACAGCCTGGAAATGAAGCAACACAAGCTCTTGAACATGTACAGGAGATGTGCAACCTTCTACATGTGGGATCACATCTATCGATGCAGTGGTGGGGGTTATGAGTTGAACCTGACGGACAGGGTAGCATGGGATGTGGTAGAAGATCATGTATCTAAAGATCACTGGTTTGAAGAGAATCAGCTTTATAAACCCCCAGAGGCAATATTGAAAATTGCAAAGAAAGTGGAGAAGGGTATTTTCAAAGACAGCGACAAGGACGGGAATGAGGATGAAGATGAGGATGATGATGAGGATGATGACGAGGCATGGTTTGGTCCATCATGTCGATCCAACCCACCCCAGAGACCAAGGCGGGTTGACGAAGTGCACAGAACACAACATGCTGCCAGTGAAATGCTTAGTGCTGCAATGGAAAAGGTGACAGAAACCCCAAACCACAGTAATGCATTGAGACCTACACTATATCCCGCTCTTGATCATTTAAAGGAAATGTTTCATATGCTCGCCAAGAGCGAGGATGCCAATGTGAGCCACCTTTTTCTAGATAAGGCCTACCAGGGATATTTCTTGGGCCACTACAAGAGCGTTATGATGGATCCTAAACAAGAGATGAGCAAGGCAAGAGAAGTGCAAAATAGAGTCGTGCCAAAAATCATGAAAGATGTGTTTCCTAGTGGTTGTCTCAATGGAGACAGTAATGAATATGGTAAACAAAACTGCTCACTGACACGCTTGACTGCCGGTGTGGACCCGTACCAGGACATGTTTGCCAAGCAGCTTCTAACAATGGCAACCAACACTGGTGTATGCCATTTGAGTGTGGAATTCTTTCTCTTCATCATAAGCAACATCATCAGTTTCTCGCCACAAAAGTGCAAGCCCATAGTGGTCCTCGATGGTCCCACAGGGGCAGGGAAATCATTTGCCACACAGGCGCTGCAAATGATTTCTAATGGCCGAGGAGAGCTTGGGAATGAGTTTGCTTCTCAACATGAACACTATTCCACCACCAGAGCACACACGCTGACTTCTGAAAATGAGTATGAGACAGTGCTGGGTCAGAAGTTGATTGAGGAGTGGCAGTCTGGGGAGGGTGGTAAGAATGCATTTGGCTGTAACACTTCGTTAGAGGCTGTGACACTGAAAAATGTCTATGACAGTGGAGTAACAACAAACATCAGAGGCAGAGTAGCAAAGACCAAACAAGGTGAAAAGTGGGTAAAGTCAGTAGACTATGCATTGGATGACAGGTCAGCCATTATCCTTGCAAATGGCTTTTATGTGTGCTCTAGTGTGAAGAATAGATGCACGGTCTTTCACATTCCAAGCATAAATGTGGGTGTGAATCAGAAGGAGACTGAATCTGTCTTGGAAACTTTGGACAGCGAGCACATTCCGCAACAGTTTTCATTGATTAGGTACTTTATCTCTGAAGATATGAACAGAAAATATGTACGGACAACCATTAAGCCCATGGACAAGAGCGAGTCACTCGACAAAGTTGAGATGGACATGACACTGAGGAAGATTGAAGATGTGATGACTGACATGGGATTTATTACGGAAGAAATTCTAACTGGCAGGAAGACCATGTTGATCAAGACTGTAGCTGAAGTGATTGCTCAGTGGAGAGCAGTTCTGGAAGTGTGTGCATGTGTTCCTTCTGGGTGCAGAGTGAATCTGCCTAGATGCGGGCAGAGTTTGGATGAATACAATTCATATCTGGCAAGCATCATGAAGAGATCTCTGAAGAAGAGGGGCGAAAATGAGAGAATACGTCGTCACATGACCAGAGTGGTGGTTGACCCAGCAGACATATTGAGTGCTACAACACTGGTTGTTCAATTGACAGAACCAGACAGACAACTGATGAATGTCGTTTGCTCACACCTTGTCAAGCCCAACCTACACACAGAGATGGAACCCTGGAATGTAAAGTACTTGGTCATTGAGAACACAAGCATTGGACTCATCTGCGAAGAACTCAAGAGGCATCGCACCAAAGTGTTGGATGAGTCCCTGACTAAACTCTTTCACAGACTGGAAGAGAAGTATATCTGCAAGGACAGTAACAGGTTGCCATGTATTCGTATGAAGTATGAACAAGGTCCTTATTTCAATGGCAGAGAGTCAAAGGTGTTTCAGCTGTATGTTCATGCAGGATATGCAGCAGAGCTGTATGCCCAGGAGAACAAAGATAAGATGACTGAATGTACATCTTACGTGACACGGTGTATGTTGGACATTGTTCAGGGAAAGAAATCTTGTGAATGGGGCAGAAACGTGTTCAATGGCAATTTTTCCAACGATTACGTCCGTCTGAACATTCCATCTGCCATAGTGAAACCCATGACCTTCCTACATCACCTCGACAGGGAGAGGGCATTGGTCGCTGACTCAGAATCCATTGTCAGAGATGGTCGACACCATGTCGATGTGTGTCCTGATTTTGGAAAGTGTCGCCTCAGGGTGTTGCAAGAGCTGGTTGCACAGAGGATGCTGTCATCTGAGTCACCCTCTTTTGGTGATGATGGATACATGGAGTTGGACTTGACAAAGAGTGAATTGTACAGCACAGCCACAAGGGACACTGTGGGATCACATTGCTCCAACTGGGACAAAAGGATAACACCCGTGTTTGAGTCCAACCAAAAATGGCATGCCCACGTGCACATCTTTGACAGTAGGTATGACAGAGATGTGGATGTTGCCGAATGGAGGCAATTGATTCTGACTAGGTGTATTGCAAAGCGTCAGTTCGCCACTCGTGGATACTTTGTGATACAGTCAAAAGATCTCAGAGAATGGGGAGTGGATAATCCCAAATCAATTTCAAGCAAGCTGGATGTGGAGCTCAATCATCCTCTTCCCCTCTTTATGAGAGACAAGAATCGCAAGGTCAAGGTGCACTTGAGTGTGTTGCAAGAGATCAGGCTGCTGGAAGGCATTGTGGACGAAAAGGCAAACCTTGCCAGGACGCTTGTTGAGAGGTGCCTTTGTCAAGACATGACTGACTTACAGACTATCATGATGTTTGACAGAGAGACAGTCTATCAGACACAGGAGGCCAAGGACTCCATTACTTTCATCAACGTGTCTGACGTTGCTCTTCGCTCTCCAAATGGAAGACTGCCAACATTTGAATGTCAAGGAAAAGTGGTTGGTGATGATGGTAAGTGTGAGCCTTATTTGGCATCCTACTTGAAGAGGTTCAACATGAAAACCACAAAAAATGGCTGTGTGACATTCCATCCAAAGCATAGACTGCGCAAGCTGGCCGCAAAGCACCTCATGATGAGAGACGAAAAGTGGGCTGAAATGTGCAAGCCAGGAGTGGTCATTGATAGAGAGCAACTAGAAATGGACATTGAGAAGACAGCACAAAAGATGGACTGCTTGTACATGCCATTGAGAGGGAGGCCAGAATTACTCCCAGCACATGAGTCATTCTCAGTGGATACAGCCGAGGGTCTCGCAGAAGAGGGAGGAGCAGTAAAGGCATATAAAGATGAGCGATTCTTTGCACTTAGATTAAACGAGAGGAAGCGAGAAGTGGACAATGACTCTTGTGGAGAGGTGCATGATAACAAAAGGTTGAAGACTCATGATTGTACATAAAATGTATTGTAAGAATAAAGCAATAAAAAACAAAAAAAATATGCTGGGTCCATTTGTGATTTATAAAATGTATTGTAAGAATAAAGCAATAAAAAACAAAAAAAAATATGCTGGGTCCATTTGTGATTTATAAAATGTATTGTAAGAATAAAGCAATAAAAAACAATAAAAAATATGCTGGGTCCTTTTGTGATTTATTTAGTTTTTAACTACAAGGTATTAGCAACTTAAAGCCTGTGTGTAATTATGTAATGTGTTTACAATGCATTCACTGGGCGAAGATAGTGAGATATTAGAAACTTTGGCTATCACCAAAGAACCACCCATACATCAATTCGATAACCAACTGGACATGCTTCGCATTTGGAGTAGGTTAGAACATGATCACTGGGTCTTCATCAATCTAAATCTCGATAAGAAAGAGAAACGACTTAGACATGCTCGCATGGATCTCATGAGAAGCTTGTCTGATCATTACCCGTGGATAGATCAAATGGCGACTGATCCAGTGTTTGGCCATGTACAGCGAGAAGTGTCCATCACAAGTGGTATTGGAAAGGTGGATGAGTTACCACAGTCTTGTCTCATGCTCGAGTGTCTACCTATTTTGACAACTCTGTTTCAACAGATCCACAGATGGGGCAGTGATGATCGTATGGTCAGTGTACTAGATGTGCCACAGTTGGTTCCCCCGGGACAGTCCCAATCCTACACTGGACTCCCAATCGATGAGCATGATATAAATCTGATATCAGGCTTGATCACACTGACAGACCAATTATTCTGCGAGGAAAGGTATCTGGTTCCAGTAGGAACACTAGTATTGTACAAGAGGTCTCTAGTACCATCCTCATTCTTCCAGCCAAACCCATGCTTCTCTGTCAATCCTTGGTTAGGCATACGACTTGGTTTTATGAAAGAGTCTGAGGACCCATATGGGAAAGGAAATGACAGGAGAACCCTCTTTTACACAGGAAGATTTGGGCTATACTTTGATCAATCTGACTTCTATGAAAGGGATGTGACAGTGAAAGCAAGACAAGAGTTTGTCAAGACCAATAAGCAAAGTGCAAGAGTCCTTGTTGGGAAGAAGACAGCAATGAAAATGTCAGACAAACCTCTTCAGTGTCAGTGGGTGTACGACGAGGACAAATGTTGCTTTGCAAAAAATATCAAGGGAGGTAAGACGAAAAGAACACAAAATAAGGCCCATACAGAGGACGGAAAAGAGCAAGACACCAAATGGGTGGATGTTGTTTTATCTTCTTCGAGTCAACAGGTTGAAAGAGAAAAGCCAGATCATGCTATTCATGCACAAAATAAAATTCAGACCATGTGGGAACCTCGCAAGGAAATGAATGTTGAAAGCATGGTCAACTTACCCTATGAAACAATGATGCAACACAAAGATGAAAGTGGTATTGATGTAACCTCATTGCTTGATGAGAGGTTTGATAAGATAAGGGAAGATGAAACACACACGAAGAATGAAGAAAAATGTAAGGCTGAAGAGTACAGCATCAACCTATCAGATGATTGTAGAACTATAATAAATGAAACAATATCCGATGCAACACCAGTCAACAACAAACCAATGACCAATGACAAACTTAAGTCCATATTGAAGAACTGCACAAAGCAATTTACAAATAAATCCAACAAGCATGTTCACTTCAACCTCCCAGATGATGTTGATGCAAAGCAAAGCCTTGAGAGAAATACAAAGACCGTTTCATTATTTGATGCTGGGACACACAAAGATGGAATACATGCACAAAACGATGCTCTTTTGCAGAAGAGTAGATATTTCAAAATGAAGGATACAAATTCTAAGCCATCCAAAAAGGTCATCTTGCAGAAGAGAACGTGCACTGAAAATGAATATGAGGGTAAGGTGGCCAAACAGCCAAGAGTGGAGACTCACACAGGTTCAAGAAAAAATAGGAAATATGGACATGTTAGAAAGTCCACACTTTGCCCTGACATCCTTGCTTCCATCCTCCCCAAAATGGAAAATCCATGGCAGGTAGAAGAGGAACGAAAAAAGCTGTCATCTGAATCTTCAAACCACGCCACCTTTGAGACATTGGATAATCATCAAGAATGCACATCGCGGTGTCGACCTGTTACCATGGGGGATGAATCACTCAAACTCTCCCACTCCTCTTCAGATACAGAGTACAATACAGATCTTTCAAACTGGCCCCATAAGCATGATGATCCTCTGGGTTTAAAATATCTAGAGGAGTGGGATGCCATAATGTTGCCAAACAGTTCGATGGATATAGACTATTGGCAAGGGCATGGTCACCCAAAACAGCCTACAGATGTTGTCTTGGCTCAGTGTGAAGAAGTGGACACTGCTTTGAGGTCCGACATGCTACCAACCTTTACATCATTTCAACGCCCCAAATCCCCAGGTACACCATGTGCTGACGAAGGAAGCTTTGTTCAGAGAGCCAACGTTGGTGGAAGACTTCCATTTACTCTATTGCAGGCAAACACCCATCATCATGAGAATAACCAGATGACATGGGAGCAACAACCAACTACAGAACAAAAGACAATGCGTACTGAGGAAGCAATCAATCAGACTGAGGAAGATCTATGTGAAGAAAACACCAACCAGAGCGATGGTGATATCTCCACTTCTAGTGAATACAAACATCAGTTCGTGCAAGAAAAAGACGAGCATGGTGATTTGGGTAAAGGGGAAGAAGGAGGCTTTATGAGCATTGTCCATGATAGGTTTCCTTCCTGGAAGTATCCCCTCTTGGAACACCTCAAAATGAAAATATTGGATAGAGGGAGAGAGATCAAGCAGGGCACAGACGACATGCTTGATCAACACATCATCTGCAAGACAAACTCCACTCATCCAGACACTGTATGTTATGTGCAACTAAAATCGCAAGTCTTTAAAAAGTACGAGATCAGGGGGGCAGAGACGGTTGGAGATGTGCTCAAGCTCTTTGGTCAGTTTGCTTTCTTCATGAAAAGTATTGCATCATCCAAGCGGGGAAAGAAACAAGCCAAGACTTTATATGCCTTTGATGCCCTGAACCGACAACAGATGAATGTCCCTGTGCTGAAGGATCACACGTATATTTTGTTCAAGCTTGACGACTGTTGTACCATACCAAAGGATAAAAAGAACTTTGTGTGGAGAAATGTGGAAGATGAAATCAAAGATGCAATGGGAGATGTCATTTTAGACAAGGAGCATGTGAAGACACGATGGATCTCATATTGGGGAAATGTCTTCTCCACATATCCCATGGTGACCGTAGAAGAATGTTGCAGGAGGTTCTTGGATGAGTTGTTCTCAATTATTGAACTGAAGAGGGATTACATTCTCACAACACCACTTCCAGATGAAAACTTGAAGACCATGAGGTTTTGTCTCGAGAGAATACACCATGCCCAACATGAGTTCATTGAATCTCATGGGAGAACAGTCAACTTAGATGTAGCTCATGTCTGTCGACTTCTCTGTGTAATTACTTGGATGAAACAGGAGAGGCAAATTGAAAGGATTAAAAACAAAACCCTAAAAAGCATGATTGTTGAAAATAGCAGACAAAATATTGTCTTTTGTCACATGTTTCCCAAGTGGTACAAGTTCATGTCCAAACTGGACAGACATTGGACTGAAAAAAGATATAATGAATAAAATAGTAACAAACAAACCATATTTCATTGACATTTTCTTTATTCTATTGCATTACATTATATCTATAGATCAATGGTATGCAAAAGAGTAACCAACAAACCATATTTTGTTGGATTTGTCTAAATTTGATTGCACTACATTATATCTATAGATCAATGGTATGCAAAAGAGTAACCAACAAACCATATTTTGTTGGATTTGTCTATATTTGATTGCATAACATTATTTTCATAGATCAACAGCAAGAGTAGTAACAAACCATATTTTGTTCGGGTTGTTTATATTCTATTGCATATTATATGTATATTCTTTTGCATATTATCTGTATATTCATAGATCAACAATAAAAGAAAGAGTAACAAACAAACCATATTTTGTTCAGGTTGTTTATATTTTATTGCATAGCATTATATTCATACAGACCAGTAGTAAGTGAAAAGTTAGCCAACAAAGCATATTTTTGTTGATATTGATGCACAACATCCTAATCAAACAACAACTACGTAATATACCAATCATCCTCTATCATGTCCATAGTCACTTTGTGTGTTATGTTCAATTTTAACCTCCAATTGGGATAGATCTAATCCCCAAATGGATGGGGTCCCTTCCCCATACAAGGATGGCCAGTAATGGCATTAGGCTGTGTGTTGATTGTGACAACACCTTTTTGAGTTTGGCCTCGACACACGGTATCTTTTGAGACAGACTTCAATTACTTTATCTATTGCTGCATTGAACCTTTCACTGACAGAAACTTCTTTGTCTAGCATTGCAGCAATCTGTTTTGATCCGAAAGATAGGTTAGGTTGACACGAGGGACCAACCCGCTTCTCATCGTTCCCTTTCTTGGTGGTATTTTGCTTCTTGTTTATGTCTGATCTCTGTGCAATTTGAAATATTGTATCAGGTTCTAGGTACAGCTCATGTTCTTCAAACCAGTGATCTTCGAGTATGTGTTCATCTTTCATCTCCCATGCCTTTCTGACTGTCAGGTTCAACTCATACTTCCCGTCTTTGCATCGATAGATGTGATCCCAAAGATAGAACGTGGCAAGTCTCTTGTAAGTATCAAATGTTTTGTGTTGTCTTCTCTCGAAAACATCCAACAGAAGTCTTATATTGTCAATGTAGCATTCACTGTTTTCAATAAAGACATCATTCAGTACCATTCTAGCGTGACGAAGAAGTTCTGCATAATCCTCATGATATCTGTTGCTCTTCTCGAAGAGATATTGGGGAGATAGAATGTCTGCCCTGCAAGACCAACTCTCTGCCAAGTCCATCATTCTCAAAGAAGGTGATATGACCATTTCGTTGTGATGGTACTCCTGTATGGTGCTATCCAAAGCATCCAAAGTTGTGAACCCACACGAATTTCCAGGTTTCATCTCAGAATTAGCATCTGCCATAATGCCATTGATGGCATCAAACTTGAGTAGCGTTCTCTCCAGTTCATCAAAAGATTGTCCAATGGCATCGGCTTTGCACAGGAAACCGCTGTTCAATGCCAGTGCACACTTAGCAGCAATTGGGAAGTTTTCCTTGAAGGCTTTCTCCTCAATCATGGCTAGAAGCATGCAACTAGTTTTAGCATCAGTGAGTTGGCACTTATCGATCAAGAACACCCTTGTCTCAACTTGTTTTCCTTTGAATATTTTCACCACAGACAACACAAAGTTAAACAGGTGTTTGATGTAGTCTGGTGAGTACTTCAATGTGTTGCTACGAAGATCCTTGCCACAAATATCAACGCATAGGGGTACCATCGGTCTGTCAAGGGTGATGACGGACCTTGTGACCAGATAGTCCTCTAGACAATACTTGCTGTGTGGTAGTGGGACCAGATAGTCCTCGAACGAATACTTGCTGTGTGGTAGATTCATGTTTATCTTGTGATCAAACGTCTCTTATTCATCTTAAAACATACATGATCACATGTTTATGGATTGATAGAGAGTAGTTGTGCAAAATCCAATTTTGAAGCAGCCTGAATATTCTCAGAAAATTTGATTTGTTAAAATGTCTGTTTGATTGGTTTTATTTAACTCTAATGAATCAGTAACTACTAAACCCCATGCCCTTGATAGCCATACTTTATTGCACATTTTGTTACACTTTCAACAATTCACGTTGCACGAACTTCATAACTCTTTCACTGTATACCATGGGTGGATCAACATAAAAGTGAGTTACACTGTTGCCATTATATCTGGAGCCAATCAGGCACTTCTTGCCTGGGAGTAACCTAGACTCATCCAATGACAGTGTGATGGCCTCGATACCTTCTGGTAAATTTGTTATGTGTGCAGAAGAATTACCCTTTCCTCTCCTTTGATGCCTGTCACTTTGCACTACGCATTCTCTTTGCCAAGATGTCTCGTCACCAGATTGTCCCATAATTGATACCAAAGAGTTTGTAGATTCAATGAAATGTTGCTCGAGTAAATCAGCATACCATTTAAGATCTATTTGAATATTATCTCTCAGTGTAAGTATGGGATCTTGGTAGCTCTCACACACAAGTGCTGCCTGCCATGTCTTGGAAACCTGTTGATGTTTGATAGTGTGAACATATGGGACTTTCTCATAGAACACAGGTTCACACAAACCATATCTCTTGCGACACTGACCTATGTAGGCAGCTTGGTGACTGTACCCATCCCCATCAGACTCAAATCCTCTAAATGTGGCATAATGAATCAAGTCACCTATATCAAAGTCTCCTTCTTCTAAGCACGAGATGGCATCATGGACTAGACATTTGACCATTTTACATCTCATCTCCTTTTCGTCTCTCTCTCCCGAGAACTGATCGATGCAGAACTGTCTGGAGGCATCAAATGTTCTCGCCCACACACCACATTCATGCTGAATCGTCACTTTAAGATACTCATTTTTATCAGTTTCCTCTTGCAAAATCTTCGGTACTTTCACCCATCCAACACTGGGAATAAAGACATCGAGAGTTTCATGTTTTAGACCTTCTGGGCTCAAAACTTTCCTCTCGTCACCATCCTTGCAAAGAAACCACCCCAAAAGACAGAGTTGCAGGGCTTGTCTTTCTAATTTACTGAGCAGAGGCAAAGCATTGGATTGTATGCAAGTGACACCTTTGCACAGTAGTGATCCTGAGTCTGTCACGTGGACATATCTCTTCTTCTGTGGATAGTGAAGTGATGCCCATGATATATTCTCCACTTTGATGTCCATGTGATTTTCAACCTCTTCTCCGACATGATTGCAAAGAAAGGTATTCACCCGTTTCATCATCTCATTTTTCATGTGCGCTGCAATGGAAGTGGCAGACTTGTTATCATGGAGCATCAACTCTACTATGTTGGAAGTGTCTTTGTTTTTTGCAAGGGACAATGCAATCATCACACTGTCTGTATCACCATAAATCACCTTGGCTGGACCTGCCATGAGTGGGTGAACAATGTCCTTGACAGTTTTCTCCACGATTTCCAACAACTGTCGTCCAGTTGATGTGATGATATGGGCCAATGCTGGCATGTGAAAGGGTGAGGTCGCATTGGAAGACATGTTCTGACCAATCATGCTGACCATACATCTCTTCACTGCCCTTTCGCCTAGTTCATCACCTCTGATGACCATGTCCTTTCTCTTCGCCTTCCAACTGGTGAACACCTTTGGTAATATTCCTTTTTTCGTGGAAGGACGCATGCAATATAAACCTTTCACACAAGTCTCAAAACTGCCCTCTATCTGATCTCTGCACACTGTGGTAAAACACAGGTTGAAGGTCTCAATTATGCTGGCATACATGGATGAGAAGTCAAATGTTACAACAGGTTCGAATGTGTAGCATGGTGAGGGAGTTAGAACTCTACCACCACTGACAGGATCTGCCATATGTATTCCTGTAGAGTTTGACTTCCATGATAAGTTTTCTTCTTCCATTACCTTTTGCACTGACATATCATATATCTCTGAAGGTTTCAAGCTGCTAAGGTCACCATTGTAGTGAACAAAGTTGACTCCTGCAAACTGAACCTCCTTGATAAACTGAGCTATGTGATTTTCATTCCCTCCTTCCGTCATCAAGGCCCTGCATGCACTGTGCGCTTCCATTCTGCTAACATCTACTTCTCTGTTTTTTTCAGCCCGAACAAAAGCCACACCAAATCCCTTGATGTAAGATGCTGGCAATGTGCGGGCCTTCAGTGAGTGCCTGAGCTTGCTCCTCCCCTGTTGGTCTGTCTGTTTGTGTTGTAGGAGTGTAAGATTGGCTGTGATCAGACGGGAATATCGTGCAGATTCTCTGTCGTGGACATGAGTTGTACACAATGAATTCTTCGAACAGATCCTATCAAATGCAGAACCAATCCCCTGATACAAATATCTCTGTTTGAGGCAGAGTAACTGTTCATCGATGTCAGTGGTCACAATGATGGAAACATTGGTTAGGACCTTTGAGAGATGAAGCAAGAGTTCTTTTTCATTGATATGCTTTATGTATGGTTCTTTCATAGTTTTCATATCACCTTCGACCACCATGTTTATTTCCTTACCCTCCGAAATTACACTGGCTGAAGTGACTCTTCTTTTCTTAAAATGTTTGTCACCAGCGTAGAACTTTCCTCCGATGACATCCGGCAATGTTACCCACTTTTGTTGTTCAATCCCAAATCTCTCTTCTAATTGATGGGTTTCATGATGTTTCCTTTTGCCCTGTCGCCACTGATTGTCATCGGTGGTAAATTTGACGATAACAAAGGCTATGGGGATTGGAGGAGCTGGGATGTCTGGCATGAGAACAAGGCTCTTTGTCTCACAATTTATATACCAATGGGTTCTCTCCTTATCATCCTTGCTCCAATCCATTGGCATGTCATCTTTGTTTTCTGAACATGTCGAGATGCCAAACGGATCAATTGCATACCAGGCACACATATGTCCTATGCCGCGATGAGGGAACACAGATGTCTGTTCCCCATTTTTGGGAGCATAATGAAATCTTTCTTGTCAAACACATGGCAATTATCCTTCGATGAAGATGGCGATGGGGTGTCCTGACACATATGAGATCCTCTTCATCTGTGGTTGTATCATGGGCAACACCTCTGTTTGGACTCTTGGTGATAGATACCTGTTTCATGATATCATTTTGATACAACCACTGTTCCAGGTGTGTTGTATATTGATTAAAAGGTAACCTCACCTCAAACGTGTGGTCAGTAAGTTTCAAAACTACAGTCCTTTGCTTCTTATCATATGCATGGAGAAGCAATCCACACGATCCCCTTATAAAAGCTGATGCCACAATGAACACTCTTGAAGGGTATCCGTTCATAATGCTAGCTGTGATGGACTTAGTGGTGCTCTCCACAGCATCTCTCTCCTCTCAAAAAATAGGTCAACTGCAAAATCCAATTTGAAGCAGAGTGTGCATTGATGCTACAAACAACTGAAGGGAATGACACAATTACTGTATACCCTAGAAGGAGCATTTAATAATACATATAATAAAACAATAAAAAAAAGACATATCTTGCTTGTCGCTTATTTTTTAATTGATTTTGGAAGGAGGGATAACACACATATAAAAATCAATGTCATGGCTTGAATAATATTAGCTGTCATCGTTAGAATGGTAGGTAGAGATGACATGTTTGGACATTCCTTTGTATATGTAGAGGAAGATATGCTCATGTCACTGATGAGTTCATAACATCTGTGTAGTTCCTCTGTTGTTTCCCCATGATTGCATTGCTCTTGAATTACATCATTCTGTAATCTTGGTTGCAAACAGTTTGATACAAGACCAACACAGTTCATGAGAAAGTCCATGCTAGTGTAGACGATACAAGTATGCAGGCATGTGTGTTGAATCTGAGTCAGAGTATATTTGAGCGAGTCCCTATAACGGTTGGTACGTAGTGACACGTGTAGACTCACTGCTGCTGCAAAGGGAAGGATCACCTCAAAGCTAGACAGTTGACTATTGTTCTTTGTTCCAACCTCCACAATGATGCAGGAGATTAAGACTGCCAAACCACCCAGGAGCATCTTTGGGTTCATCATCTTTTCTGCTCGGGAATCATCAGTCTCAGTGATCGATGACCTTTCTCTTGTGTGGAATCGAAGATTGGAGAACGTGAGAAGGTTCCACATGCCGAAAATGGCTGTTGGAACAAATCTAAAGAAGAGAACGCTCACAGTGTAAGTCCAACCAAGGACTGGTCCCAGTACAGTGGTCGGACACATTTTTGAGATGGAATTCACATGATTCACATAGGCTACTGCATCCATGCACTTGGTGAATATGCCATCTCGCTTGCAGTTTGTAATGACATCTGCCTGGTAACTACCTTTGGCACTGGTGATGATACAAGTGACAAATGTCTCTTTCATACCAAAGAGGAAGGACAGCCAAGAGTACAGAACCACTGTGAGGAGAGCTGCTTTGCAGCACTGCACATGCACCTCAAAACTTTCTTGCCGACCTAAGTAAGACTTTGTTGCCTTCCATGCAAACATGAGGTAGACAAGCACCATGATCGAGATCTTCCAGTCTAGAAAAGTTCTCAGTTCAGTTTGCATTTCAAATAGGAGGGGTATGCAAGAGAGAATTAACATGAGAGTGGCTCTCGAGAGCTCAGAGTGGGGCATGGTTGGGAATTGTGAATCATAATCAATATTGGATCATATATAACAAGAGAAAGAAGTAAGGTTGTATACATATATATATCTTTTATTCATCATCAACAAAATGAACTCTCTTTGTGGCTTTCATCAAAGACTTGTAGCTGTACTGAAGTTCATCCATACAGGTGGTGAAAGCACTGCAGATATGCCACATTGTATTCATAGAGGCAGCAATTCTATTTTGTGCCTTGCGAACACGTCTCCTCTTTTTTGCTTTCAGAAGAATTTTACTTGAGAGTAAGATGCTGCTACCACTTCTCATTGGCAACAGTAGTTTCTTCACGTTCGATTCTGGTGGCGCGTCATCATCCTCACTTTCATCCATCTCCATTGCTTCCACTTGTTTACTCATCGTTGGTTTCAATTCTGGTTGCTCATCATCTTCACAACTTTCATCCATCTTCATCGTTTCATGCTGTTTACTCATCGTTGATTTCTTCATTTTCTTTTTCGGTGGCCCAACATCATCCTCGTCCACACCCATCTCATTTGCCTCCAATTGTTTACTCACTCTTTGTTTTCGAACAACCTTGTGGGTGGCAATAGATTCTGGGCCAACCTTTGAAAAGCACCTAGCCAGATTTTTATTGTCTTCCCTTTTCCTAGTTTCCTCCATCTCTTTACTTTTCATCCTTGGAAGTTGAAATCTATCTCTCCTTGCATTTGTCTCATTAGATACAGAGCAATGTTGATCAGGACCCTTTTTAGCATCATAGCTTACGTCATGAGCATCATCATCATCATCTGAAGAAGACAGTTGTAATTCATCTATCACGGATTGCAATTTTGTCTTTGGTGCTTCCGTTCTAAGATTTGGTTTGGTCATCAGAAGCATTTGTCGCTCTTCCTCCGACAGATCTTTATGCACTCTTCTGAGATGAGCTTTCATGTCTTTCACGGGTTTGCTGTTGCAACCCACAATGGCACAATAATGTTTGTCATCCTCCATATCTACTGTATTTGTTTTGTACTGTATTGTGATTGTGTGTTTCCATAATATCTTCTATGTGTGCCAATGGAAAACTGAATTTTGCACACTGATTTTTCCCCATCTATATTCAATGGGTGGACCTGGCTTCAACCATATTGGCAGTGATAATGACTCAATCACCAAATGAAACGTATCTGCAGGTCTTTCATGGCCTACCTCTTTTTTTGGGAGGAGGTTTTGGAGAGGTCCTTGTGGACAAGTCCATCAGAGGAAAGTTGATTGTGAGGAAGAGAGCATTGAGAGGTGACTGCCATGATGTGTACGAGAAGACAAGGTTAGCCCTCACCAAGGAGTTGATCATGCTTCTCTACTTGAAGAAAAGTAAAATCTTCCCAGAGGTGATTGATTATGGAACAAACACATGGAACTTCTATGGCTACAGGACTGCCACAGTGGTGAAGGAAATAAAAATGGAGTATGTTGGACCCACCATAGAACAGTGCAATGAATTGGGATTTCTATTTGAACCAGAGATGCTCCTCACACAGCTGCTCAAAGCATGTGAATGCCTTCATCGAGCGGGTGTTTTGCATCTAGACTTGAAACCCAATAATGTGACATTTGATCTGAATGAGAAACGAGTGAAAATCATCGACCTGGGATTGGCAGAGATTGCTTCTTTCCACAACCTCATGGCAGATTTTGGCATTCAAAAGTGGGAGAATGCCCCAAGAAGCATCTCACCTGAAGAAATTGGATATGTTGGCAAGCTCGACTTTCCTATGGCAAATATTGCCCCAGACATGGTCTTCCACCAGAGCAGTTTTATCCACCCAAAGGCAGGGTGCACTAGGCTGGGAAAGGCTGTAAACATTCCTGGTTATAGAGACCCAGCGCTGATGTGCGGGGAACAAATGGGTACATATGCCGGTGTGATCGTGGATGGCAAGACAGACATTTTTGCAGTTGGCATGATTGTGGTCAGCCACATGCTCGGAAGCGAGATTCTTTCTCGTCAGGATCATGCAAGGAATAAAGATGGGCTGCTGATGAAATTTCTTTGTAAAATTGCTTCTTTGAGAGGAGGGTGTTCTGTAGCAGAGATTTGGAAGCTTGAAAGCCTTATCAGAGCTAGTGCTAGGATTTGTAACACAGAGGTAGCTGATTCAAGAAGAGTGGCATTGCTTCAAGCAATAAAGTACCAACTGATGGATGATGGAGACTCAGCAGGTGTATTGGACCACCTTGCACCTGTCTGTGGCAAGAATGTTGCAGACACATTGAGACAAATGATCCACCCTGTACCAGAACTGAGACCTTCAGCTGTTGAATGTCTCGCCAGACTGAATGGCATTGACCAAGAAAATGATGTGATACAGCCTCACACATCCCTAAATCGAAGAGTGTGGCACTTTTCAAAGAGGAATAATATCCTGATCAGTCAGTTGTTTCTGAATCGAGTGTGTTCAGCATCCATGTGCATCGACTTGCACAGAAAACGTGTGATGTGGCAAAAAGGTTTAAATTACTTTAAAACATTATCTGATGGTTTGCGGGAGACCTTCTTTCGAGATATGGTAGAAAATGCACACATGGAATCTGGCTGTTGTAACAACCCTCATCACTCCAGTATGTGGTATCAGGAGTTTGGACAAAACAATTCACTGTGTAATGACTTTTGGTGAGCTACGCAACTCTTGGTTGTATTAGCCAGGTTTGGTGATGTGGAGTTAAGTAACTATATCACCCAATGTAAAAAAAATATGAGAAAATACAAAGTTGGAGATCGTATGTTCATCTACACACAAAACAATTTTGCAGAGATATTGAATGTCAAAAGGGATGGAAATATCGAACAGAAGATGCCATTGGGAGGAAACCTGTGGTATCGACTGTGCCACAAGGTTGACCAAATGTATGACATGGTGCAACTCTACCAGATGCCCATCAGTCGATGTGAGAGAATAAAGAAACACATGATACTGTGTTTGAAGAAGAATCAAAATGGTCATCTGTCAGGACACATTGAAAGAACAGATACAGGCATCAGATTTGTGTTGAATGACTATCAATGGAAACGGATGAAAATTATATGTGGTAAAGAACTGACACGGCATAGGACAAGATCAAACTCTGCCGTTGGACGCGTCACTAATCATCTTCAGAACCTATCTATTACCGACTCCACAACACATTGATCTGAGAAGAATGACTTCCACATATTGGTTTTCTGTGATAGCCCATCTTTGGTATGTCTTGTTTGGAGCTCTGAGTGTCAGTGGCCTTCCAATAGGTTCATTATCACTACATTATTGCACCAAGGGAATTTTACCAATGTGGCTAATGGGACATGGCATACTTTGTCTTGCATACTATGTCAATGCACTGTATGCATATATGAGAATCCCCTCTGAGACTGCCTCGTTGAGAGAAGAATACTCTTCACTTCAGAACATGAGCCATGATATTGCCTGTTCATTGGAACACACAATAGCCAGATCTTACGATAACGGATGGAATGGTGATTTATGTGAGACAGGAACACCGACAAACAAGAGAGAGTTGAGACAATGGACAAGTGATTATTGGTTTACATTTCTATATGCTGTTGTTTTTGCCATGTCCATCTTGATTGGAACAATGCTTGTGCTCTTCCAACAATATTGTGTTCAGTGGATATACATCTTTGCAATTGTTGTGTGTTCGTCATCTTGTGTGGGCTTTTGTCTTAGATTTTTGAGTGAATGTAGCAAAGCAAATAAAAGATTTAAGTGAAAGAAAATATGATTTGCATTAGTTGTGTTTTTGCCACTTGACATGAAAAACTGGGATTGAACTAGGAGATGAATCATTTGTGTGTGGCCTTTCTTTGCCTTGGTGTCATGGTTCTTTGTCTTGGCATATGGAGCACTACGTTGATGTGCAAGGAAATTGAGAATATTCATGGGAATCAAACAAGAATTAACATCTCCTCAACAGAATGAGAGCGATACAGTTGGCACAGAGAAACCTTTTATCATCATTTAGAAAATTGCAATACATGACTTCAGCTTACAACCTCCTTGTGTTAACAAACAAATTGATGTTCATCACTCAGCTGCTGCTTTTTCTTGTGGGTTTCGTGTCTACCATAGTTGGTCGCTTCTATTTTTGGGAACGACACCACTTGTATGGGTGCCGGAAACACTATGACATGGGATTTCCAAATATTTGCCCTCCTCATAGGATGCCGTCCCACATGGACATTTCAACAGGATGTTGTTATTTGGTGTCAGTCTCTTGTCTTGTAATGATGATAGTTGTGCCATTGATTTATGTCAAGTTTCATTGGCGGTGCTATCTTGCAGAAGAAGTGCAAATCCTCTCGAGGGAGGTCATGAACAGGGCTGAAGTACATGATGTCGTCACCATTGAAAAGATACAAGCACTCTTACTTCGCATGGAAGGAGGTTTTGAATCCTGTGGTAAAGTTTACACATGTCATAAGCCCACTTCAAAAACTCTGAGGAAACATAAGCTCCTCACCCACATTGGATCATGTCTGTGGAGTGAACTGTACATTCTGTATTACTTTTCTCAGTGGATCAGGTTTGCGATTCTTTCGTCATTTCTAACAATTCTGCTGTGCTTGCCTATAGTAGTGCCAGCATTTGTTCACGGGTGGTTGGCATCATGCCTTATGGTTATGAGCATGTTGTTTTTTGTTTTCACACCACTGTTTTCAAGCTTACTTCTCATCTTCATATTGGCAAATGCACTCTCACATATGATCATTCCCATTATTGCTTTCTTGTCTACTTGGATTGTTACGCTTTTCTCAACACTGATAGCAGCATACATGAGAGAGAGACATGATGAAGAAGAACTGGTCAGATCATGCTACAAACATGCAATCAAACAGATGGTAGCCAATCCCAAGAACACAGATGTTTCACTCTTGTTGCAATTGAGAGGCTATGGTGATTTACCTACTTCAAAGAGTGACATTAGCGATTTAAGTAAGCGCATTGTTAAATAGTGTCAGTAAGCATGTCGCATAGAGATGTGGAAAAAGCATATAGCCACAGAGACCCAGCACCTGGGCTAATGGACCTCTGCATGAAATGCCTCCTGTGTATTGATCATCTTTTGACTTGTGGAATGAAGGCAAGCCAATATTGCTGTTGCATTTGTATCTTATTGGTCATTACAACCATCATCACACTGGTTCTACTTGCAAAGCAATGTCTTGATAAAGACGGGTGTTTCTTGCCATTTTGGAATCAAAAACTCAGCACCAACCAGACTGTTTTCAACTGATGAAAATTCGATTTTACTCAAACTGTTTACACTCAACTAGATGCAAATGCTGGCACTACATATATAGAGAGAAGGCCATGGAGAAAGAAATGCGAGATACTGTTCTGAAGCCAATCATCAATAGGTTGAGACACCACCACCACAAGGTCTCACATAAGAAAAAGACAACCAAACAGGATGGGGAGAAGAGAAAGACTATCCATAAGAAGAAGAGGTGTACCCAAATGAATATTTTAGCCAAGCCAGTTTCCATATGTGAATTGGAGAACTTTTGCAACAAATCTTGGAACAAGGATGATCTCATGACTGCATGTCAATTGAAGGAACGCTTGCTGGCTCACTGGACAGAAACACTTCATGACATGACCACACCTGCCAGTGAATCCCTCTTTGAAAGAATGGATCCATCTGAGGTCAACCAGTTTTTTGCAATCTTAGACCCAATAGATGCTGTCACTGATAAGGTTTCCTCTTTGCCAGATCTTTTGACGGAGATGTACAAATTATCTAGTCTGACCTTACAACCCATGATATACACCCGAGACCACCTATGGCTGACGCTTCAGAGTGTCATTGATGGGGTGAAGCAACCATTTCTCTCCCGGCAGTGTGCCTCTAAGCCATGCATGGGTGAATACATACAGACCCAAGAAGGGTTTGAAGGTGATTTGAAATTGCCCGAGATGGTTCCAGTTGCCACACTTGACAGGATGAGAGAGCTCAGAGCAGGGGGTTATACCACTCAGCAGTTTCAAGACTGGTTGAATGAGAGGAGAACGGAAAAGGGAAACATAGCATCTACACTTTCGCTTGGGGTTGACATGTGGCCACAGCCAAGGTGTGCGCTATGTTACATGAAGGACATGTTCATCATGATCATGGATGACTCAAACTCGTTTGCAAAAGATATCAGCATGGCTTCTTACCAATCTTCTTTCATTGCAAGGTTTGAAGGTCTTCGTCCAGACATAACAATCGACGTAGAACAGTATCGCATGCGATTAAGACTTTCTGAAACAGGTGTCTATATTCAACCACCAAAGTCAATGCCTATGCCAGGAAGTGTCATTCCACTCTTATATCGCCTTACAAATGGTGAAATTGTTGTTGATAAATTGTATTCAACCGAATAAAGATCTCTCCAATCAAAGACATTTTCATTGTTTCACTTTCTCGGGTTTGACCTACTTTTGTATGACGTCATGATTTTTGTAACTCTTTTATCAACCATTGAAACTACAGGCCACTCGCTTTATACTTCTTGTAGATACTTGCCATATTTTAGGTATGTTTAAAGAAACATTTGTTGCATGTATGTTTAGTAACTGGTTGGTTCTAACCAAATGTTTGAAATACAGTCGATATAAAGGACTGCTGTGAATATGTCAATGATAGTTGCACTATTCATGTCGAGGGATAGAAAGCATAAAAAACATTCAGACGTTAAAACTGTTGGCTCCTTGCATTATTCTCCTCGCTGATACTCGGAATGAAATACAGTCGATATAAAGGACTATTACCAAGTGAAGTTACACTATTTGTGTCAGGAGTGAACTGAAAGGAAAAACATAAAAATGCCATCAATATGTATTCTTGGATCGGAGGGTGTGGGGAAAACTGCTATAGTATCTCGTTTTCTGTACAATACATTTCCCCTTGCACATGAGCGAACATTAGATGATTGGTATACTAAATATTATCATGGTTTAACCATTCAAGTCAGAGACACATGTTCTGGGTCAGAATCATTAGAGGTCTCTTTACGCCATGATTCACTAAGTGAGGCAGATTCCGTCTTACTTGTATATGATGTCACATCAGCTGACTCTTTGCAAGCAGCAAAGAAGTTTGTTATGGATATATCAAAACAACACTCCCAACCAAGTGTAATTGTTGTTGCAAACAAATGTGACCTTTCCATGACTGATGATGTTGTTGAAGAAGGTAGGATGTTAGCTGAGATATATAGGTGGCCTCACATATGTGTGTCTGCAAAGTTGAATTTTAACATTGAACTGGCATTTGACTTAAGCATATCTAGAATTATTCACAATGAACTCAAACAAGTTTCAAATCATTCAGATTCCTGTTGTATAATACTGTAATTGTTTTGGGGAAATAAAGAAACCCTACACTATTTAACTTGTTTTATTTTGTTTTGCTTTATTTAACATTTTTCAGAGTCTGACATTTGGTGCTCCAACATTTTGGTATCAGAGTTCCATTACTTAGAATGAAGTACATGCGAGCTGTGGTATGCCAATCCCCTTTGATGAGGCAATAGTTACCACCTCCTGTCGATAACGATGGTTCTTTCATTACATCCAGGATAACTGTATCATTCTTTTTTACTATCTTTGTCACAACCATACCATATCTACTTGAAATCTCTTCCTTTGCACATTGTACATCTGCATCAGTGGTAACATGGATGAAATGGGATGAACATGGTTTAAAATGATTGTCTGACAGCAAGATAAATTCCCCGGGAATGGGTGGGGTGTCCACGTGGGGATAGTGGATGAGAGCATCTCTCACACTGCTGTTCTTTTTCGCTGCAAAGAATTTTCTGTGGGCCTTGCCATCCACATATTTACTTTGAAGTGGTAATCTCAGGGATCTTTTATCAGCATAGATGCCATAGTCTATAAGACACTCTCGAAATGATTTCTGTGTCATATCTAGTGCTACCCAGCCTTGAATGTCTAATAAATGTCTTTCATTTCCATTCTCAGTTAAGCGATAACCCTTTTCGCATCTTGATAAGTTAACAGTTCTTTTATTGGACAACTCTATCCTGCATCCATCCTCTTGGTTTGAAATATAATCTATCAGTTCCATAACACTGCCACTTTGTTTTTCCAACCAATACCATTTTCCACACTCTTTGATGGACCTCTCAAACCTCAAATCATTCACGATGACATACTGGACTGTTGTGAACCTGGCTTTACTCTCTACCAAGCCTTTACACATGTCCTTCACACAGGTAGCCAATCCCGATATGGATTCAAAGCATACATTGGAAGGAAAGTGGAAAGACATGCGTAAGCTCAACTTATCTCCATCCTCTGGCATCCATACATGTAGAGTCGGTGGGTTTTTCTTTGCATCCCATCTATTCTCTGTCCATCTAAGCATCTGCTTTCTAAATTCCATTAAAATTTCTTCTCCCATGGCATATACAGGATAGACTCTCTTCCATCCATACCTTTTGCAGTCCACTGTCTTGCCATCAATGTCCAATGTGAGAGCACAACACCAAAGTTCACTTGTAAAAACCTCTGAAGTGCCAAGGTCTTGTTTGAGGCAGAAATCCACAATGGTCATTGGATCTAATACTGCAAACTCTCTGTGACTCTTTCCTGGTACCGTGGTGTTGACAACAATTAGGTTGCCAACAGTGGGCATGTCCATGTCCAATGCTTGCCATGTGTGGTTATAATCCAAGTGTGGTGGTGGTCTCATCATGGCATAAGCTCTTGCCATGTCCATGTATTTTGGAAGTTGTTCTCTCTGTGGATAGTACCCGAGGTAATTCCTGTATAGGATGTCTCTCTTTCGGTTGAAGAACCCATTCACATGAAAGAGGCAACATATCCCTTCTGCCTTATCATGATTGTATGTGTGACCATGCCTTTTATCAACAATATTGTCCTCCTTAGACTGCCAGCTATTGTCAGATGAAAATATGTTTTGAACAAGAGTCTGAATTTGTGATTTATTCACTTGCCCTTCATTTCTCCTCAAATTTTCTATTTCATATGTACACCTTTGTAAGAGACCAAAAAGTTCAATGTAAGGCACTGTGTCACTATACATTGATACTGCTCTGTCCAAAACTGTAAAAACCTCTATGTCACTCATTTTGATTTTCAATGAATGCTCATAACATCCACTGATTGCATGACATTTGACAGGATCTCACTGACAGGATCTAATATGTAAAATTCATTTTTACAACAACTTATATGGAGAGTACCTTAAGTATATACTGATATTTCAGAAAGAATAAAACTCATCATGGCTATTCATTTCTCAAATACGTATGGTGAGTCATATACATATCCAAATGCCGACAATCTTTTGGCCGAGTCAAACCAGATATGGAGTCGACACTCTATAAGAAACATGTCTTCATTTTTGGACGTTGTAAAAAGTTATTTTGAATTGCAAGATTCTAGGACTAATTCACTTGCACTTGAAAGCATGTGTCATCCAATTGTCGCATTCAATGTACAAGATACTCTTAGAATTGGTCTCTTTGGCAGAGGAATGCACCATATGTTACCAAAGGGTAACTTTGATATGTTGAAGAAAGATACAGACAAACCTGGATTCAGATCAGAGGCTCTGATATGCCTTTTCATTTGCGAAACATATAAGGATCATGGCACCATCACAAACTTGGCTTTAGATGTTCACATGGCCTACCAATCCATGATAGCATTCGGAAGATTTTCAAACAGTCTGACTTACTTACACAATAGGTTGGTAAAGAATGCCAGGATACCACCAGTGCTTCACTATGCCATAACTTCCCAGTTGGAGCATCCCTTCATTCCTGCACTCCTCGGAGAGTTGACAGATGTCGTTGCAAAAGGTAGTTATGGAAAAAACACAAATGACTTTGTATGTCGTCTCTTTCAAACCCTCGTTCTTACACGCGAAGAGGAGTGGGAGACGGTCATGGAATGTCGCAAGCTTTGCAATCTTGCATGGGACCCTAGATATGGCAATAAAACCAAGGTGAAGTTTGGGTCTTTGGTTTGGGAAATGCAGTGCCACAGCACAAAGATCATCTACAATAATGAAGTGTACAGAGAGCTTAGGGAACACAGATTGACTTGGGTGGCAGCCATGGTCAGAGGAGTTCGTTGTGGACATATTGAGATCACAAAATGTCCACAGATGTTACTGATGTGGCTCAGTGTCATATTGTCATGTTAGATGAAATAGAAATTAAAACATGTGCAGTCAAGATTTGAGTTTTTGTTCCATGGCTAAGGTACTGGAGGATCAAATATTCCTGCTCAATGCCATTCGACTGCATGGACAGATGCTCCATATACAGGATATGCTGAAATCTCACTCTCTGTCCAACCTATTCCTTTCTGCAACAGAGTTAGAAAGTGTTTATAAAAAAATGACAGACTATCTCATGTCACTCGGGACCAATCATAAAAAAGTAGAAATATATACTGTCTTGATGAGAGCAATTTGCAATTGTCATACTCTATTGGGTGTAATTCATGGTGCTGAGTCAGAAGAGTGGCGACACAACACAGTGCATACAGTACAAGACATGGACAAATGCATCTCATCCCTCTTTGCAGGGTGGACAACTCTGCCCATGATCACAATTCGGGCAAAAATATCCTCTATCTTGAGCTTCCTCACCACGTATGGAAGTTTACATGTCCTTCCAGATGGCATACATTCAACTCATGTGGACTGTGTGTTCTGTCGCTTTGACAGGTCACTTGAAGTCTGGAGCACAATACCAGATGATCACACAATATGTCATCATTATGTGATGGAGAAAGAGAATGAACAATTGCAGCAACAATTTGATCAATATACCAGTTCACATGACATTGTTTTGGATGAGCATGGATCAGATACAGATATTTCTATTTGTGCCCGTGTGCGTGTCAGAGAGGAGAAGCGCAAAGTGATACAGTTGAGAAATGTCCTCCTGGACATAGAGAACAGATTCAAAAATCAGCGAGCCAAAATGAGATATATGTCAAGTTTAAAGGTGGTTTCTCCTTTCTTGTACAAGATAGCAGCCCTGTTGCTGATTTTCCTCAACCAAAGATCAGAGCATGAGCGTGTGTTTGCTACACCTTCTTCTGAACCACACATTGTCTTTTCATGGAGCAGTGGTGACTCATTACAGCAAAGCAACTACAAAGCTTGTCGAAACAGACTTGCCACCACCATCAAGAATATCACCATGTCAAAGACCAATATGAGAGCCATACTGGAGAGGTTTGAAGAAATCGTATTAGACCCAATCTCCCTTTTTTGTAATACCAACCGACTACTGCGTGTCTCTATTTTAGCGAAGCGGTTTCTTTTGGCCTTAGGTCAAACACCAGAAAAAATCTTGGATGATAACTTGCATAGAAGTGGCTTGACACCAGTCATGGTTCTGGAAGAAAGTTTCCAGTCATTGTGGGACCAAATGTTTGGAGTGCTTGTTATAGTCG
This sequence comes from Amphiduros pacificus, assembly GCA_949316495.1. Taxonomy (NCBI): domain Eukaryota; kingdom Metazoa; phylum Annelida; class Polychaeta; order Phyllodocida; family Hesionidae; genus Amphiduros; species Amphiduros pacificus. Next base: position 28,762,521 of record OX439001.1, read on the forward strand.
AAGCATACAACACTTGGCTTGCCTCGGTGGATTTACATAGTTGGACGATAAAGTATCAGAGAGGAGATGTACCAAGTGATAAAGGAAAGATGTTGATTTTCCTATATGATCATCCAGGCAAAATTGGTTTTTGCATGGATGCTTATGAGAAAGTGGTGATGACATATCATCAGGCCATAGACATGTGCCTGCTACATCTACAATGTCTACACAACAAGGGACTTTGTCACTACAACCATGCGGTGAGGAGAATTCTCAAACAACCGAGCTGAAATATATACCAGGATTTTTAGAAGAGTGTGGTGTTCAAGAGTCTATTCAAATCACCAATGAAGAGGAAAAAAACCATCTTGATGTCACAGACATTTCAAGACTCACAACTAGCTGGATTCACATGGTCATGTTGCATGTTTTTGCCAAAAACAAAGAGAGTGACAAATTGATTGTCTGAATAAAATCACTGAATCACACACTACTTTTGGTGTTATTGTTTTATACATTTATTTTTGATTGACTTGATACAAGTCATGTGGCAACTCATGGTATTATGTTCCCATTGAGAGTTCTCACATGTGATCCATCCTCCGTGCCACGGGATGTTAGGTTCAGATTCATTGACCAACAGTGCCTGTTTATGACAGATAATGGGTCGGAAAATATCTGGACAGTTAAGTCTGAGTGTCATGTTCCACATCATGTTTGCTCTACCAGAGGTCAACACTCTACTGACAGAGAATAATGTTGTTCCTTCCCCAAGCGAAAAACTAGTTTGTGGTATGAGAACAGAAAGTTTAGCCCCCATCTCTCTATGAATGGTATACTTATCGTGGTCAATGTCTTGTTTCTCTTGGATGAAACACATACATACCATATTTTCATTATAATCATGCCACAAGAGCATATTCAGTCTCTGTGGTTCCTTGTCAAAATATGGGGTGGGTGTAACAACCACATCTGCGCCTCCCTTGACTGAACATGTATCAGAAATAATCAACTGCTCTAAGGTTGCTCTTTTGATCATGGAATTCATTATACTGTGTGAATTGCCGTCATGTGTGAAAGCCATACATGGCCAAGATGTTTCCATGACCATCCTACATCTTGTTGATTCAATCTCCCAAAGCCTCTTGTAAAACAAGTCCAATATTGCCATTCTACATGCGACCATGTCGGTCATATTCCGATTCACATCGTTCATGATTGGAAATACAAGTCCTTTCTGCAAGGTGATTGGTGACCGCAGTCCACTACTCTCATTTACACACAGATAATCAATCAAATGCCAGAACCATGAATGGCCTTTGTCCACTTCCATGAACGGTTGTTGCCAGTCCAATATCTTTTCTGCCACAGAGATGTCTTTATGCCAATCAGAAATACAAAGATCACTTTGTTGGTATTTCAGTTTACCAACATGTTGCACACTTTTCTGTGAGAATCTGTTGGATAATAGAAGCAGCATGTAGATGGGACAGTTGACCACACCCTTCAACCATATAGGGAGGTTATACCTTGGAGGGCAATGTGATTCAATCCAGTATTCAAAGAGGGATATCTCCTGTTGGGCTTCAAGGGAAAGAGTGTGCTTTTCTGGTGGGCATGTCTGTTGTGTTGCACAAATATTTCTCCCTAACCTCTTTAGTGTTATATGACAATGACTGGAAGGCTGGTTGAATACTTGGCACGAAATTTTACCTTGACATTTATCGCGCAATCTGGCTCTCTGTGAATGAATCCATTCATAAGAGAGCATTATAGACAAGATGGGTACTCTCTGCCAATCTTGTGTTACCTGCACGATGATATATTGAGAGACAGTGTCAATCGGCTGGCCAAACTTTGCTTGAACTTCATAGGAAGATTCTTTTGTGAGAGGAATGGCAGGAAAACATAGTTCTGGATGAATGTCCTCTTTGTCTTCCAAATTGACCACCCTGGCTGTAACTGTCAGTGGTGGAAAGAGGATGACATTGCTGTCAAAATTCAGCTCAAAGTGAAATCCATATAGTCTGTCCTTAGCATCAAAGTGATTTGTCATATTTATCTGTTTGTGCTGGATCAAATTAGACATGATACCTACAGTGGCTTTGAAAGACAATAATACCCCTTGTGAACAGATACGTTATGGGCAGTGTTGTAAGAGAAGCAAAAAGATGTGGCTTTTTATTGTGGTTCCATATATAATGCAGGAGGAGAAGAACAAGAGACGAAGCAGAAAGAAACCAACAATGGTTTAACATCAGGTGCTGTTCAAATGGTAGAGAGATGATCATGCATGTTTCTTGACATGCACAACACCATCAATGTAGAGTTGACTTTCTGGATGTATGTTCTGTGGTATGGGTTCAAATCCTATGATCCAATTATAAGGGTAGGACAACATGTGTCTCATCACAGGAACGTTGTTCATGTGGTCGACTATGGAAGGTCCACTGATCATGCTGAAAGTCCCCTCTTGATGATCCCTGTACAATCGATGATACCACACTGCAGTAGAGTTTTGTGAAAGGGCATACTCGCCAACACAACTAAACCTGTCTGTTCTCGGTGCACTTTCACTGCACTTGAAGAAGTTGAGAAATCTCTTGCTACCTTTTGATCGATATATGGTACGTCCCTCATAGTCTGTGACATCAAAGCAGGTCTCATCTAATTCGAGGTCAGAACACCTACTCACATGATCACCATTCGGCATACTACATTCTACCCTTCCATCATATTTAGAATTGCTCAAAGTGGCAATGTTCACAGTTGATATGAGAATGCACAAGCACATCATGATGAGTGAGGTATTACCTCCTACTATTCTCCAGTTTGCACCAATGCTAGATCTCGAATGTGTAACATTATTTTTTTCCTGGTTTCTACTGTTGGTGCGATTGCAAGCTTCTGTAATGGTGGGAGGATCTCCGTGAGGTGTTCTGACATTGTGGGCCCTCCACTTGTACTTGTGGCTGGGATGGGGATGGAGTGGAAAAGAGAAAGACGGCAAGGATGAATCTTTGCTCCTGTCATATTCTTTCTCATGCAGTGTATCCAAGAGTTTTTCTCCGTCCATGTGTAGTTCTTACTCAACTTGTTAACTTGGAATACCCCATTTGTTGTAAATACGAAAGGATGGGGAGATGGAGTGTAAAGTCTATTATTTGGAATTTGCCTCACCAACGTGATTACACAAAATACAAGTGCTCCAAGAGTTAATATCACCTTCATCATAGCAGTAACAAATTGTTCGCATGTAAAGTCACTAATGTTATGTTTGGGAGTCTAATCTACTTTGAATTGAAAGTGTACAAAGATGAAGAGGAAACACTCTGAAGAAAATGACAACATAGAAATTCCCATCCCATACAAGAGGAGGAGATGCGAGGCTGTAACACCACTTTCAAATAAGATTGACCTGACTCACATTTGCATGTTGTTTAAGCATATCTTTGAAAACAGATCTTTTTGCATAACAATAGAAGACGGGCAAGCAGTGAATAGAAATTCATGTCAGCAATGTGCAAAGAAGAAACTGCATGCAGTTGAGCAACACCACAACACCATAAAGACAATCATCAAACATTATGAAGAGGCAACAGGCAATCGTCATGCTTGCTACAAGCTTGATGTCATGCTTCAAGATCTATTTGAAGTGTGTGGTGCAGAAGGTATTGAAATGCAATGTGATGATGACACAATAGAAATCAAGGCAAATGGACTATCACATGTGTCTTGGTTTGTCCTTGAGATCTTAGCAAAAGACGGACCCATGAATGATGTGAATATTGACCTAATGGATGGCACCTTTTCGATGGTTTGCAAAACAAAAAAAGCTCACGAGAAAGGGGTAAAGTTCAACACGGTGCTGCGAGAGACTCTATCAGAAATCAAGAGGAACATACTACACAAGAGTAAACAATGTCTTTTGTCAAGTTTAATAAAAGAATAACACACTACATGTTATGAATATGCATTTATTTTGTCTCTCAACAACATATTTCAGCCTGACTCATCATATTCTGAATGTCATGTGGCATCAGCTTAACTGGATGGTGGAGGAACATTTTCTTATACAATTTCTGTTCACTTTGAAACTTTGAAGCAGTATCCTCACACATGGCACCCTTATTCCTGATCATTTTGTCCTCGCCCGTTTCTTTCAAAAGGAAGGCATCTTTCCCTTTCTTCATTCCTTCATACACCAAGGAGGGAAAATACCTTGCTATTGGATCTTCTTCCCAGAAGACATTTTTACGTTTCATATTGATCAAAGTGTCAGTGTTTAGTTCGGAAATCTGTTCATCCTCGGCCGATTTAGCCAGCTGTGAAGAAATCTCATTGATGTTGGCGAGAATCACATTCTTCTCCACTTCATTGTATACATCTGCCATGCAAGTGGGACATTTGATTGTTTTGATGGAACAGTCTAGTGCTTGCACTTGGATGTGTCTTCTCAAACATTCCCTGTGGAATAAATGCATACCATTTGCAGCAACACCATGCCTCGTTCCACTCTTGTTGTCTATATGAGTTGACACAAACTCCCAATATTTTTTCATGTGAGTGCTGCTCTTCTCTAAAACTATGTTGTCATCTAAACCTGTTTCAATCCTGAACTCTCTCTCAAGCTCCTTATAGAGACAGTTCAGACCTTCCAGTGGTCTTGTAGAAAATGGTTCCAAGCATATGGAGCACAGCTCCTCTCTCACTTGATTGACTTCTTTATCGTACAAGTCACGTTCTTCATCTCCCATTTCGACAATATTTGGTTCATCATAACATCTTGTTTTTTCCATTTTCTTTTTATCAATCACCAACTCTTTCAAAGACACAGTGCCGTGATATGGCATCAAACTCATGCATTCCTTGGTTGTTGATGGATGTGCTTTTGTATCAATATTCAAAGTTAGAGATGGGGATTGATCCACAGACATGACACTACAGTCAGAAAGGATGAGACTCTGACCCATGGACTCGAGTGGTCTTTGAACATTCAAGTACTGGATGAATTGTTCACACAACAGGTGGTTTGATTGGCCATTTGTGTAGGAATGTTTGATGTCTATTTTAACAGGAGTCATGCTTGGGTCTCCCAGTCTTGAGAATCTCACACAGAAACAAGAATTCAAGTTACCATCCTGGTTCATTGAATTTAAGAATTGAAATGCGTTGAGGAAGACTTGCCAAATATATTGTCTCAACGTGCGCGAGTCATTTGGAACTCGCACCATTGCTCTGGATAATGCTTTTCTAGTCACATGATAACCACTCTCTGATAGAGCAAACATGACATTTAACACATTAAGGAGTACTCTCTCAATCTTCTGTTTGTTGAAACACCATTCCTCTTGCAAAACAACCCTTTTCTTGATGACAAGCACAACATAAAACAGTAGATCAGTGAAATCATTCAAATTGACTGATATAATCTTTGGGTCAACCAAGCCAAGGGAATTGAGTTTTTCTGATGATGAGCCTTTTCCCACAGCTATGATTTCATTGCCAGGAAAGAATCTTTGCTTTCCAAGGAACCTTTTTATTTCATCCAATTTAACGTGTCTGGGATCAATCTGATTTTTGTCAAGCCACGGAGAAGCACAAAGGATTTCACGAAACTGATGAACAGATGGTATGATATCAGTCATTGCCTCATGCCTCTTTACGACTTTGGCAAGTGATACGTTTTGAGAATCATCATAATCAAAATGCAATGATCTTTTTCTGCTGATGGGATGTTTTCTGTTTTCCCCATCTCTATCTTCAGCTAGGCCACCCATATCAAAATCACTAGGCACAACCTCTTCACAAGAATTACCCCGAAAGACTTTGATGGGTATTTTTTTCTCATCCTCATCTTCCCCGTTGTTATTGCCTTTGTCAGTCACAGACTTTCTCTTTCTTCCAGCTTTCATCACTTCACTGGGATCTAATCCACCTTCCCTTAACTTCTCAATGTAAGGTCCCATGACCATTTCCGTAGATCTTTCAGAATTGTGTGCCTTAAGAGAGGCAAGAGCCAGAATTATTTTTGTGAATGTAGATTTCCTGTTTGATTCGTTATCTGATATGTTTTGGAGAGATGCAAGTGGGGACAGTGACCCATAGTTGTAGCCTGACCTCTGTATCTCTTTCTTCCAATCACCTGTTAAGAGGTCTCCGATGAGAGCCCCTTTGGATTTAGCCTCTCTGACTTTGTCGTGCGTATCGTTCACTGTCTTGAGAATCTGTCTCTGCTTTTCTAGAGCTTTGACCCAACCAGTAATGTGGTTGATAAAGACATCCTCTGACAACAACATAGCCTCTGTTGTCTTCACAAATCTTTCAATGACGTCTAACTTCTTTCTTTCATGCTCCATTTGGTGTGACAAGTGCTCCTCTATTTTAACATCTTTGGTGTTGGCCACTTGTTCACCATGATTTAAAATTTTTGCATTTACAGCTTTTGTGCACGCAGCATATAAGGAGTGAACCTGAGCAACAGCTGTCACCAACTGCTGGTTAATTGTCATGAACTGTGAAATGAGATCACCCAGATTTGAAATTGATGCCAGAGAGTTTTCGTTAAAAACACCATATAGGCGATTACTTTTCAACCAGTCTTCTAAACTTTCTAATTTTATGCCAGCAGTCAATGTAGATCCTCCCTGTAGACTGTTAATCAAGTTTTCATCTTGTCCCGAAAGACCATGCTCTTTCCGTACATGATTCAATTTGTCTTGTTCTGATCTGAACCTCTTGGAGCACATGAGTGAAATATCTTTGCTGTCTCGAAGCTCACATCCAAATGGATAGCCAATGATTGCATGCTTGTCAAACATACTATAATTGTTGTCATGTTCATGCATATCATGGATCATCTCCTCTGCCAGCTGCTCACACGATGCAAGAGAACGAGAAAAGTATCTTCCAAGATTTGAATCAGTAAACTTTATATTAGAAAAGTCCATGTCCAAACTGAACGAGAACAGCCAGTGTTTTGTAGCTGACACTTCCATGTCTTGATTAGTCTCTGTGATGTGTCTCAAAAGCATGACCACATTTTTCCTTCTCAAGCCATCTCCAACTTGTACTTTGAGTCGTTCCTTCAATTCCCTGATCATGTTTCTCAAACTCATATACCCTCCTCTGGCATCCATGATTTCATCCATCATAGATATTATGTTACCTGGCACCCTGAGAAAGCCACAAACCTTTGCATTTGAGATTTGAGGATAAGATCTTATTCTCTCAATGGTATAACCGTATTCTCGCTGCAAGCATGCTTTGGACAGTCACATTATAGCATTGATCTCTAATGGCTTGTATGTGTCCACCACAAAATGGGGGCGGAGATTTTTTAAGTTGTCCAACATCACGCTAACCATATTATAGTAATCAGGCCTTGAAATGATGAATTGTCCAAGAACATTTCCATCCATTCTGAACATGCTATCGGCTTGTGCCATGGAAAGAAATGTTCCCCATTCTGAGGTGTTGTCCGAATCCAAACATTCAAGTGGATCAGGCAGATCATCACAACTGGCGATGACTTCTGGATAGTCTTTGAGAGAATACACATTGATCCATATCCCATCCCTTCTAAACCGTTCCCATATTTGAGATAGAACCAATCTCACTGCATCACAAGATGATAGTTCAACGGCGGCATTTTTGTCATCTGATACAATTGTCTTTAACATGCCAAAGGGATGTGCATGAAGAAGGTGTATGGCAATACCTGACTTCCTGTAGTCATCGATGAGATAGCTGACCAAGGACTCAACATCAACAATGTTGTCCATCTTCTCATCTACCTTGTTGGATGAAAGAGTGGATATACACGTTTTTTCGAGCTGGGTTTTGTTAGGGAACAATGTCCCTCTAATGAATTGGGGTCCATTTGAATATCCTGGAAAGACTGCCTCCTGAGACCTCAATGTTCTATTTGTTGAATCAAAATGGGTTGTTCTTTTCCTTCTAAGGGCTTGATTTGACATGTGCATATTTTAGAGTTTGTCTAAATGTTAGGATCTCACACCATTTATACCAATTTGTATTTGTGTAAAATATAAAGGACGACTTGAAATGCTGTGGGGCAAATCAAGTGGTCAAGATGTATTGTCAGATTTGATTAAAAGAATTGAGTCAATTTGCGATGGGAATCAGGGTGACATTTGTACCATCCCTCTAGACTTGTCGCTAAACCGGAAAGACAGGCACATCCTTCTGTTGTACCAACGAGGGGAGGCTGATACACAGGCAGTTCTTGGATTACTGAAGAATGGTTTGATATTTCCAAATACAAACATGGTGTATGACATTTATCAAGACACCCCATTGTATATGGGACTGTGTATTTTCATGTCCTGCTTTGTGACACTTCACTGGTTGGGTAAGACACGCATGAAGGCAACCTTGATGTATGTTATCTTAACTTTGCTTCTGTCTAGTGTACTGTGGAATTGGTGGCTACTATACAAGAAGGAGTTAGCACACTCTCATGCTGTGTTACTCAAGGACATGCCCAAGCATTGTTTGACGGGCCATAGGTCTATATGGCAGAGGACAAAAACTTTCCTCATTCCCACTAGTCAAGATCATTGCATTGAATACCAAGAGGCTTTGACCATACACCCAGCTCTTCGAGTGCCACCCAGTCGTGCTTTGGTGATAACAATAGTGACATGTTTAATGGAGCCCATGGAGGCAGCTGGAACAGCGATCAGTAAGAGTTTGAGGAATGTTATGATTCATCTTCCTGTGTACATGTGGCCTGTTGCCATCATCTACTTTCTTGTGGTCACACTATTTGTCATCATGGTGGCATCTGGCTATCGAACAAGACTATTTAGTATTTTTGCAATTGAACCAAGACAACAGACAAACATTGTTAGACATGTGTGATTTTTATTTTGTCAAATGAAGAAAAATAAACACATCATTTGATCAAGTTCAGTCTTGCTTTCTTTTGTTTTGCATTCTCAAAGAGTTGTCTAGTCCAATTCCTCTTTCTATTTTGGTCAGCAGTTTGCTTCTTGTCTCTCTCTTCCATCTGCTCTGTTGCTTCTGCTGCTTCTGCCTTGTCTTTTTGTGTTTGTAATGCAGCTAAGCTTTCCAGTATACAATTGTCCCTGACTTTTACAAATTCACATCCCAAGCAAAGGTCGTTTGACCCTTCCGTGAGACACGTGTTGTCATGAACCTCTAACATGGACAACTCTCCAGCACACTCACAGCAAACTGCATCTGGGTATCCCATCAAGGCAAAGCACTTCCTCTTTCCCTGACACACAGAAACGAACTGGCGGTCGGGGTGTCCAAACTTTAAGTTAACATAATTGGAATAGTTGAAACATGGCAAGAGATGGAGTTGATCAGAGTCATCCTTGTGACAAAACTGTTTAAGTGTGTCTGCATTGAGATAATGTCCACATGATGGAGGCCTCTTCCCCATGTCCACATATGTGAGACACTCTCTGCAAAACTTGCAAAACGTCACTACAGATTCTTGCATGACCTTCACTTGTACATCTTTGGTGCACTTCACCCTATTGGTGTCGACATACATGGGGATAAATTGCCAATGTTTCCTAGTCAGCAGAAGTGTAAACTTTACATATCTCTTGTATTTCTCTGAAAGAGAATCCAAAGTAGCAATCCACTCATGCACTGTCTCACATTGCCTGGCATCTCTCAGCTTCTTCCATACTCCATGTTTTTCTTCCCATTCTTCATCCAACATCAAAATCACATCAAGAGGAAATTTCTGGTTCAAACACCTGCAGAGAGCAATAGCTATCAAGTCCATGTTCCTTTCTTCCAACATGCTTTTTGCATAGATGTCGATGCCTGCAAGTCTCTGGGTGCCCAATGCATACATATGATCCAAGCTAATTAGTTTTGGCCTGGGCATCAATCTGTTTAGAATAGTTCTGGTGACTTTAACCTCACTTGGTTGGTTGTTCCTCAACATGCACAATGTCCCCATCCTCTTTTCGTCAGCATCAGCTAGACAGTTCCACAATCCTTCATTTCCTGGTTTGGCAGCTATGTAGTACATGTATGAAAATACAAATAGTTTGTGCCTATGTATGGACCAATGTGTTGAGCCACTTGATTCTGCATCTGCTAACTTTGCCTGCAATCTTGCAAGTCTATTTCGCAGTGAAAGGTTCATGTTGTCTAGTATTAAATGAAACCTCCTGTCATTCGGAGAAGTGGATTGAATGGACTGAATGAAATAGCAATACAACTGGTCCTCACACCCTTTTCTTGACTCTTGTTTTGGGGATGACATCCTAAGGGAGGCAAGTAGGACACGTACTGCAACACATTGAGATGCCACTTCAAATGAGCTCTGCGATCGGCATAATGGACAAGATTGCCCCAATGGCAACTCCAAGGAGCCACCATCTCCACTGATTTGACTCATTTTTAAAACCCTTTTCCACAACCAACACATTGGATGAACTATTATCAGGGTGCGTCTTCAAAATCGAATTTTCCACTTTGGTTGACTTTAAATGTTCAAGCCCTTTGTCCTTCACTCCAAGCCTCAAAGAACATGTGAGAGAACTCCATGTGTGTCTACTCACAGCAGTCACCACCTTCTGTGACACCTCACACAGCTCCAGTGAAAGCCCTACATCCAAAAAGCATCTCTTGAGTGATGCCACCCAAGTGTGTCCATCAATCACTACCCGACATTGATCTGAAGAAGCTGGAATATGCACATTTGTTAAGAGGAAAACCTTTTTAGTGCCTTCTCTCACAACTTCTTCACATATCTCCACCTGTGTATGCTGGTTTTGATTTGTGAGACTTTCAAATAACACTCTGGCCATCTGATGTCTTGGTACATCTAACTGAGCCAACTTGGGTACAAATTGATCAATGTCAACCAAAGACCCTATGCTTAAGTCAGCCATATATCTGGGTCTGTGGATGATGACCAACGTACAACTGTCACTCTCTTTGGTGAGTATGATTCCCCAAGTGATTGCATAAATTTCATTTTCCAACGATTGACATATCTCATCCCATGAAACAATGTCTATGGAAGTTATGTACTTCTCTTTGTGGTGACTGTAGAAGCTTATCCTCACATGTTCATCAACAAACCTCTCTTCAAACAATTTGAACCCAAAGTCCCTGTCCAAGCGATTGTCAACCTCAAGAGTATTCATTGTTGTTTGTTTTGCTCATATGTGGCCCATGAATAGTACTCCTCGAAAGACAAAAACTGTACAGGCAATCAACACTACAAATAATAATTCTAATCCAATGAATGTGCATCTTCTTGCTATGCTGACTTTTTCTTCTGAAATAACAAAAAACACTGCTCCACCATGGTAGGAGTGATGGTAATCTTGAAGACTAGTGGTTGTGAAATTACACTGGGCAAGAGAAGAAATGCATTGTGTCAGAAATTCTGCATTGGGATCGGTTGTCATCAAGGCACAATGTGCTGTTGGATTTGATATTGGTTGAATCGAGTTTGCATGAAAGATAGTGCTAAACTGTCCAACTATGAATGGAGAACCGTCTGAGAGGTTTTCGGGCACTTTAACTTCTTTACAAAGATTTTTTTGTGCTGTAAGACAAACCCCATTTCTCATCATATGGCAGAGCCTGCTATCCGCTACAGGTGGACACAAGAGAAACAAATCACCAGGTCGAGCAATATGTGGAATAGAAGAGTGTGCCATATGGCCCGTTCTCACATTCAGTGTCATGAATTTACACTCTGATGTAACATAAAATGTTGAGGCCAAAATAAAATACAATACTATTATCATGTTGATTCGTATGACATGTCATGTCTTTGTATCAAACTGTGTCAATAATGCTATTATTTTTTATTGCCTTTGTGTGTATATTGGGTAAAGGATGGTGTCTCTGTTGCCAGGAAAACTCATGTGTTGGAAAAATGGAAGAAATCAATGCCATGGAAGGACTTGGGTTCATTAACTATTATGTTCTGCCATCAAACTTAATGCTCTCACTCAATGAATGCAGTACCCTTGCCCAGTTGGAAGAGGGGAGATTGATCGATTGTGAAGGGAATGTCACATCCACTCTGTCGAATGATAGACCTTGGAAGATTTCTGCAGGCATGTTCATGAAACCTTCTTGTGATCAGAAACAGACTCTGAAGAGGATTTCACAACCAAGTGAAGATACAGAGAGAGACAAACATTATACCGTGGCTATGTCTGTGCTCAATGAAGGGCACACTCCATGTTCAATTGTAGCACTTGATGGATCCAACTCTGGCCTCTCTCATTTCCACCTTGACAACACACAGTGTACTATACATCTATCAGGACATTTGAAAACTTCTTACCTGACTGCTGCAATCAACGTGTACCCAACTGCTAGATTCTGTAGTAATGTGACCATTACTGATGTATCATCTTCATGCCCCAAAGAAATATCATGTGTGGCAGTTCATCTCACTGGCAGATCACCAAAATTTCTTGTCACCATATTTTCCAATACCCATCTCACAAACATTACAGGAGGGGACACATATTTAGATTTCATATGTGGCAGTATAAAGACTAATGGACTCTCTCGGGTGATGAAATCTTCTCCACCAGCAAGGAACTGTGTGTTGCATGTATTTTCAGATGATATAGATGAAGGTGATATGATTGAAATGACAGAAAATATGGGCCCAAAAGGAATTTCACTTCTGCACAATGTTTTGGTAAAGGGTATAGAAAACATATATGAATCAAATTGTGAAGATTGTGGATACCTTCGTTTGATATCCATGATCTTAGGTTTGTCACTTATGATTGGGATATCGTTGGTGGTCATGTATGAGCTACTACAGAAGAATGATGCCATACACTTTGAATGAGGTTGAATAAACAAAATTATATGACCTTTATCGTTTCTCACTTTTTTATTTGTCATAGATTACAATTCAAATATGACTTTTCTGTCCATTGGTTTTGATGCATCTATAGTTTTTTTACCACCATCATTATAAGGTGTTTCCGGTTCAGCAGCTTTAGTTGATGTTGATGGTTGCTGAACATCTACTTTGGATTCTGGCTGGTTGTAGAATTTTTGGAACAGTTCCCCATTCTGATCAAAGAATTGGGCCACTTTTGTTAGCTTGGGTAAATTTGTCAAGAGCTCCTCCATCTTCTTTTCTCTATTTTCTTTATGCTTTTGCTTGTGTTCCATATACTCTCTCTGATAACTTTTGTATCTCTGCATGGATTCTTGGTACTCTCTTTCTCTCAAGGTTGCAAACTGTTTAAATTCTTCATCTTCAAAAGCATCATTTTCAGGAGCATTCGTCTTCCTCCTTTTGGAAGGAGGAGATTTGGTGTCCAAACTTTCTTCAGCGGAAGACATTCCTATACTATCTAGAAACTGCTCAAAATTCATCTTTTGTTTCTTATTTTTACCCGTCTTCTCCTCGTTGCCTTTAATACTTTTGTTGTTTTCCAGCCTTGTTAGATTATTGTACTGGTCTCTTGCAAATTCCAATTCTCTCTTCCGCTTCTCTCGGTCTTTTGCAAAGCTCCTTACCTCTCTGTTCCTCATTTCTTCCCTTATCAGATCAAATGCTGCATCAACAGTGGACATTCCCTTTGCATTTTTGCTCAATTTGTTACTTAATTCTGGAAACCTATCATCAAACATTTGACAAAATTTCGAGATTATCTCTGTCTCCATGCTATCGTTACTCGGAAAGCATTCTTTGCAATACTCCACCATGTGGCGAATGGCCTGTAGATCAGAGCACTGTCCATCAAAGATGCCCCTTTGTTTCATCATCTCAAAGTCCTTTCTGCGTTTCTGTGCTAAGTCACTGGAACTTTCTTGCTCGAGTGCAATTCTGCTTTGAATCATGCTACACATGTAGTCAGAGAGCAATTCGACTGCTCCCCTCAACTTATTATTATCCTCTTGAAAAGCTGTGGTCTTGGTAAGAAGGTCTTCAATATGAGCCTGGTCCTTCTGCATCTCAGCTGTCACAAGACTAAACTGCTCCTCCGGTAGTGCTTTTAGAAAGGATTGGAAATCAACCCCATTGGCATTCTCCTCTTGAGTCATGTTGTATGTTGCAGACACAGTGTTTCTTGGTCGTTTATAGTAGTCTCTGTCCAGACCAAACCTACCAATGGTGGAAATCACACGATGTGGAGGCACAAACATGCCAAGACATCCATCTCTAGCACCACAGAATGTCATGGATACCTCTACCACATGGCTTGCATCTTCTTCCAATGTGGATAGGCTAACAAATGTGTCACCCATCATGGTGATGCAAGCAGGAGTGTCCAGTATGGCTTTGTTCTCGATCACACCTAAAAACCCAAGGGCAAAAAGAGAGTTGGGAAAGCTGTGATCATGCCATGACAAAACAACCTTACCAAGTGGTTGTCTATGCTTGTTGTGATTGAACACAATCCTTGCACCATTTAGATCCATGCAATTGATTTCTTCCGGAAAAAGATCATACTTGCTCTCTTTCTTTTCCATCAATCTTGACTTTGGATCACATACTAGGTAGCCAACCCAAAATACTTGAGACCCTGTGGTCAAGATCGGATCAAGTGTATCTTTTAGTATCCATTCTCTCTGTGAGAAACACACTTCACATAATGTCATGTGGAATTAAGATGCCAGACATACAGTGGGAACAAACCTTCGGCTCTATCATGCACAAATAATGTTATTGTAAACCTGTTGTTTATGTGAAAATTAAAATAGAGAAAGATCAGAACCACTCGAATTATTCTAAAATGGACGAAATAAGAAAAGCCATCCATCAATTCAAGCACGGCAAGAAGTGCCTGAAACACACCTTGTGGTCTTTCACCAAAGCCATATTTTGTACAGTCCTAAATTTCTTCAACTTTCCCATGTGGTACGGAGTGCTTATATTTTTCACAGTGTATGTTGTAGCATACCTTGTTTATGTGGCTGTCACATACATAGGAGGAGGTGCATGCCTCATCATACAAAGGATCATCAATGCCATCAATTGGGTACGCAAACACATCACTTTTCAAAAGGTTATCAAAGTGAAAGAAATAGATGCACTTGCAGCACTTGTAGATGGTACATGTGTGGAGTTTGAAAACACCTGGTTCACTCTGCGGTACTGGATGTCAAGAGGAATGTCAAAGAAATTGTGTCATCCACTTTCTTGGTACAAGACAATTTCACTCACCAGATGGTTTGTTGTGAAACCCATGACCTTGTTTCTAGTGGAAATTAGCTCTATGCCTGGTGAGATTTGTCATTATGACATGATGTGGGACATGTGTGCTGCTGTTACAGGGACAAAAGCTACTTTTGACACAATGGCCCACACAGGAATTTGGGTGATTGTTTGCATTGTGATTTTTCATCCACTGCTGTTTTTCTTTGGGCGGCTGTCATGGTATTATTGCGAATTGTTTTTCGCTGTTGTTCATGCTATACTAAAAAGACTGCATCCGATGAATAAGAGATCAAAGAAAAAATTTAATGTGTTGGGTGATAAATGTGGTGAATGTAACAAGTCAACCTCTTCTACTATTACTAACCCAATTACAGTGCTCAATAAATAGATAAAAAACCATGGCAGTACCAGCATTTGGACCTTCACAGAGAATTGAGATATCTCAAACATATCTATCTTTAAACGAAACAAGAGAAAGGCGAAACGGTTATCGTCTCTTTGATCCCATCAACCCAAGAGATAATGTGGCAGAGGAAGGGCAAGTTGTCTTGCTTCATGATGAGGACACAGAAATGCATGGAGGTCATTACAAGAAGACTTATGTCATACCAGATGCAGCAGGATATGTGGTGGACATCGATTGTTCTGCGATGACAGAAGAACAACAGAATGTTCTTCTATGGCAAGATATGTCACGCTATCATGTGGGGGTGAATCAGGTTGAGAAAGGGGTAAAGTCTCCACACTCAAACACTGGCAATGGCTGGGATATCAGTTTCACACCAGGACATCCAGTGACCATCAAACACACGGGGCATGAATTGATCTATCGTAGAGATATCATCGGGGTGAGATTTCCAAATGCTGATGACATGAAGGCTCAGGCTGATGTATGGAAAGCTGGAAGTGGCAATGGGCAGTGCGTTTCAAAGTTTGCAACTTATCCTCTAAGAGAGAACCATGAGATGGTGGCATATGAAAGGTTTTGCATGGACCTTCAGTCGTTGAAAGACAGCTTTGAGCGTGGATACAGCCAGGTGAATGGACAGAATGCACAGATTCAACTGATGCAATTACCCTCCATGTTAACACTGGTCAATGAAATATCAGAGTGCTTGAAAGAACAAGACATGTCAGAGAGGTTTTCAGAAGCAGTGCTTGCCATGCAAAATGGCGAAACAAATCTCACCAGTCTTCAAGGCTTGATCTCATCTACACATGGCTTACAAACATTGATGAGCATTGCAAAAGGGGCATCAACATTTGTGTCCACCCTTCGACCACCAGTTATGCTTGCGAAGGTCATTGATTTCAAGGGAGCACAGCCGGAGCGCAAGAGCTATGCCACTTGTGGTGATTCGTTGAAGTGTGTCATGCTATAACCTTTGCTATTAACTTGTTTCAAATCTTGTCTAGTTGAAACTTAAGATGATGACAGATTCTACAGAAATATGGCCCATACCACTTCGATACACGACTCCAGAAGATCCCTTTGGGTTCAGACTGGGAGATATTGCCAATCTGGTTCAGTCCTATTCCACAAGGGAACTTGAACATCCACTCTTGGAGAAAATGATATATGGAGGAGACAGACGTGGTGGAATATACCACAATTATGGAAATTCCATTCGTTTGCAAGATGTGGGACCACTTGCAGATGGACTACTTGGCGTCCACCTCTTCATGGGAAGCATCAACTCACGGAATGGCTTCACAAGCAAAGAAAATGATTTCTCTGTCTTGTGTCCCATAGTCATCTTCCAAGGAAAGCAAAAGTTTTCCTGTCATTTTCAACACTACCCCATCCTCACAGTTGGGAAGGCAACAGTTAGATCAGATGCTCCCACTCTGTCAGCAGAGAGCTATAGTGTAGATTTTGGTGTGGACATGTTCAACCTGAAGATAACACTTGATCCTGAAACAAATCTCATTGCCGACCCAACTGCTCGATTTCAGGAGTATCTCAAGCGGAAGGCTCAAGCAGAGAGGAGCATTGACCAGACAATGCAAGAACAAATCACCCATGCCCTTGCTAACTGCCCCACATTGACTATGGTTCGTTTGCGTAACAACAGTCCGGCCATCACTCGACTCATTGCGAACCAAGAGAACATACATGATTTTGTCTATGGTGAAATACAACAACAGGTGATGGAGTTTTGTTCGTGGTCTTTGGATCCCATCTCGCCATCTGGAGCTCTGGACGATGCATATAACAGTCTGATTTCTGATGCACACTCATCAGAGGCACCACTCTTCATTGTAACTACACCAGAGGTTGCGGATGTGATTGCCACCAAGCATAATCACATTGTGCCCACCACTGATGTCCTCTACACTGTGGGTTTCTCCGGGGATAAAGGAGAGTTTGCACCTGGCCAGATCAAACCATATGAGGGTGTCAGTAAAAAGGTATCTCTTGTGACAAAAGCCGTGAGTGTCCAGGGAAGAGATGTGCCAATTTTGCACGTTCCACATCTCAGTAGGGAATCGGGATCGACATATAACATATTTGAGCACGATGAAAGTTTCTGGTGCTTCAATGAAGTTGGTTACAACCTCAATTCGCAGACAAAAATCGATGACTTTCGTGGTGTGGACAGAACGAAAATCATGGTGACTGACCTGAGACTGGGTAAGGATGGATGTTTTACAATGGATGACTGTCTAAAAAAGGGCGGAGGCTTACTCCCAGAGACTTACAATAGGTACAAGTACCAAGAGATGTTGGTGGCCGACAGAGAACTTCATAAGTTTCTGCTACAGAGAGCAGATGAGACAGATATGCTAGACTACATGGGTGCAGAGTTGCCAATGAACAGTCCAATTAATCTCTACTTTCCATCGTCAAAGGTCAGATTCATGCCAACACCAAACCAAATGGGGGGCAGACAGGGTGGCTGCCAATTTCGTAGCACTGGCATCTTTGGTAATAGACCATCCTACACAAACTGGCACCCTCCAGCTGGGGATGTAGAGGCAGCTAAGGACTGGTTGGCAAAGAGAATTCATCTTGACCAAGACCATCTCAACACCGTTTTCACATATCTAAAGAAGTGTGCTGATATATCTTGGACACCAAATGACATCGAAAGGTTGATGGCCCTGAATGAGAAGTGTTCTACACATCAGGAGCTAGCTGATTTCAACGTCACTAGGGTAGAGATGAAAGAGATAGTTCTTGACATGGTCAGGAATGGGGGTTATTCCAAATATGCCTGCATGCCCAGATTTGTTGAGGCTCTCTCCTCTGTTGCAAATGAACTTTTACAAAAGGATAATGAACTGAGTGACATTGCTAATGAGACTCTACACAATGCCGAAGGTGTAGCAGTGCTGGTAGTTCAAAAGTATTTGAGAGAGATCATAAATTTCAGGTCTGCCTTGTTGGCCTGTTCAAAGAAACTGTTAGCCATGGGAGCAAGAGTGAATCTCCCATGTGGTCTTCTCACTCAGTGTCCTCCATCCACCCCTGTTCTCAATCTTCCAAGAGATAACAGAGACGTGCTTCGAGTAGAGTTTGAGGCTGACAGGGAACTTAGGAACGCATATCGATTTTATTTGCTCTGTGTGGCACCACTGGTCTTTCAAAATGTATACAATATTGTTCACAGACACGAAGAAAACCAGGGAGAAAATCATCCATTCTTCACATTTCAATTCAACAATCCGGATAAGACATGTGTCATGGGGAGGCAAAGGGAGACTTTTGTGCAACCTTTTTATCAGCATGGCATTCTTTCAAATGTACCATCCAACAGGATGATGGCAGCTGCAGAAAAAACCAAGTTTGATGTCATCAACATGTCAGAGTTTGATCCCCTGTTCAGATATGATTTGGATGTCATTCAGAATGACACATATTCCAGAAGCAAAAACTTCTTTGATCACTTTGTCAGTCATCGCACTCAGTACCTAAGAGAGTTAGAAGACACTGCACCAGTGATTAGAGTGACGGCAGCATTCCTTAACATGATCTCATATACACCAGAGGTCGAAAGGGTAATAGGACACTCATGCCTAATGAATAGAAAGTATAGAATTGTCAGAAACTGTGCCCTGAAGGTTGGCATGGTTGGTCTCTACAGAGGGGGGAAGGAAAACATGATGTATGCAGTTGGAAACGTGAGTTCGGTCACCAAACAAACAGCTAACAATGGGATAGAGATCATACAGTATGTGAATGGCAATTGTTTCATCGTCGACCCATTGAGCTGTGGCCGAGTGATACCCAATGCTGTTTCAAAAGGCTTATTATCCGGAATGTCTGCCACCATGGCCAATGTTCACTTGCACATCAAAGACTCGGGAGGTGCCCGCTTGAAAAAGGAATGGTGGAGAAATATGGCCTATGTGGTGGAGGCATTACCGGGTAGGCATCCACTGAGTGACCAACACCACTTTGTTCCACTCAATGGCAGACATCTCACGGCAAACCTCAACAGAGATGGATTCAGTCTTAACAAACTGGACCCCGTTGGACCAGACGGGGGTTGGTATGCAGAAAACATGTATTCTCTCCGGGGATACAGCGAGGCCCACCTGGTGCATGGTATCCTCTTTAAAGCAAACAAAATACCTTTGTATGACAACAGTTACAGGACCACGCGGGGACTCTCTCAAATGCACCAACAGGCAACTGTAGAGAGAAGAGAGATGGCAGGGAAAGTAATAGAGAGAACAGATGCTCCGACTGCTGTCTTTTCTGGTCAGTCTAACATTGGATTTCTGGAAAGGCAGCGCTATGAAACACATTCCTCTTGTGGATCATTTGCCCACGATAGCTGGGAGACAAGGTCACCACTCAAAAAATGTAGTCAGAGTAATTCATGGAGTGCTGAAGTGTTGAACCTAAACAAGAGGCGCACGGATAGGGGATTGAAGATGCTAGATGAGAATAATATGGAGATGGATGAGAGGATGCCCCCATTTAGGACTGGGGTGAAAGGATTGTACACTACAGAGCACACAAGATGATTAGTTTGATGATTGTTATGTTGTAATAAAGAGAAATATGAGACAAACGATGTAGTGCTTTCTCTTAGTTTTATTTTCAAAACCCATTGATCCAACCAGTAAAATTCTTCTCATAGATTACATTTTCTTCCAAGCAAAACAATTCACAATGCCTTGTGTCCACTTCGCAAACAATCAGTAAGGCATAGCAATTTTCACTTCCAAATGTGTTGCGGAACATGAGTGTAGTACAAGCAAGCTGGGCCATGTACCTCCCAAACGTGCTCTGTTTAAATTCACTTCTTTTATATCGTTTTGCCTTTCTGTTTTCCTCTGCTAGAAAGGATATCATTGTGTTTGTCACTTTCAACTCGATGATGACAAATTTGCGGTTCACATGATCAAATCCTATTAAATCCACCTCTGTACCGGAAAATTTGGCATTGTCCATACTTTCATCTAGACGGTAATTAGACACAGGTAAACCACCAGTCACCAAAGAGATGTGTCTTGATGCAAGGACTGTCACCAGATTTTTGGATTCTTTGTGTTCAAGTAGTTCATAAGATTTCTGTCCCTTGGCAAACTCCTTCACCTCTTTATCCACCTTTGTACCTATCGATTGCATTGCCCTCTTGGATCTGGAAGATACTTTGTGCCTCCACCTTTGCTTGTTTTCACGTGGCCAATATGCCAGGCGTTTGGATATGGGATGGGTTATTCCTTGAACATTCTTCTCCAATGGCCCTGCCAGCAAACATTTTCCTCTGGATCTCACCCTCACTTCAGCAATGGGTAATTCTATCTGTACATATCCCTTGTTCCTCAGTTTGTCCTTGTTGATCGTTTGTTTTTTGATGATTTGTTTTGTGGTCTCATCATCTTCAATCGAATACCTCTTCACTCTTCTTGATTTTATTAAAAAAGGGTTGACTTCTTCAAGCTCATTGCACATCGATCTAATAAAATATTGAGCTTGCATCTGTGTTTTCTGTCACTGCTTATTTACCTGTATAACACTAACAAGAGCAGAGAAAAATAGTAAATGAAGAATACCATGTTCCGTCCTTCTCTACAAGCAAGACCACGGATAAAGGAGAGATACAAGAAGATACGATCAACCATGAAACCAAATAAGAGTTCCAAATTTAGATCTCTAGAGGAAGAGGCAATGGATGGCGCCAAGACCATATTGCAAGAAGCTAACAAGCTTGATGGAAGGATGTCTCACATTTGGCACATATGGGAATACAGAGTGAACCGCATTATCAGCCCAAACTTTGTGTCTCACATAAAGAGCATGGTGGCAGTCATGTGTCAAGTTCTATAGATGATCATCATTCTCTTAGTTGTGAAGGAGACATCGGGTCACATTGGCAACTTGAAACACATCGGTATCATCATGCTGCCTGTTTATTTTCACTTTGCTCTCCGTCTTTTTGTGCAATCTGCAGGATTCCTCTTTGCTCTTCACAATGCTCTTTATGTGGAAGGACACCTGCCATTCTTATCAAGTCTCAATGAATTGAGTAGGTTTATGCCAGTTGTAGAACAGCTATTGCCAGTGGCCACTTATATTGTGTTTCTGGTTGCATCCATTGCTGTGGGCACATGTCACTTGAACTTTGAAGCTGGTGGTGACACAAGTGGGTTGTGTAGTGTTTTCAACCTCAGTGTCATACAATCCATCATCGGTATGTTTGTGGCCATTCAAGTCATCCATCACATTATCACAATGTACAATCATGCACACCACAGCTCAATGCCAAGAAAAAAATGGAGGTTTGATAACAATGAAGAAACATTGGAGAATGACCCAAAGAGTCTGTTGGATGAAATGTGCATCCTTGACGAAGAAGCAACCTCTATATGGACATGGTGGAAGTACAGGATGAATAGAATTCTATCGGCCAATATTGCACACAATTTGTGTGGCATTTTGGATGTTGTAATGGAAGGTCTGACTGTGATCTTTGTGGTGAAAGCAGTGCACAACAGTCACGGAAATTTGGGAAATATCTCAAACTTTCCTCTAATTCTGACACCTCTCTACATCAAGTTCTTTGGAAAAGCATTCATGCAGCTTGTCGTGTTACTATACGTGTCTTGTAACCACTTTCAAATGGAGCGTAGATTAACTTACAGGGGTCTTTTGAAAGAAAGCAAACAATGTGTTAAGGTGATAGAGCATTTATTGCCAATATTCACATATGTTCTGTTTGGTTGTCTAACCATTGCCATTGCATCCTGTCACCTCAATGTCTCAATGCAGGGTAAAAATGCGGTCTGTTCTGTTCTGACCTATGAGGTTGTCTATGTTGCTGTAATAGCAACTGGCCTCATCCAACTGTTACACCATGTCATCTCTCTATGGCAATATCATCAGCATACGAGTAAGCCCCAGATGGATGAAACAAGGGTTCATCAGTTTGAAATGATGCCACACTCATCTTCCATTCTGGAATGAATGTTACACAAAAAAACAAACACCAATAAATTGTCAATGATCATAAACTAGTCTCTCTGAGTTGTGCTATTCTTTTGCTTAGACTCCCCTGAATTGGATGTGTCTCCCTCTCTCTTTGTGAGGAGTTTGGGGCACTGTCTTCAAGAGATGTCAGCCAGTCCTGAAATAATTTCTCGAAGCAGTCACCTCTCATGGGATCGCTTTCTTCGTCCATTTCATTGTCCTCTTGTACCATGCTCAGAGTGTATTCATTCTGGATGTCATTTTCCATGTCCCTCTCTGTCTGAAGTTTTGTTGCTTTCCTACACACTGCACGTGGAGATGGTCTGGACCATTTCTTGAGTTTTTGACGTGTGTGATCAGCAATGATGTTTTTTTCAACCAAAAGGCTTGCCATTTCACTATGTCTCATTAGTTTAGACTGTGTCAAGATGGTTCTTGTTTTGGATAACAACTTCTCTTCTTGTGTGATGAGTCTAATGTCCTGGTAGATCTGTTGAAGTTCGTGTAGGGTGGATTGGCTGCCTGATGCTTTGTATGAGACAAACAGTTGCTGTGCGGATTTGTTCATTGTTTCCTTGCGCTGAGCAAGGTTGCCCTCTCTGAGTGTTATGTCCATAAGGTTTATTTTTTCACTTTCATTGTGAAGCCTTCTATAGTCCGATATGCTTTGTTTGAAGGCCTTACCCTTGGCTTGAGTTCGCATAAGCTTGCCAAATATTTTGTACTTAAGTTCCCAGAGTGGCATTGTATTTTACTGTATTTTCTTGTGTTGTTATGTATATACATGTCTTTTGCAAATCATGAATGATGTTCAATATAAAAAAAGTACATCGATTCCCCCCTCTGGTAGCACAAGCTTGACATGCTGGGAATAAAGATGCAGATGTTGATATGTTTAGTCTTAGGTGTCTGTACCTCATTCACCATCGTTTTTGTCATGAAGAACTTTGAAGCTAACAATTCAGGGAGTGAAGGAATGGGTAGACAAGACACTCATGGCAAGTTTGATCAAATAACCATCAATCTCATTGTCATGTTTGCCACGTTGGTCTCCACATCTAGGACAACATTACTCTTTCTCATGGATCGTCTGCTGAGAAGAAGGTTATCTCCCTTTCTCTTAGGTTTGATCAATGTCTTCGTTAAGACAATTTGCCTTGCACTGTTTGATTTTCGGATCATACATGTGGGAGGTAACTCGAGCGCCATAAGGGCTGGTATTGTCTTCGCAGATATCACCAGTTTCCTCTTTGAAGAGGCTCATAGAGTATATACTGATTAATCAGGAACATGGTTATTGTGTCATAATTCATCTCATGGAAGGAAGAAGTGAACTCAAATGGGTGGCCCCCAGTTCATATGCACATGCTGTCCTAACAAAAAGATATCAAAATGTGCTTGATGAGATTCACAGAGAGTATGAAGCTAAGGGAAAGAAGCTGAACTACACAGACATGTACCTCGTCACGGTACATCCATCTGAGCAAACCAATGCTCTGGTGGAAGCGTCTGTTGGAAACCCCAACTACAAGAGAATATGTACTGCAATAAAAAGTGGGGTTGACATTCTAGAGATGTATAGAAGTGCTCTAGATCAAGCCATCGGAATGAATGGTGTTGCTGTGAAAAGAGAGTTGGTGAAGAGATTTTGTGAATCTGGAAGTGCATCTCAGTTGGAAAAACTGGCATCCAACATGATAGAAATGGGAGAACTACTTGCTTGGGTGCCTGTCATGGATAGGGGACTTGAGGTCCCAATAATTCCGATGCATTATGTCATTTTGTATGCGGACCCATTCGATGAGTGGATTGTTAGAGATCTAAACAACAACCCTTTGGAATTACACTTCTTTGATGAGCCTTCCAACTCCTATTCTCCGAAAAGTACTATGTCCTACATGATAGACAAGTGTGCTGAGATGCAGTTGCTGCGTGAGCACTACATGCTTGCTTCATTGTACCGGAGCATTCCAAGTTATGTGATCTCACTCAAAGATAATGAAGAAACTTTGACAAGGAAGCGGTGTAATAATGATACGCTGGACCCTAAACTCGTCAATCAGTCGAGAGTCAACGAAGAGTTGGAGAGTATGATAGACACCACAGTGAAGACTTCTGCAATAGTGGACACTCCACAGAAGCGAACCATAGCCAAAGGAAAGTTGGGTGGTTTTGTCTCAGAACTGGGTGCTTGCTATCTGAAAGATAACAGAGAGAACAAACAGTTACAGATGCATGTCAAGGAGCTCACAGACCAATTGGAAGATTTCAGAGGCAATAGGCAACACCCTTTTAAATGGAGGTGTCCTGATGACATGGACGTTTCCAATGCACATCTCTCTGTAACTTCAGTGGACATTCTGTCACACGAGAGGAGACATGACCTCGAATGGACAGCTGTGTCAATGGGGATCATGGGTAGCAATCACACCCAGGATGATACAAGAAGATCTTTGAACACAGAGAGGAACATGTCAATGACATTTCTTGCCAAGAAACAGGCAAGATATAAGAGATTTCTGGTGTATGATTTGCTCAGGAAATGGATGAAATCAACAGGTATTCAGCTGTTAGCTGAAGGGCCATCACCAGAGGAAAATACTGGTGACATGTCACAATTAACAAATATGGGGCATTCTATCATATAGAAAGAGAAATCTGTAACGGCATTCCACTTTGTGTGTAAAATCTGTTTTTCTTTTGATACTACTAAAGTATATCTGTCAACCACATGTCACATTCAGATAAGCACAATCGATATGAACATAAAACAAGAGATGCAGCTTCCAGTAGAGGATATTTCAGTTGAACATTGCAGTCATGTAGGAGGGAAGCACAAGAGGAAGAGAAACACTGCTCATCCATCAAAGCGAACTATCCTCAAGAGGTTGGATGCCGACTATGATGCAGCGCTTTACCTGAAAAGGATCCCATACTTGCGTCAGAAACGAGTGAAGAACACCTGCTCCATGAGAGGGATGAATCCTCGGCAGATATGGGCCTGGAGTAGTAAAGCCTTGTCTTCGGACAACAAGAATGAATTGATTTGGTACAGGAAACAGAGGGATCACATGGAAAAGCTGACAAAAGCCTTGGGGAGTGATGTTAAAAAGAGTGTAAGCCGAAGAGCTCTTTTGAGGGACAGACAAGATGCGGGCAATGCAATCTCACAAAATAATCTACTTCATATCACCAGGATGTTAAGTAATGCTGTGGGAGCTCTATATGTTGAATTCGAGACAATGGGAACATACCTCCCAAACAAGCCTACATCCCTTGTGCTGCTTGATCTCTCAGAGAATGGAACCCTAATGCACACACTGGAGGAGTGTCATCATTTGAAGGTGTTGCACCGAGATGGTCAAGGTGAGGGTGTAGGTATTTTGAGTATCCAACTCTCAGGACTAAACACTCCTGTATCCATACCACTTGTTGTGAGTCGGTTTTCCAGCTTCATCGATGGGAGTGAAGAGTCTTGGAGGTCTGTCAAGGGTACAAAATCAAGCACCATGAGGCTCTTTGCTGATAGAGAGGGAATTCATACTGCTGCATTGCAAACACTAGATTCCAAAGTGGAGAAGAGCAACAGCACAAACTTTGACCTGAAGCTGATAATCGTTCATGAGCGGGACGAGATTGATATATCAGATGTGGCAGATGTAGTTTCTACATCACATGAAGACATGATGAAAGTCATCTCCAGCCGAGTAAGAGCTATGAATTTGATGTATAGTGCTCCCTCACTTATACTATGAAATGTGCTTGTGAAATTGTCTTTGTTGGAAAAATAAAAATGCATTTAAAAAAAATAAAGAAAATTCATTCTTGTCTTTGTTTCTGTGGTGTAACACATAACTGTTAACTGGTTTAGTTTAACCATTGTGTATAGATACTATGTCAACGAGCTACTTCGTACAAAAACTCGAATCTCTAGCAGAAGACCATGAAATGAGAAAGGGAAAAATCTCTGATTCTGATGTCTGCACTCTCGTGGCTAAATATCTTTACACGGACAGCCAACTCTTCTTTGGGGATGGTTCACACATTTTCTCTTATTCTCACCATGTTTCGAGTGACACCATGAGGTTTATCTTCGACACAATCAAAGACAGTGCCAGTTCACAAAGAGCTCTATTTTATAATTTAGATGCCAATTCACTCTCACCTTACCATTATGCCACGATGCACGGCCACGATTGGCTGTTTGACCACATTTGCGCCAGAGCAGGGAGTATGCAGTTGGATACAATTAAACGATTATGCTTACATTTAGATGAGAATGGGCATTCTGTTCCTTCATCTCTCATTGTCAGAGACAACAAATCTGTTTTACAATCATGCATGTGTGAATGCTTAGGTGTGAAACCCTTTGAGAGCGAGTTTGAAGAGACCTACATCAACTGGCTACACGAGAGCTTGGTGTGTAATGCACCATCCACTGCACTCTACCTTTGCAGATCACACTCATTGGAGATGAGGAGATCGCTGAGGAGAGACAAAGAGGAAGGCCCTACGGAGCACCTCAGTCCACTTGACATGTTGCTCATGTCTGATCACAACAACAAACCATTTTACACAGATGTGGTGCTGAGAGACATTCCTGGAGGTTATAAGTTGGTGGCCACATCTTACGATGAATTGTTGGCAAGGGCGATGCACCTTGATCAGATCACCACAACTGATCCCACAGATTTTATAATGCAATGTGTCAAAGATAATATTCTGAGACGTACCGTGGAAATGAAAATATAGGCAATTGAAAGTTGTTTTTGTATTTTGTTTATTTTTCAAATATTTCAGACACATCTTCAATTGAAACCTTTGTTGAGATGTTTCGATCTATTAGACTCTGAGCAAATCTACATAAGTCAGGTGCAAAGACTGATGCAAGTTCTTCCCATACTGGAGTGCCTTTTAACTTTTTCAAATTTGAACAAAGTGTTTCAAGAGCATCCTTACCCTCTATTGTTTTATGGTTCAGATCAGCTCCCATTCCCAACAACAGATCAAGGTCCCTCTTGCCTGGCAAATGATATATTCCCATGGTATCGTCAATGGCACACAAATGAAAAATGCTTTTGGGTGATGGATACTTTACATCGCATATGACATGGATTATGTTCTTATTTTCCATTGGTGAACACACTGTGCAGAGCCTCTGTAGAAGGACTGACAATTCCTCTTTGTGCCACAAGAACATGTCGACTTCCATTTGTGTGTCTTCTTCACTATCATTGGCAAGCCAAGAAGATGGTTTGAAAGACCCCACTTCATCATGTAATTTTCTCAAAAATATGTGAGTCAGCAACATCAATTGACAGTGTTGATCTTCATCAAATGGCCTATCACCAGGAATGGCCAGGTGAGAAGCTTGTGTGAGATGAGACCTTTTGGTTTCATTAGACAGAGATCCAAATGCAAAATGCCTGTCCATACAATACAGGAGAAGGTTCAGGATGTCTTCTGAGGATGTATGAGTGTGGAAGAAATGAAACATTAAATATTTTGTGTAATATGTGAACACTCTTAACAAGGGCTTGATTTCTTCCTCATCATTTCCCAAAGGCTGAACGTTTTTCATGATAGCCTTCAGTGTACAGCGCAAAACGGCATCATCATACCCTTCCATATTGTCAATCTTTACATCACAAGGGACACATTTTATATAAATATAATATATATGTAATCAAAGAAGGGGAAAGGAGACAGCAAAGAAATGGATATAGAAAGTGGAACTGTCCTTACACATTGTATGACCGCTCTATTCACACCCTTCTTAAAAGATTCAATGTTATTGAGTCAGAATAAGGATCTGTACATAGACCCATTTGTTGATCCAAATGGAAAGCAGGTGTTGGGAAAGACCCAGATGAACACGTTGATTTCAATTCTATCAGAGCTTCGAAATGGTATTGTTGAATTGACGCCAGAGGATTGGGAAGAATTTCTTATACTCTTTTGGTACATGTTTGATTCAATGTCGGACCACTGTCGAGTGTCACTCGAAGGACCTTTATATCGCAATGCACTGTTGTCTGCCATGGAGGAGTGTGTCGAAATGGCAGAATTTTTCTGTGATATGGACGACGAAAAAAACTCAAGAGACTTGATCACTTTAACTTGTCTACTAGCCATGGTGTTGGTAAAAGACGATAATCTATGGAATGGCAACATCACGTTGGCAGAACAGCAGCATTTTCATACCATCATGGCCAAGGTGGCAACAACATTCAAATCTCCCATCCTAGGAAATGGTGCCCTACATGTGTGTTGTGATTGGCAGTCACTCAATGTGTTGGATCAGATTGTGGTAACGATAGGTCCCAGACCTCAGATTTTACAGATGCTCTTAGATCATGGTGCAGATGCCACTCGCAAAAATGTGTCTGCACGGAGCGGCCAAACGTCAGACTTGGGACTGGAACTCTTCAGTGTTGGAGAATCCTCACTCAATGCACTTCCGGTTTAATTTTTTTGAAAAATGCGGGAAGAGCTTGGATCAAAGAAACACAGGTAAATGCTCTAAACATACCTTATAATATTATCAAAAGTGGCAATGATAAAGAGATATTACTAAAGAACATGTCTGGCATGATTAAAAGTTATTTATAGCGCAAATGTTACTGAAGAACAGCTGATACAACAGGCTGCCTCACGTGGCATATTCATGACAGTTACACATTGACCCACTTTTGAAAAGTCACTCGCGATTTACGAATTACGATCATTTATTAATCCCTGGTTGATAATAGAGCTTTGGCAAGCAGATATTCACATTCTACATGAAATGTAGATGCTTTTTAAAAAAAAGTGAGTTAAATTCCGTCAATTTTAACTGTTGGTGGCTTGAACATTCACATGTGGACAGGCAAAAGTTAGAAACATCGATCGGTATCACTCAAATACTAACGCCAGTTGCTACTCATGCACGCAATGGTCTTCTACAAGTCAAGGGGAGTCTGCATAATTTTAAATTTTTTAAATCCATCCACTATTGTCCAAGTTATGCAATTTTGGAATATTTCATAATATACAGGAGGGGGTAGTTTAAGATGTGAATAATATAACAAGCCGTTATGATTCATTCTTGCTAATTATCATTTATGATTGCATTATCTTTGAGAAAACTGATATTTTGGGTACTCTGTAGATTTCATATATTGTCAATTTTTTGTATTAAAATATAAGATGCACAGTTTCCTGCCCCATATCTTGATAATTTTTTAACATTTTTGCACAAAACCAACAAATGTGAATAATATTGTGCGCCGTGAATAATTTAACATGCCATTATCATTCATTGTTGATAATTATCATTTATGATTGCATCATCTTTGAGAAAACTGATATTTTGGATGCCCTATAGAAATTATATATTGTTACTGTTTGTATAGAAATATAAAATGCAGTTTCCTGCCCCATATCTTGATAATTTTTTAATATTTTTACACAAAACCAACAAATGTGAATAATATAACATGCCGTTACCATTCATTGTTGATAATTATCATTTATGATTGCATCATCTTAAAGAAAACTGACATTTTGGGTGCTCTGTAGATTCCATATATTGTCACTGTTTTGTATTGAAATTTAAGATGAACAGATTCTTGCCCCAAATCATGAAAATTATTAAATATTTCTGACAGAAACCAACAAATGTGATTGAATTATTTAAACTTTTTTTAAATTTCTGTTTTTTTTTCTTCATTTTTCAGAGGTGCCATTGCTCCTTGTCAGTGGCATGTGTTTGGAGTTTGTGTGCCAGAAATGCCATGCTAGAGAGGATGATAAAAGAGCTACAGAATCAAGCTACAAAATCAAGCCGAACTTGCATGTCCATCAGCCAAAATGCAGAAACAGCAAGATATTGAGACACAGGTAACACAAAACATCCATAAAAAATGTGTTGTTTGTCATGAGATGGCATGGTGTTTTTGACCTTTGCCAGTGAAACCTTAACTGACTGTCTTGATATCAGGAGTTCAGAAAGTGTTTAATCCATTTAGTTCTTAACTTGTGGGAACAAAGTTAATCATCGTATAAAGTCACATAAATATACACAACTCTATATAAGTAATGTTTTTCTTGCTTTTTCATTCTTCTTCCTGGTTTTGACAAGCAAATATTCACATTCTACATAAAATGTAGATGCTTTAAAAAAAAATTTGAGTTAAATTCCTTCAATTTTAACTGTTGGTGGCTTGAACATTCACAAACTATAGACAATATGAGCGTGTGCCAGTATGAGCGTGGGCACCCAAAATGTCAGTTTTCTCAAAGATTATGCAATCATAAATGATAATTAGCAAGAATGAATGATAACGGCATGTAATATTATTCACATTTGTTGGTTTCGGTCAGAAATATTTAATAATTTTCATGATATGGGGCAGGAAACTGTTCATCTTACATTTTAATACTAAACAGTGACAATGTAAGAAATCTACAGGGCACCCAAGATGTCAGTTTTCTCAAAGATAATGCAATCATAAATGGTAATTAGCAAGAATGAATGATAACGGCATGTAATATTATTCACATTTGTTGGTTTCGGTCAGAAATATTTAATAATATTCATGATTTGAGGCAAGAAACTGTTCATCTTACATTTCAATACAAAACAGTGACAATATATGAAATCTACAGAGCACCCAATATGTCAGTTTTCTCAAAGATTATGCAATCATAAATGATTATTAGCAAAAATTAATGATAACGGCATGTAATATTATTCACATTTATTGGTTTCGGTCAGAAATATTTAATAATTTTCATGATTTGGGGCAAGAAACTGTTCATAACTTTTTTTATATTTCTGTTTTTTTTTCATTTTTCAGGGGTGCCATTGCTCCTTGTCAGTGGCAAGTGTTTGGATTGCCATGCTAGAGAGGATGCCAAAAGAGCTACAAAATCAAGCAGGCCGAACGTGCATGTCCATCAGCCAAAATGCAGAAACAGCAAGATATTGAGACACAGGTAACACAAAACATCCATAAAAAATGTGCTGTTTGCCACGAGATGGCATGGTGTTTTTGACCTTTGCCAGTGAAACCATAACTGTGTTTCGATATCAGGAGTTCAGAAATTCATTTAGTTCCAAACTTGTGGGAACAAAGTTAATCATCATATAAAGTCCCATAAATATAAACAATTCTATATAAGGGATATTTTTCTTGCTTTTTAATTCTGCTCCCTGGTTTTGTTTTAGCACAAAAATTAAGATGTTATTTAAAATGTTATCATGACTCTGCTAAGCACAAAATAATGTTCTATTTCAGGAGGGAAGATAGCAACATCAGTAACTAAATCATGTTGGGCATCAAGAAAAGAGGTAATATCATTATGAATATTAAGTTGCAAATAAACATATTCTTAACCCAAAAATTAATATGAACAGGTATGAGACAAAGTATACATCTGAATACATATTTTGCATTAATTGGAATTGAATATGATGTTATTATTGGAGAATATTAAGCATAATATGTTGTTGTAAAATATTACTCAAACCTTTGTTTTTCTTTTCAGTATCCACTGAACATAGCTACAACACCAAGCCAACAGAGGGCGCCTTACAAAAATCAATAAAGAGACTTATGTTACAAAATGATGATTTGAAAAAAGAATCAAAACAAATCAGGTTGACGCTGGCACAAGATCAAGAACAGCACTGTCGCCTCACCAAGGAAATTGCAGCTAAAGAAGAGTATGCAGAAAAACTGTCAACAACAATAACGAAAAGGCAGGAGGTTCTGGATGAAATGGGAGAGAGAATGAAAATAAGATGTAGTCCTGCTTCACAACCACAAAAGGTAAATCTAAACAGATGTAATGGATACAGCAATTGTTTTCATCGCATATAAGGTTCTCAGTAGGGAATAAAGTTTTATTGTCTTTCTGGCAACAGTTGTTGGTGAGACAAAAATGTCACTTTCCATCCATCTGTCTGTCTGTAAACATTTAGAGCCATGAGCTATATTCAGTGGCTATTATAGATAGCTCTACATGTTTTGAAATATTTCGTGGTAATAATTTGTAATTCTTCAGGAGATGTTTATTGAAATTGCCTTAATATCATTTTCAGAATTTTTACTCAGTGAAAATCGTTTTCTTTTTTTTTGAAAAAGTATATTTTATATTTCAGAGAATGCAAGTGTCAAGCCGAAAACATAAGAGTTCATTGAATGTGTCCAAAAGTGTACTCTCTGATCGCAGACAGCAGACATTTTCTTCTGCCATCAATATTCACGGCGGTGGAGAAGATTCTGAAGATAAGAAAAGGGATGCTGCAAAGTTTGGCTTATGGAATACCCTACGGTCAAAATGTAACAGAACTGAAATGGCTACATTTTTGGAGTCAGTGCCCCACAGAAATGACCAAGCATCTAATCAGACTGTAAATAATCATGACAAAAGATTTCAACATAGTCTAAATACCATGTACTGCGGAGGGTTACTGAGTCAAGACAAGTACCAGGGCCTCAGGAACAGTGAAAGATTGATTAAACATCCAGATCATGTTTCTCTACTGCCTTACAAATCTCTTATGAGTGAGATAAACAGGAAACATGTAAGTTCCCTGAGGGCTTTTGAGCTTTCAGACATTGATGGCAGTTGGAGAACTCTAGACAATCTCTTACTTGTGTTAGCAAAACATTACCTTGGCGGAGATGAAGATATCGACTGGTTTGGAAATGATGGTGTATTTGTTGTGCTTTTTGGGGGAGATGGTGCACCATTTGGTCAAAATTCAACAGGGACTTCTTTTCTCATTTCTTTTCTCAACTTGAAAGAAAGAATCTTGAGCCCTCACCACAATTTTCTCCTTATAGGAGGAAATGTGGAGGAAGACAGTGAAGATTTTTTGAAATATATTCGTGTTTTGGCCAAGGAAATGGAGAAGATTGAAAAAAAAACTTATACAATTTGTGAGAAGAAAATTTCATTCCGATTTGAATTTCCAGTTAATGACCAAAAGTTCTTAGCAAAAATTCTTGGAGAACTATCAAATAGTGCTACATATCCATCCTCTTATGCCAATGTCACCAAAGGCAATATGGCCACATGGGATGGAAGGATAGGTGAACCAGGCGACGAGTCAGCAACATGGCAAAAGTGGAACTTTGACCAAAAATTGCAAGATGCAAAAGCTGTTTCCATGTTCAAAAAGAAAAATGCCAAATGCTCCAGGGCTAAAGTTACAAAGTTCATCGCAAGTCGTCAGAGTAGGACCGAATTTCAACCACCCTTGGGACGCTTTAGTATGAATAGTAAAGCTGAACCGCTTCATCTACTGAACCTTGGCTGGCAACATTGGCATAACAAGTAAGAATATATTTGCAATTGATTCTTTACCATTCCACTCATTTGGTCATCCTATCATATTATGGATGATAATTAAATAATACATACATGTCCAAGTTTAATAATACATATAGGTCCAAATACAATGTTGTGCAAATGATGTCCTATAGTACAAACTGCATAACATTTTTACACACACACGCACCCACACACACACACATATAGATATGCTCAACAATGTTAATAATTATATATTGAAAGCTAGTTAGTAACTCATACATTGTGCCAATTTAGCAAAGAAAGTAAATTTGTTTTGTTTTTCAGCTTGTGGACGATAGTAATGGAGAAGGATGCTGCTGAATCCTATCTAAAACTCCTGAAGGAGATCGGTGCTGGAAAGCTGCACTACAGGCTCCATAGGTGGTGGCGAGATAAATCAAACACAACGCATCCATCAATTAGAATTATTGGAGAAGAGTCCAAATGCCTTGGTCACAATTTCATGTGCCTGGTATCCAGTTTGATGACTGGAAATGAGAAGAAAGACCTGCAGCTCTATGTCTTAGCATATGCAGCACTCAAACTCAGAGACGCAGCCTCAGTATTTGTGCGAGTCAATATTTCTGAGTCAGACTTGGTATTCCTTGAAACTACATGTAAACTGCTTTTTGCAGTTTATCACCTATTTAACAGAGTGAACCTGACCATTTGGACCCTTTCATTTGTGATCCCACTTCACACAAGGGAGATGTTTTATAAGTATGGTCTTGGGCTTGGCATTTTATCAATGCAGGGCAGAGAGGCCAAACATAAAAAGTTGATTAACTACATTCATCACACAACTACCACCACTAAGTGTAGCAAATGGAAGCGGGTATTCCAGCATGAATTTGCAGATCTTCTTCTCACACCTGAGCCTTCTAAAAAAAAAAGGAAAACCCCCGAATCAGAAAAAATTATCCCAGACAGGTTCCTGCAGAATGATGGCTACTGCTACTGCGGCATGCAGACAGACACTGGATGTGAGAAGTGTCATATATGTTCTTCACATCTCCTGTCCCTGATAGGTCAAGCCTGCGAAGCACAGTGCCCCCATTTGGTTTCCTCTTATCTCAAATAATAGAAAGATAATTTTTCACAAATTAACAAGACTCAAATTTTTAGCATGTAGTTTCACGGAATACCAAGTCTGACTCAGAAATATTGACTCGCATAAATAAACATTTCTGAAAGACAATAATCAGAACAGTTTAATTGAGAAAGTAAACCTATTGAAATTGTATCGAAGTTTTATACGAGGTTTTATAAAGAACATGTACATATTTAAGTGATCAAAGAATTACGGAAAAATCTATAACAAATTGTTGATGTGGATATTATTCAGTGAGGTAGTCACTTATAATGAGAATTGATCACAGATGCTGTGTTGACGTAAAATGTATTCAAAATAGTTGAATGTTCATTTTTGTGTGTAAAACATACATATGTAAATAGATATGCAAGTACTAAATCCATATAACATTATATTCAGATGAAATATTCAATTATCAGATGTAACAACACAGGAGAGCAGACATTTTAAAATACCTGTCTTAAAATACCTGTTCAATTTTATGTGTAAAACATACATATGTAAATAGATATGCAAGTACTAAATCCATATAACATTATATTCAGATGAAATATTCAATTATCAGATGTAACAACACAGGAGAGCAGACATTTTAAAATACCTGTCTTAAAATACCTTTTCAATTTTATGTGTAAAACATACATATGTAAATAGATATGCAAGTACTAAATCCATATAACATTATATTCAGATGAAATATTCAATTATCAGATGTAACAACACAGGAGAGCAGACATTTTAACATTGTCTGTTGTATGTAATTGTAAATGTAATAAGATATAAAAAATGGCCTGTGCTATGAATATCAAATACGCTAAAGGCCTTTCGTGCCACTGGCCCAATATGATGTTTGTGGCCCCAAGATACCATAAACATGTGGAAATTATTTCTGTGTACATCACAATATATTTATTTATTTTTTTTATAAAGATTTAAAATGACTGCCAAACTTGCTTGACATGATTGAAACTTGCTTGAGTCAGAATTCATATTTTATATCAGCTATAAATCACTGAAGCACAAAAAAAAACTCTTGGCCACTTGGTATGTGCTAATGTTGAGGCCTGAACTGATCAAACCTAATGATTAACCTTCAAGTTTATTATATGATTATCTGTTTTTAAATCAATTATAGTACTCAGGGTAACAAAGTGATGATGTAGTAAGTCACTTATCTATATTGAGAGAAGAAAGTATCTGAGCTGCAGTGATGGATGAAAATTGTGATATTTTTAGAGTAAGCTGAATTGATTTTTTTAGATGTGATATTTATTGTTGTTGTTGTCTGTTTCAGTTATATGGTTGACCTGTGAAAATAAAAGTTGTTGAAAATGATATACTTGTTTTTGTTTCATTGTCTCACTTCTCTGAAAATTTTGTTCACAAAAAATCAATGGAGATCACATTTTGAGATTTTGCTACAAATTTCTCCACTGATTTTTTATATTTTGGCAAACTGACATTTGCTCTGCATTAAGCTATTCTAAATAAATCTATATTTTATTGCACATTTTTAGATGGAATTTCTCTGTCCATATGCAGGTGGCTTGTAGCCACTCATCTTCTCCATCCCCATTAGATATATTTTCCTATTCTATAAAAATGTTGACCGAGTTTTGTATTTAAGGCCAAAGAATAATGAAAAATGTTTATATTCCAATTTAGACATTTGCTATATCTTGTCAGCTATTTGAGATACCGACTCCAAATACTTAATACATGTGCATCACATGAAGGACTAAATATGGTTACCTCAATCATTGGGTTAAAATTTTGGGGAGACATCAAAAGATTTTATACTGAAAGATTGACATGTTCTGATCTCTTCACAGATTAGCCATACATACATTGTGGTTATACCCTGCAAGTTTGGTGGAAATCGGACAATTAATTGTCTTTATTTTGATTAATTAACATTCGGATGTTGAGATTTGAATTTTGGCTTTCTCCATCGTATTATGATTTTCTTTAACTGTAACTTTGCCAATAATGGGCAGATTTTGACAATTTAAACAACTACATATTCCTCAAGGCATAAAGTAAAAGGATATATGTGTTATTAAAGTGTAGTATGCGTTACAAACAAAATATTTAGATGCACGCGGAAGGAAGAAACATCATTGTTTTTTTTAAGTGGCCTTTCATAAGACCACAGATAGACACACGTTGCGAGCGAGATTTTTTCACAGATTAGCCTCTTCTTTCAGATATAGGCATATACATACAGTGTGAGTATACCCTGCAAACTTGGTGGAAATCGGACAATTATTTGTCTTTATTTTGATTAATTAACATTCGGATGTTGAGATTTTGAATTTTGGCTTTCTCCATTGCACCATGATTT
Organism: Amphiduros pacificus; assembly: GCA_949316495.1. Taxonomy (NCBI): domain Eukaryota; kingdom Metazoa; phylum Annelida; class Polychaeta; order Phyllodocida; family Hesionidae; genus Amphiduros; species Amphiduros pacificus. The sequence goes on from OX439001.1 coordinate 28,799,890, forward strand.
TAATCATAGATTTTCACACTTTGTTAAAAGTTTTAAAATATTTGTAACTTTGCCAATAATGGACGGATTTGGACAATTTAAACACCTACAGACTCCCCATATCGTGTAGTAAACAAACATATGTGTTATTAAAGTGTACTATGCGTTACAAACAAAATATATTGGTGCACGCGGAAGATAGAAACATCTTTGTTTTTTCAAGTGGACTTTCATAAGACCACATCAAATTGACACATTGCGCGTGATTTTTTTTTACATGGAATAATCTCTTCTTTCAGACATGGGCAGACACATACATTGTGAGTATACCCTGCAAATTTGGTTGGAATCGGACAATTATTTGTCTGTATTTTGATTAATTAACATTCGGATGTTGAAATTTAGAATTTTGGCTCTCTTCATCGCACCATGATTTTCTTCATAGATTTTCACACTTTGTGACAAGTTTTAAAATATTTGTAACTTTCCCAATAATGGACGAATTTGGACAATTTAAACACCTACAGACTCCCCAGATCGTGTAGTAAACGATCATATGTGTTATTAAAGTGTACTATGTGTAACAAACAAGATATATTGATGCACGCGGAAGATATAAACATATTTGTTTTTTTCAAGTGGCCTTTCATGAGACCACAGATTGACACGTTGTGAGCGATATTTTTTTTTCACAGATTAACTTCTTCTTTCAGATATAGGCGGATACATATATTGTAGTTACACCCTGCAAGTTTGGTGGAAATCGGACAATTATTTGTCTTTATTTTGATTAATTAACATTCAGATGTTGAGATTTTGAATTTTGGGTCTCGCCAGTGTATCATGATTTTCGTCATAGATTTTCACACTTTGTGACAGGTTTTAAAATATTTGTAACTTTCCTAATAATGGACGGATTTGGACAATTTAAACACCTACAGACTCCCCAGGTCGTGTAGTAAACGATCATATGTGTTATTAAAGTGTACTATGTGTAACAAAGAAAATATATTGATGCACGCGGAAGATAGAAACATCTTTTTTTTTTTCAAGTGGCCTTTCATAAGACCACAGATTGACGCGTTGTGAGCGATATTTTTTATTCACGGATTAACTTCTTCTTTCAGATATAGGCAGATACATACATTGTGAGTATACCCTGCAAATTTGGTGGAAATCGGACAATTATTTGTCTTTATTTTGACTACTTCATATTTGTATATTTAAAATTTGAAATTTGGCGCCACCCATGACGTCACCGGAAGTGCAAAAACTGCCGTCATTTAAACCTCCCATTTGAAGAGTTCCCCGAACTCACGAGCGTCATCGGCCGCACTGTGCTGAGGTCTTACCCCTTGATCATCTTTTCTTTAGCTTCCGAGGATACATGGTTGAGAACATGACAGAGAATGAAACACTGAGTGTTGACGATAGACTGTTTGCAGAGGAATGTGCAAAACTGCTATATAAGGTTGGGAGGGAAGACAAGTGGGGAATCGATCACATCATTTCTGAAATACAATCCTTTAATCCAACTGTGGAAGACTTTGATTATGATTCTAATACAGATTCCAATGATGATGGTATCAGTAGTGACTCAGACATTTGAATGGAAGATATGACTACGGATAGATGAAAGGTGGTGTGGAAAATTGGTTTTTACATTGAAACCACTCCCAAATATATCATGATAGCATTTCCATTGCTGCATGTCAGATGGGTGAAACACAATTGGTCAGTATAGCAAGTACAGGAGTAAGTAAAAAAGAAACATGTCATTCAAGCATGGGCACAGAATTGATCTGATGGACCAAGGGGAATGGAACAAAGAAAGTGGAATATGTTTCAACCACAGAGAAAGCCTTCCATTATCTGCCCAAAGACGTCTGATCGACATGGCAGCACGAGAACTTAGAGACGGAAACATTCATGTATTTGACATTGGAAAAAAAGTTGAACACATACGAGTGGACAGCATTGATCAGGACAACTGGTCATTGAAGGACACACACTGGGATCCATTCATATCCATGTTGGTGGATGCATTTAAGAATCATAAACCCATAGCCATTACTCCTGACCTCATATATGGTTATATAGCAAAGGGTTTTGCACTACACATTGAGAAATATTCCGAAAAACTGCGACACCTCTATGTTAGCCACAAGGGAAAGAAGGAACTGATCTATGAAAATAATGGTTTCATAAATGGGTCAGCAGACAACCGCTGGGATGTGATGTTTAAATATTTTGCTGATTCATTAAAAATCGACGTCAAAAAGGAAGGAACTGCCATTATACAGAATGACATTCACTTCACAACAAGCACCATGGTATCTGTTGCCCATCGCAATGTTCTGGCTATGGAAGCTATGAAGAACTACTACACCTACACTACAACCACTTTATGTGGTGTTGCATCAATCATCCTACTTGGGGAGTCAAATGATTGGGAGATGCTGTACACTGTTGTTGAGAAACAATTCGAACAGCTTTTTAACTATTGCCAGAAGACCAAAGCCTTTGATGCTGGTCTGATGTGGTGGCAGGCAAGCTTGATGCCTGTCCTTAAAAACCTTGTGGAGATACACCAGAAATGCACCTTCTCTTCACCCTCGTCATTGAAAGAAGAGGCACGTACATGGCTTAGAGGGATTGTCAAATACAATGCTGGTTATGGCAGTGGAGGAACCTGTACTGTTTCTGGTTGGATCAATGCCCTGTTCCCATACATCAAGAAACAAGAACGTAATCCTTGGTTTCTAAATGGCAGAACAGAGATGGATCCCAATGATTATCCTTGCTATTATGCTTCGGTACCTTTCAAATGGATGTATTATGGGGAAGCCAACAACATGAGGGCTTTGGTGGGACACATGCTCTTAGGCCACTTGGATAAAGAAGACAACAAGAATGCATCTGTGCTTCCAAGGGGAACTCTGACACTCATTCCTGCATGGGTCATAGTGCACCTAGGGCGGGAAGAAATCGATATGGATTGCTCGTGATCAAATGATTAAAACTGAAACAATCTGCCAAGTGTGTGTTGGATGTTATTTCAATTCAAAAGTAATGCTTTGCCTTGGATTCTCCAATATATTTGTCTCTATCGATAATTGTGTAAATTTTGTATCACGTAACTGATATTGTGGTTTGCTATTGATTTAATAAAATAATAGAAAATAATAGAAAATTGTGTGTTTTGGTGGTCCTTTAAAACAAGTAAGACGCTTTCTAAGATTTTATATTACTTTATTTTTTTCATTTTCATCTGATGCTCTCTTTGCAACCTTCCTATCAGCAGCATAGCAACCTGCTGTATATATTTGACTCTCTGAAACACCTGATCTAATTTCTTGTAGTTTTTGTGCTCTGTGCAACCCTGACAGGCAACTGACAACAATTTTGTGTTTCCCTGGTTGTTTAGTCCAAGTATTCAACTGATCAATAGCTTTGTTTATGGAATGCAAAGGAAAATTATCCCAATTGATTTGCAATGGGACGAGAGAAAGCCAAGAATGGTGACCAAGATAATAGGTATGTATGGAAAAAAACATGTTTCTGTCTGATGCAATGATGTGGGTGTTTGTCCCCACCAACGTCAACATTGTTGTTTGTTTTCAACATTGTTGTTTGTCCTCACCAACATCAACATTGTTGTTTGTTTTCCCATAAAACAATTTTGCTAACAATCTGTTACCTCTAGTGATTGTGATGGGATGTGGGATGTCTATCTCTTTTAACCATAATAGAACAAGTAGCAGCATATTGTCTGCACACTGATGTTTGAGGGATGCAAGTGGCATATCATCAGTTCTCAGTTGCTCTTGGAGTTGAGTTATGTCTATGGTATCACGGCCCTCTTTCACCATGCCATACAGAAAGGATTTGAGATGCTCACATTGAGATGGACTTTGTTGCATGATGATTGTTTTTATCTATTGAATCATCAACAATTTTAATAGAGTCAACAAGAAGATGCGTTTTATGTTTTTATCAATTTTTATTTCAATTTGTTTAATGTTTCAACCAGGCATGGTTGATGATCTCATCAAGGGTGGCTCTCTTCTGTACATCCTTGGTAAGACACCTCTCCAGCAAGTCAATCAATTCAGGTGATAATATGGGCATCACTTGCACGGGTCTCCCAGACACCAAGTCATTCTTGTCATCAAAAGGGGAATAGGCATGAACAATGTCATAAAGTGTAACACCCAGACTCCATACAATGTTTCCTTCCCAATGATATTCAAGGCCCTTGGCTGCCTCTGGGGTCTGAAATGTACTTGTTCCCATGAAGTGCCTGAACATCCTCTTTGTCACCCTTCCTGCAAATCCTAAGTCTATTAGGAACACATCGCCCTTGCTTAAGTCTGCCACGATGTTTTCAGGTTTAATGTCCCCATGGTAGAATCCTGCATTGGCCATGGAAACAATGGCCTGTACAATTTGGATGAAACATAGTTTGGCCACATCTTCTGGGAGGCAGTTGCCTGGAAACATCTCCATCAGCTTGAAAAGATCACACCCATTTTCGGGTCTGTCCATAACCATGACCCATCTTTTCATCTGTCGAGAGAAGAATGATTCGATCAATCTCACAACTCCATTCACTTTCTGGCATTTTGTCAAAAGGCATATCTCTCTTGGAAACTTGCCCTTGCAGCATGGATTTGTACACATTCTCAAATTAAAGTTCAGTACCTTGATGGCAACAGGAGATTTGTCTGATCTTCTCAAAGCACTGTACACCATGCCTTGTGCACCCTCAGGCATGATGCCTACTCTCTCATACTTCTGATCAACATCCATGACTTTCCTTGGTTCTTTTTTCCACTTTCTCAATATTGTTATAGAGAAATGATGAGTTTCTGGCAAACATCATCACTCTTATATACAATCAGCAGCACTTTGAATAGTTAATCAAGGAGTGTGCATATTAAATGAGCCTGGATGTTTTCTGCATAATGAATTAGCAAATGATCAATATCATATCTTACCAAGACAATTGAGGATGTGGCCTTTTTTGAGATATATAATTCAGAAATGTTATCATGGAGAGTGCATATTTAATGAGAAGGAATTCTAATGTGATTATTGATCTTTTCCCTATATCTTTTTTGTGTGCATAACTAATGAGATGGTGATAGCAAGATCAATTATCTGTGATAGTTCTGACTTCTATTTGTTTTCAATCTTTTGATAATCAATGTACATTGCAAAGATTCTGCATGGTTTAATCATCAACAGATATAATAGGTAACATTCTATGATAGTTATCCCTCAGAGGGACTTTACACTAACACATATTCTATATAGTATATGGGAATATAACTTGTGTGTTTTGGTGTAAATATATCATGGTTTCTTGTCAAGCACATTTTAGTAATATTATTTCATGGATATTGCTAATTATTTAAGAAGATAACGTATCATTTTGTATGATCAAAATTAAAAGAGAAAGAATCATTAATTTCCCATGGATAATTGGTTTTGGGTGGCCTAACGTGAACAGACATTATTTGAGAAAGGATCTGGATGGCATTCTATAACTTCTTTTTTTTTCAACATTGATTTCTTATTTCTTGAACATGATAGTTGATCGACAATTGTGAAAATATTTGATGGTTTGCTCAATTCTGAAGGATTTGGTGGCCCTGAGAAGGGCCTGGTGGGTATGATCCTAGTATTGACCTAACATGTGGTTGTGTTGGCCAAGGCAGTGCAGCCTGTTTCTTCGTGGATACAAATTTCATACCAATCATCTGGCAGAAACAATCCACAAATTGAGCACTCAAAAGTACTGGCTGAGATTCTCACTAGTGGTCCATCCATGTCCTGTGTATCATTTTGTAGAGGAGGGGGACAGCAGTCGCAGTCCTCATATGGGTGGCACCACACTCCGCAGACTGTGCATTCACCTGTTTCCTCTAAAGGCAACCATGCAAAGTTGCATTCACACGATTCACCCATCGTACACCACATGCCACAGGCAGCACACTCCGTCCAGGTACAGGCAATGTTGCATCCACACGATTCGCCCATGGTGCACCACATGCCACAGGCAGCACACTCCGTCCATGTTATCATTTTCATAGTTGGTTGGTATTTTCAAGAAAGAAATAGTGAGTTGTCATCAAATTCTATGTCTATATATACAATAAAAAAGTGTGCATAACTAATTTGATGTGTCTGATATATAGTTATGCAAATGATCAGTTCTTTTGAATAAGTAATGACTTTAAAGAGGTCCAAAAACAAATTTTGTGCATAATTAATTAGACAACATCTGTTGTATATAAATGTTAGAAGTTAGATGGGTTTCGTCAGTCTGGAAAGAAGTCTTCGTGTCACCACATCATCAAAAAACCTACTATGAACAACCTCAGAATACTGGGTGCTGGGTGCAACTCTGGGTGCAACTCTGAGAATGACCACACCAACTACAAAGTTGAAGATCAGAATAATTGGCCACCGCCATCAACAACGTGGGCATATTTGCGCACTTATAAGACATGGGTGAAATTCGTGGAATGCAAGGATTGTTACAGCCTTGTGCTGTTTCAGGGTCAAGAACACAGGTGCCCTGATGTACATCCTGATAACTGGAGAGACTGTTCCTTTTTGAAAATTTTATTGAACGATATCACCAAAACATGCTAACATGTTTTAATCAAATAAATAACTGATGACTGGAGAGACTGTTCCTTTTTGGAAATTTTATTGAATGATATAGCCAAAACATGCTAACATGTTTTAATCAAATAAAATATTTTGACAAAACTTCACATTCTTTGTTCAAGTTTTATTTCATATAGAAAAAAACAATGATATCATGATAATAATAATTTGTAGATCATTCCTATTTCCATTTGAATAAATATTTTGAAAATGGCAAGATTTCTTTGCATGGTCACTCCCATTGCTTGTATCATTATCCCTTGCACTTGCTGTTTTCAGTGACATTTTGTTCCCATTCTCCGTCCCCCCATATTCAACCTCATTACCCGAGACCTCATTCTCCACACTGACATTGTGGTTTTCTTCTAAATTCAATGTCAGATTAGCTAGTGTTGTTGTGTTAGAACTATTGATATTTTGATATGAAAATACGTTTTCATCAATTGTATCTGGAAAAAGTGATGTGTTTGATTTGCTAGTGAAATGAGGGCTCAATTCCGTATCAACTTGAACAGTTCTGTCAGTTTCTGTGTCAGTTTCTGTTGATGACAACTCACTATTTCTTTCTTGAAAATACCAACCAACTATAAAAATGTGCATAACTAATTTGATGTGTCTGATATATAGTTATGCAAATGATCAGTTCTTTTGAATAAGTAATGACTTTAAAGAGGTCCAAAAACAAATTTTGTGCATAATTAATTAGACAACATCTGTTGTATATAAATGTTAGAAGTTAGATGGGTTTCGTCAGTCTGGAAAGAAGTCTTCGTGTCACCACATCATCAAAAAGTCTACTATGAACAACCTCAGTTGTGACATCATGCAGAATACTGGGTGCAACTCTGAGAATGACCACACCAACTACAAAGTTGAAGATCAGAATAATTGGCACCGCCATCAACAACGTGGGCATATTTGCGCACTTATAAGACATGGGTGAAATTCGTGGAATGCAAGGATTGTTACAGCCTTGTGCTGTTTCAGGGTCAAGAACACATGTGCCCTGATGTACATCCTGATAATTGGAGAGACTGTTCCTTTTTGAAAATTTTATTGAACGATATCACCAAAACATGCTAACATGTTTTAATCAAATAAATAACTGATGACTGGAGAGACAGTTCCTTTTTGGAAATTTTATTGAATGATATAGCCAAAACATGCTAACATGTTTTAATCAAATAAAATATTTTGACAAAACTTCACATTCTTTGTTCAAGTTTTATTTCACATGGAAAAAAACAATGATAACATGATGATAATAATTTGTAGATCATTCCTATTTCCATTTGAATAAATATTTTGAAAATGGCAAGATTTCTTTGCATGGTCACTCCCATTGCTTGTATCATTATCCCTTGCACTTGCTGTTTTCAGTGACATTTTGTTCCCATTCTCTGTCCCCCCATATTCAACCTCATTACCCGAGACCTCATTCTCCACACTGACATTGTGGTTTTCTTCTAAATTCAATGTCAGATTAGCTAGTGTTGTTGTGTTAGAATCCTATAACTTTTTCAACTTTGATTTCTTATTTCTTGAACATGATAGTTGATCGACAATTGTGAAAATATTTGATTGTTTGCTCAATTCTGAAGGATTTGGTGGCCCTGAGAAGGGCCTGGTGGGTATGATCCTAGTATTGACCTAACATGTGGTTGTGTTGGCCAAGGCAGTGCAGCCTGTTTCTTCGTGGATACAAATTTCATACCAATCATCTGGCAGAAACAATCCACAAATTGAGCACTTAAAAGTACTGGCTGAGATTCTCACTAGTGGTCCATCCATGTCCTGTGTATCATTTTGTAGAGGAGGGGGACAGCAGTCGCAGTCCTCATATGGGTGGCACCACACTCCGCAGACTGTGCATTCACCTGTTTCCTCTAAAGGCAACCATGCAAAGTTGCATTCACACGATTCACCCATCGTACACCACATGCCACAGGCAGCACACTCCGTCCAGGTACAGGCAATGTTGCATCCACACGATTCGCCCATGGTGCACCACATGCCACAGGCAGCACACTCCGTCCATGTTATCATTTTCATAGTTGGTTGGTATTTTCAAGAAAGAAATAGTGAGTTGTCATCAAATTCTATGTCTATATATACAATAAAAAAGTGTGCATAACTAATTTGATGTGTCTGATATATAGTTATGCAAATGATCAGTTCTTTTGAATAAGTAATGACTTTAAAGAGGTCCAAAAACAAATTTTGTGCATAATTAATTAGACAACATCTGTTGTATATAAATGTTAGAAGTTAGATGGGTTTCGTCAGTCTGGAAAGAAGTCTTCGTGTCACCACATCATCAAAAAACCTACTATGAACAACCTCAGAATACTGGGTGCTGGGTGCAACTCTGGGTGCAACTCTGAGAATGACCACACCAACTACAAAGTTGAAGATCAGAATAATTGGCCACCGCCATCAACAACGTGGGCATATTTGCGCACTTATAAGACATGGGTGAAATTCGTGGAATGCAAGGATTGTTACAGCCTTGTGCTGTTTCAGGGTCAAGAACACATGTGCCCTGATGTACATCCTGATAATTGGAGAGACTGTTCCTTTTTGAAAATTTTATTGAACGATATCGCCAAAACATGCTAACATGTTTTAATCAAATAAATAACTGATGACTGGAGAGACTGTTCCTTTTTGGAAATTTTATTGAATGATATAGCCAAAACATGCTAACATGTTTTAATCAAATAAAATATTTTGACAAAACTTCACATTCTTTGTTCAAGTTTTATTTCATATGGAAAAAAACAATGATAACATGATAATAATAATTTGTAGATCATTCCTATTTCCATTTGAAAAAATATTTTGAAAATGGCAAGATTTCTTTGCATGGTCACTCCCATTGCTTGTATCATTATCCCTTGCACTTGCTGTTTTCAGTGACATTTTGTTCCCATTCTCCGTCCCCCCATATTCAACCTCATTACCCGAGACCTCATTCTCCACACTGACATTGTGGTTTTCTTCTTAATTCAATGTCAGATTAGCTAGTGTTGTTGTGTTAGAACTATTGATATTTTGATATGAAAATACGTTTTCATCAATTGTATCTGGAAAAAGTGATGTGTTTGATTTGCTAGTGAAATGAGGGCTCAATTCTGTATCAACTTGAACAGTTCTGTCAGTTTCTGTGTCAGTCTTGCCGCTCCTTCCATCTGAGTACTGTAAGATATTGCTCTGAGTGGGTATGACAGATGAAGATCCCTCTTTATTGCTTTGACTGGCCCATCTACCACGCTCCCCCATGCTCTCATCCTCCTCAATGCTCTCATCCTCCTCAATGCTCTCATGCTCTTCAATGCTCTCATCCTCCTCAAATGTGTCGTCACCACTCTCTACCCTTGCCTGTATAACAGAATCGTCCACTTCTGTTGTATGGCTGTCTCTGCTAATTGTGGAATCCAAAGGAGCATTTCTATCTATTAATTCTCTTGTGCTGTCCCCTTTTTTCTTTTTTACCATTAGATTTTTCCCACCCTCTATGGCCCCCTTTTCCATCATAGATGGGAACATTTGTGTGGCAATGGATTCTTTTGTTTGAACACCATCTGTGGTGGTTGTTGTCAATTTACCATTATTTTCCACATCTATATTGGTTCTCTGGTCATCATTTGTCGTTTTTGGAGTTGTGCTTATCATATCTTCTGATTGTTTGGTGCGCACTTTCTCCCTTTCATCTTTATTTTTTCTATCTGTGGTTCCTGGGACCGTCTTGGCTCTCTGGTCATCATATATCATTGTTGGAGTTGTACTTTCAACAACTGTCTTTGTTGTGCCCACATCTTCTGGCTGTGTGGTGCTCACTCTCTCTTTCTCTAAATCAATGTTAGATTTTTGGTGACCAGATATCGTTGTTGGTGTGGTGCTCATTTCTTCGTGTGTACTTGAATCACGACTAATTTCCCTTTTGACAAGAGATGTACATGACTGCACGCCATTGTGTTGACATCCTTCACATTGCTTAAATGTGTCCTCCCTAATTTCCACTGTCATCGCGTTGTCCTTACTGTCCAACTGAAGAAGGTGGCTTCTTGACCAACCAGCCCACATATGGGCTATGTATAGCATTAAGGCCTTAGAAGGTGAAAGTGACACGGTGGAGTAATTCCAGTTGATATCTCTGTCGCCATGCATCTTGGCACAGAAAAAATTGTCCAACGGTAGTTTTCCTTCCACGGTTACGTTGTGGAAATTTTTACAGCCAGTGGGATAGATATCAGTCACTATTCCTACCATTTCTTTATTATTGGAATTTCTCATGACTAGCGAAATTGAGTTTGATGGGTACTCAAACAAGCTGATCTGCTCAACTCCCGAGACGAGAGTTTCGAGGGCAACCCCTATACAGAGCAACATATTTGAAGGATAATAAAATGCTCTTCTCATCGGTGTGAGTGAGGCATCCACATAATTACGTCTCAGAAAACTTGACTTCAATGGACAAAATTTTGCGAAACTACTGTCTCCAAACATCATTGTTTGACAAGCTTCTTTGCATTCCCTTTTGTTGCAATAAACATCATGCTTGTAGCAAGTGCGCCTGTCTCTGACAACCTCAGGCGTGAAAGCTCGAAGAGGTTGTTTCCAAATTAGCACCTCACATTTTACAGAGTTGCGGTTTGCAGTTGCGTGTAGTGGGAATGGTGTGTACTTGATGACCTTAATGTTTCCATCGGTTGAATGAGAGGGTGAATGTAGCCTACCACACAAAAACATTTTTCTTTTGGTGGAGGTTATATAATCTGAGTAACAGTGCTCAGAAGAAAGAGTAACATTGAATGTTTCAAGACTTTGTTTTGCATGTGAAGTATTTTCCAGCTTGTATGTGGCAATTATTTTTGATTTGTTGACGGCTACTTCCACACCACCGACTGGCCTCCGGGTTAAAAAACTTACACATAACATACCAGTGTTTTTGATGACCCGCATCCTATTGATGTGAAGTTTACATGGAGATTTGGATAATACAGATGTAGCCATCATCATTAGGACAAAGAACAATTGAAAAATCAAGGGTTGCATCATAATATAGAGTTGGTCAGGTAATTACAATCGAAATTCATTGTTTATCACAAATATTCTTAGTTAAACCTTTCAACCCACATACAAAGTACTTTCCTGGATGATGATTTCGGTTAGGCCCCTGTTTCTCTTACACAGAATTGACAAGTGTCCGAATAAAAAAGTAAAAAAACATAGAAATAGGTTTCAGACATGTTTATTAAAATTTTTTTAATAAATCATATATTCATCGAAGAATACATATTCCTGTGTCTTTCACATTCACAAACCATTTGTTTGCGGCATCTATGGTAAGCCTTTCAATCACTTTTAGTTCAAAACATTGTGTTCAATAAACAGAACATCTTCAATGTGTTTCATGTCAACAAACAACTCGCCTTTCTCTTTCTCGCTTGTGCATCTATTGCAATACATGTCCCACATAATGTTGAACATTTGATGAATATGAAATTCTTTATTACCATCCTGTAAGAAAAGTGAGACAGACGCACAATCATCACTGACAAGATAGCGACGGAAGAACACTCGCCCTAGAGTGGATAGAATTTGTCTCAACACGGGCAATCGATCTTTGTAGAGGGTGATGTTGATCAGAGAATACAAGAAGTGCAAGTCCATGTTGCTTATTGTATTCTTTTGTTCAGTCACATAATCCATCCAAGTGTGACGTTCTCGGAGATTTTTTGGTAACAGCAATTTGGCCATTCGCATCATGCACACAACAACCAGGTGGTGTTTGTTGACTGCCATACTACACAGAGGACAAAAAGTGCCAGCTGTAGGTCGACATTTGTGGTGGAAGAGGTGCCCACAACCAATGTACATCGTTACCATGCAGAACATTCCAATGCCCTGCTTACACTGGGTACACACATGCCCAGAATGATGAAATTCTGAGACATTGTGAAATTCTGGAAAGGTTTTTTGTTTCTTTTGGATGTTCCCAATGTCACCATCAGACTTTCGCTTTCCATGTGTCATAGTTTGGTCTTTGTTGATCCTACACAATTCTTCTTCACTCATGCTCATTTATTTGAATAGCAGCTCTCAAGACAAGATATACTTGCAAAACAATATATTCTGTACTTTTATGCAACTTTTCACTTGATGTGCATAATTAATGAGCTTCGTGCAATTAGATATGCACACCATCCTTATTTAGAAGCAAACCAAATATGTTGAGCGTCCTTATTTGGAGGTGTGTGTGAGTGATTCAACTTTTTTCTTTTCTTTTAACTTTCTTTATCAATAAGACAAAATTGGGATGATGATGAATATCATTAAGAAGGTTGATGGCAGGGTTTGGGTGGAACCTCCTAATGCAAGCGTCTGTGTGTAATTCTTTTGAGACTCCATATGTAATTCATTTGCATCTGCTTCTCTCATGGCAATTCCACCATACCAATACCAGTCATCTTTGCACGAGATATAACCTCTACCCACAAACATTGTAGTACAAGACATCTTGCACTTTGAACATCTATGTGTAAGGGTAGTGTCTGAACAGGAGTGTAGTGGAGTTTTCAACATACGATGTGCAACAGGAAAGTATATATTAGATAATTCGAGTTGAAGATCGAGCCTATTTCCAGACACTGTCACTATCGTGTATCCAATCTTTCCATGGATACGGAAAGAGTCATCCTTCTTCAAAGATCTGTTAGGGGGTTTTGTGCAATACATGACTGGCTGCATCAATTTCAGGTCAGCCGGTCGAATCCATGGGGATTTACTACCATAGCATTGATTGTTTATCGAGTTCATGGTTGATCTTACATTATGTTTTGGTTTGACACCCGATATTACATCGAATAAGATGTTGGTGGTATCGTCTTTCAGGGTAAAGAACCTGACATCAGGAGAGAGTTTGAAATTTAAATGGACACACACAGCATTTTCATTTTCAATCGTGATCAGCCGTGTATCGAACACATCCAAATTATCACTGACTTTTTCAGAAAGTTTACACTTGCTAATCCTATTTGATGATGAACAACCATACTCTTTTCCGTCTCCTATGGCCAGTGATGCACACCAAGCCTTACAGTCTTGCTGCGACTTTCCACGTCTGATGGCACAAGGAAGGGATTCGTCGGACACTTTGTTGTCGGGAATGATGTATGCTCTGTTGTGATATTCAATACTGCACACCTTATGTCTCTTGTGGCCATCAAATGTGGAAGATAGTGTGGCTTTCTTTTGATGCAATCTCTTAAACATGATTTTGTCTAATTCTTTCACACGATTCGGTATGGCACCACAAAGGTATACTGATGTTTTAGAATCCATCTGGGTGTGATTCATACCCACTGAGAACCGTCCAGTCTCATGACATACATTGTTTGAAAGCACCACTGTGAACATATCCTTTGGTTCCATTGGATCTGTTGTGGCTTCAAGGGTGAATGACCTGTTATTCATCATAATGCTTTCAGTGTAAGGGGGTTTGGTGATCACAAACTCCCCACAAAGGAGTCTTTTGTTGGGAACCACCTTCATATTTTGAAATCGTATATTACACTGAAAACCATCATCTGCTATAACTAGACTGGTTAGTCCTGCAGCAAGAAGTAGTAACAACAAGTTGACCATGTCTGGCTCATTCCTTTATCAGTTTGTCTACATAAATAGCCTTTGTTTTGCTATCCTTCCCAAGTAGTCTCATCATCGAGTGGTGCTCATCGTCGTGTTCATCTCGATCATCATAATTTTTGTACAAGGTTTTACCTTCTGATATTTCAACAAGTTCACTTTTACTGCCATCAATTCCTTCATCAACGAAAAGCTTATCTTCATTTTCCTCATGCTCCTCATCACCATGGCTCTCTCCCATATGAGGTGTCCCAATAATGATGTTTGATTTTCGTTTTGTCTGCATGTCTTCACAATTTAACATTCTGTTCCCCTTTCTTCTTTTCACTACTTCCAGTTCTTCTTGTGTCAACACGTGCACTTGCCTTTGCACCAGATCAGAAAGACAGAGTATATGATATGCATACTGTCGCATTTCGGCAAATGAAAAGTCAAACAGTTGGTCCAAAGACTTCCTAACTTTTATATGTATAGCATTTTCTCTACTTGTTCCCAATTTCAGGTGAAATGGTCTGCAGCATAAGGTGTGTTTAGCACCCAGAGTGAGTTCACATATTGGAGCATGGAGAATGTGCCGGTTCTTTATTACAATTGGCTCTTCGTTCCTCCTAAGGTCTTCTGGAAAGTGAAAGATGTCATTGTAGGTTAAGCCACCTTTCGATGCCCAAAATGTCTTAATGTAATCCCCTTTATGGGCCACCCAACATCCACTGACTTGGTTAACCTTCACTCTGTCGAGAATTCTTTTCATGATGTGACATACAGCAGCAATTGGACGTCCCTTTATTCGACCAATATAAGTCAGGTCAAAGTAATCTTTGCGAAGATCAATAAATTTGGCTCCAATTGTGTTCATCATGAACTCATTCAGGCTCCTCTGATGGTCATTGTGACTTCTATCGTACATGTACTCTTGCACATTCTCTACATCCACTTGATGTATTCCACCCTCTGATGTTTCGTCTAATAGCCGGTTATGAAATAGTATACGACCAGTGTCTGTGTCTTCCAATGAAATAATAAATTTTCTTGGATTGAATATAATGTAGCGTTTTCCATCATGAAAGCTGCGTAAGACCCCAATATATCCTTTACCCCAATACTCCTCATACTTGCATTTAGTGCTTGGAATGTTTTCTATAGCTCTGGTCTCATCCCATATCTTACAGGCGGAAGGGTACCTCAGCGTGACTTTAATGTTATATAAAGGTTCTTTTGAGTGTTCAAGATGAACATCATCGACGCAATATATATATGGTACTGTAGATACCCCATCCCCCTCTGGATTACCATGGATTGACGGAATGGGATCGTTAGGGTCCCAATCTGTCTTTGAGAGTCTACTGAACATCTCAGTGGGTACATATACAGAGCTAACTTCCATCTTGAATTTTGTTGGGTACATACAAAAACACAACGTCAATGCTTTCATGATAAAATGGTCTTTATTTCATAAAAATCAAAAATAATCTGAATAGAATGAATTTTTTCTGAGTTTTTGAATATAATCATCAATCTTCACTTTCAATTCTGCCCTGTCAACATTTAAAACAGTAGAGTCTGCCATATTACGTCTGTAAAATTTGATCATCAGATCAATGAGTTCTTTTGCAAGCTTTCCCAGTCTTGTCTTTCTGCATACTCTCAACATAACAGCATCATCCCTCCCTTCCAGTTTCTTCAAAACAGAAGATCTTCCTGGTGTAGGGCAAAATGTCTGTACATGAAGATTTGCAGGCAAACCATTCTTGAAGAGGGTCTTGTTGATGTCAGCATATAGAGCCTTAAGCTTCTGAGATAGTTCTTGAATGGATAGATTGAAATATTCATCATTGCTATCACTTTCACTTTCCTGATCATTGAGTGAGAAGGGACTGGCAGATGAAGATACAGATAGTTTGGTTGACAATCCATCCTGTGTTGCCTGTGACGGGGTTGTATGTTCCCGTCTATTGTCATACAGAACATGTTTTTCTTTTGAAATGTTGGAATATTGCTGTAAAAAATCCTCTAGAATATCACTCCTCTTCTTCACAAGGTGATCCATTGTCACACTATCACCAATATTTGAAAACCATTGTCGGTACAGTCGAATCATCTGACCAAGCATGTTTCTAGCCATGTCTCGTACATTCAAGTGTCTGCTGACCGTATATTTGCATGCACGCTGGTCTCGTCTGACAAGTGTTGCTATATTGTTGGATGTTGCACGGTTGAATCTCACCCACAATTGTCTTGGAAGACTCCCCCGGAACATTTCCTGATTTGCAAGCTTGTAAAGGTCACAAAGTCTATCACAAACAAATCTTTCCTCATTCATATTTTTGTCATCATCAACCTCATCACATGAGTCATCTGTTCCTTGTTGATCGATTGATTCTTTTTTCTTAGCATTTTCAATGCTTTGTGCTTGACTGGCCAATCTCGACAGAAATTTCTTTTCCATAATATTGTCTAACCTTTCACTCTCCTTGGCTACTTTCATCTGCTCTCTAAGATAGTCTTGTTTTACCTCTGTGAGAGCACCTCTGGGGTGCTTGTGTGCTTGTTCTTTATCTCTTTTCTGATACAAATGTTTGAGAAATGAACAAACCAAGGATGGACGGCCTACTTGACTAAAGAGGTTGACTGTGTCATGCAAACCAGCTCTGTCTCCATAAGATGTCCATGCCTCATGTTGACCACTCATTTGATCAAGTAACACAATATCTAGTTGCACATCAGGTTTATCTCTGAATATTGCACTGCATGCTTGAACATACAATTCTTTCAGATACCAGATGTCCATATTCCATTCATCATTCTCCAATAGGTACTTCTTAAGTCTATTCCCATAGTCTATCAGATTGTCCAGTGCGTCTTCGTTCACCCCAACATCGGAAAATCTTTTTCTCCTTCTATAGGCAGTTGCTACAAGACAAACAAACTCCTTTGCCACTTCTGCACATTGTTGCCTTGTTTCAAGTGTGGACCACAAGCGTATCTTTGTTTTGCTCTCCATCATTTCATAAAGGTTATAAGTAACACCTGGACCAACGGTCAAATCACACCACTTCGGAAGCAAATGCCTAATCTGTGTCAATGTAATGTGATTGTAGATTTTTGATAAGAAGATATTGAATTCATTGGGGGACATTGGACTGACATCCCCGGGCTGAATCATGACTCCTCTGGTCCCCCCACAATTCTTTTCATTTCTGTTTGATGAATTGTTTGATACAGTGTCACGCGCCTTTTCATCAAGTCTCGTGTCCACCAATTGCTCAACATCAGCTGCAATCTTCTCCTTGTATGTGAATTTTTCCAAGTCTTTCTGACATTCCTCTGATAGATTGCCTATGTCATTGCGAACCCTGAACTCCCTTGTTAATTCCTGAATAAATCCCTGCACCATGACAACCCTACTAGGTGAACGAATCACTCTGATGGTAGTCTGTCCATTTTTATGCTCAATTGTGTTCATGGTTTCATCCTCTTCGTAAGGTTCAATCATTTGGATGAGTGGAGGGGGCAGGAGTGTGGTGTTTAAAAAGACATATTGAATTGCACGATCATAGACATTTTGTAAATACCATGTATCGATATCAAGTGTCCTATACAGTGCTACCCATTTCATCAGATTGTCTTCATACCTTTTCAAATTGCTTTGGTCATTAAGCTTACATTGTTTGTTAAAGAGACTGACATAATCTCCAATCAACTTAGGCGTAAGCAAGACTAAGTTTGATTCTAATCTAAAGCGTATTCTTTCTTTTTTCAGAAAAACATCAATTGTGTGGTGACGAATGTTTGGCCCCATCTGTATTTCACAGTTGTTGGGGAGGGTGTTTGCAAAAACAGTCTTGTTCATGTCATTATATATCTTAAGAAAGAAACCCATCAGGTCCATTTGTGACACAACTGGTGGTTCTGAAGGTTGGCAAGATAGCAGCGGTGGCACAAAATGTTTGTTGCCAGGCCTGTAGCCAGTAATAGGAACCAATGATGCAATGTATTCTTCTCTTTGTTTCTCTTCCCAATCTTTCCAATATTCTGCCACTGGTAGAGGTTTTTTGAACAGTTGGTCCACCCTCTGTCTGATTTCCCCAATTTCACTCTTCAAAGCTGATATCAGAGAAGTGGATGTGCTTATTGGTCTTGAAACGAGATTGACCTTTCTTCTGCAGTAAGCACATTCGAAGTCATATGTCACATGATTGGCTTCATACTCTCTCAAACAGTGGTGATGCATGTAATGGAAACATCCCCATAACACAGCAAGATCTTCAATATATATATTTTCAAGACAGATGACACAATCTGTGATGCTTACATTTGTCGAGCTAGATGCAGATGAAATCAAATGTGATGCTGCAGTACTCTGATACTTATCAGTGTGTTGGCCACCTGGTTTGCGCGGGATGTTGCTCTCTCCCTTTACAACAGTATTGTGTTCCCCATCATCTTCACTGTCAGATATGACGATTTGATTGGATATGTTCTCTTCGTGCCTAATGATACTGATTCCCTCTGGTTGTTTTTCACCAAATGGATTTTCTAATTCACTGTCAGAAGATGACATAGAGATTGGACTTGAAGCCCTACTAGGAAGAATCAGAGAGAGTGGTGCTGGATGGTTGACACTGTCTCCATTGGTCTGTATGATATTGGACACAAAGTTTCTTATGCTTTGTAAGATAGTTGATGTATGTACGATTGAATTGCATCTGAGCACCAAGAAGTCTTCCACTGCATTGGTAAATTGTTCTCCTCTCAATCGTAACTCCCTTATAATATCATCATCGTCATATTCTGAAAAACTCATAATACCTTATTGTTTTTGTGTTATCTTTATTATGCCTTCTTTCCATAAATACATTGATTCAAATGCAACAATATCAAGCTACCACAACAAATATATGGATCCTTGCCTTTATTACAACTGCAACAATGTCATATTCCAAATTGATTGTGACCCGAATTTTGCCATATCAGTTCCATTTTTTTCCTTTCTAGCTCATCTTGCTTGTCACTCGTCAGTGGTCTATTGGCCAGGGCAGTAAGTCTGCGGTGCATCAACATCATTTTGTCAATCATATCTTGCATTAAGACTCTCATTGTGGACTTTTCAGAATAGAGAAATAAAGATTTTCGGTCATTGATCCTTTTCAGCCTGTTCTCAGAGTTTCTTGAGTTATGTTGAGCTTTCGGAAAGACCTGTAGTGGAAGTTTATTGTCAAACATTGTTCTGTTTGCTTGATGATAAACCTCCTTGAGTTTTGCTGTTCGTTGTTTCTCAACGTCACTGATCAAGACCTCATCGTCACTGTCTTCGCTGGATTGTCCATCCTGCCAGATTGTCTTCTCTATCTCGCCCAAAAATTTCTCTATATCATCAACCAATTCTTTGGGAAATTGGCGAGATAGGTGATTTTTTGTTCTATACATGATACCCATCTGCTCAATCAAACTTCTCGACACTATCATACTGTTCTTGTAATCCACAAGTGTGATGCGTGCATATCTGTTGTATTCAGTGTACTTATCGATCCCATCCTCCACAACCTCTATGTAAGGCATGGGCAAATTCCCACCAAAAAGTCTACTGTTTGCCTCATTGTAAACCTCTTCTAATTTTTTATATGGGTCATCCTCAGTCTTGATACATTTTGATCTGATCTGATTGCAAACGTCTATGTATTCATCTTCATTAAATCTTTCCAAGTTGATGCAGTATTGAATGACATTTTGCAACACACGTAGGAACCTCTGTACCAATGACCAGCAGAATATGGGTGACTCCCCCTTCAATGTTATCTCAATTCTGTCTGTTTCATAGGAAATCATGTCATTTTCAATTCGTCTATCCATAACGAATTGGCATTGTGATGGCAGACGTTCACCACAGAAGACCCTGTTCACATATTTGTACAGATACAAGAAGAAAGTTTCATATTGAAAGCTACCAGTAGGCGTAGAGGTAACTTGATCAGGAACATGATTTCTCTCAACAGATTCGGTAGATGTGGAGGGATCGGATGAAGATGATGTAGATGGGAGTGGTGAGCTCGCACGTAATACACCACTAGAAAAGAGAGATTTTCTCACGTTTTCCACATCTCCCCGTTTACTACCATGCTTGGTTAATCTCTGCCAGTAGGTCCCTGGTGTAGCAGGGGAAGAGAGAATCCTTCTCTTTGATTGCAATAGTGAACTGTGTTCTAAATTACCAACCACCTTGCTATTGGAACTTGTGGGAGCTGTGTATCTTTTCACTTTGCCATTGCACACAGGACACACTAAATGGTTTTTGTAATTGTCTCCAAAACGTCTTCTTAGATTTTTCTCCCAGTCTCTCACACAACCTGTGTGTATTAGATGACAGCAATCGTAGAGAACCACCATGTTTTCTCTTATTGGATCCAGACACATGGGACATTTTGTTTTGGTGGGTGTTGCATCCCCATTGTCATGCAACTCATCTTCATCCACATCACTATCACTGTCTTCCATATGCTGAGCATCATGTTCAGAGATCGCTACTGGTGAATATTCTACAGGAAAGTGGTCATCTACTTGTGTTGGATTCAACATTGAGTTATCATCATTACCATAATATCCAACAGGTGAGCTATAGTCAACAGGAATATGTGAAATTAAATCTACATCAATTGAATTCTCAAACATTATTGGGTTGTAGTCTTCACCAATTGTTGAAACACCGGGCAAAGGGGATTCTTGTTGGAATGATGAAATAGGACTGATGTTTCTAGTATCATTTCTTTCCAATTCAGTGAGACGGGATTCTATGCTATCAAACATCTGAGACATGTCACTCACTGTTGATTCGAGTGAAGCTGAGAGTATTTGCAATTCTGTTGAATCACACCTCAGAGCCAGCACACTGTTGAAGTTTTCAATAAGTGTCTCAAATGAGCTTTTCATATGGGTGAGCAAGTCTTGATATGAGCCAGACATGATTCAATAATGATATTTGTGATTTCCTCTTCCACAATGGTGTTAATATCAATGAGCTATGCACTCACACTCCCGTACTTTATATTTGATTGCAAGAGATATGCTTGTTGAATGTCTGTTGAAAGAGGAAAGTGGTGAAATACAAACAAGGAAATTATGCTCTCTGTATCATGACTGTGTAAATCTTCTCAGTATTGCTGAATCGGGCTTGGGCACTTTTGAACTAAATGGATTGGGAGATAAGATACCACATCTGTTGATACTTGTAAAGCGTCGTCTGAAGATTTTGGAATCCAAAAAGTTAGCTGATATAGAAAAATCATTTTAGATCAGCACCAACAAGACCAGTTTATATATTTGAAAAATTGTTTTATTTTATTTGATACCACAACAATGCCACACAATCAAATGGTGTTAGCCTGTGATAAATCACAACAGTTCTTTGTCACATACAAATGCGTCAATCAGGTTTCAAGTTACCAGACATACACTTTGCATACCACAAGGGACACATCATGTATGAACAGCATTCACCTGCGATCCAACATGAGTGGTTTCACAGAGAACATGAGCAGGCGGGTACAGCCTTTGTGTGACAGTAGCTCTCATTTGTCCTTTCCTACAACTCCATCGAACAACATCACCACCATGGGTCGTGATGCTGACATGATCTTCTACACTGCAGGTCAGAATCTGTTTGATGCACTCTCGTTTGAGAAGTTTCATCGCGTCACTTCTCCATTTTCTGTGAACAATCGCAACTATACTGCATTGTTGCATGGCATAGAGAACAGATGGGAGATCCTGTGTGCCTTGGAGAGGCAAGATTCTTTACGCTTTTCGAGGAATGATGCTTTTCCTCCTTTAAAATCAGCCTCTTATTACAAAGTCAGAGATGTCAATGTGGTCTGTCAAAATCAGATATATCAAAATTCTCTAGCACTCAACACACAAAAACAGACAGACACCTCTTTGGTTGAAACCAGTAAGGACCTCCTTGCCCATGTCTTGCAATTTGCTACAGTAGATATATCAGCGAACAACATGTGCGTAGAGTGGGAAATAAAATTGCGCCATAACTTATCCATGCCAGAAAAATGTCACATACTCATCCACCATGAAGTGATGAGAGAAATCCACAGAGGAATCTCGCCAGAGGCATTTCAACAGGCATGTAAGGACATATGTCTTTTAGAGCATGATGTCACCTTCAAGAGAAACCTGTACGGAGTTGGTCGTAGCAAGAGAAACAATCCAGAACTCATGGATATTTTCCCACTTTTACCATTGGGTTTAAAGAAAGTGATCCTCAAGAGGTGGGTCAGAGAAGAGAAGATTAATTGTCTAGAGCATGTCAAGAAAATGTGGCCAGATTGGAAGTCAGATACGGTTGTGAATATCCCAGGTATACCAAAACGTATTGATGATTGGAATGCTGAAGATGTAATTAATGTGACACTTGGTGTAATTGGATCAATCCAATAATGAAGACCATCGATGAACTAATTGATGAGATGAAGGGATATGCATTGAAATGTGGGGAAGGACATCACTCAAATCCTTTCACGGAACAATTCAGACAATGTTTTACATTAGAAAAACTTCAATTAAACCCAAAAGATAACAAGTCATCCTTTGACAATAGAAAGGAATTGCATGACTATATACAAAGCATTGAAGTTGAGTTGAAGGCTATGGCCAATGAGGTTGAAAAATGTTCTTCTCGGACTACAGATGCAAAAAAGGAATATGATGAACTTTGTAAGATATTCACTAAGTCAAAGAAAACTTGCCCACCATCAGAAACTCAATTTGGGGCACGTGAAGACGATGTATGGCAATTCTCCACAGATGATATCTCATTTGGAATTTGAGATGTAAATGACAAGTCTCCATTTTTTAGAAAAGAATCGACCTGACATTTGGACTGTACAGCTCCCACCTGCATGCCAACATGAAGCGCAACGTCTGTGTCACTGCTCTTAGCCAATCTCAATTTTGTGTCTATCAGTTTCTTGGTTTCATCACAACGGGCCATGTGATGCAGTAATCCATGTAGTGTATCCTCGTATGCTTTCATGTTCTGACTTGAGGGTTGACATGTGTCGGATCTACTAAACGTGCCACACAAGTGAGCTAACTTCTCTGAGATATCTGTATCGGTCAGAGTTTTATGGATGATATCCAAGATGTTGTTGTATAAAAAATAGCTCTTGTTGAACCTTGCCAGACAAGAGAGATGAAGAGCAATGTCACTGAAGAGGGTGCTTGTGGAGAGACCTTTCTTTTCAGCTTCAATGACTCTGTTTCGCTTTTGGTACAGCTCACTCTCCACTTTGGTGATGTTCTCTTCCAAAGACATCTTCTCATCCTGTATGTGGTCATCAAGTCGTTGAAACTGACCTCGCTCGTCTTTTAAGCATGCCAGTTGCTCCAGCAGGTGGACATGGCATCTAAGAGTTTCATTTGTGAGCTGTTGAAGTGAGAGCTGTTCATATATCCCACTCGTATGGGGGTGCCAAAGCAACCCATGAAGTGTATCACATATTGCAAATAAAAACCTTTGCCTCCAATTTTGATTTAGTCTTGACTCTGTATTGTCCTCCACAGTTGAAAGGTCCACAAGTGCCATACTGTCTTCATATGCCATTTCCTCAATCTTTCGTTGAACTTTAGTAACCACTATTTGTGCTGGTCACTTTATTGTATGCATGAATACATTTGATTGATATGGAAGAATTGTGGGAAAAGCGTTTTAATCAACTCTATAGCACATACCGTCAGTTGGAAGATGCACATGGTAGATTATCTCAGAAGTACAAGGAAGTAGAAGCACAGGTAAACATTGTCTCTGAAAGTAAGAGAAGGCTAGAGGAATCATTGAGAACACTGGGTGAAGAATGTAGAAATTTGAAATGTGAACAAGAGAAGTACGCTCAGGAAAGGTCAAGCCTGTTGCAAAAAAATGCCAGTCTCAAAGACTTTCTCCACACTGAAAGAGAAGATTCAAAGCGGATGGAGGCCAAAAGCACGAATGAAGTGGAACTTTTGCATAAGAGAGTGAAGCACATGAGAATCAAGGCTGTTGACAAGGAAAAAGTGATTCAACAGAAGCAACATGAAAACGATAAGCTTCGTGAAGAAAATCAGTGCCTGAAGGATACAATAACTGATCTAAAGGACACAGAAACGTGTAAGCAATTGAGAGTGGTTTCAAAGATGGACACCATTCTGGAAAAGTACATGGAGATGTTTCCTCAGGACCAATCACTGAATCACCTTCAGTTTGTTGACAAGACCACCAATGGAAGCAGCCACCTCTTTCGTCTTCTTTTGGAATTGTGCTATAGAGATGCCACAGGTAGCCTGAGAAATCTTAAGAGGAAGATTATTCGTGACTTTGACAGTATGATAGATACTGTGGTGTATTACAAACTGTACATTGACATGTGTCATTATGCACGAATTGTGTGGTGTAAGAACTTCTGTATATTTGAGGAGGCAAGTAGCATGATTTCCAAGATGAAGGAATTGACTCATCATCAAATCACATACCAAGAGGTTGTGTTGGTCAATGCCAGACAGGCCTTTGTGGCGGCAATTCTAAATGCAATGCAGGGGCTTGGTAGTTTACCACCAGACGACACTGTGCAAGATGATGCGTCAGATTGCGATGCACTGACCAAAAACCGTTCTCAGATGGAAAAGGCTATCGGATTTGATTGAATGGACAGTTTTACATAGATAGAATTTCAATACTGGATTGAGTGTCACTATGTCACTATTCATCGAATATGCAAAGTTCAAACATGCAGAAATCCAGAAAAAACTTCTTGACAGTCTTCTTCTCGGACAAAATTGTGCATTGCTTGGATTTCCAGGCTCTGGTAAGACTTATATGACTGCAAATATCATTCGTACACTCGTGACAGAGAAAAGAAAATCAATTGTGGTTGGGGGAAGCACTGGCTGCGCTGCTCAACAAGTAAAGAAGAGTTTAGATGGCATTGAAGTTACAATACAGACAATTCACTCTCTCCTACGATTTGGTTCAGAGGAGCTGTCACTCGTGCAGAAGGGAGACATGGAGGGGCTTGAAAAGAAGGTGCGTCAGAAAAAGGTTTACAGTGTTGGTACAGTCATGCAAAAGTGTGACTATCTGGTAGTGGAGGAAGTGTCAATGCTCACCCCAATGTTCATTGAAGCCATGGATGTGGCTCTGCGTCAGATTAGAGGGAGACCCAGTAAGGTATTTGGTGGAGTGGTGGTCCTGTTTGTTGGAGATTTCAGGCAATTGCCTCCTGTGTCACAGAGTAATTGCGTATATGCTTTTCAACATCCTAGATGGCAAGATGGAACTTGGATTGCTAAGGTATATTCGTTGCAGTATGTTCTCAGACAGTCCAGAGATAATCAATTTACCAATATGATTATGAAACTCTCCCATAATCAACTCTCAGATGGTGAACACAAGCTTCTTCAAGGATGCATTGTTCCGAATGGTCGACAGAAAATCATGGATGTGGACTTCTTGTCTGATGCTCTGCGCGTCTTCCCATATCGCAAAGATGTGAAAACTTATAACGAGAGAGTAACCGAACAGGCAAGAAGAAATAATGTAGAGATTCGTTCGCTCAAAGTGAATTGGCAGTCCCTCCCAAAAATAAAGCCTGATCTGATGATGAATGTGCAAGATGAACTAAGTAAGGAGATGGATGCCTCTCTTGAAATTTTTGTAGGTGCCCATGTAATGGTGACAGCAAACATGAGTGTGGAATTTGGTATTGTAAACGGTACAATGGGAAAGGTGTTGGCCTTTGTCCCAGGATTAGAATGTGACTATGGCACTTCAGAATGTGACATGGGAGTTCTATTGGAATTGGACGATTGCACACGGGTCACTATAGGAGCCCATTGTATCACAAAGAAGATTGATCAATACAAGAGTGTGAAAATGCATTTCATTCCCTTGTTGCTGTGTCATGCAATAACAGCACACAAGCTTCAGGGTTCAACTGTACAAAGGAGAATTTTTTTCTCACCACCTTATATGAAAACAGAGTCTGTGTCATCTATGTTTTATGTCATCATCACACGCCTCACATCCCTTGATCTGCTGCACTTGACACATGTACCACATGAGATGAGGGTTATTGTCGACCCATCTGTTCTGAACTATTATGAAAATGTGAATAAAAGATAACACAAAAGCACAGATGCTGTAAAGTCTCTTTATTTGATCTACATGCTATATCTTACAATACGGGGTTTTGAATTACGACAATTCATGATAATATCAAAGTCATAATTTTGTCTGGCATCTCTATCATTTTCATGATGCACTTCGTAAGGACCCTTTCTCAATTTGGCAATGGGTACAATAATGGATGCTGATTTCTTTCCATCTCTTGTCTTCACTGATATTCCCTCTGACGAGATCAGCATCTCTGCCTCCACTTGATCAATGGAGCTCGAAGTGAGAAGCATTCTTGGCCAAGCATAATTAAACTTGTTGTCACGAGGGATGAGCTCTTTCATTTCAATAATCAGAAATAGCGTGCCAACATCCATAGTGGTCCCTTGTTCATATAAGAAGTCACCATCTTCAACATCCACGGTAAGTTTTCCTGTCGTCTGCAAGGTGACAACAAAACTATCTCTTTTGTTGTTTGCGAAAGAACCACTGCATGTGCTACTACAAATTCCCCTTGGGCGAAAGGTCTCATAGAATATTTCTGGTGAGGCCATGTGTATCATGAGTGCATCAACACTGTCCACTCCATGCTGCGAGGTCACCTGTGCTTTGAGATTGGCATAATCTCCGCATGACTGCATATGTGTATATTGAGTTGTAAGTGTTTTATTACAGTTTTTCACATGGTCCTGTAGAAGGTGGAATGGTATCAGTGTGGATACAGGATCAAATGTAATGTCAGCCAGAGATAACTTGAAAGCCTGATCCACTTTGTCCCTCAAAAGACATTCATCTTCAAGATCAACCCTGAGCAGAGCAGATCCATCATCTGTCACCACTCTTGCATTTTCGTCACAATATACTCCCATTTCTACAACCCTTCCATGAAGGTCAGAGAAGCATGAATCTCTCTCCCCAATTGCATATGGTGAGTGAACAATACCCATATATTCCATAAGAAGTTTGTTGTGTTGAATTGGAGGAGCATCACAAGGATACAGAGGGGTCATTGTGTTTGAAATCAAATCAAACTTACCCCCAAGCTCGTCAATTGGGTCTGCACCAAATGCAGGTGAAGAGAGATGTGGAAAATTCACAGGAGCATCATTGGACATGTTCAACAGCTGTGTGCCAGTGTATGTGTATGGCATGGATAATTCATTACTGTTCATTTCTCTTTTGACATAATTTCTTCTCGCTTGCTCTATCTCTGGTCTAAACATGTCAGAGTATAACCTCTTGTTTAGAACACCAAACTCGACATCATAGTCCAATATTTCTTCCAATCTTCTCTTTCGAAGCGGGCCATTTCCTGTGCCTGGTGCCCTACTTGGACCACAAAAATTTGAATGACCAGAAATGAATTTTGCAAGAAGACTAGTTGAAGACATGTTTCACAAACACAATGATCAACCTATGCATTAACATATTTGATTCGCGAATAGGCTTACTGTCTAACAATCATGGGTCTGTATCCAAGCTTGGCTCAAACAATCTTCCAAAAAGCAATGAGTGGTGAAACAAAATTACCCTTGCAACAGTCAAGTGCCATTGAAGTGCTACGCAACACATCTGTTGTCTTGATCGACCTTACACAATTTTTGTACATCTCTCAATCTCAATTATCCTCAATGGTCCAACAACACATGTATTGCTACAGCAGTGTGATAGACTTCCTTTCATCTGAAGATCCCATAGGACAGGTGTTCATCGATTGGAAAACGGGACAAGTCAAAAATTCTGTTGACATATTCACATTGGACATAGCTGCAAGCTATCTCTCCAATAAAGTGGAACTTGTGGATAAGCGATGGAAAATGGCATGTGACAAAAAGGGTATGGAGTCGTCTCTGAATGCCATATTTCTGGCCGTGGATGGAGATTGCCCTGTGGCAAAATTGGAAACAAGAAGACAAAGGCAAACAAAGTCGCATGCATCAAGCATCTGCCGAAAGATAGAAGAGAACTGCAACCGCATCGGTGAGGTGGTCCCAGATAATCTATACAGTAGATTTTTTCTCTTTTCACAGACTGGTGACGGACGTATGGCTGGATCTTTACAACGTTACATCTTTAGCAGAGAGAATCGGGAAAATGTGCTGGGGAAAATGGTGGAATTTTTAGGAAGAAATACACACATGAATGCCAGTGTTTATCTGGCTCAAGGAAGAACTAAGATGGAACCTGGTCTCATCAGTCGAGTGTGTGGATCCTATGTCCTACCATGGGACAATGGCATGGAGGTTCCATATTATGAGGCAGACTCCATCATTCCATACCTATGGTCATTTTTGCGGCATCATGAGCAATCAGCATCCATCGTTACCACAGACTCAGACATGCTGATGACTTTGCTTGCACTGGCCGATCCAAGATTATATCTGTTGCGTAAGGAGAAAACAAAGGACGCTGATATTGTCTTCAACCAGAGTATTGCCTTTTCTGTGAACCCTGTCCATCTGCTCAACAATCCCCAAAAGCACTTGGATCTATTGCTGCACCTCTCCATGGGTGGCTGTGACTATGCTGAAAACTTTCATAGGTGTGGGGTCAAAACTTTACAGGTGGGTATTGAGAAAATAATGGATGGACAGAATCTGATCACATGTGTGAAATTGGCAAGACGAAATGAAATCTTAGAGTTGGATGGAAAGGGTCTTTTGGATAAGGAATTGGATGTATGGTCAACACCAAAGGAATTGCTACAGATAAATTGTGTGGATCAGAATATGTTGTTCCAATTATTGTCAAGCAGACATGATTTGTTTCCACTAAGAATGGGATCACATGTGTATCTGATGCGTCTGGATTGCAACCAAGATGTCATTGAGGGAACAATGAGATCATACTTGACAAGATTTACAAATGTCACTCCAACCCACACATTCAATGTCATCAGAAGCAAGATGAATTCTTTCCCATGGGAAATGCGCAGGAGGATGTTCTTTTTGGGCCTTGTGACAGAATGTGGATTGGGATTAGAGGTGGGCATGGAGCAGAATGTAGACATAGCCAATAAATGTGGCTATAATCCAAATAGCAAATATTCTTATGTGAAATAAAAAAAATCAACAAAATGGTTAGGTTTCATCGTTTTCTTTCATGTTTACAGTTCTATGTATTCGATCAATAATGTTCAATGTAAGGATGGTAGAAACCTTATTGAGATAAACCTTTCCATTGTCCATTTTTTCACAGCACCCAAATAGACTCAAATCAAGCATCCTTGAAAGGGCTCTCAAAAGCTTGTCTCTTATCTTGGACTTTTGTGATCTTGAATGATCAAATTTAAAGTGCCTATAGACCTCCTCATCTGTGATGTCCTTTAACATGTCGCATTTGTCGGAGTACTTGTCGAGAGCTTCTTTTATCTCCTTAGCTATATCCATTGCAGGTCTCCCTTCATCAAGATCGAATTGATGATGAGCTATCTGTAGAAACTCACCAAGTGAAGCCCCCTTGCTTGTAATTCTTTCATCCATGTCATGTGCTGCATTCACTTTAATTTCACATATTTTACATGAAACACAATCATCAAAGCCTGGAAGAGGCATGATGGATGAACAAAGCATTGGTATGTTAGGTAGATCAACACCACCATTCCCAGAGAGGGACTCTTGTATGCATATGGCACTCAACTCTTCGTCACTCACTTTTCTCTTGCGTTTTTTTGTAGCCATTCTCACATACATTCAAATCATGATTGGTAAATATGATTTTATCGAAATCATTGTCTATTGCAGCATTTTTGTCTTTGGTCAACAATATGGTCATTTCTTGCTTTCCGTACATTTTATCAACTCGACAGAACATTATCACTAGAAGATTGGACGAGTGTTCATATATTGTGGCATTAGTCTGAGAGTTTTCCTTCTCGGCATGCAAGAAAGGTTGACTTGAGACAACTAGATTGTTTCCACTTCCATTCCCTTGGACAAAATCTAGAGTCATCCCCTGCCATCCTTGTCTTTTAGATGTAAACCTGTTTAGGGGAAGATAATCGACTCTTGCTCTGATGTGTTTGTCATCAGTGGTGTTTACATCAAATGAGTACTTGGTGCAAGCATCTGTGTTGAGATGAGAGTGGTTGCTGTGCCCCAGTTCATACCATGTGTGGTTTGAAATGTCTTTTGGGAGATGAAAATTTGCCAGTTCACAGGCATTATCATCTTCATCATAATCAACCTTCCTCTGTTGACACATTTCGCCAGTCCATCCCACTGGACAATGGCACTTGTATCCTTTTGTGTATGCTTTCTGCATACATGTCCCTCCATTGAGACAGTAATGACATGTGATAGATATGTCTGTTTTGTTGGTTTCGCAAAACTTTCCACTATAGAAATCTTTGCATTGACAAACAAAGTTTCCTGCGCTCGTGTAAATGCATGCCGCTGTCCCTGATGGGTTACAATGATCCATCTTGCATGGATGGTTCCAGCTCTCGCAATCTTTGTTTGTCTTACATGTGATGTCTGTGGGTAGCCTGGGATCATCAAATCTGCAAACATGATGGTCACATTCACTAGAGATTTCCATGTTAGATGAGACTGTTCCAAATAATATGGCAACCGTGATGACAACAGAGACAATTGTGCTTGCTACAAGAATGAATAGAAATGTTCCTGATGATCTTCTTAGCTGAAGCATTGTCAAAGATATGGGCAGTGTTTTTCGCATTTCTTTGTTTTACAAACTTCTGTTTCATTTGGTAACAATTTCAATTGATTAATAGTGAACCGTGCATCCTCCTTAACACTAGAACTATACAGAACATGATTGATCTTTTACCAGGGATAATGGTCTCCCAAGACATGGCAAAACACCAAGCTCGGTCATTTAATGATTACTGGGATGATGTGAAGTGGAAGGGAATCTCAAAGCCACTTGTAGCGAATCAAGGAAAGTTTGTATTACCTTTCCAGGTTCAAAATCCACATGCACTTCAAATTGAAACATTGTCTGACTTATTGGAACATCAAATGGACATAGATAATATGGCATCAAATGTCATCTCCTCCAGAGCATATCTCAATTCCATATTGTACAGGGGAGTTGAACAGTCTCGCTGCATGTTCTATTCGAAACCTCAAGAGGATGATCCTGGTTTAACAGTCATAAAGAAAATGATGAATCTTGTATCTCTTCTTGTCGAATACAATAACATGAAACTGGAACCTTTTCAACTGAAGGCCATTCGTGCTGGTATTTGTTCAAGTGGGGAACGATTGCTGGGACAGGAGCTGCACAAAAATATCCCCAAAATTCTCGATAGCCTTGGTCTGCTTGAGGGGGCTGACATGAAAGATTCAAACGCCATCATGGACCTTTTTAGAAAATACAGCAAACGCATGGTTGCCATAATTGCACCAAGAAGAAATGGAAAGTCAAAGGCTGGTAAGCTTTTTGTTTTAATCAATGCCATATGTGAGAGAGGATCAAGGATTGTCATCTTGGCACATCGCTTGGAAGCAACACTTTTGTACAAGAGTGAGATTCTACTTTATCTGGACCAGATACTTCAGATGGGCATGGATAAGTTTGAAGTTCATTCTTCTACATCAGAGATACGGCTGGATTTCCCTTGTGAGAAGAAATCATCCTTCATTTACTTTGTGTCTGGAGGGATAAATGTAAGTAAACACTTTCAATTTGTAGTGTTTTTTATTTTTTAATTTTGTCTCGTAAATTGTAACACAACACCTTCAACAGCAATTGAGCTCTGCCCATGTATAGTTACTCTGTACCATTTGCATAAGGGTTTTATCTTTCCATGCACAAATTTTGCTTGATGTTTGTCTCTATTTGTGATATTCACGTGTGAGAGAAAGTTTGTCTCGGAGCACGATTCTTCCTTAACATGCCAGATATTATTATGGGATCTTGGTTCCTGGAGCATAAGACGCATACTACGCTTGGCAGCTCGGTGTCTACCATTTCTTGTCCTGTAGACTTTGTATGCGTGCCTGTTGGGGATGGTGCACAACGTTGCCATCCTACGTAGACATCTGAAGGATGCTGGTGACAGTTTCAATCCATCGTCCCTCACTTCAACTATCGTTTTGCCAGTGTGACGCTCTTTGCATTTTGTTCCCTTAACTGCCAACACAGCATTCACATATGCCAATGCATTCCGTCGACATGAATGGCCTTTTGATGATTCGCAAATTGATAACTGATCATTTTTCTTTATACACAATGACACATACCTCTTTGGAAACATTTTATCCTTAAAGAGTGGAAAGTCTAGTACAGGTAAATGTTTCACGCGATTTAGTGGTAGTTGACAATGTATACTGTTTTCATCATGACTACACTCATTATGTGGCAAAAAGTCTCTCATGGCCCTCTCTATATGATGTTGTTCTACACACTCGTGTGTTGAACAGAGACAATTGGTGACATTGTTGCAATGTTTAGCAAAGGGTGCCATCCAGTGATACTGAACTGATACAGATTTCAGTGGGTAACACTCTGGATCACATGCCACTGTGGTTACTGCATCAATGGATATAAAGCACATGTCTTCATTTTTGTTGGATGGCACCAAGGGATTTACAGATATCTTGACAAATGATTTCCCAGTCCAACACTTTGATGATGATTTCATGGATCTCACCTCTTCCCATCCATATTCTATATCTGTCAATAGACGGTAGTTAGCAGGTACCAAAAAGGATACGTAGGTCATATTTCACCTCTGTTATAATATCACTATTTGTGCATAACCTATCACAAGTATGAACCTCAGAAAAAAAAGACTTGCCAAGGGACGATGATGCAGGTAGAGACGATCTCATCTAGTGATAATTTTGATTTGGTACCCCATTTGGTTATCAGCAAGAAATTTGAACATGATGATGCATTTCTAGCTGGCCGACAAAGTAAGACGGACCTTTCATGTCTGGTCCACAAATGTGACAACACTGGGTGCATCATGGTTGGTGTTGGGGGAATGGAGGGGACTATCAATGAAAATGGGAACTATTCTGTCGTGGATGTCAAGACAGTCCTTGACAAACATGTTACCAATGGCACTTACAGTATAGTGAGTCATTACACAAAGCCTGTGGTGAAAACACTTCAAAGAACCATTCAACTATCTTACCCACTTATCATGTGGCAATGTGAACCAACCCCATGTGCTGATGGAAATGAAACTGAGAGCACAACATCCTTAAGTTTGTTTAAGGGTAATGATTTTAGAATGTTTACAACTATCGAGCCCCATACACATAGGATTTTAGGGCAGGGCACACATATGTTTATGAAGAAAATATATGAAGAGGTGGATCTTCATAAATCATTTGTTCCGTTCACAGAAAGGATGTTAAAGTTCACAATTGGTGATATTGGATACATGACAGCATTTGTGGACTTCAAAAAACTGGATAGTGATATCATGATATCTAGATGCATGAAGAAAAGTGTTGATAGTTGTGATGGGAGACAATGCCTGGGATTATCGAGAAAAGATAACGATGAAGTGGTGCAGGAGAAATACCCAAAGGCATTTCCAAGTGGTCTCGTTTGGAGTGAATCCTTTGAGTGAGTAACTATTAGCAGGGAAGAACTCTTTGATCTGTAAGACATGAACAAAGACAGACAGACATTGAAACATGTCATTCAACACGTTGGAAGAAATCAAATTGTCTTCACCACCAAGAGTAAAGTACAGATGGAAGACCTTTACCATCCGACTACCATTCTCAAAATTGAAGGATCCAAAAACAAACAAGCCTCTACTGGAGCACATATTGTCGATGGAGCCAGCCAAAGCAGACCATCGAGATCTAATGATATTTTCTGCAAGACTTTTGCCAGATGGTGGGAGCAATGATCTGTTGTTCATTATAAGATATAGAGGCCACACAATCAAAGTAAAGATGAACAATCTTGATCAACCTGTTGACATGACCTATTGGTGTGGTTGTAAAGATTTATCAACTTTAACCATGTTGTTACATAGAGGGATTTGGACACTTAACAAACCTACAAGTCGTTCAGAAGATATGTATCTCACAGTCAAAGGTCAGCGTGATAAAGATGAAAAAACAGACATGATGCCATTTTCTATATATGATGTTCTTCCCTCACACATTATCCGTGAAGCCAATGTGAATCATTGGCAGATCCGAGTTGGGAATTCCACAGATGTGGAACTTGAGGGCAAGGACATTGGTCCTGCAGCAATGTATGCAAATAGAAAATGTGCCATGGCTCTTATGAACATTCCAGTGAAATGTTATTCTGTTGGGGAGGAAAAGGTTGTTGTTGAGAAAGAATACAGTCTAGATGTTAGAGAATTAAATGATTTAGATATGCTTTTCTTGGCAAGCAAGAATATGTTTGGCATGGGAAACGCCTGCTTCAATACGTTGGACTTATTCGATGCCATGATGGCATTTGGAATCATGTGGACTATTGATAAAAAGAGCGACTTCATTTATCTCCCAGTCTTGCAGGCTCCACCCAATGAAACAATATATCCTTTGGTCCCATTCAAGCATTCAAAAATAAACAAAAACTCTGTGTCCTTTAGTTCGATGATGTCAGTGATGGGAGAGGAAGAAAAAAAAAACATTATGAAGGCTATGTTCCCTTATGAGTCAACATGGACTCCTCACATGAAACATGAATTGATCAAACGCATCACAGCCGGTAGAGGGCCATGGAATATTGGACCTGGAACTTGTATGTTCACTCTTGACCAATGTCACTGCTGCATGCCTAGGGCAATAAAGTATATTTAATGTGTGTAAAATCTAATTTTCAACACCATGTACAATTATTTGTATAACTCTGATCTGATATTGTGATTACACATATAAAAATGACAGATGTCAACAAGTGTGCCTTTTGTAAGTACGATATGCCAGAGGGAGGAATGTCTCAATGTGACATTTGCAATAGCATGGTGTGTCATGAACCTTGTGCTGAAACATGTCCATCTTGTGACAGATGTGTTTGTCCAAAAGACACATTAGATTGCTCTGAATGCAACAATATCATCTGTAGACAATGTGCTGATATATCTGGTTGGATATCACCCGAATGTTGTTGGAGCAACGGAACAATCCTCTGTTCCAAATGTAAACCTCAACACAAATTAGTGACATGTGTGGATTGTGGATCAATTGTGTGTGGAGATTATTCGATAGAATGTGACCAATGTGAATTAACTTTCTGCAGTTCTTGTGAATGTCCACATAAGACACATTAGATTGCTCTGAATGCAACAATATCATCCGTAGACAATGTGCTGATAAATCTGGTTGGATATCACCAGAATGGTGTTGGGGAAAAGGAACAATCCTCTGCTCGAAATGTATAGATCAACACAAATAAGTGACATGTGTGGATTATGGATCAATTGTGTGTGGAGATTATTCGATAGAATGTGACCAATGTGAATAAACTTTCTACAGTTCTTGTGAATGTATACATGATGATTTCATTAAATTTGTAACATGAAATAAAAATAAAGACATTATAGAAATAAAAGTATCGTGCTTTGAATTCATTTGTCTTTTAATTCTCTGTAAAACCATACATATTTAACCTGTGTTCCCTTATGGATACAAGCATGTTTTATTGAATTGACACGCTTCATTAATTTGATACAATAGACATTCCTTCTCCTCTTAGCAACCACACTCATGCTGCCTTTGTCAAATGAAAGATATCTCCATTCGCACATGAGCTTTGAAGAGTGCGGATCTAATGGTGCATTATTTGGCCATCTCCAAAAGCGAGTTCCAATCGAGAACTTGGGTATCCACAAACGTTTCAGATTGGGGAGTGCGCGAAACACAACAGCCACATCCCGGGCATTATAAACATGTCTCCATTGTCCACTGCATGTGGCATTGCCAAATGACAAGACCATTTTCACGCATCCTTTGCTGGGACAGTCCAAAACTATGTTGCTGCTATCAATTCCTATCATATTTGATCTTATCTTTTGTGTGATTTGAAATGGCAATTTCTCGATTTCCCTAGATATTGAATGCAATTTGCCTTCGACTCTTGACATCATTTTCTGTGTCCTAAGCATTTCTCTGTGAATATGAATGCCAGACTTGTTTGGGATTGCACTGACGTGACAGTTACAATTTATTGTTAGCCCTATCAAAATACTAAGAAAAACATCAATCATACTTTTCTTATTTCTCTTTAAAATCCCAGTAAATACCAATACAAAGCAATCATTTTTGTGTTTTTTATCTTTATTTTTCAAAAACAAATGAACATTACAATGATAACTTTATTTTCTTGCAAACAGGTCCTCCATCCTCATCGAGACCTTCTCGCATATAACTCTTTATACTTTCGATTTGATCAGAATCCAAAGAGAGAGCATCATATGCCTCTTCCTCTGTCAGGCCAGATTGACACAACATGAAAATCCTATTTGCAATGTTTTCTGCATTCTTGTCTACAGGCAACCAGGCATCAATCTCTGCACTATGCTTCTTATCGAAAAGTAGAGAAGACTTACAAACATAAACAGGGGTCACATTGGAAGCAAAAGGTGACATCATGGACTTTATGCCAGCCAACACATTGGGTGACTCTATCCCTTTGGATGATCTTGATATGTAAGAGCTCAGTGTGAGTGGAAGAGCCAATAAAGAATCACTCTCTGACTTATTGTTACTCAATGCTTTTCTATCTTTGTCAGGCAGATTCACACCAGAGGCAACATTGAGGAAGGGGATATACTGATACACACCATCAATCGTGTCATTTAACATTTCCACCTTCTTGGGATCCGCTCCCATTTTCTGTATGCGAGGCATCCACAGCTTGTTATATGATGAATTTGCAAATTTCCTCATTACTCTCTCTTTGATCTTCATGTAGGGGTTTCTGGTAGAAGACGATACCTTCAAAGGACTGGACGCCATCATCATGCCTCCACCACTAGCTTGAATGAAGTAGCGTAAAACAGCTTCGGCCATGTCTTGTACCTGCTCTTCCATGGATTCGTCATCGCTTCCTTCTCTATGGGCAATATAGCACTGGCATATGTACAGGAAGATCAACATGTTTCTTTTCATTGCAGATAGAGTAGACAAGAGTGAGTATGGTGTGGCATCTCCCAAGACGATCTGATACATGGCATCTAATATGTTTCCAGTGCCAGCATATTCTTCATACCATTTTGGTGCTTGATACACGTCTCCGTGTTGTCTTGCAAAGCTCTCTCTTGAGGCCCAACATTCAGTTATGGCCTCTTTCCTTTCTGTGTATTCCTCACCATCTCCATAGAGGTTTCCAAAGAAGTCCACATAACCTGATGTAATTTGACCAAAAACATAACAGTATTCTGTCTTTTGTTTGTTCAGCAAGTCAATTGCTGAAGTGGGTGGAACTTCTATGTTGGCATCATTCAGAAGAGAGGGTATCTTAAACGAATACCTTGGTCTACTTCTCACATACTGTGAGGTCTTCTTTGCATCCCCAACCACTTCACATGTCACGCTGTTGACATATAGGATGCACGTAGGAGACTCTAGATACATCTTCTCCAGTGCCGCTATGGACTCTGATGCAACAGTTTCATTTCTCAACTGCTTGACTGTCTGCCATGGTAAGTCAATGAGGTGCTTCATCATCATTACTCCAAACTTCGAGTAGAGCAATCTGCAGAGAATATCATCTCTTCTGATAGAGAAACCATCAATTTCTACCAAGGCAAGGTCCCGTGCTCTCTGGAATACCTTGCTCTGCTTGGGACATTTTGCAATGAGATCAACTAAGCTTGGTGTGTCTGCATGTTGTGAGTCAAGAGCACATCGTAGTAGAGCTGGTGATATGTGGCATTCTGGAAGCGACAATACATCCCAGATGTCTCCTATGACCCTCTTTGTCTGCTCTGAAGAAGAAGGGTCTCTCTCCAATTTGACCAGATTGCCTATGAAGAGAGGTGTTCTGACACCGTTGTCTTCTTGCACAGAGAAGATGGCACGGCCATCGATGCTGCTGTGATCGTTATTTTCTGATGTAGTTATATGTGATATTCCTTTGATCATGGTTGTGGTGATGTCTGGTTCTGGTGAAATATGACTCACCTCTTGCTTTAAACCAAGTAGTGTCACTGTGCTAAATCGGATTTTGAAAACACTTTTTTTCAGTTGTTCACAACATTGTTTGGTTCTGAATCAAGTAACATATCCAATAAAACGTCAAATGATGCGGCATCTAAATTGGAGGAGTTCATTGGTCCAATCATCAAACTGCAAGCTTCTAACAGTTCTTCGTCTGTTAAGCCCATGTCCCATTCTGGGAGCCAGGTTGGTTTTGATGTGGGTTTCTCTTGCTCAGACATCTCTTCTCTCTATATCCTTTAGTTGTGGTTGATATATCTTGTAATCAAATGTACACAATATCCTTTCTCTGAATCGCTTTTAGCACCGAATAAAGAATATCTTGCGAGAGAACAACTGAAGATGGACTCTTCAGAACAATGTTTACGTCAGAATCGTCCATTTTATAATGATCCTTTGCTGTGGAGGTAATGATCACGGTGTAACAGTTGGACTCTTGAGATGAGACAAATACAACATTTCTCACCATGCTCAACATAATTAGCAATACACAAGCATTTGACATCTCTTTGATGAGAACTCTGAGATCCAATGTCTCTGGTCTGTCGCCACTGATGATGAGTGGACATATGTGAAAGGGTCGAAACACTTCTTGGGTTGCAGCGATGGTTGCTGCCCCTTTCAAAACATCTGCAGATGTCAATGAATTGGTTAGACTCAAGTTACGGTCATGGGGATTAGGAATGTTGAGATTTTTACCTTGTGCCCACTGACAAAACTCGAGAGTTAGTTGTCTCATTTGATTGATTTGATCAACTTCTTTGCCCATTGGAATTGATTCCCAAAATGGCATTTGCAGCATTTCATTCAGTCTGTGGAGGTTCAGAGTCAATGCAGTTGATGGAATAAACTTTGTTTCTGAAAGAAACTGACCAAGGAGAGGAACTTGTCCCTGTACTCTTTGCTTGCCACTGCGTTCTGCAAAAATAAGATCATTCACATGTAAAGTATGTTTGCCAGCATGATGAATATGGTGGAGTGACTCGTTTAACATTTCTCCCTTTTCCCAGATTTGCTTGGAGCATGACACGAGGAGGAAGGAACTAAGGCAATGAGGATTTTTTTCAAGAAAGGTTTGATGTTTCTTCAAGTCAAAGCATGGTTCTTTAGCCAATATGGATAAAGTTTCCAATGGAAGAAGGTTGAGTGTGACGTTCAGGTCAATCAGAACATTGTCAATGTTGCCTGGCATGTCCGATGACATTCGCAACATAGAGAGTTGTTTCATTCTCTTCTTGACAATGGAAGCAAAGTGTGCTGCAAGTTCGTTGGGCTCACTGTCATCAGCTACCCTGTCTCCCCCACTCATGAAGCTTGCAAAATGAGAAAAGATAGCCATTTTGCGTTTAGTTATTTCACTATCGTTATTTAATTTAGTGTGGTGAGTTTTAAAGGCAGGGATGTATTGAGAAATCAAAGCTTGGCATTCGCTTATTGTTTCTCGTAACCGGTTATCATAGATTGATGTCTGCTCACAAATTGGATTCCAGCAAACTTGCATGAGCGAGTAAAGCTGGTCTATCTCAGATTGCTTCTTAAGCATTTCGCGATATTGTCTTTTTGCCATTATGAGTTTCCAGCAAAAATTGTCTTTCCCATGTCCATTTTCATCCTCGTTGAGAAAATGGGATTTCATCTTTTCACCATATGGAACATTTGCTGAATCGATGAAATATTTTGCCTGAAGTAACTCAAATGGAAGTAGATAGATATCCAATACATCCACATCACCACTTTGGTTACCCAGATTACCAAGAGTCAGACCACCAACTTTGGTGTCAAAAGATCTCTCAATTCCATTGTCACTATCATTTTCATCATCCCCTTTGTCATCACTACTTTCTTCCTCCTCATCATCATTGCTGTCCCCAGACAGACATGCTTTGCCTTTCAGTTCATAATTAATTGATCCAAACATCTCATTTTCTGCCCCAAAACTTAATTCCTCTTGCATTTCCATTTTCAGTGCTTCCCACATAGTCATGGTCAATAGGTTCGATGTCCATCTGAATGAATACCCAAACCAAAAAAGAGAGAAATATGAAATTTAGTCTTACCTGTGTTATGGTGTGATAATGGCATCTCTTTCATATGGAAGGGGTCTTTGACTTGATAGTCCATTGGAATAATGACATCATCCTGTCGCTTCAATTGGTCGATGATCATACGGAGGCGATTGACTTCCTTGCATTTGTTCTGAAGTCTACTCAGTACACCACTCATGTCTCTTTCTACAGTCTCCTTTTCAGCCACATTTTCTTCAAGCTTTTTTGTATTCTTTATATATTTAGTTTGTGTCTCTTTCAATTCCTGTTGCAAGTCAAATATATGTGATTTCAAGCGTAACATGTTCTCTGTGTGGCCGCTACGTTCACATTCAAACTTCTCATTTGATTGATGTATCTGCGATGTCAGAGTCACAATCTTGTCTCTAGCCATAGTGTATTTGGCCTCTAGGTCTGCTGCATAGTCTTCATTCCTCTTGATGCTCTTCTCACTTTCCTTCACCTTTCTCTCCAGACATTCTATCGTACTGGTGGCATGACTGAAGGATTCCTGCAATTTCTTCTTATCGCCGTATTGTCTTGTCAAAGACTCTGTCTCCTTCCTATTTCTATCATATTCAGCTATCAAATTTTCACAAGCATGTATCATATCATCGGAATGTTCTTTGAAACATTTCTTGATTTGATTTGCACAAGATGCACTCTTACTTTCACTCAGGATGGCAAGATATTGTCTGTGCAAGATGGCATGAATATTTGAAACAAGCCTTCTATAGTTTACATCAGAGGAATGATCTTCTGCACAGAGATTTGAATCAGATTGAACCTCTGACAATGGTGAACGCTTCATCATGGCCATGAACATGTCTAAATTGCTCTGTAGTGTATGCATCTCCTCCCGAGTGGAGCACTCAATTGTTTCTTGTAATTTTTCCTTTTCCAGTTGAAGTATTCGGTCATGCTCACTGTCAAGTCCATTGAGTTTCTGTTTCAGTTGTTTTATTATGTGTTCCTGTTCATTGGATTTGCTTTGTAGTAGGGTGTAATCTGCATTTGTCTTCTGTGTGAGGGTTTGTGAATCTCTTGTGTTCTTACATGATAGCCTTGAAATGTTTTGCTCTAAAGTATTTTTCTCTCTCATTGCTGTTCCCAGCTCTATATTCAACTTGATCATGTCAGCATTCTGTTTTTTATTTAAATCAGTCAATTTCAAATTGCTTTCTTTCAAGTGGTAATTTTCCTCGGCCAGTGATGTCTTTTTATTCCTCAGCTGAGACAGTTCTGTCTCAAGTCTTTCGATGTCTAAATGAAGTTCATCCACTTGGTGACCATTGGACGACTCACTGTATGTCTCACGCAGCTTTTGTCTCAGCTGCCTGCGACTGTTTTCAAATGAGGCCAATCGAATGTCCATTTCTTTTTTCTCATCTTTTAGTGTAGAGATTTCATTTGATTTTGTCTGTATTTCTCTCTTAAGCCGTTTCACATCAGAATCAAGAGCATGATTGGAAGAGATAAGTAAAGTGTTTTCCTTTACTTTTTCAGCCAAATCAGAGCTGGAACATGAATCTCTCAATTTCAGATGAAGTGCCTCTTGTGATCCTGCAAGTAAAGTCATTTGATGTTGCATATCTTTCTTGTCTTCAGACAGTGAAAGAAGAGTAGAAGCTTGGGATTGGTTCTCTCTCTTCAATTTCTTTATCTCAGATTTGAGGTCTTTGTTTGATACCTGAAGCAGGTTATTCTCTTGCGAT
Organism: Amphiduros pacificus; assembly: GCA_949316495.1. Lineage (NCBI taxonomy): Eukaryota > Metazoa > Annelida > Polychaeta > Phyllodocida > Hesionidae > Amphiduros > Amphiduros pacificus. The sequence goes on from OX439001.1 coordinate 28,842,224, forward strand.
TTCTCACTCAAGTCATTCTGAAATGTAGAGATCTGTCTCTTGTTCTTTGTTAATTTATTCTTGACATCTCGAAGTTCACTAAGCAACCCATCATTCTCTTCCTCTTTTTGTACAATTTCCTCTTTAAGTTTGCCTATATCCCTTATCACATTGTCAAATTTGGCATCTTCCTTGTTCATCTGCTTGCTCAAGTTGTTCTTCTCATCCTCCAAGAGCTCACAGGTCGCTCTGATCATTTTGATTTCAGCATCCCTTTTGTTTAGTTTGTCTTTCAGGGCTAACAAACTAAGGTCTTTATCTGATTGCCGTTGATGAGAATTACTGGACTGATGCAATATTTCATTTTTTAATTGATGAATCACATTTTCTTGCTCCAGCAGCTGAGAACGCATCATTTCCATTTCCCTACTTTTTTGTTCAGGGGCATCTGTATCAGTAGACTGACATTTTTGTTCAAGCTGATTGATGGAGTTCAGGGCAATTTGAAGTTTTTCATTCGCTTGCTTTTCCCGTATGGCTCCATTGCTTGCAAGCGTTGCCATATTATTCTTTGCCTCTTCTATCTCCTGTTTGAGTGATCCTATCACCTCTTCTGTAGATGCAATTTCAGCTGCTCGCCGCTCTCCAAATTGTTTCATGACAAATTTAGATTCATTTTGCAATTTGTTTATCGTCTCCGTCTTTTGGGCAATCAGCTGAATTAACTCTTCATGGGTGCCATCCTTTTGCATTTTCTTTAAAGATATATTTTCAGCAGCCAATTCTTTGAGAGATGCTGCAAGACTTTCGATCATTGCTCTATTTTCCATTGTCTGTTGAAACAAAGTGTCCTTTTCCTGTTGTAAGTTCTCATCTTTGGACCGAAGTTGTGCCACCACCCCTATCAATTGTTTCCTGACACCTTTGCCTTCCTCAATTTCTCTATGAAGTGCAGCATTCTGTTCCACCAGTTTTGAATACTTTTCCTGCAAGATTTGGAAATTGCTCTCTTTCTGTGTCAATTCATTCACTAGCAAAAAATTTTCTGTGTTTGTCCTTTTCGACTCCTCGTTCAGGCGACCATATTGATTTTTCAATATCTCGACATTTTCAATACCAACAGATGCTGAGTCAACAAAAGATTGACATCTATCTAGGGGAGAATCTTCAGAATCAGTTTCATCTTCCTCAGAAGACCAATGTTGCCCATCATCCATATATCTGGGGTCCATACTAATAAATTGTGGTGACTCTTTTTCAGAGATACTCAGAGTACCCTCATCTAATTCTCTAACACTTGAAACTCCACCATGTATTTCACTATTCACATTTCTTCTGACATTATTTGGAACGGAGTTAGTTGATTTTTCGGAGCCACAATTCTCTTTGATATTGCTGAGTGGGGTTTTATTTTTACATTGCTCATCCGTGTCAATAATTCTATGCATTTGGTCTAGAGCAGGTCTGAATTTGTCTTCTACTGATTTACAAATGGCAAGTTGAGATTCTGCTTCACATTGAGAGTCATCCTTGGTTCTTTCATCACCTCTTTGTACCTCGGCAAACAATGCTTGCTTTACTTGGGCGAGTGGTCTGATCCCTCCTTTAGAAAGGGGTGTTTTTTCTGGGGTGTCCAGCTTCCCATCCCATTCTTTCAATGGAGAAGTGAAGGTAATATCAACAGAACTTAGGCTGGGAACAGTTTCTAGATCATCAAAACCAATAATTTCTTCATTTTCATTCAGAAATGTCCCATCGCTCTGTAGACGAAATGTACCTCCATCTTTTGATATATCTTCCACTTTAATTGTATCCGCTTTAGTTTTGATATCTGTAACACCTTTATGTGTTTTAATGTCATCTACATAGTGGTTGGAAGGTTCAGGTGTTGAACTAAAGAATGGAATCTCTGAAAGACCTTCCAGACACTTGTCACTGATTTTATAACCACCTTCATTCTCATCTTGAAATGTGTTATCACATTTGAGATGAAATTTGTCCCTAGAGTTTTCATTCTCATTTGATTCAGCAAAACAATCGTCACCAGAATCTTTATCGGAACTAAGTGATGATGATTTTGCTTTGTTATCAAAAACCTTACTGTCATTCAAATTAGTTGTTTTGACTTGCTCTTTTGTTTCGTTTTCGTTCAAAGGAAAAGAGCTTGAGTCCAACTTGACTGAAGCTCCCTCAATTCGTTCATCATTTAGAATAAGTGTATCTTCTTGCCCTGTAATTTCACCTGTGGTCTGTGATTTATTGATTTCCCCTTTGGTCATAATATCAGTTCTAACAGCATTTTTACCATTATTCTGTGCATTATGGTCAATCTTCCATGTTTCATCCTCTTTTGTTCGTGACTCTGAATGGATAGGACGGATACCACATTCTCTCATTATGTTTTGTAGTGTGTCCTCGACTGTTGGGTCTTGAGTTTCATCGTCACTACATCCGTTGCTCTCATTATGCTTATCGTTTATCGTTGGTGCATCATAGAATAGTGTTTCCATTCGAAATGCTTCATCTGTGTCTTCATCATCACTCAGTATGATCAATGTAGGGTCATCTTGTGGAGTCAGGTTGGTCTGATCTCTGGGTCTGTCTTCCTCACAGTACAGACATGGAACAAAATGATTTGGTTGATGACAAACAAGAGATGTATATGTCCACATTACATTGAGTGGTCTCTTCTCATTGGTACAGGTGCTAGGATAAAAAAAGCGATGAAATACATGTCTCTTCAAGCAATCACGAGGAACCTTTCTGTGAGGGTATATTGATCTGATCGGAATTCCTAGCTCACATGCCATTGACCCAATGTGAATTAAGGAGCACCAAGAGTTTAATTCCAGTGTCTTCAGCACGGTCCCCATGATATATTCCTCTCTTGATTGTGTTGATTTGATATTGTATTTTCCTGTTATATTGCCATATTCCATCATCTGCTGTACCAGTTTCTCATCCTCTTCACGAAATAAAGCTGGGGATAGCAAATGCTCCATGTGCAGGAGCATAGAGATGGCACATCGAACACGCATTTCAATGTGATGGTCTTCAGAACCAAAAACTAGCATGCTCATGGAACGGAAGAAGCAATTTCCATCGGCTCCAACCTGTCTTGCAAACAATTGTTCTTGTACATCAATTGGGAATATATCTCTAGATACTACATCTTCTGATTTGATCTCTTTGAGGGTTTGACTGCCATAAAATTGTTTGTGTAGAGGATGTCTTTTGCAGATAGAGTCAGATAGTCCCTTTGCTATTTCAACAAGCTCTTTAAGTGGCAGAGAACCTCCATTGGCATTTTCACTAAGAGTAGAATGAACTTCCAGGAAATAATCTTCCCTTTTAGAATTGTCTTTCTTTCTTTGCTTGGCATCGATCATGACGGTGCATGGATCACCGTCCTTTTCGTGCTCTTCTCTTTCAAGCTTCCTCTTATTTTTCCCATTCGTTTGTGGCACATTCCTGGGTACAACCACAGAATCAGTTGAATACTCAGTTGGTGCTACAGAAGGAGCCCTGACCCTAGACCTTAGGGGACCACGCCTGATCAGTTCCCTCTTCACATTTGTCCTCTCCTTAGTTGCATTCTTTAGAACAGACACTATATCTGGATCTACATTGGATCCGTCGAGCATGGTTTCAATCATCTTTTCTGCCTCGCTCTCTTGTCCATTGAGCCTGATTGACTCTCTACATTTCTCCATAAACCTCCCCATCTTGTTGTGGATAAATGAGACTTTCATCGATCTCACATCTCTGTTCCAGTAACCCATAGCAGTGAATATAAGAGTTACGAAATGCATCTCAGGTGAAGACCATCTGAACTTCGTCTTTCTGATTACTTCCATTGGTGTGATTGACTTAATTGCCAGTGACTCAGGAAATCCCTCTTCGAGATTATATGATGCTGCCAGTGTGAAGTCTTCAAGGGCGTCTCTCACCACTTCATCACCACCTCCTATCTCCATATTGATTGCTTTTGCAAGGTGCAGAGCAAAGCGAATAGAAGCTTCTGCAATGTGATTGAAGTTAACTTTGAAATAAGTTCCCTGCCTGTGAGAAGAATGCTTCAAATCCATAAAGATTCGAGACATAGTCTTTGTCACAACATCCACTTGGTCTGGGACAGGAGTGTCCTGTGACATGACAGCCTCAAAACACTGGATGGATGAGAAGTGATCGAACTTGGATTCTAATGTTGCCCTGCCTTGCTTGGTTGAGTCGTTGGTGGTGTGGTACAGCCAAACTAGTGTCACATATCTGATCCGTTGCAAGAATCTTGAATCAGGGTGTCTCATCGACTGGTGTCTCACCCACTGGATCCAATTGATGATAAGTCGATCATTAGACTGTTGGTATTTGGCAATGAATGCTGATAGTCTACCTCTGTCACAGTCATTGGGAAATAAAGTGCTTAAATTTTCATTTGTGGACATTTGTTGATCCCTTAGAATTGTTCTCCCTTCCCCCTGGAATAGTGTGAGTCTTGCTTGCCCAACTTTATCGACCTGCACCTTTATTGGCTGTCCACCATAAAAACAAGAGAAAAGGGCAGTTCCTGCCAAATTTACATTACTTAATGTGTCTGTTATAAGTCCAGCAGTACGAATAATTAAGTCATCTGGATTTCTCATAAGACTACTTCCAATGACCACTCTCCACAGCAGCTCACAAGTTTCATTGTATGCAGTGTTCTGGATCGCATTGCTCCTCCTCCATTCTTGCCAGTGATGATACATTGCATCCATACAACTCTTGACAAAGAACCAAAATTCCCTGAAGTGGTCACTCCTTGCAATATGATGATTCAAGAGAATCATCATATTATTATTTGGTGCATAAACATGGGGTTGTCTTGTGTCTTGATCGGCCAATGATGCCAAAAATCTCAAGAAATATATCTGATCACTACTGCTCCTAACAAACTCTTCAATGGCATCGCTTTTATCTTCTAAATTTACTGCTGGGAGTAAAGGTCTATCCACCTCAAGGGTGTCATCTTGTTGATGAGTTTCCTCAGTGAAAGTAAATGTATCCATCTCAACCCTCAAATAAGTGTGTTTGGTTCTATTAATATGTAATGAAAGTAGTATACTAAAACGAACACTAGTGACATGACTGACCTTGACATAAACGACATAGACAGACTGCTGAATGAAGAGAGGTTCCTGGAATTATGGGCAATGCAAGATGAGCTATCCAATAAAAGAAAATATGGCCTTCTGCATTCTGAATATGATCCAAAACATAAGAAAGCGAGGCAGGATGGGTTTAATATACAAAGTGATAGATGGGACAATCCCCTTGGTTCATTTACCATTTCAGAAGGCAAACCAATGGGTCTCAATGAAGGGGATGAAATTGCAAGTATACACAGTACAACAAATACACAACAGAGTAAAAACAATATGTTAAAATGGGATCATGTTATTGGTTCAATGCATGAAGAGGTGACTCCCTCTACCAATTTCAAAGAAAATGTGGATGACATTTTAATATCAGACGAGGAAGAGAGTTCGTTTGAGGTGATTGACTCAGATGGACCGCTACTTCTTAATCTTCTTGAATCATCACATCCTCCAAATATCATTGGTCAAGATCAGCCTGCCGATCAAAGGGAGGTGATATGTGAAGATGATCAAACACATCTGGGAAAGGATGAAAAGGAAGATACTACAACACAACATGTGGATCATCAAGCAGATACATTGAGAAGCAAGATGCAAGTGAAACTGGGTGATATAACACTATTGCCAGTCGATGCAGTAGTCAATGCAGCCAATAAATCTCTACTTGGTGGAGGAGGTGTGGATTTTGCCATTCATGGGGCTGCTGGTCCACAGCTCTTGGAGGAATGTAAGACCATGGGGGGATGTGAAATAGGTGATGCAAAGGCAACAAAGGGTTATGATCTACCTGCAAAATGGGTCATTCATACTGTGGGTCCTTTCTTTCAAAGAGGAAGCATTGAGGAAAATGCAGCACAAGAGAAACAGTTGATGTCCTGCTACACCAATTCGTTAAACCTTGCAAAACAGCTTGGTGCAAGATCGATTGCTTTCCCTTGTATATCAACTGGAATTTATCATTATCCAGCACATGATGCAGCAAAAGTGGCCATCAAGAGCACCATAGGTTGGCTGAAGGAAAATTATCATGACATAGATCAGGTAGTTTTTTGTGTCTTTGGTGAGAAAGATCTCGAGATCTACAAAAAGACATTGGATGAAATATTCTCCAATAGAGTTTTACCACAAAAAACTCCCATATCACAAAAGAACTCAAGGAAGAAAAAAAGTAAAGCTAAAAATACACAAGGTAAAGCTGCACTGCATACGTTTGGGCAGGATGTCAAGAATGGTAGAATTCACCCAGAGGCCAGAGCCATAGATGTGAATTATGAAATGGGACACACAGAACCAACACCTGTCATTGTTGATGAACACCTAATGGACTATGCCCTGACCTTTCCAATGGAGATGGTTACAACTGACACACAGAGCCTATACCAAGACGTAATCCAATCCAATGGGACATTTCTCATAGCAAAGAAAAGGACTCTTGTCATAGAAGAAACTGGTCTTGACAATGCCTGTCTCTTTGCAAGTCTTGCTGAATGGTTGAATCGGAACGATAGAGATGAACTCTCTGTCAGAGATCTGTCATCGTATTTTAGGGATTGGTTTGGGTGCTATGGTATCAACTATAAAAACAAGAGATTGAACTACAGAGACAATTTTTCTGTTTCGGAAAATACTTTATTTTTGAGGTCACACATCAACCGGGCACTTCTACAGCATAAACATGATTTTTTCGCCGCGTATAAAGAAAAGCTTGCATGTGATACAGATTGTGAAGAAGCCCTTGCAATCAGGTGCAAAAATGAACAAGGGTTGGGTGGTTTAGAGCACATCATCATGTTTTCAATCATGACTAACACACCAGTCTCTGTGTGGGAGCATCATGGTAAGGAGTATTATAAATTATACCTGAAAACAAATGATATGCTGCAAGCTCTTGCACTGTATGATACACCTCTCAATACAGTGTTGGGCACCATAAGCAATCAAAACCAAAATATTATTCATCTGCTCTTCAACAAAAGGAATTCTGAACATGCTGCACATTATGAATGTTTGGTAACATTTGACTCCACATCATCTAAATGAGCATGACTTGAAAAGGATGACAAGTTTGAGTTTGCAAGTTGTTGCTGGAAACTCTGCCTGGAAATGATTTCTTGGATGCAGTTTATACAATCAGAATATTTTGTCAGAGATAACCCAAACCAAAGAGACAGATCATCACTTGCAGGCAATGGTGTCAGTTGGCTAGCATACGTGGGTGGGTTTAACACAGAGTGCCCTTGGCTAAATATTCCCCTTACTATTCTGTAGCACAAGATTGAAATAAATGAAGATGCATTCTTCAACAATATCAGCGATTCTTGTTTGTTGTGTACATTTCTGAGGACAATCTCACATAGGATCAAAACATCCGCATGGAGAAGGTCTCTTGTCTGGCGAAACATAACTCTTTCCATCGGCAATGCTTTCAAATCAATGTGTTCTCTATGCTTGTGAGGCTTTCTTGCACTGATATATGTCCAATATTTATGAATCTTTTGGGCATCACAAAGAGCACCAACAACTTCATCCACTGTATTTGTGAGTTTATTGTACCTCATCTCAGATCTGTTCTGCTGAGAACCATATGATCGTCGTGACCTAAATGTTTGAGTTTCCTCAATATGGTCGCATCCTTCTGATTGCAAATTGTTCAACTTGGAACAACTGTAGACACAAGACGTTGTACCGTCCCTGTCTTCGTGTATTAGACATGTTCGTGATCCCACCGTGCACACATGAACCACAAAATGTCTGAGACATGCATACACAGAGTCGAAGAGGGGATGCATGAGACATCTAGACATACGACAGAAAATCAGAGATTCTTCTGCATTGCAAGATCCATCATCCACAAGAATTAGGGGAATCGCAAAAATTCCATAAGAATGGCAAAGTTCTTTCATGCCATGCTGTATCCTTTTGTTCAATATGATTTTATCTTTTTTGTGGACCTTGGCCTTGTGAATGAAAATAGCTCCTGTGTCCATGGTTTTCTTGATTCAAGTTTCTGTACATGAGCATGTCACTTGCTGTTGAAAAAGATGTGTTGGTGCAAAATCGGATTTTCATGGGAAACAGAGATTTCTGCCTGACATTGCTGAAATCAGACTCAATCTAACAACGATTCTTTTATTTCTGTTTGTTTCAGAGCAACAGAGGATATGACCCAACATTTTGTGTGATGGACGAGTGTGGATACATGCATCCCAGTGCTGTTGCAAGCGCCCTAACATATGCCACCAATCGTGGTGTCAACATCATGTTGCTCTGTAGCCCGGTGGATGCATCACATTGGTTGTCGAGATTGGACGAAGTCACCGATGGTAAGTCTGGTGGAGTGTGTCTCATATCACTGAAATATCTCTGCGGAGCATGTTCTGAGAAGGGTCAAACAGGTGTTTGTATACACGGAGCCATGCAACTTCCATGGCATATCGATGCTGGTGGGCAACTCAGTGAAGATCCAGTCAGACAGGTCATGGAGCTTGTAGCTCCTGGAACATATCAACAAGAAATATGTGGGTTCAATGACCATACCAGAGAGAGAGATGCAGAGGTCTTCTCTCAGGTAGCACTGAAGAGGCTTGTGAATGAAAACACCATCACCCTAACTGTAGAAGATCAGAGGTCTGCTGATGCCATATACGTTAGTCTTGATCCAGTGCAAGCTGGAAGCAGTGTATCTGGGATAGGACTAGCTGTTGCTCTTTGTATAGGAGAAGTGTTTGTGGTAAGTGTAATTTTGATTACAACAGGTCCGTCACATTGATGGTTGAACTCTTTTTACCCAACATGGTTCGACCTTTCATCTTGTAATATAGTGCCACTTCTGTCCCTGTTATATTCATTTCTGATGAGGTACAATCGTGTGAAAGATGACTTCTTTGTATGTGTACGCTTGTGCCTACTATGGTGGCTGTATGTTTTAACAACGACATAGTTTGAGATCCATTATTCGCAAGAATGAAAGAGGCATCTGCTCCTTGCAATACACCCAGCACCATGGAAGTCAAATAGTGAATGATCCAGTGGCGAGACTTGTCTGTGTTTGTCAGATAATCTTCTTTGCAAAAGAGAGTCATGTTGCACAATTCAAATAATGTCAACACTTCAATTGCAAATTCATTGCTGTGCAACACACTCTCAACGAGACATCTAGCATCTTTAAGTGGTCCGTGGTGCACAGCTGCCAGAGCTGTACGTTCCAAAGGAGTCTTTGTCTTTTCCCATTTTTGTTCACCCATGATCATACCAGTAGACAGCTCCATATATGCTTTGAATGTGTCTTCATCCTGGTGCAGTAAGACAGCGCTGGTGGGGTGATGCCTACCAAATATCTTATGGATAATCTTTGGGTGCATACTGCAATGCTTCAATCTCCTTGTGTTATTTCTCATATCTATATGTCCCTTGTTGAGACAGAATGTTGTAAATCTTTTCAGTAACCATTCACGCTTCTGTATCATTGGATGAAAAGACAAGAGTAACCAGTCATCAATTTGAAATGTCATTTTGTTTTTGTACAGTAACAGCATCCGTGATGTGTATTGTACTATTCAAATATTTTTTATGATGTAAAATTGGTTTTTACAGATCGTGTTTTTTTTCCGAGTGTATCTTTCTCTTATCTCTTTTTTGCTATTTTTTTCAGATAATTGGTCTTGAACAGTTCACTACCAAACCAAGTCACCTTGGTAAGCTGAATGAGATTCATGCTGATCTATTGATTACAAATCTGAAAACACTCTTCCTCCTATACCCCTTACTTTGTAAGAAAGAAGTGAGGGTTTTTGTGGAAGCTAACCTTTCTCATGACCTATCTGCCTATGTGCAGCATGCATTACACAACTACTTCCGCAGTACCACCCTTCGCATCAGATTTGCACAACAACATGATAGCCATGGACATCCTTTACCTGGTGTACTCACCCGACACAAAGAAAATATGGTCTCCTACTTTAAAAGAGCACTAAATGAGGGGGTAGTGTACATGGCATCTCAGATCAGTACCGTTTCCACTTTACTCACTCTGAAGTATGATGACGAATCCCAATTGTCAAATCAAAAAGGCTCCATGTCATTTGGAATGGGAACAATGATTCCAATGACAGAAGATTGTGAAGTCATGGTAAAGACTTTCCTTGAACAAGCTGGCAACTTCAGGTGTTACAGGAGGGGCCAAAGCATCATCTATTCGGGAAAGAGGAGTAGAAAGAACCAATCCAAAGTGGATGACATGGTGATGGCTGTAGTGATTGCAGTTGCATGGGCAAGACTACCAGAACACACATTCATGCTCGTATAAGACATATTTGTTATTTACACATTTTTATGCACATGCAGTAAATAAATCTCTGATATGCCTAAGTTCTTTTCCAAGTCAGCCACAACCACATTTCGTTCAATGTGCAAAGTGCCAAATATGGAGAAGGATACTTGGGTGTCTGTGGTCCTTGCAAGTGTGAATGACCTGGTCCCTCTGAAAGATAAGGTGTTGGGAGTAGACTCGTTCTCCATTCGGTGTTCGCATCCTCATGTATGGTGCCCTTTCCTGGTGACCTGGTCAGGTCGGGATTTGGTAAAGAAGACTATTGCCTACAATGAAATCACATCGGAAGAACCCCAAAAAATGGGTTATGTACATGGGGTGACTGAAGGAAGTGGACATGGTGGGTCATGGGATAGAAGAGAGGCAATTGATCCTATTCTAGACCATAATGTATGGGAATTTTTCTTGTCCGATTTGCATATGTCCTACATGAAACTGATGAATGCACTGTTGCGAAGAGGAACAGAGAATCAATATGCAGAACTCTTTGACTTGGTACCCAAAGAAATGAGAAAGGTGTTTCGCACAGAAGAACATGAAAAAGTAGAGTGTTTGGCAATGCGAGCCATTGACAATTTTGAAGATAATGATGAGAGTGACCTAAGCGATGATGATATGGAAGGAATGAATTTGGTGGACAGTGGTAAACATGGGAAGTGTCAAGAAAACAATGTTATCATGCAGTTCATGGTTGACTTGTTCAGTTGTGACCACTTGTTGCAATCATATCTACAATTACAACAGCCATATATTCAACAGATAGAGGACTTTGGCATCAAGCTGGAACAAAATGAGGATAATTTGTATCAATACAATAAAAAATACATTCTGTTTCCTTTACCAGCTATTCGTAAAATATTAGCCACATGTCAAGAATTGGAAGTAAACAACTACATGTATTCGAATGGTGGTGGTGAGATTAAGCCGATTTGGGGCAAAATTCTGGTCCCTGCAGCGAGAGGTGAGCTCACGTTTGTCACCCAACTGAAGGTTCTTGTGGGGACTTCAATTGAGAGTGGATGTTGCATGTCTTGTGTTGAAGGATCAAATGAAGATCTAGTTCAGGATGATGAGAGTGATGACTCAGAGAAAATCATAGACTACCGAGACGCTGTAAAGTCACACAAATTTGAAGTGGATGGGGGCATTGAAATGTGGAATAGAAACATCAAAGAATATTTTCTGGGACCGGCCTCAACCAAGAAGCTTGGATACATTCTCTTTAAAGAATGATTAAATCTTCAGCTCCTCACCTATTATTTGTGATTGTGGTTATTTACATAAAAGAGCACCAACATTATAGAAAGATGTGTATCTCATTTACTATTGAAGAATTAGGGGCAGACCACAGTGCTTCAGTTGTTGAAGTGGAATGTTCATTGAATGGTATATTTCATGGAAATAACTTTCACCAATCCCTTGTTGAGGATTTACATGGAGTGCACACCGAGGTAGCTGCCACAAGACTTGATGACATTATCACATATGTGGAAAGATGCATGAAATACCAAAGGATGAATTCTATGCAACATCTTGCATTCAGAAGATTGAGAGAATCTCTCTCAGACCTACAAATGTCATGCTCAGATGTTAAAGGCGTTGTAATGGTTCAATGAATAAAGATACAAAATAACTTTTTTTGTAATGTGTTTTTATATCATTATCTTTAAAATATAATTAAGAAATTGACACTTGAACCAACATGTCAAAGGAGTGAAAGCAATTGTTCTAATCTGTGTATACATCTCTCTCCAAGCTGCATTTGATTGTTGGATAAAACCTCCTGAAGTCTTTTGGTAAAAAAGCTTTTGTTCTCCGGTATAAGATGCTCAATTTGATGACATATTTCTCGTCTTGGTTTTTTAGAAAAGAGAGCATCACATAGGGATGTTGGAATTATATCCTTTCTATCTTCTTCCATGTCTATCCCATACACACTTGATCCATTGCTGATGGTGTTGTACAAACCTGAGTCTCCAATACCCAATATCCATCGAAAAATGAAATGCAGCCACAGTGTCAATGGTAACGAGGCAATCTCTCTTTCACTCAACTTATGCACTTGTACCAGTCCCAGTTGTTCTCTGGACACAAATGTCACTTTACTCAGGGCTCCTTTTTGAATGGCATCCTTGATACATCTCACCCGTGGCTCCACCTGAGAACCATCTCCTTTTGTGACAAGGGGGAATACAAGGTATTTCTTGTCACCCTTTTTCCTTTCTACAACCCTCAATGTGTGCTGGTCCTGAAACACGTTGAGCATGGTATTGTGATGCTTCACTACATTACTATATTTTCTTGACTTTGGCTTGTAAGGACCCTTGATCACTTCAAATGCATCCAAGTCTACTTGCGTGTACACTTTGGAGGACGAAGTAGGCACTTGCAGCAAAGGGAGAGAACTATCATTCTTTGTGAAGAGAGATGGGAACCTGTCCATCAACACTTCGTAGAATTCTCTTGTCATGTCTGCAGTCTTTTGTCGTGTGGCACCTCTGTACACCTCCTTGGTCATTTCCCAATATGGGTTCTCAGTATAGGACACAGCCTCTTTTGTACCATCAACAAAGAAATCCTCCATAGTTTGTTTCTTTCTAATTCCATGAAACTCATGAAACATGTCCTCGCTCAGAGATACTGGTATTTCAACAAGAGGAGAGCTTCTTCCATATTTTCCCCTGTATGTGTGCTTATCAACTGCATAATATGGCATCTCATTCAAGGGTTGAGACTCAGACCAGTGGACTGTTATGGGCAACGACTCCTTTTCTTTGCTGAGGTGAGACCTAAAGATCAATTGTGTGACGGGTGAAAACAACATCAAACGATGTGGCATTGCACATGCAAATTTTGCACAGAGGAAAAGATATTTCCTCGTGATTAAATCCTCTTTACTTGTAGCATTATGCAGAATGGCGAGGATCAGTTGTGCTGTGGAATAGCACTTTTGTGGTTTTGTTTCCATTTCCCAAGGCCTAAACATCTTGGTCACCAGTAACACACCCTTCTCTGATGGGCATCTTGTTGATTCCACATCTAGGAACATAGATGCTAACTTCATGCTACCAATGAGTAAGTTGAAGTCTCCTTCACTCCAAGCCATTTCCAAGCTAGCAAATATCTTTGATGCACTCAAACCTGTGACTGAATCAGCATTTTCCAATAAGTTATCCAAGTGCGATGGAATGACTGATGTTTGGGCAATCTTTTCAAAGACAGTCAACATTGTTTCATGCATAGCAAACACAGGCAAGCAAGCAGATATTCGACAAGTAGAGAGCCTAATCATTGTCTGTATGAAATTGTGTTTGTCTCTCTTTTGGTAGTAATGATACATCTGCATAATGGTATCCAAAGACATCAGTGAATGGTCCTCGAAGAGAAATACGAGGAGTTTGTCCCACGAAAGGTGGTCTATTTTTCCACATTGGAGTTCAAGAGCACTTTGAACTACCAGTTTTGGTTCCTTTCGTCTCAGTGACTTTTGCAGCAATGACTTCACCTCATCCAGCATAAAGTTGTGATGGGTCAGGTGACACTTCCCATACAAATACATATTGATCACTGTTGTTTACATGCGTTCTTGTCGGGGCACAAATGACTTGCCTATTGTGGGTGTGTCATGAAAATTCGATTTTACACTGTACCTATATGAGTTATATATTGAGGAGTTTTACATTGATGCAGTGAAACATATACAAAGCACAAAACAAAACATTTCAAAGATGCAATTATTGGTCATAATATTTTTCATGTTCATGGTGCAAGGTATGGCTAAGACCATCCGGCCTCCTTGTCAGATTGAAATTCAAAACATCACGAAGGTGGAGAACATGGGAATGATTTGTGCATCCTTCCAGATTGTAGAGGTGAGGGCCTCAATCACCTTTGAGCATAAAATGTTTTCCCTTGTTTATCAACGAGCCAGCGACAACTCTACACACGTGGTTCAAATGTCAGACAGACATTGTGCTATCAGTGAAAAGGAGAGTGTTTCATTTTCTCTTTGTGGAACATTGAATGATCAATCCCATGTGATGGAACAACTCCATGCAGTTATCAACGAAGAAACATATTTTATTGGCAGGGCAGCAGGTGAGACAGAAGCCAAGTGTAAGGTAACTTGGCCAACGCCCCAAAGCCAAATTGGGAGTCACAGAGTAGATGAGACGGATACATGCAGGAACATTTTCAGAAACAGGTGCGCAGAGTCTATGTGCAGACCCAATTGTCAGTCCATCATGGTAGGGAGTGGCAAAGAAATTACTTGTTCAAGTCCAATGTCAGAAGAGGAGGCATGGACAAGTGGCATCCATGTCTATGTCAATAGACTCTTTGCTATTCCAAAGTGGAGGAGTATTTGCATGGAGGTGATTTCTGACATATCAAATGCAAATGCAACGTACAGATTATCATCAACACAGGGTCTTCTTCTACAGCACAGCATAACAAAAAGGCCACATTTCATCAAAGAAAATGTGAAGGACACGAAGGGATGTATCAACACGGACTCACATCCTTTCCAAAATAAGCAGGGAAAATATTTTTGTGCCCGATTCAGTGAGCGAATTCCAAGAGGTTCTAGAATCACTGTCAATAGAGAAGCCACAATTACATATGAGACAGAAACAATGACAGGTCAAACATATACACGCACAGTACCACTTCGCATGAAAAAGAATGCAGGCCAATCTGCTGTTGAGAAGATAAAGTCTCCAGCCATTTGCATTGGACAGATGAGAGATCAGTGTAGTGGAGGATGCATCAGCTCTTGTGAAGCTGTAATCATGAGATATGGACCAGTTAAATGCAATGATTCCTGGACACACGTGACATCCATACTAAACACAGGCACAACACCAACTCCAGAAATTGAATCACATGTGGAAGATAGAGTTTTAAGACAAGGTTTGAAATTGGTAGATGGAGGCAATGAAACATCTCTTAACAAGCCAGATGATGAAAGCAGGGTGAGGCATAGAGACCACAGAAGTGATAATGCATCACAGCTTGTTGCTGCTTCAGGCATCAAGTCTCACGAAAAGGGTTTACAGAGAGGGAATCAAATCAACAACACTACCAATATACCCCATTCCATGCAAACCAAGTTGAAGGACATTGAGATACGCTCGGACAATGAGACTAAAATGTCTGACGTCAACATTACAACTAAAAACTCCCACACAGCTTCTGAGACTGAGAATACAACTGAGTCATTTGATGTTGGAGACGTGACAGTCAGTGACCATGAGGTTCAGTTTGATTCACACAGAGGTAGTAAAACTGAAAATATAACCAAAACATCTTATGCTGCAAACATAACAACCGGGGATGTAAAGGCTAAGTTTGATTCACAAACAAATAGAGGAACTGTGAACACAACTGAAACATTTGATACAGCAAACATTACATCTCAATATACAAATCTGACTTTGGAAACACACCCAGTTGAGGCAACTGAGAAATATGACAAAGACAATGAAATACCCAGAGATGATGTGGATGTTTTTAAAACAGATGTGCAGGAGAAGGCAAACAGGAATGCAACAGATATGATATCTGACACTATCCCCTCAAATTCTGGAGATGACGAGGAGCTTGCAAGATCAAATATCAAAAAAGATGCATTCAATACAACTCAACAGAATGAAGTTGTTGACATAAAATTTGAGGAAGACCATAGATTTGAACCTATACATAATGAGTCTAAGGCCACTACATCCATGACGGATGACTCTATGATTCATTCTAGAGATGATGAAGGACATGTAGTGAATGAAAAAACAGTTATAAGCAAACATGAAGACACAAAGAGTGACTTTATACAAGGAAGTGAAAAAGATGGTAATGATGATCATAATGTTGATAAATCTACACTAAAAATGAATCACAGTGTAGAGCACATCACCGACAAGCCATCACTCCAGGGAAGACCCACATATGTAGGCGGGCAACTGTCGCCCGTGTTATACAGTACTTTAGCACTGGTATCTATACCTATTCTAATGATAATATGTTTCAGTATGATTTGTTCTAAGAATGGATCTTGTGACTGTTGTTCTTGGATTAAAATAAAAGCATAGAATGAAAAAACACTTGCAGTTGCCCTTTCTACTTTTTTATTTTTGTATCACAAACTGAACATATTCCATCTCGACTTCTCATGTAGGCAATTGACGGGTAGCCTTTGCAGTTCATATGTCGTCTCGCACAGTCATGACAAATCCATCTGTGGACACAACGCATTTGAATCATATCCGATTTCTTCGGCACCCAATGACCATCTGAACACCACTTTTTGTTGTAAGGCACTGGAGGATGTCTGATATCTGTTCTGTAAAAACACATAAAGTAGAAACAAACTATTTGGTTATTTTGAGATAGCAATCAGAAGTACTCAACGGTGCAATAGAAGCAGATTTTACAAACCCATAAATTATGCGATGAGATATGCTTTTTCCATGACAAAAACGAGCAATCTCCAGCAAATCTGTCCTTGATGAAATATGTAGAGTGTGATTCAAGACATCCTCTGCAAAGGCAATATGTTTCTCGAGTGCATACTGTTTGACTTCTGGAATTCTCCATTCATGTGTTATTGTCAGCTGGTGAGACATCTTTCATTAGCCGTATACAATGCATCTCATTGCATAAATGTCATGATTTGTTAATATTTCCTTTTCAATATGAAAATCCATTTTAGCACTTCAACCATTTGTTATTGTATAAGTGGATGTATTACAATCTGATGTAGTCAAAACCCACCGAAAACATGTTCATTGCATTGGAAGGTCTGATTGCTTCAGGCAAATCAACTCTGTTGGCAAAACTCAAAGACAAGTATCCAAATTATACCTTTCTTGATGAACCACTAGATAAATTCTGTCACTATTCCACGGAGGATGGTAGGGACATCAGTCCTCTAGAACTGTTCTATGAAGATCCGAGGAATGGCAGCAGCACACAATTGTACATACTTGATATTTTTGAAGAAAGTTTACGTCAACTTGAGAATACATCTGAAGAAGATGTGATTATTGGTGACAGGTGTATGCTGGCTTGTAATGTCTTTTCTCGTGTACTTCGACTCCAGGGACACATGGCAGAATTCAGCTGGGAATATTTCATGTCAAAGTATGGTAGGCTGGTTAGAGAGTACAAGCATGCCATACCAGATGCTATCTTCTTCTTGGACACAGATGTAGAGGTTTGTTTGGAGAGAATGGGAAAAAGAAACAGAAAGATGGAGACACAATTCGAGACCATGGAAGACTACATGAAGCTTCTACAAGTAACCTATGCCAGGACGATGAAAGAAAATCAAAGTCAGATTGTGGTGCACAATTCTAAAGAACAATCATTGGATGGGAGACTGTGTGAGTTTGATGATTTTCTGACAAAATTGCTTCAAAGACGCACTGGTCTAAATGAAAAAAGATTTGCAAGGAGTAAAAGTGAACCAGCATCTATGTTTATTGGCCATGAACCAATTGCTCAGTTCAAAATGGATAGGATACAAAACCTCTATAGTTTTGGTAGTGCTATCCAAAGTGGTATCTCAGCAGTGTATGCAGGAAAGAGAAACTCAGATGGAAAACCGGTGGCCATCAAGGTCGTTGAAAATCCCCCATTGTGTAATGAAGAATGTTGTAAGGGAAAGGTACCAAGCGAAATCTGTATATTGTCACAATGCCAACCAGTGATTGGAGTCATTCGCCTGCTCGAGTTCTTTGATGTTGGGAATGGCAAGTGGATCATTGTCATGAATAGGCCGACAAACAGTAAGGATGCATTTGACATGTTGGATGACATCCCATTCAACTGTCTTACAGAATCCCAAGCAAGAGGGATCTTTACACAGGTAGTTCACACTGTGCTCAACATGGCTGAGATGGGTTTCTATCATGGTGACATCAAATCTGAGAATGTTGTGATAGACATGGATAGCAAAAAAGCCTTGTTGATTGACTTTGGCCTCGCAGGTAGGATATCTGCAAGGCCACTGACCAAGTTCCAAGGAACAGTCAGTTATGCCTCCCCGGAGATGTTACGCAAAGAACCATATATGTGGGAGTCTAATAGCGTGTGGTGTCTTGGAGCCTTTTTATATCAGATGGTGCATGGTGACTTTCCATTTGACATAAGTGAAATTAAGTCTATCAATCCAATCACGATTGAAGGAGATGTATCCAGTGAGTTGCATGATATATTGACAAAATGTTTAGAGAAAAATGCAAAGAAGAGAGCCAGTCTTGTTGAACTTATTCATCACCAATGGATGTTTTTTTAAATGTTCACATCCAAATAAAATCTTAAACAAAAAAAAAGCAATTTCATAGTTGTTCTTTGATACAATGTATAATCTCAATGAAAATGATAAAGTCATATGTGAGATTGATTATTATACCAAAATAATTATTTCAAGCTTTTAGATAAACACACCAGAAAGATCAACTCAAACAATGGTCATTCCCTCTCATAATTTATTTCTTCACCATATTTCCTGTCTTTGTCACACACTCTGTCAGACAATGACATGACTTTTCACGGGAAACTCTCTTTCCTCTAACTCTGTCCAAATCTTCCAAAGATAGATTGGAAATGTTTTCCTGCGTGTTTACCCCCACGAGAAGATCAAACTCGAGTGCTGAGTTCTTGACCTCTGGGAGATTGTCCATCATCATTATGAATTTCTTCTCTTGCTTTGTGGTCATGATTGCTGTTTTGAATGGTTTGATTATCATAGAAGAACAACTCCTTTTATACCAAAAGGATTATTTAATTAATTATGCACATTTTCAAATGTCTACTCTGATATTTTAATTAGTTAGGCACCATTCCAAACTTGTCCAATCAAGTTGTGCTACAGCTTCGAAAAAAAATTATCTATTCACAGTTTTGGGTGGTGTACTTTCATTCATTGTATGTCTGTTGATCATATGGTCTTTCAAGATGACTAGTCAACCTGTCACTTTTCTGGTGTGTCAAAAGTGTCAAACGAACATTCTTGTCCACCATGGCCAAGTGGTTAAGGTCTCTTTTTAACTACGCTGCGACTACGTGAAGACAACCTCTTTGCATCTCTCTCTCTCACCATGCACTTTAGGTCACAATACATGAGTGGCCTTATGTCTTCTGTTTTGATGCAAAGAAGTTCCTCTTCTGTCATATCACCAACAATTTTTAAAGCAGCTTCCTTACAAAGAGTCGTCAATTCCCATGCTGCATACCCATGGGTCAAATTGGCTATTTTTTCAAAGTCTTGATCTGTCAGTCCGCATTGATCCCCTCGAGTTAACGTTCTCAGTAATTGTACACGCTCTTGGTGGTTTGGCATTGCAACATGGATCTGCATTGGAAATCTTCTGTGTATGGCATCGTCAAGATCACTAGGCCTGTTTGTTGCCGCTATCACCACAATTTTATCGTCTTTCTGTTTCAGAACTCCATCCAATTCAGTCATGAATTCGGTCTTAATACGCCGGTTCACCTCATTTTCACCATCCCTCCTCATACTGAGAAGTGAGTCTACTTCATCAATGAATATGATGCAAGGTTGCAAAAGACGTGCAAGAGCAAAGAGTGTCTTGACAGTCTTCTCGCTCTCTCCAACCCACTTGGATGTGATTGTAGAAGATGAGACATTAAACATCTTGTAACCTGACTCATTGGCTGCAGCCTTGGCCAAGAGAGTCTTTCCATTTCCTGGAGGACCATGCAGTAGTATCCCTTGAACGGGTGCTCTAAGACCACTGTATATCTCTGGACGCATAGAGGGCATGATCACAGTGTCTCTAAGTGCCTGCTTAGCTTCTGCTTGGCCTATGATGTCTCTAAACATCGTTCCATCGTTGGAAGTAACCAACTCATTCAAGATGGTGTGTGCCAGTGCCTCATCTATATGTTTAAATTGGTCTGTCTCTGGCTGATCCCTATTTGCATCTTTCAGCTAGCACACTCTATAATTTGCAGAATTTATCAGTTTCTTAGCGTGGACCTGTATTGATTGATCATTATCGCATGTGGCACTTTGTCGCATAATGTACTTCATCAAAGCCAAAGCTTTGTGGTACTTGCAGATGATGGCTTCCTTATCCTCCTGATTAGAGTAGAGTGCTAATTGGTGTTTCTCTTCTCCCGTCAATTCTGTCATTTTTTCCTCCATGGTTAGTGCTTGATCAAGGATCTTCAGAGATACCTTGTACAGGTGTTTCATCTTTGTTTCATCCATGTAATTAAAATATATAGGTTTTATTTTTTCACCACAAGTACCAAGAACGCAATCTTCTCTGAACAAAAAAATAAAGTCATACCTCAAATATATTTTCTGTATTTTTTATTTCAACATCAACATCTTATTCACATCAGTTTCACTGTCCTCAACAGGGTCTTAGATTGATTCCTTAACTTTTTTGACAACTTTGACACACGATTAACATTGAATTTTAGAGATTCTTTGAAAAGAGCTAATGTTTTTTCACATTGGTTCAACTCATTATGAACAGAGACATCTTCTTCTGCTTTGACATGCCCATCGTCGTCCCCATCATCATCCCCACTGCCATCCGCATCATCTTCATCACTGAAAATTGGATCGTTATTCAAAATGCGTTCAAATTCTTCTGGTTTCCTATTATCACCTTTGATTGTAGAGTAATCCCCATCTGGAAGTTGGAGAGCTTTTCTGGTGGCCAATTCCATGTCATTTGAAAATACATTAGTGTTCATTTTCTTTATGCCATGATCTGAATTTACTGACATAGCTAAGATGGTTAGAAATGCGTTGGATAACATTAGGCAAGTCGCAATCTTGTGTGTGGACATGACTTTCTCTCTCTTTTTCTAACTTGTAGTACACATGACACTAGTATGTTCAACTAAAATGCAGCACAAGGTTGATCTGATTGACTAGATGTGAATCACTCTCCGGGGAACGTCATTTAATATGTGTATTGCCCTCTCGTACACCTCTTTGGCACTATATGTGTCTTTAATCACCTCGCATTTTGTGATACCAAGAACAATCTTGATTAAATTTGACCTGTCGTATGTGCACATTTTGACCGACACAGGAACACACGAATCCACTTGTCTGCTGGCAGTAGGATCCCTACAGGCAACTGTGCTTCTGTCCAAAATCCCGTCAGGCACGCTGTCACTATCAGTCTCGTCAATGTCTGGTCCATCACACTCCCACTGGTCACAGACTGGTTGAAGTTGCCGACGCATGGGACTTTCAACCCTTGCATCAACCACAGTCAGACGAGTGAGGACCCACTTGGCGTGACGTGGATTGAATGTGTCTATGTGATCTTTAAGCACCACCTCGTCAGGATAGTCTGCTCGATGTACCATGAGTCCAAACTGTAGCAAACCCCTCGTGTTTGATCCAGTCTTTTGGATCTGATCGAATGTCTTGTCCATTTCTGCCACAGACAAATGAACTGCCCCGTTTGAATGGTCCTCCTTCATGAGGTGTGTTGAGTGGGGCCTCATCACGTTCACGCTATTCAAACGTGTCGATCTATCATTTGCTTTCATGTCCAACGCCATGCCAAGTGGTGAGAAGTTGATGTGTCGCATAGCATATTCTGTCCCCTCGGTGAACATCGCAGCATAGTCAGCAAACTCTGCCGTTTCATCCTTTCCAAAAAATGCCACACCTTTCTTTGGAACAAGGTAGCATGCATAGAGCGCTGTCTGTGCAGTCTCTGAGAAGAGCACGAGGGCAACCGTTGGAAACTGAACGGCGACCTTGTTCTCATGGCCACTGATTGAATGAATATGAATGTCTGGAACACCTTTCAGCATCCTTTGAATTTGAGAGTTTTGATACATGTTTTCCATTGTTTGTTTTTGTGTGTTGTCCTCATGCTAAAAATATGCATAAGTAGATTATTTGTCTGTGTGCAAAATTGAATTTAGTTTAGCCAAACTAATTCAAATAAGTACTACAATCAAAATGTGGGTTGATACATAAGCATGGGCAAGAGAAGGAATAGAGTATCAGGATTTTTCCTACTCCTTAGGGACATCAAGATCTTGGATCCAGAGATAACTTCCCTTCGACAGGCTGTTCCAATGGCAGATTCACTCTGGCAAGGCAAATTTGTTCTCTGCAAGAAAAGAAGCTATAAAGAACTTGCCAACGTATATAGAAGACATTACACATATACCTGTGATTACCCAGAGGATATGCCAGTGACTGGATTATTGTCCTATGACACTATTAAAATGATGAAGGATCAAGTCACATTTGGGCCTTAACTAATTGAGAAACAGCTGTTGCACAATGATTTATCAAATTGAAATAAACAAAACCAACAATGCTTCATCTTTTTGTATTATTTTATTTTAATCTATCCGTTTGTTTGATTTAAGTGTGTATGAGCTTAAATAGAATAGTGTAACATACAAGCAATACTCCTACTGACTAATTTTGTGGTCCTCTTCCCAAGTAACGTATTGACCATCTAGTGATGATGGTGTTTTGATATGGACATGTTAGTTGGATCCAAGTGATCACACAGAAAATAATTCATTTTTATCCCTTACACAACATGCAAAAATAATATATTGCGATAGAGACTCAAAAGAGCAAAAGAGAGTACTATCTAGAAAATCCAATTTTTCACTTACATTACTTACTAACATAATATTTTGTGATGGATACAGACCCAAAAGAGGAAAAGAAAATAACAGAGATGGAATGTGTCAGTGTCAGTCTAGCTGTTGATGCAATAAAGTATGTATCAATAGGCTATCCAAGGGACATGGCTTGCCCAAACGAAACAGCAAGGAAGATTCGGCAAATGTGCAGAGTTATATCTGAGAGGCACCATTCAAACTGGAAGAGTACTATCCAACAGCTACCAAAAACAAACGTGAGCGAGACGGTTATGCAAATCATGGCTGGAATGTTTGATGACAATATATGCAGTTGGAGTAGGATTGCTACTCTTTACTCTTTCTGTGGGATTTTTGGTGAGGTATGTGTGAAAGAGTATCAAATGCCAATAAACACACCGGACATGATAGGAGAAATTGCAGGAAGGCAAGTGCACCATAGATTTGCTGATTGGATTCGGGGACATGGTGGGTGGGAGGCTTTTGGAGAAAATTCTCAAAACAGAAGACAGTGCTCTTTGATGTGATTTTGATCAAATAAAATTCACAACGAAAAACAATATACTATTTTTGTCAATCATTTTTATTATCATAATGCAAACACAAGTAGGAATACCTTGACTGATAAGGATGATAAATGTCTTGCAGCAGATCCTTTCAAAGCATGATGTGTGTAATTCTTTTGCGTTTCAATATGCTGTTTGTTTTGACCAGTGTGTCTGATCTCACTCCCTCCATACCAATACCATTCATCATTACATGATACATAACCTCTCCCACGAAACATAGCAGAACACGACTCCTTGCATTTGTGGCACTTTTGTCCCAAAGTAGCACCATTGCAACTGGTAATTGGCCTTTTCATTGTATGTTTAACTGTAGAAAAGTACATCTTGTGCATGTTAGTTATGTCCAGTTCCATGTCAAACTTGTTCCCAGACACTGTTACTATTGTATATCTCAAGAATCCATAAAAGCGGAAAGAATCATTGTCTGACAAACGTCTATTGGGGTACCTAATTGGTACAGATGTACAAAACATTATGGGCTGCATCAATTCCAGCTCTGAAGGTCTCATCCAAGGTGACTGGCTGCCAAGGCATATATTGTTTACACTCAATGTAGATCTGACGTTGTGTTTGACTCTGTGTCCTGAGAAAATGTTAACATAGATTTCGCTGGTCTCATTAAGTTTGATAAATTTTATGTCTTGAGAAAGTTCCACAAACAATTGGATGCACACAACATTGTTGCTTTCTACAGTAAGCATTCGTGTGTCGTACACTTTTATGTGGCGAGCTACTCCAAAATCTCTATTGTTTACAACATTCGTTAAATTAGCACAGCCATATTCCATCCCATCACCTATTGACATGGAAGCACACCATGGCTTACAGGGAAATGCAGACCCTTCTTTTGCCCTGTCTGGCAAAGTCTCCATGACTTGATTTGTAGGAATCATATATCCTCTGTCATAGTAGTCAAGATGACAGACCCCTCTCTGCTCTTTTTGTCCACTATTACTAAAAAGCACTGGTGTTTTTGTCTCAGCCAATGTCCTAAATATGACTCCATCCATCTCCTGCAATCTTGCTGGTAGGGAACCGCAAAGGTGCACTGACATCTTTGAATCCATTTGACTGCGTTCATTTCCTATGTTGAACTTTCCAAACTCATAACAAACTTGGTTCGAAAGCAACACATTGAAACTATTTTCAGGATTCAATGATCTGGATGAGGCCTCAACTGTGAAAGTGATGTTGTCCATAATCACACTCTGTGTGAACATTGGTGTGGTAATGACAAATTCCCCACACAAGAGTTTGTCCCTAGGCACCACCTTGATGTTCTGAAGACGCATTCGACATGGAGAAACCCCCTTGACAAGAGCTATACAGGACACGATCCATAAGAGAAAGAACAGCCAAATTGCCATGTTACATTATTCCTTTTCAATAGCTTATCAACATAAATAATCCTTATAAACAAATCCGTTCCATGTGATGTAACATGATTCATATTGAAAGACACAAGACACGCGATATATATGTTTTTTATCTCTTTATTTAAAAAAAAAACTATGAAGCTAACAGGCAAGCAGGTTTTCTTTGTCACAAAAACAATCCCACAGTTCATCCACCAATTCAGAGTCCATGAACATTAGATCTCGCTCATCTGTTGTCTCATCACATTCTTTGACCTCTTGTTTCTCCTTCCTTTCATCCATCAGCATTGTTAGCTGTTGCTGCATGACACTCAACTGGCCCTTCTGTTCAGAATATTCCTTTTTCATCGATTTGAGGTCTGACATAAGGTTGTCTTGGGCTCGTTGTAATGCCCTCACATCCCTCTTCAGACATTTATTCTCCTCTCTGAGGATGTCTCTTTCTTGAGTGACAACCTCTAACAGAGCAGTCAACTCCTCTATTCTTGCTTCTAATTGTGAATTGTTCTTTTCAGTTTTTTTCGTTTCCTTCAATTTCAAGGCATCTATCTCTCTCCTCATGGTCTCGATCTCCTTCTCTTTGGCCTTCAAAGCTTCCTTGACTTGTTTTGAATTCAGTACAGCCCTGTTCAGCAAATCTTTTGATACCTGTGTCTGCACCATACCATTGACCTCATCAAGGGAATTCCACAAGTGATCTCCCCTTTTTAACAAGTGGATCTTTTTACCTTTCATGGTCTTTGTTCCCTTTGCTAGCAAGTTGCTTACAATGCCTGCCACAACAGACAGACCATACCGTCTAAAATTCTCCTTCTCTTCCCAGTTTGGGTGGCACCACATGTTTCCAGCTGTGTACATGCCACCCCCTTCAGTAAGACGCATTGGTTCTTGTCTCTTCCCATCCAATCTTGTGGATGGTGAAACCAAAACCTGTGACTTGTGGATAAGCACTTGTCCCTCTTCATCCACTGTCTGAACACCAAACTTTCTTGTGGTATGAGATGATGGCAGGTCTATGGTCACCTTTGTCAATCCTCCTCCACTCTTTGTCACGCTAAAGGTGTCCTCCAGTCCTCTTAAATTTCTTTTCATATTCTTCGCTTGGACTTCAGTGGTGATGAAGTTCAACTTCTTGTTCAGGGATAGTGACATCTTAACTCTGGTAGCAACAGCTTTTATCCTGTGCTCTTGCCCATTGTTGTACACAAAGAGTTCTGTCAGATGTGCATTGTCGGGCTCAATACCATCCTCCACATCGATACCAAGTCCTGCTACACTATCTCTGATGCTATCAAGCGTCTTTGTCTTGTCAAATGTGGTGGGAATGAACAATGTCACTGCAATACATTTTGTGTGTTGGTTCTTGCGCTGTGACACTACCTCCAAGTCCAACTTCAATTGCTTTGCACCAGACGAGGGCCAGACTCTCTCATATTTCGGTAGGTCGCCCACAGAAGTCACACCTATTGGGAGAAAGGTCTCCTTTTTTGATTTTGGGACTTCGTAATGGACAGTTCTTGAGCAACCCAAGTCCATCGTCTGTCGATTATTAGCCTCCCTTAGGACAAAGCTTGAAAGATTTTGTAACGTATTGTTACCACAGTTCGAGCAGAGAGTATTCATGACTGCTTCCCTCGTTTGATCTTCATCATTTGGCTTCCAGAGGTGGTTGTGCTCCCAGTGACAAATACTGCAGGCAACATATACTTGATACAAGATGGTGTCTGACCTGCCAAGTGCCATAATGCGTGTGGCTTGGTCTTCGTCACTTACTTTATAGAAAACCCCTGTGCTGTCAGCAGGTTTTTCATTGAGTTGAAGAGCACCACACTGATACAGCTCTTCGAGATAGAAGGCCTGGATCCTAAGAGAAATCTCAGTTGAGCTTGTCAGCAGCATTGGTTTGAGAGCACAGCCCATCATTCTTGTCTTCTCTGTGAAGTCAATCAAATGATGGGTGTCTTCGTACAGTACAGTTCTGCTACTCTCTAGTGCACACATCACTGGAAAATCATTGCTCCGCTTCAAAGCCTTGCCAATCGACTTGATGTCCACTTCTGGTTTCAAACTAAACACCTTTCTGTATGTTCGGTCGCAGGCATCAGAATATGACAATGACCCATCAAATGTGCTCGCTATCCAGTTAGGGTCACCAACCACCACACAGCTGACATCTTTTTGAATGTCGGGACAACTAGTATCTTGATCCACAACTCTCGTATTTCCTGCAGCTAATTTCTGACCTGCAAACATCAAATCAGCCATATCTTTGCCACTGGGCTCGTCTGTAGTGGTTTCAGCCCATTCTTCATCTTTACACGTGTCCAGCCACATGTGTGGTTGCTCCAAGAAGGACAAAAACCAAAGTGTCTTGCAGTCCATCTTGGCAAGTTCATGCCACTCTATGTCCATCAACTTCATTCTCAGGTTTAGATTGTCACTGGTTTGGTGCCACGCAAGCTCCTCTATGTTACTCCTTCGATATATTGGTGTCATGGGACTCAAGTGTTCATCATTCCTGTCATTGAAGATGATCGTGTCACAATTGTACTTTGGTATGGTAGCCACGAGCTTACCCCTTTCAAGTGCCTGCATGGCCCTCTTAGATATCTTCAATTTTCCTTTGTGGGCTTGAGCAATGATGTTATCAGATGTTGT
The DNA here is from genome assembly GCA_949316495.1 of Amphiduros pacificus. Taxonomy (NCBI): domain Eukaryota; kingdom Metazoa; phylum Annelida; class Polychaeta; order Phyllodocida; family Hesionidae; genus Amphiduros; species Amphiduros pacificus. The sequence continues at coordinate 28,869,903 of OX439001.1, forward strand.
TTGGGGAATGATGCAAGAGTGTTCAAAATTCATAGGTTCTGTGTTTTGCTCTGTGCCATTCACTGCAGTACTAGATGATGGAGTTGTCACACAAGATTCAGGAGCGTGGGTTGTTGGTTGCAGGCAAGCAATGTTTGAATCCAAAGAAGCGCTCAATCCATTGAATTCATCAGTGACAGAACTGGCATTGCATGACAGTTCCCCTCGGGTATCTGCCTGCTGTTCCCTACAAATCCTTTTGGTGGGCAACTTGGTTTCATCAGGTGTCTCCTCTAGTGCTCTCTTAAAATGCTTTGAAGTATTTTCTTTAGTCTTGCGAGACTTTCTCTTCTTTGCCCTCTTGATCTTAGAAGAACTGTCTGCTTTCATGTTTTGATTCATTATCACAAATTGTTTGTGGTGGTAATGATAATACTTTTTTTCTCGGAATGATGAGTTTGAAGTTGTCTGGAGGCTTTATACTTTTCACACGAGTGACATTGTAGTGAATCAACCAATCAAATTCCAGGAAAACTAATTATGTATTCATTTCTTGATCACTAGCACAATTCTTGGATGACTAATTATTTATTCATATCTTGATCACTAACCAATCAAATTCAAGGATGACTAATTATGTATTCATTTCTTGATCACTAACCAATCAAATTGTAGGAAGACTAATTATATAGTCATTTCTTGATCACTAGCCTAATTCTTGGATGACTAAATATGTATTCATTTCTTGATCACTAACCTAATTCTTGGATGACTAAATATGTATTCATTTCTTGATCACTAGCCTAATTCTTGGATGACTAATTATGTACTCATTTCTTGATCACTTACCAATGAAATTGTAGGAAGACTAATTATGTATTCATTTCTTGATCACTAACCAATCAAAGTGAGTACGATTAATTATCTATGCACAACCTTTAGAATTCAAATTCAAGAAAAGTATTCGGTTTATCAGTCATGATGATGTCTTACTTGGGAGAAGGTGTATTCATTATAAGTGATCAATGGGGCATAACTTTAGTTGAACAAAAGGGGCAAAGTGAAATAAGCCTCAATCATCTCTTGTGGCACGACTTGTGTTTGATTGTGTGTGGTGTAAATCGAAAGCTCACCAGATTATCAAAAGAAGGAATGGTGACCACAAAAGTGAAAAACTCTTCTCTGACACTTCGTGCAGTGAAAAGTAAGAGGAACACTTTTGCTTTGATAGGTTCTTTTGCCTCCATTTATTTGGGTCCACAGGCATGGAAAAATGTAGTAGCCCTTTCACGTCGACACCTCATTCAACAGAGAAAAAAAGACACAGTGTATAAAAAAATGGATGTTCTAACTTCCTTTGCTAACATGACTATTAAATGATTCTGCTATCTTATGAAGATTATCATTTGTGTACACCTGGGACCATCCTAATAAAAAATGACCTCCTCGATCAACATTGGTAATGAAAAACACATACTGGTCTTGTCCAAGCAGGAGGCATGGACATTTCTGTCCACCATCAGGAGCTCTGAGCTAGGTCAATTTTCATGGTTATCCCTCATCCCAATTGGTGAACCAATGCTAGGGGTTCAATGTTCCCAATTTGAGTGGAGTCACTTCTCTAGCAACAGTCTACTAAAAGCTGTTACACTACTACAGACATGGTCAAGAAAACCTGGCAAGCAAACCATTGTGGTAAGCTGTCTGGCAGGACTGCACAGAGCTCCAGTAGTAGTGGCATGTTTTTTGGCCATGCAAAACAAGTCACTTACATTTGACCAAGCATTTGTAAGAGTTAAAGAATCACGGCCAGGGGCTGTCTTGTTGGCACCATATGAAAGAGTGGCAAGGAAGGCAACATTTACAAAGTGAGAGTAAACCAATTCAGACTGAACACAAGAGGGGTGTTACATTCTGTTTCAAATGGATTAATTATAACATAATTGCCAATACATAGTGTGCATAGTGACATCTAAACAAGCCATAGAGGAGTATAAAAATGATACTGGGTATAACACATGAAGCAATTCAGGTGACTTTTTACCAGCAATTACACCCAATGGTTGGGAATGTTATTTGTAGCTCTTTGACAATGAGCACACCAATTATTCCAATAAAAGGCAGAATATGACAAAACTATCGCTCATGTCATTGTTATTTGTTAAAATTAGAGAATGTGTTTTTTTGTGCATCTGAATATTTGTTAATTTTGTGGAGTGAAATAAATAACCAAACATACTATGTCCTTTATTTTTTGTGGTCATACAAGTGATGCTGCTTGTTGTTACTCTAACATGAAATCTCAACAAGGGATAAATGGATGAAAATTGGTTTTTACATCCCAACATAAATGTTCATATAATTTGCGTTATTTGGAAGAATGAAGTTAAAAATATCAACCTCAACATCATGAAGTATATTGTGATATCATATCTACTCTTTATTTTCATGGCACAATGTATGGCAGCGACTATACGGCTGCCATGTCAAATATCAATCAAGGCTATCAAAAAGTTGAAGGATATGGAAATGATATGTGCATCTTTCCATCTAGAAGAGGTTGCTGCCTCAATGACATTTGCCAAGAGAAGTTTCTCATTCAAGTATGAACTGGACAGTGATTACTCACACCACACACTCGAACTATCAGAGCAAGTTTGCATTGCTGAAGATGTGGCCAATGGATCCTTCTCTCTCTGCAATACAGTGTTAGACGAGTCTCACATGAAACAGAGACTCAACATCCTTCCAGATGAAATCAACTTTACAGTCAGAAAGGAAGACAACACCACTGTGAAATGTGACATTGCTTCCTCCATTGAGGGGAGAATTCCTTCAGTAGAGGAGAAAGTTGTTTGCAAGGACAGACGTGTAAGCAGATGTCATGAGCCTCACTGTCGACCAACCTGTGAATCTCTCATGTTAGACAAAAGAAATGATGAGATGTGCTCACACACAATCACTGACAGAGAAGCTTGGACAAGTGGCATTGACTTTCATGTTAGAAGAATTTTTGTCATACCAAAGTGGAGCAGCGTGTGTATAGAGGTAGTATCTGATATATACAATGCTGATGCCACTTATGTTTTAATGTCAGCGCGTCTACGAGTTCATTTCAGAAGTGGGGGTGACTCCACATTTATCCACCGGACTGTAAGAGACACAGACCGATGCATAAGCACAAGCTCTCGCCGCTTCAGTCACAAGGAGTCAAAGTACCTCTGTGTGTGGTTAGATAAACAATTCCCAACTTACACTCATTTCAATGTCACTGAAAAGCCTACTTTGACATACACAACATGGACCCCACAAGGAAAATCTTACAATCGCAAGGTAATTGTACCCACGAGGAGAGAAGATGCCGCTGATTTTGTTGAGTGGGTGAGGTCCCCCCATGAGTGTAACATAGAGAAGAGTACACACTGTAAGGGTGAATGCACCCATTCATGTGAGGCTGCCATCACAGGGAGTGGTCCATTCAGATGCAACAGGACATGGTCTGGTTTAGATACTGTAGATACTGAAAAGACCTCCACTGATGTCATGACAAAGGAGGGTCATGTTCAAAGGAAGGATTATCAGACTGATGTCATCTATCAAGCAAATGGCAGCAGTGAAGGCATAGGAAGAGCTGGACAGTCAGCTGGCATTGTGGCATCACACTTGCTGAATGCCACAACCAAACTCTTGGGCAATGAAAGACCAGCCATTGTGGTTGGTAACATTTGGTCACCATATCTATTTTCAATTATAGGTCTTTGCTCTCTCATTTTATGTATTGCTTTGATATGGATCTTGATATGGTACAAACGTGGTAAGAAGGTGTATTGTTGTTCAAAGGTCTATCGAATAAATAACAGACAATAACAAGAAATTGGACTTGTATTATATGTTTAGCTTGAGCAGGATTATCCCACCCAAACAGTCCACATTAGGTCATGAGAGTTCATACCCTTTGGTTAGAATATAAATTATGTAATAAATCTCTCAGTGAAGCTTTGTGTCATGAAATCTATTGAATAAATAACAGACAATAACAAGAAATTGGACTTGTATTATATGTTCAGCTTGTGAAGGATCATCCCACCCAAACAGTCCACATTAGGTCATGAGAGTTCATAGCCTTTGGTTGGATTATAAATTATGTAATATGTAATATATCTCTCAGTGAAGCTATGTGTCCTGAAATCTATTGATTAGGTAATGGACAACAAAAAGAAATTGGACTTTTTTGATACGTCCAGCTTGAGCAGGGTTATCCCATCCAACTGATCACATCAGGTCAAAAGAGTCAATACCACTTGGTTCAATTAACAAAGGTGTTAAATCTCCCATTGAGGCTTCTTACATGCAAAGGATCTATAAAAATCAATTGAATAAATAACAGACAATAACAATAAATTGGACTTGAGTTATATATTTAGCTTGTATAATTGCATATTTAAATTGAGGTTGGACTGTAGCATGATACGAGACCTCATACCCTTTAGGAGGACTGAAAATATGTTTGTGATATATGTGTTTCCCTTGATGCTTATGTCAAATGCCTACAGCATCAGACAAATTACAAGACATGCATTCGTACTTGAAGATCACAAGCAGATATAAATCAATAGCATTAAAAAAATTTTTTTTTTGAGTTTCAAAAGTTAGGTCGGGCACACACTAGACCATATCGAGGGGAAATGACACATGTTTTCATGGGTCCAGAACATGGCAGAACATGGCTAAGTCACTAAGTGGCCCTTTTGTGCTACGTACGAATGTCTCACATGTTTTGACTCCACTAAGCTCCAACCGATCATGAAGCATCAAAATTTAATCAATCTGAATTGCATTGAATTAATCAAATTAAGAAGGAATAAGTCAAAGAGGAGATTATAATTTGTCATGTTCATTTATTTATTTTTTTTCAGCACATGTGCATACACCCATGCACGTACTTTCTCTGTTCTGATTGACTCATCTTTTGTAGTTTTGTGTAATAATTGAAATCAACAATGTCCATTCCTCCTTCTTCGCATATGCCTGCCAAGCAATGTGGGCATCGTGGTCTATGTTTGGAGTAAAACTCCAAAGACCACCGCAAACAGTCTTGGTGGAAGATATGGCAACATCTTGTCAAGATGAAAAGTTGTTGATCGTTCAATATGGACGACTGACAAACCGAGCATGAACCATCCATCCATTCCTTGACATGGATATAGCGTTGTTCAAAGTCTTTCTTTTTCAAAATGAGGATGGTCTCCAAAGACACCTGGAATTTCCCCACCGTATAGCAGCGGCATGAGGGGCATTCGTGAAAGTTATTGTTTTTGTCCAGGTCTTTCAACCATCTCATTGCACAATCTCTGTGGAAGACATGTGTGCATGGCCATAAAAGTACACAAGTGTCTCTTGCACCCAAATCCTCCATGCAGATAGAGCACTCCTCAACCTCGAGAGGTGTGGTTGGCTCGAGAGGGATCAACGTGGTATCCTTTGGACAGGAGCGATGGACTTGTCTGGTAGGATGAACCTTTGGAGGAGAAATACTTTCCAGAGATGGCCATCGGCGAGAGAATGATAAGCAGGAACCCATGTTGGAGATTGAATGAGGATAATTTCCAAAAGAAGCACTTTTATAAAATTTTAGTCTCATTATCTAGTCACACATGCTTTTTGAAAAGAGGTGATCTTTTTGGGGTTAGACCAATCAGAATGAGGTTTCAGTGGAGCTAATTAAATATGCACAGCAAATGAAGGGTGGGCATCTCATTAAGTATACACAGCTCATTAGGTAAGCTCTTTGAATGAATACAGCACATATTTGAATATTCATAGCTGGCTCATTAGGTAGGCACAGCTCATTAGGTAGGCACAGCTCATTAAGTAGGCACAGCTCATTAAGTAGGCACAGCTCATTATCTAGGCACAACATTTAGTAATGTCATCGCAACAAAAGGAAATAGATCCAAAAAGGTAACTTCTATGACATTAAAAATTGTACTTTTGGCTTATGCCACATGAACATATCCTTTCCATTTCTAAGCATTGTCTAAACACAAATCAAAGAGATAAGAGATAAAACAATATATAGAACTGTAGTGAACTCTAAACTGGCCATTATGGTTTGAGTAATCAGACCATATGCTATCTACATAGACCACAAACCATGTATTGATCATGTCTAAACATCAATCAAAGTCTTAAGAAATAGAACCATAGAAGTAATCTTAGAGAACTCTAAAGAACTGGCACTCTTTGCATAATTGATAAGACCACATACCATTGAATGAAGATGTTTAAACACTGCTCAACTGAGCCATAGAAGTAACTTTAATGAACTCTAAACTGGCACTCTTGGTAAAAAGTACAAGACCACAAACCATGTATTGATCATGTCTAAACATCAATAAAAGTCTTAAGAAATAGAACCATAGATTGAAGTAATCTTAGAGAACTCTAAACTGGCACTCTTTGCATAATTGATAAGACCATATGCTATCTATTGATCATGTCTAAACACCAATCAAGGTGATAAGAAATAGAACCATACAGGGATCTTCTTAGAGCTTCAAACTGGCACTCATAGTATAATTGATAGGACCACATGTTACTCAATTAACATGTCTAAACACCACTCAAAACGATAAGAAATAGAACCATACAGAGATCTTATGAGAGCTCCAAACTAACAGTCATGGTATAAGTGATAAGACCACATGTCACCAAATTAACATGTCTGAACACCAATCAAAGTGATAAGAGATAGACTCATACAGGGATCTTCTGGTTGCTCAAAACTGGCACTCATGGTATAAGTGATAAGACCATATACCATCTAATGAGCATGTCTAAACCCCACTCTGTGTGATAAAAAATAGAACCATATGGGGCACTTCAATGGACTCCAAAGTGGCTCTAATGGTATACACCATTGTCAATCTCATCTGGAAATAAGACACCAAGTGCCACTTTCGTGTGGTGTGAACTCAAAATGTTGTAAATGCCCGTTAGCCCGACGTAGGGTGAATAGTACCATTTCACCCAAAAAGTCTGTGCTGAAACTGGTGTGCAGTGACTAGCGCTAGCCCGACCTAGTGCCTCCGCTAGCCCGAGGTAGCCTTTTAGACGAGACTTGCCACTTTTCATATGCACAAAAGGGCCACTTAGTGACTTAGCCATGTTCTGCCATGTTCTGGACCCATGAAAACATGTGTCATTTCCCCTCGATATGGTCTAGTGTGTGCCCGACCTAACTTTTGAAACTCAAAAAAAAAAAATTTTTAATGCTTGCATTATTAAAATATTTACCAACCATAATTTCTGAAGCTAAGCCAAACCAAGACCAAATCAAAACGTTTTGTATATGTTTTATCAAGACGTTTCCAAGATGTTTTGAAAAAACGTTTTCAAAACGTTTACAAGACGTATTTTATAGCCTAGCCAAACCAAGACCAAACCAAAACATTTTGTAGACGTCTTGTGTTTGCTTACTCTGCATGGCGAGGAAGAATCATATACTACCTCTGCCGCAATACGTTGTTCCTTGCACAGACAAAAATAGTCAGCAGGGGATGGATCATTAATCCTCAAGGGAGGAGGAGGAACAAAAATCTTAACTTTTTCTTCTTGGACAAAGCTTATATGTCAGGCCTCACCATGAACTGACTGAATAGCATTGTAAGTGATGTAAAATCCTGAACAAAATTATATAAATTGTATAATCTTTCAACCAGATATTTCAAATACACTCCCATCCCAAATTACGAATGATCCATTCTAAATTACTTTTGAACATATGAAATAAGCATGTGCACGTGTACTCACTTTCTTATAATAACAATGACACCAATTGGCCATGTTACCCCATGTGATGAAATATTTTACTCATTGTGTCCTGGTTGCTTGCACTGGGTGTGTCCTCTGTGCATTCAACCAAAGAGTTGAATATGCTGTTTACTTGCAGAGCCAGGTATAAATCCTGGATCTGCTGTGGAGAGTAGTGTTTGCTGGGATATTTAAATCTTAAATCTGAATTGATATCTTATCCATCAGTAATACATTTGTGATCAAAGTATTTTTCATATCTTGAAAACCATATCTTTACCAAGTAGCAAGGTGGACCAGAAATGCACTTCTTGAAAATCATGTCATAATCTGCGCCCGAAAATCACGTACTTTTCATGTGACATTTATGCTTGGTACGTTCAAATAAAAATAATGAGTGTACACATTGTTCCAGAATAAAAAAATAAGGCACAGGCACGAACTCAAAATGTTAAAAAAATGTTTTAAAAAATCTAATAACTAAAAACCTATTTTTAACATTTTGAGTTTGTGTTCATGTTTTTGAGAGTCTATCATCATGACCTGCGTTGCGGCATATAAACAGGCTCATTCGGATGTTGTACCAGCAAAAGCAACCAGGCATCTCAGATAACAGATAAGATGTATTTGTTCAGAGTGGAATCCATTCAACTCCATGTGGTCGATTGTTGTATAGATATAGCCATGAGGTGTCCCTTCTACAAAGCAAATTTATTGGCGTTCCTTTGTTTTTTAAAAGAGGTAACAAGTAGCAATTCTGGCTAACTGCTTTCCCGGAATTTTAGCTGGTCCGTGAAAAAATGACGAAATTGGCGCGAGAGAGCAGTGCATTATGGGAAAGATGTTGCGTTTTAGACCTCAGTGATGCACGTATCGACGAGATTTCCAATGAATACGAGCATGCCGAGTATTCGTAACGTATTGATTAGCTGCGAACTATTTTCCGTCGGCCATCTTTAGACTGGTCTCCCACCGAGTGTCAAAAACATCGTGTATACACAGATGGCGGCAACCAGTCTATGGCTGTACGCACCATTTTCGGGTCACGTGACGGGGTCAAATGAGGTGTGCTTTGTTTACAAAACGTTTTTAACGATAAATATCTTGTTTCATGTATCATTTAAAAAAAAATACAGTAGTTGTCTGAGGTATAAAAACAAAACATGCCTCGTCGGGTCAGCTGTGTGAGCGGATTCAGTTCGTTGGTGATGGCGGACGGATACCCTTCGCCTTCGGCTCAGGGTATCCTTTCACAATCACCAACTCACTGATTCCGCTCACCCAGCTTCCCCGACTCGGTATGTTTTGTTATAGTAAACTTCTGCCTGCCTTGCTTCAAGATGGGAGGGAAATTTCAGACTGACATCGTACATTGACACGCCGATGTCAGCGCTAAAGAGTGTTTGTTGTGTAATCTTTATATAAGTATATTGTAATTTACGTAAGTTATGTCAAAATTATGAAGGCAAAACTGAGAAAAACAACGATGGAAAGATGAAAGGCAGAGGCGACAATGACCCAAACAGGCTGTCGCCGCTGTTCTCGGATGTGCCGTGTGCAAAGAATTGGGTCAAATACGATCGCAGCGCTAAAAAAATGCAGCGTATATGGGAGAGCAGATAGGGAGAATTCTATCTTGTTATGTTTTGCTTTCAGAATTTAGGGATATTGTCTGCTGATTTATACCTGTGTGGGTTAATATGTTGGTGACCGTTTAGCCCAGTTTGTCTTTATAGATAAACAATTGGCAACTTTGCAATACATGGTTTTGACTGGCCGGTGAGAACGCAACGTGAAAGGAAACCTGAATAGGAGTGACAATTGCAGGTGTCAGATTACTCTGTTTAGCGAGGTAGAGTCCTACTACCCATGCAAATACATGCATGAAATTGTGGCTATTTGTTCCGCAGGTCGTTTGCATAATCCACAGAAAGGCGCGAAGTTGATGCATTGCCCACGCACAATGCCTGCCCACTTTGATTCCAAAACAAGCTCCAACCACCATATATACTTACATATCAGTATCATATGTCAAATCATAAAGGACCGACCATTAATCATTCAAGGGAGTGAACAAAAAATGACTTGTTCCTTCAGTAAATCAAAATCTGGATTTATTTTTCTTACCCAATTGGCCAAGTAAGTAATAAAATGTGACAAAGAATTCAGTGAGGCAGCACTATATCTGTTACAAGTAGGTCTTATTGCAACGTTTGATCAATAACACAAGATGGCGTTGCGTTCAGGACTGACTTTATTGATGGATTCTGATTGGTTCATTTATCAATGTCATGAGGAGTCGTGTACATACATTGCATCTCCCTTCTTAAGCAGTTGTTAAGAACAATAATCAATAAACAATATAATATGACAATCAATGAAACATATCTCTCAAGTATACAAACATACAATCAATGAAATATATCTCTCATGTACATACTTGTAACATTTATGATCATCTTTCCCTTTTGGAAAACAATATATATATATCTGAGCACTCATTTTTATGTTAATAACTATAAACTTTAAAAGTCTTTAACTTTCATAACATATAACCACATGACTATCATTTATGACTGTCTTTGGCATTTTGCATAGTATACAATTGTCTTTCACAAAAATATGATTTACAATACTTGTTTGATTATGACATACTGAATGTTTTAACCTCCATGATTACTTTGCACATCCAGCTTACTCAAATTTTTACATTTTACAAATTCAACTTGCTTGGTTTAACCACATTTCTCACAGATCTGGTTACTACTCCTGGATTGTTTGTCCCTTGCACATTCTGACTTACAGTAGAGAGTGCTTTGCCATTACTGCTGGTTGTTGGCAATGCATATGACTTAACACCTGTGTTGGTGGCTTTTACAGGTGTGTTGTGCTTCTCTCCAGTGTGATTCATGTGACTGGGTTTTGGTGATTTCACAGGTGTGCTTCTGTTTGGTGCACCTGTGTATGGCTTTTCACCTGTGTGAACTTTCACTGGGGTTTTCATGCTGGTGTGAGTGTTTGTCATCAATGTTTGAGGTTTCTCTCTTGTGTGATTTCCTTCAGCCTGCACTTCCCTTGCTTCACTATTGGCAATATTGGATGGGATCCTGAAGCGCGGCTGTGACACAGAGAGTTGTGGCGCTGCAGCAGGGCGGTCCTGGATGGTGGCTTTCTCCGGTGTGTTTCTGATGTGTGCGCGGTTGCGCTGGAAATTCCGACCATCCTGAGCCACGACCACATACCTGCGGGGCATGTCTGAAACAGCCTTCACTATGCCCAAACGCCAGTGATCACCTTTTGGCGATCTGAACCTGACCGCATCGCCCACCTTCAGTTTGGGCATGATGGCGCCAGCTTTGCGGTCAAAATAGAGTTTTTGAGTCATTTGGTGCTTAGCCAACTTCTTTGAGGTGTTTGCCTTGTTGATCACCTCAGGCTTCAGTAGCTCCTGTTTGACTGGTAACTTGGATCTGAGTCTGCGACTCATCAATAGCTGTGCTGGTGATTGTCCCACGCCCTCTAGTGGCGTATTTCTGTAGCTTAACAGTGCAATCTGCGGGTCGTCTCCTGACATTTCACATTTCTTGAAGAATTGTTTGATTGTTTGCACACCTTTCTCCACTTGTCCGTTTGACTGAGAGTGAGTTGGGCTTATGGGTGTGTGCTTAAATCCCCATTCCTTGCTGAATGTTTGGAATTCATGACTGTCAAATTGGGGTCCACTGTCACTTACACATGTACTAGGGATTCCAAAGCGACTGAATGCTTCTTTCATAGCATTTATGGTAGCATTGCTTGATAGCTGGTCTAGCTTGTTTACTTCTGGATATTTCGAGAAGTAATCTACCATTAGAAGGTAGTAAACTCCTCTGAGTTTGAATAAATCAGCACTTAATTTGTCCCATGGCAGTTCTGGGATTTCATGGGGTAACATTGGCTCTGCTTGCTGATTATTCCTGTAGGTCTGACATGCATTGCAGTTTTCGACCATCTCTTGTATCTCTGTAGTTATTCCAGGCCAGTATATATACTCCCTGGCCAGAGCATTGGACTTGACAATTCCCATGTGTGCTTCGTGCACGCGTTTTAGCATTTCAGCTCTCATGCTGATGGGTATTATCAGTCTCTTGCCTTTGTACACAAGACCATCTTCACAGGTGATTTCATCCCTGAAAGTGAAGTAGGGTCTTATTTCAGGTGGTGCCTTTCTTACCACTTTGGGCCATCTATTTTTTGCATTGTATGCAAGCTTCTGCAATATTGGGTCATTTTCTGTTGCCTCCTTGAGCTCTTTCTCCTTTTCTGGGCTCATCTGAATCATGTTTACTGTGATTTCATTGTCAATGAGGTCTTCCCATAGATATAGTCGTGAAACTTGTGACATGCGAACACAATGCCAAGCATCTCCTTCTCGATGACGGCATAGTTCGTCTGGGCCTTGTCCAGCGATTTTGATGCATAGCTCACCAGCTTTTGATCCTGCATGATCACACATCCGAGGCCATTCTTGCTTGCATCACTTTGAATGGTCACAGGTTTCTTGACATCATAATATGCCAGCACTGGGGCCTCTGTGACTAATCTCTTCAGATTGTCAAATGTTTGCTGATGAACAGGGTCCCAGTGGAACTCCACTTTGTTCTCGGTCAACTGGCGCAGCACTTTGTTGACTTCCGAGAGGTTTGGCACAAATTTTGCAAGGTAGCCAATCATTGCATTGAACCGCAATACATCATCCTTGCATGTAGGTGTTGGCATCTTGAGTATGGCTTCTATGCGGTCAGGGCTTGGCTGTAATCCCTCCTTGGAGAATACATTGTATGCGGGCGCGGGAGGAATGGACGCTTTTTCTTAAGGTTCCCACCTTAATGAAAATAATATAGCATACAACTGCGATTATTTAATTTCATCGCACGATCCCCAACAAGGTTAACACATTGATAATATACACGGAACATAGGAGAATCTTGGAACCCATTATATTGTGCAAAAAGCATTTTTTTGCCGATACAAAAAAACAAGTCATCTCTACGCTGGATAGTATATATAAACATATATATACCGGGTACGTATTGTGCGCAGCGTGGTCGCGATCTGAAACATAACTACAAGTCATAATCAATAAATATAAACATAAAACTATCGATACCATATTACATAACGATAATAACTTCAACCTGAGGGAATAAACAATCACCGGATAAAATAAGCACAAAAATAAACTTTTCCTCCCGCCGCCAAAAGTGTGAGGTTCTAAAGACTGAAGTTGTATATATATACACAAAGTAACAATCATACAGATATATATATATACATACAAGGCAAATATATTTAACCTGAACATTAGTGCTCGGTGCTAGACAAGAATAACTGACACGGCTTAACACAAACTATTTAAGTGACGGGCATTGTGACCAGTGTCACACTACGCCTCAGCTGCTACACATCACATATCCGAAGACCGGCCTAACACCGTGCATGCCTGCGTGTTTTTAAAGAAGGAGAAGTCTAATACTGCATTTTATAAATTGGATTTTAATTTTTCACATAACTTTTAAGCGAGGCATCGTCTGAGGGAACGAGGCGTAGTAACGCTGTTCTACTCTCATCTTGCAGTAAGTACTGAAAAATTATATTTTTCCTATCACAAATATTATCTGCAAAACTTTCACAAAAATCTTCACAATAGAAAAGTATCACAAAAATCTTTTCAGAAAAGAAAAGTATCTTAAAAATCTTAATACTGTGATCTGATACTGATTATTTCTAACAATATTTCTCGTGCGGGGAATATTGACAATCAGATATCAGGTTGCTTGTTTGAATTCTTAAAATTTAATATTACCATTTCAAACGTAAGATAGATTTCTAAATTAGTATTTCTCGTGCGGGGAATGCTACCTGTCTTATATTTGAAATATTGAATGAATGAATGAATGAATGGTTGCTTAGAGGCACATCAACCACTAAGGTTATTCAGTGCCTAAAAGTGGTAAAAACAAAAACGTTTATAAAATCAATATGATATGTAAATAATCTTAACAACACAAAAATTATCAACAAAATCCTTTCAATATATCAGTTATAGACATAACAAATTTGTATAAATAAATTCAATATAAAAGACTTTAAATACCATATGATGTTTCGCGGTTCTTGATAAATAGGCCAATGACCTAAGTAAACAAGAGCTCCACACTTAAAATTGGTTATAAAGTCCTATTTGGTTTAAAAACGATACTATCACAGAAGTATCTACAGTATCAAATAACGAATGTAAATCTTGCACATTAAAATATTGAGTCCTAATTATATCAAAATCGATACATTCAATTAAAACATGTTTGATAGTCAAAGCCCTTTGACATCCAATAGACTGAGGCTGATCTTCGCCTTTAAGAAGATAGCAGTGAGTCAAATGACTATGTCCAAATCTTATACGTGATAAAACAGACTCTTCTCTTCGGTTAATTCTTATAGCACCTTTGGTTTTACCTAAAACAGGCTTAATTTCGTGTAGTTTATTAAAAATAGCTTCGTTCCAGTGCAATTGCCATTTAGAACGTAAAAAAACAGTAATATATTTCTTAAACTCTGTATAAGGTAAAAGCATATCTATTGGGCGCTTATCCAATGCTGCTTTGGCAGCTTGGTCAGCAGCCTCATTTCCAAGGATTCCAATATGACTGGGAATCCAGTAAAAACGAATCTCTTTATTTTCCTCAGTACAGAGTTTATGATACCGTTCAAGGATATTTAAAATAAAAGGATTTTTCCAATCCTTGGCTTTCAATGCTTGTAAACAAGACAAAGAATCAGAAAATATTAAAAATTTCCGATGTGGAGAAGTCTCCACATGATCTAAAGCAAGGTATAAAGCATGAAGTTCTGCAGAATAAATAGACGATTTATTTGGCAGACGTTCTGAATAAATATGATTGCCCTTAACAGCAGCTGCAGCAGCCTTGTCATCATCAAATGATCCATCAGTGTATATACACTGATATCCAGTGAAAATAGATTTTATTTCTTTGTATCTATTTATATAAAGGGATGGATCGGTTGAGTATTTCTTTAATTCTGACATGGCTACATTAATATTTAAAGTTTCATAGGTCCATGGAGGTGTTTCTGGATATTGAAATTTAGCTATTTGATTTGGATTTAAATTTAAAGATTGTAAAGATTCTTTGATGCGAATACCAAAAGTTGGTATTGTATTAGGTTTACTTTCAAAAAGGTCAACATAATTTGGATTAAATATAGTATCATGGGCAGGATTGTCTGGACAAGCTGCAATTTTTGCAGCATACTGAAGGGCAAGCTTTTCTCTTCTTAAATCAAGAGGCAGCTCATCTGCCTCAACTGCCAAGCTATCTGCAGGCGATGTACGAAATGCACCTAGGCAAAGTCGTAAACCTTGATTTTGTATAGGATCAAGCATTTTAATATAAGATGGACGTGCTGATCCATATACCATACACCCATAATCAAGCTTAGAATGTACCAATGCTCTATACAATTGTAATAAAATACTACGGTCCCCTCCCCAATCGGTATGGGCAAGAACCCGTAATAAATCTAATGCCTTCTGGCATTTCTTCTTAACGTATTTAATGTGGGGGATAAAAGATAATTTTCTGTCAAAAATAAGTCCAAGAAACTTGGTTTCTTCGACAACAGGTATCCGGGTTTGGCCTAAATAAAGATCAGGATCTGGGTGAACCTTCCATCTTTTACAAAAGTGCATACACATTGTTTTCTTTAAAGAAAATTTAAATCCGTTATGATCAGCCCATTCTTGTAATCTATTTAAGTGTTGTTGGAGCTGTCGTTCTATTGTATGCATGCTTGTGGACCTGTAGCTTAAGTTGAAATCATCAACAAAAAGTGAGCAATCTGCTCCAGGCCTCATACAATCAACAATGCTGTTAATTTTAATAATAAAAAGGGTCACTGATAATATACTTCCCTGTGGAACACCCATTTCCTGATCAAAAGCATCAGAAAGTGATGAACCAACTCGGACCCTGAATTGTCTATTCGACAAAAAATTTTGAATAAAAAGGGGTAAACGACCCCTTAATCCCATATCATATAAATCGCTCATTATTCCAAATTTCCATGTGGTGTCATATGCCTTTTCTAAATCAAAGAAAATACTCACCACATGCTCACCTTTTATAAAACCCTCCCTTATAAATGTTTCTAAACGTACCAGGTGGTCAATGGTTCTTCGAGTTTTTCTAAAGCCACTTTGTGCAACAGAAATATAAGCTGCAGTTTCCAAAAACCAAACTAAACGCTCATTAATCATTCGTTCCATTGATTTACAAATACAACTTGTTAAAGCAATGGGACGATAATTATTTGAATCCGATGAATCTTTGCCAGGTTTGGGAATGGGAATGATAGTGGCTTCCCTCCATGAAGGAGGAAAATCACCACTTTCCCAAATTGTATTAAAAATATCTAAAAGATGCTCAAGTGATTGGTCAGGGAGATGTTTAAGGATTTGGTAGTGAATTTGATCAGGTCCAGGAGCAGTATCATGAGATTTATCCAAAGCAAGTTTCAAATCTTCAATTGTAAATGATTTATTATATACTTCCAAGTTATGGGATATAAAATTTAGTTGGTTTCTTTCTTTTCTATTTTTTATTTGTTGAAATTTGGCAGAATAATTATTGGATGAGGAATTTTTGGAAATGGTTTGACCTATTGTGTTGCCTATTTCGGTGGGATTTGTAATTAATTGGCCATTATAATTTAGATGTTTGATCCTTGCTCCACCTCCCTTCCCAGTAATTTTACGCACCATATCCCAGCATTTCTTAATTGGTGAACGTGTATTTAATTTAGAAACATATTCTTTCCAGCTTTTTCTTTTACTTATTTTAATAATGTAACGGGCTTTAGCTCTCTTTATACGAAACTGGTGCAAATTATATTGAATTGGCTGTCAATTAAATTTTTTCAGAGCTTTTTTCCGCTCCTTGACAGTTTTTGGCACTCATCATTAAACCAGGGTTTTTCTTTAATTTTAGAATTTGGCTTTGATTTGGGAATACACCCATCAGCAATATCATACAATGTATCTGTAAAAACTTGAAGAGGATCATCTACATTGATAAAAATTTCTGGAGTTATTTTATTAAAACAGGATGTTTGAAATTTTGCCCAATCAGCTTTATGAAATTTCCACTTGGGGATTCGTTCGTCTGGTGGAGGAAAATGGTTATCTAAAATAATGGGATAATGATCACTACCCCATTGATCTTCCTCTACTTCCCAGGAATAGTCTAAAAATAAATTTGGAGTGCACATGGAGAGATCTATTGATGTTAAAGAGCCTGTAGCAGGATGTAAATATGTCGGGGAATCGTCATTCCAAAGACACATTATTATTTAAAAAATCTTCTATTATACGTCCTTTGGCATCAGTATTATTTCTGCCACCCCAAAGATAGTTGTGTGCATTAAAGTCACCAACTAACATATATGGCTGTGGCAGCTGGGTTATCAAATTATTTAAATCTGTAATATTAACTGGCTCACTAGGCGGTAAATATATTGAACATATAGTTAATGTATTATGCAGGGTAACCCTGACTGCAGAAGCTTGTAAATTAGTATTTAATGTTAATTTACTTTGTGGTATACAGGATTTAACAAAAACAGAAACTCCGCCATGTGCTCGGTCCATTGCATCTATTGAACCAACTTTATTATAAGGTACATACCCCTTAAATGTTGTGGAATTATCTTTGAATTTAGTTTCTTGTAAACAAATTACCGATGCGTTATATTTTTGGGCTAATAACTCCAGTTCTGGCCTGTTTGCCTCGAATCCTCTACAGTTCCATTGTATGATACTGCTGGTAGCCATATTAAAAATAATGAGGATAAATATAGGATTTAACATAATCATTTAAGTTTATGATTATGTTTTGAGTGAACAGGTGTAAAATGTATATCGGAAGGATCACCTGTGTCCATCCTTTCTAAGGATTTAGTTCTATTTATTTTAGTTTTGCTTTGATCTTTGATTTCTTTTTTGTCTGATTTCTTAACTGGTCTATTGCTATTTACATTTTTATTACTGGATGATGTGGAGGGAGTCTGTGAAGAGGTTTTAGTGGAGGAAACTGTTGGTATAATTATTACTGGGGTAGTGGGTGTTTGGGTTTGAGTGGATGTTCCTGAAGATTTGGAGGTAATTGAAAAATAGGAATAATTCTTTTCATCGATTGGCCAGGTTATTTCTGTCTGTATTGCTATTGTTTTTGTCTCTTTGGTTTTTAAGGTGGTAGCATAGGATGTTTTGGAATTATTAAAACTTTCTACACGTTTACGTGCCTCAGGAAAAGAAATGTTCTCGGTGTGGCGTATTCTCTGAATTTCCTTCTCTTTTAAAAATGAAGGACAATTCCGCGAATACGATGGGTGATTGCCTTGACAATTCACACATTTCATGGTTTCCAAAGAACCCTCTTCTCCACTATGCTGGGCTGTACATTTCGGGCAAGTTATGTTTCCTTTGCATCGATCAGATCCATGTCCAAATCTCTGACACTTGAAGCAGCGCAGAGGGTTTGGAATGAAAACATCAACTCGGACGTTTAAATATCCAACTTTAATAGATGTTGGAAGCTGCGCTGCTTCAAATGTCAGAATGAATGTATTAATTGGAATTTTAGCTCCATCCTTCTTAATAAAAATTCGTTTGCATTGGACAACATCTTGGTCTTTTAATTCTTCCACTATTTTCTCTTGAGAAACTCCCACCAGATCTGGGCATCTTATCACTCCTTTTTTGTTATTGAGGGTCTTATGAGCTGTTATCAAAACTGGAACTGTGAAAAGATTGTCCGCATGGCTCTTCCGCTCAACTTCAATTAATAAACGCGTTCCCATCTTTTTAACTGTTTTCGGCACCCCGGCAATGCCTTGAATCCCCTTTGCAATTGCAAAGGGGGACATTTTTGCCAGGGTATGTTCAGCATCGGAACTTTCCGCAATTAAAAATCTAGGCCATTTTTCTGTTTTATTTGAGTCGTCATCACTGTCTATGTCATTCCTAGGTCGTTTTTGTTTGTTTTGCGCCATGTGTGTTATTATAAATTTCATCAGTTAGGTCCCCTACCCACCACGGAGCCCAACAAGGGGACGCCTTTCTGGGCCGGTAACTCCAAGCCCTGACGCCATGAGGATACCCAACATGACATACTCTTAGAATAAAAACTCCACCCTTTCGGATTTTATTTATATCCCTCGATTGACCCAATCAGCAGTAATCTCCTTTCAGGAAATATAAATCAAAAATTTATCAATTATTCTTAAATTTTAAACATTGAAATTGTCACTAATAAAAATAAAATAGCCAGAATACATTAAAGGAAATATACCACAAGCCGGTTAAATTAGACCCAGGCCTAATCTGATCTGCCCGTCTGGTGAACATCTGGATCCAAGACAGGCGTGTTGCAACTGGACCGGTATTACTGCCAAACCAGCCCAGTGCTCAGCCCGTCAGGATTCCATATCCTCCCCAACACAGGTCGCATCCCACGGCAAACAGGACGCCCCTTTAGTCGCCTTTTACGACGTGCTGGGGGGCAGTGGGGCTATTCTTTAATCCCCGCACCCACAGGGGAGTTGAAATATTGAATTATTACAATACAAATTATCACATCATAATACAAAATTCAACTGTTGTTTGATTATTTCTAACAATATTTCTCGTGCGGGGAATATTGGCAATCAATTAACAGGTGGAAGTTATTAAATCTTGAAAAATATTCTATTTTGGTTATAATATTGAACCTACACCATACCGAGCAAATTTGCTCTATATATAGCATTAAATCCTATTTACTACTGACACTAATCTGTATAATTTTTCTTGAACAAAACTCGCACACTACACTAAGCTGTTGCGTGAACCTGAAATAAACTGTGCATAGTAATTCTAAGTATAAACAACTTGAAATAGACAAATAAACAAGAATTCTGTTTTGTTATATGCATTTTACAGATTCTAATAGCAACAATGGCAACAAGTGATATGAATGACGGCATCGATAACACCCAGGAGGGCGTGAAAAAAACAGATGACACTCACAAAGATGAATGAAAGACTCAGAAATGATATTGACAATCTAAGAGAAGAACTGAATGTTTCAAATCAGGATATGGATAGGAAGAATGTATTAATTGAAGAACTAATGGAAGTGAAAGAAAAATGCAATAATGATTGTAAACCGGAATTAGATTTTTATAAGAACAAATTGGCAGAGGTAAAAATTGAGTCAGAAGGTAAAGATGTTGAAATTGCCAGATTACACGAAAAGCTTGTGTTTGAAGTACAAACGATGATCTTATGAGATATCAGAATTTAGATAAGGATGGGGTAACTCCTGCTCCCCCTGCTCCTCCACGCCAGCCGAAAATTCTTATAAAAGCAGAGCAGGAGAATAGTAAGCGTATCGCTGAAGTTAATCAGGATGAGGATTGTGATATCCTTCCTGCCCTAGAGGCAAATTCTGTATTAGATTTTGAGAAAGCATTTAGCATGAGGGAAACCTTCATAAAACTATGTGATTTCCACGTGATAGTACTGATGCTGGGAGCGTATGATATCATGTTGAATCTAGATATTAATGAAATATGTCAAACCATCAGTAAGATAGCAGAAACCTTATCCAGGTACACACATGCCAAGATTATTCTCTGTTCTCCTCCACCTTTTGTCTCAAGGTATGGATATCAGGCTATTTTGATGAATTGTCTTAAAAGTAAGAAAATTAAAAATGTAAACTTTGTAAATACCAGAGACATTTTTGATAAATATCTCAGGCATGAATTTTTAATTGGTGAGACTCACAAACTTAACAATAGAGGAGCAAAAATATTTTATAATGAGATAATTAGTAAAATTGATGTAGACTTAAATATTGACCTGAAGAATTTTCCTGAACCAAAATAATCATATTCTGAAGTAACCAAACCAGCGCCCTCTACCTCAGATGTTTCTAGCTCCAAAATGTACATGGCGGCCTCTGGTGAGACACAGAATGACCTAATTTGGTCACTTGCAAAGGATTATATTCACATTATGAGGGAGGTCGATAATGACAAAATGGGGCTGGTCATGGGGAAAATGGGGACCACTGTCAAAGCGATCCAACACATGAGTTCCACCACCATCCAGAAAATGTCGTGGAAGTCTTTGCATGATGGTCAGGAGGAAGCTCAGGGTCTACTGATTTTTGGTACCCCTACTAACCTAATGAATGCATTGGATGGAGTTGACACTGTAATAGCGGGCTATGACATTTATCATTATTATGATATTAAAAAGCCCAGTGATAACAAATATGTACCTTGCCAAAATTTTGAAAAATATGGTGAATGTAGATTTGGTGAGAGTTGCAGATTCATGCATCCTGCCAAAAAACGCAAAATTACTAAATGATGGGGTTTGGGGGACGTTGGGTATAAGAATGAGAGTATTCTGAATATAAATGTTGATACCTCTAATAAATGTGAAAGTCCAATACTAACTAGAAATATTTTTGAGAAAACTAATGATATATGTACTACTCCATATGAAGCTAAAAGTGATCATGACTATCATTTTAGAAAAAGAGAGTTAAATGTACTTGGAAAAAAAGATAGGTTGTCATTAGATAACTGTGATAAGATATCTTTCTGTGATCAATATAGCCACAGTTGCAAAAATAATATGTATGAAGTTGAAAACGGTTTTATTAAGCATGAAGAAGGTTTTATTGAGCATGGAGATGTTTTTAGCATGAACAGCATGAAAATAAATTTGGAATATTATACAATATCATATTAATAAATATACCCAACGTCCCCGTAGTCAAATGCAAAAATCCAACTCCACTATAAGAACTGAAAACAGTTCTCTCTCATATGAAATAAATAAATATAATAACAAAAGTAAAAATAAGAAAACAT
The DNA here is from genome assembly GCA_949316495.1 of Amphiduros pacificus. Classification (NCBI taxonomy): domain Eukaryota; kingdom Metazoa; phylum Annelida; class Polychaeta; order Phyllodocida; family Hesionidae; genus Amphiduros; species Amphiduros pacificus. Next base: position 28,891,680 of record OX439001.1, read on the forward strand.
ATGCGCAAATATTAAAAAAACCACGACAAAAATTAAAACTATTTACACACATCAAAAAAGCAAACATTAGACACACATCTTTACATAAAATGGAAAGAAAGTATATTAATACTTAATGCATAGTCAGGATTGAAGGGATTCCCCAAAAGGACACTCTTAATGAAAAGCATCTTAATGGTAGTTCTAACATACGATACATAAGAAAAAACGTTATCCAATCATATGCATGCCTCAGCTGGGTCATGTGGTATAAATAGACACGCCCATCGTATGAAGGTCCGTGAAAGCAGATCGTGTTTTTCTGCGCCGGCAAATGAAATATCACTGTCAAATCGATTTGAGTATCTTTCTGACAACACCAATATTGTAACACATAACTCTGGTCGAAATGTATACAGTCCTTGTATTGTTAATTCTCCGACAAAGTCTCGAAGCAATCGGACGTTAGCTCCGCCCTCCCGTAATCTGATTGGTCGTCGTGGGGGGCAAACTGCTGGGGGTGAAAGGAATTCCCTACATAATGAAGTCACAGGGTCATTGACCGGATTCGTATTTGAAAGTTGTCTTAATGCTCAGGAGAATATAAATAAAACTAACGTTAATAGAGACTTAATTAATAACAAAACGAATAGACATACAAAACGTAAACTTAAATATGATAAACATATTAAAATGAACAAAGATCTAATAATTGCAACAGCCAATGTTCAAAGTCTTGGAAACAAGACGGAACTGATAAATTTATATATAAATGAAAATAATGTTGATCTTTTCTTCATAACTGAAACTTGGATTAATGAAATGAATGAACAAATCATTAGAGGCGAAATTAAAGGTAACAATTATGATATTGAACATGTACCACGTGTCCTAAGGTCTGGTGGGGGTCTGGCGATTATCTATAGACCTGAAATAGACATAAAGAAAATTAATCACACACATAAATTATCGACAATGGAAATGATAGAAATAAATATTAAAACTAAAAATAAAATATGCACTATTATCACAATATACAGACCTGAGCCTTCTGATAAGAACAAATATACTTACTCAGAATTTTTTGAAGAATTTAGTGAATTACTGTCTCATTATAGCACATATACACATGAAGTTATATTGGTGGGTGACTATAACTTTCACATGAATAGACCTGAGAGGCCTAATGTAATAAAATTCAATGAAGTCCTAGATCTATATAATTTACATAATCATGTGACAGAACCAACGCATATTATGGGAAATACGCTCGACCTATTAATAACAGGCATACATAGTAATGTAATTAAGGATCATATAGTTGATGAAAAAATATCAGATCACAATATCTTAAGACTTACCTTAAATCTGCAGACTAAAGTAAATAACAAAAAAACTATATCATATAGAAATTACAAAAAAATGAACATAGATGAATTTAAAAGTGACATTGAGAAAATGTTCAGTGATAGTCAATCTTATCAAGACGCAGATCTAAATAAATTACTTGATAAATATAACAAATTGACAATGGTACTTGATAAACATGCTCCTAATGTAGAGAAAACCATAAATATTAGGAAACCGGCACCATGGTTATCTGATGATGTAAGGACTGAAAAAAGAAAGAAGAGAAGACTTGAAAGGAAATATGATAAAACTGGCCTCTCCTCAGATAAGATACAATTTAAAATGCAGAGGAACAAATATAATAATGTCATTAAGAACTAGAAAAACGATTATTATTCGGGAATAATAAATTAAAATAAATCTGATACAAAAAAATTATTTAGAATATTAAATAAATTACTACATACTAAAGAGGACTCTCCATTCCCCACACACAATGACAAGAAGGAGTTAGCCTCTGAATTTAATAATTTTTTCCTTGATAAAATTACTAGCCTCAGGGAAGCTATGGACAAAAATGAAAAAAATATAGAACAACATACTGAGGAAGTCAAATTCAGTACACAGTTAGAAAAGTTTACTCTGTTAAGTGACTCTGATGTCAGAAAAATAATTAAAGAATCCGCAAAGAAGTCATGTGAATTAGATCCTATTCCAACATGGCTACTCAATGAATGTTTGGGAAGTTTATTGCCCTTAATTAAGGCTATCATAAATAAGTCAATATCACTGGGAAATGTACCGGATGACCTAAAGATGGCTATTATTAGACCCTTAATTAAGAAATTGGGCCTTGAATTGATAAAGAAAAATTATAGACCAGTCTCTAACCTGGCCTATTTATCAAAACTAATAGAGAGGGCTGTGGCTACACAGTTTGTAGGTCATTTGGTTAGAAATGAAATTCTAGGGCTATTTCAATCAGCATATAAGGAATTCCATAGTACTGAAACTGCTCTGCTTAAAGTTCAGAATGACATATTAATGGATATTGATAATGGTAAAACGGTAATGCTGGTACTGCTGGATCTATCAGCAGCCTTCGACACTATCGATCATGATATATTATTGAATAGATTGGAAAAAAGATGTGGGATCACAGGAATTGCTCTTAAATGGTTTAGATCATACTTATCTAATAGAAAACAATGTGTCATAATTGATGGTAAAAAATCTGAAAATATGAACATTAAATATGGTGTCCCGCAAGGCTCGGTTTTGGGACCTTTACTGTTCACTGCATACATGGAGCCTTTATCAGATATCATTGGTAATTACGATCTTAAACATCATATCTATGCTGACGATACACAACTATACATCACCATTGATCCTAAAACTGAAGAAACTAGAAATAGGTCTTGCATAGAGATGGAAAGGTGTATTATAGAGGTTAAAAATTTTTTAATAGAGAATAAGATGAAGTTAAATGATGGAAAAACAGAAATGCTTTTATGTGGTAAAAGCTGTGATTTCAGAAAGAAAAATGTACCAGAAGAAATTCTAGTAGGGGAAACTAAAATTCCTAGATCAAATACTGTTAAGGATCTAGGGTTATTCTAGATCAAGAACTATCAATGAAATCACAAATCAAAAAAATGTGTAAAAATGGGTTCTTCCATGTAAAAAATTTATCTAGGATAAGAAACTGTCTAGATGAAAAAACTGCTAACACCCTTGCCCATGCTTTTGTTACCTCTACCCTTGACTATGGAAATGCTCTTCTTGCTGGGTTACCAGGATGTGAATTAGCTAAACTACAAAAATTACAGAACGCTGCAGCCAGGGTAGTGGGGAAACTCAAAAAGAGAGATCATATCACGCAGAAACTAATAGAACTTCACTGGCTGCCTGTGAAGGCTAGAATTGATTTCAAAATAGCTCTATTAACATGGAAGGTGCAAAATGGCTTTGCCCCAAAATATTTGTCAGATTTATTAGAATATAAACAGTTGGGCAAGGGACTGCGATCTAATGATAAGAATGAATGCATAATACCTATATCTAATATGAAATCCTATGGCGACAGGGCTTTCATGGTATATGCGCCTAGGGTCTGGAATGCCCTGCCCCTTGAGGTGAAGAATTGTAAAACTGTTTATCTTTTTCATCATCAGGGATTGTCATTGTTGCATATACCTTCTGTGCTTCTGGTCCTGCCACATGTAAAAATACAGAACACTGGACATCTTCTCCCAGTTTTATCACACCTGCAGCTATGGCATATATCTCATACTGTCTCAACCATTCTTTGTAGTTCTGGTCCAAGTTTCCTTTTAGGTTGAGGTTTCCGGGTGGCTTTAATCCTGTGATTTGAGCCATTTTATCCCACTTTTTGACACCATGCAACGTTTGATCAATAACACAAGATGGCGTTGCGTTCAGGACTGACTTTATTTATGGATTCTGATTGGTTAATTTGTCAATGTCATGAGGAGTCGTGTACATACATTGCATTATCACGAAATGACTGAAATAATGTTGAAAGTGATGTAAAATCCCAAACAACCAAACATGTGACCACATATTCGACCCAGTTCTTATTAGCTTCTAAGCTTTAAGCTGGGGATAAATTAGGGCTTACCATCTCGTAAATACCACGTTACCTGTGTTACTATGTTATCTCGTGTTACAATTGCGCATTCAATACATGTGTGTTGAGGTGTCAATTGAGTAATACTGTGTATACAAATTCACTACAATTGACAACCTGTGTTTGTAAGTGTGTTTTGACACTCAATAAGGCTTAATCCCACAAATTATGAATATGTGCAGTGTTATCACTCTATCACTCTAGACCATCACGACACTGTAATTGTGATACCACATCAATTTTTTTTAGATGAATTTATTAATTTCTCATGATCACTGTTGTCAAAGTCAGCTGACAAATCTAATATCCGTAACATGACAGTTTTGACATATTGTATATATCATGACTAAAATGATTTCTTATGTTATTGACATGGAGATGACCACCAAATCGCATTTTGTCTGAGATGAAAGAAGGTTAGTTATACAACCAGTTGACCGAGATATATGTCAGCCCACATCTCAACCAACCAATTGTAGTAGTTTCATGAGGAAAGGTCATGTTTTAGAATTATACATTATAAATACGGTGAAATAACGGAAGAATGGCATGGACTCCTATGGTAATACTAGAGAGTATTTGTCAATTGTAAATTTAAAAAACATGATATTAATATGGATATTACTCACAAAGCCACTCTCCAAATATCTTATTAATACTGATAGTGTATTGGGTCTGGAAATGTTTTTTTTAAATTTTAGGTGTGATGTTGTAAAGAACTCTGCAGATGATATAAGTTTAAGCAATTTGTCTTGATTGATGTTTAAATGGAAAATATGCTTTTTGGCCTACTTGTATTGATATTTTTATCAATTTAGGTCGAAATCCTTGTGAAATAACGATAAAAGTGTTTACATGGGTTAAGAGGGTCACTTTTAAACCGTCTGTATGCAATGACATTATTGGCGAACGTGTCACATGCACATACATGTCCATCAGTTGCGATAAATGACAGCATGGAAGAAGTAAACAAGCTTGAGCTGGAGGAGAAGGGCTTCACCATCGTGAAAGGTCTCCTCGGCCAGGACATCATAGAGCAACTGAAGGCAGCTGCGTCCAGGTTGGTCACTCAGTTTGCAGAGGGTCTGGCGGCCAAGGGGAGACTCGCACATACCTGGGAAAATGAACCCTTTGAAACTCGCTTTTTGACCATTTCGAAGGGAAATGAGAATGAGATGCCGACATTATTCAGACCTGAACTTCATATGCCCGAGTTCTATCATCTGTTCTGCAACAGGAAGTTGATCGACATTGTACACGACACTCTCCCTGGTGCTGAGAAGATCAGAATATACCCCAACTACAGCATGAGACCCAAGTTACCAGACTATGCACCCCATGAGATAACCTGGCACCAGGACTCAGGTAGGCTGACGTTATCACAAGTCTCCATCATCAGAGCTAGTCTCCTTAATCAGAACATGTCTCCTTGGTCAGAGCTAGTCTCCTTGATCAGAATAAGTCCCCTTAATCAGAAATAGTGTCTTTAATCATAACTAGTCTCCTTCATCAGAACATGTCCCCTTAATCAGAACTAGTCTCCTTCATCGGAACTAGTCTCCTTAATCAGAAATGATGTCTTTATACATAACTAGTCTCCTTATTCAGAACAAGTCTCCTTAATCAGAACTAGTCTATTTAATCAGAACTAGTGTCTTTAATCAGAATTAGGGTCGTTAATCAGAACAAGTCTCCCTAATCGGAACTAGTCTCCTTTATCACATTTATGCAACAGAACACGTCTCCTTTATCACATTTACCACCTGTTAATACTTGCTGATGATGTTGAGTGATGCACTGTGATAATGAACTGATTTTTTTGTAGAGTTTAATACATTTTATTTACATTCAACAACTGCTCAATCCTTTAAACAGTATATTTGTTGCAGGAATAAAAGAAAACGTCTGTCAGTATTTCATATAAAATTACTTAGCAATCTATGTTTTTTGTTTGTTTAATTTTGTTTTATTAAAATGATTGTTTCCAGATTTAATTACATTCACCCCTAAGGCACTACCAATAACAATGATAATATCTTATAAGCTGTACATGACTAAAAAAAACAATTAATTATTAATATATCCAGGCACTTTTGATATTTTTATAATGGTTTATTAGCAGTGTTTCGTCCTGATAAAAGTTAATGGCCAATACAGTCTACCCAGGACTCATCAGTTTGGGCTAAACCATGAACTTGAGCCAACTCAACAAAACGTAAATTAGTACTGTAAAGGCATGCAATAGTAAACAAAATAACTTAAATAACTTTTTAAGACATGCGGTATAAGTCAGATTAAGGTTAGTACTAATATCAGTGGATATTAGTGATTTCTATCCTCTGTTTTTGATTAAAATTAAAATATCAATTATCAGACTTACATTACAAAGGAGAAGAGCCCAAAAGCTAAATTTTGAGTTGTCAATGATGTAAATTGCAGAGGCAATTGTATTTGTTGTAACAAACTGCATCTCTCCCAAGTTCATATTGTCACATTGGTGAGGTCACTGGGCGCAATTTTCACAATAATTGATTGATATGATTCATATCAATTTTCCTGTGCCAAAAATACAATGTTCCATTTGTTGTGTATCTACAAGACAATCTACAATTTCGTAATTTTCAGCCAAAACTTTGATTGTGCTAATTCTATGGTGTAATCTCTACTGTTCTTTTCTTCTAACTGAACCCATTGAAATGCAGTTGCAAATCAACTAGTCCAACACCTGGTAAGGAATGGCCTTACTGACAAGTTTCAGTCGGCCTACAAAAAACAAAGTCGGCCTGATTTATGGAAATATTCTATCATTATTGGAAAAGTAAGGGAAAAGTAAGGGTACCAGCGGTAGATATTAAAAATATGAGCCATTGACACCATTTCCAAGAGGTGATCTTTGCAGATATGAGTACATGCATTGTTGGCTGATCTCACTGGACAATAGAAAAATGCACATACAGGTGACATGTGACCTGTTGATTTCCATCCTGTCAGTGACTGATATGGTTAAACATTGACAACTCCACATTTTGAAGATCTTAAATATTGTTTTGGAACATACAATATACCAATCTGATTGAATGTATTTAAGAGTGAGCATTGTTTGCAGGAATGTTTTAAGGGTTGATGAATTGTAACAACACCTTGGATAGGTACAGTCAATGTTTATTTTTAAATGTGGATCCAGGCTAAATGTTGAGTGAGCAATCTCGCCATGAGAAAAGCTCAAAGCATATCATCCGACTTGTGAGACACATGATAGTGCTGAGACACTTGGACTGTTGCATTGCACTGGATATATTCATAGATGCTCAAGGTTTGCCTCATGATCAACTTACTCGAAGTTTAAAGTCTATGATAAAATCTTGAAATTGGATCCATGTTATAATTTTTTTTTGTCTGAACTGAAATAAAATTGGAATATGAAGTATATTTTTCTGCATAAAGTTACTATTTATTATATTTCTATGTTGGCAAAAATCATATTCAATTCCATATGTTTTGAAATGCATATTGATCAAATATTGCCCCAGTATGAAGATTTTATTTTTGTTTATTAAATAAAGTCAGTATTATTCATATTGTCTATGTTTGCAAAATAAAATTATAAAATCATATTCTTCTGATATGCAAATTACTCAATAAGAAGTACAATATAAATATTTTATCTTTTTTATTTTGGTATCAGGTCATTTTTGTTATTTTATATTCTTCTGCATTTACAATAGACAAATCAATTTATGTTATCCCTCAAACAGAACCCCAATAGTATGATTTCACCTTCAGCATGAAAATAATACTTTTCCCAACCAGGATTCGAACCCTGGACCTTTAGCATAGAAGACAGACCTCTTAACTACTGAGCGATGTATCACTCTATGTCAGTACTGTAGAAAACGGAAGGAATCACAGAAGGAATCACAGCATTGTATGAAAATTGAAATTTGCAAACAAAGACAATTTATTTTCTCCATTTGCATCAAAAACGAAAAAAGAAAAACACATTTTAAGTGTTCTGACTTTCATTTTGCACTAAAAAGATCCCAACATGAAGATTTCATTCACCTTTGTTTATTATATAAAGTCATTATTTTTTAAAAATTTCTATCAAAACAAAAATATGTCAATTCTATATGTTTTGATGTGCATGTTGTGAAAACATCAAAATGAAGATTTCAGTTTCAGCATGAATAAAAAAAAATGCTTTTTCCTGGCCGGAATTGAATCCCAGACCTTTAGCATGGGAGACAGATGTCTTACCCACTGAGCCATGTTGAATAATATGATTTGACCTTATTACTGATACATCGCACAAATAGTCAACATCTTTATCACTTTGTCAAGTTATTTTATAAAGGGATTTTAAGTTATTTTACACAACAGCCAAAGTTAAATTTGTAGCGTAAAATTTTCCAAAAATATGTTTGTCTAAGATGATATCAATGGTAATGCAAATTGATCAAAAGACACAGACATCTATAACTCAACTCTCATTTAAATCTAACCATTTTCTAGTTGATTCTCTGTAGGTAGGTATATAAGAATAGCATGTAGTTACTTATATTGAATATGAGGTTTGTCATATAATGTCCATACACATTTTATATATTTAACTCAAACTCATAGAACAGAATTGTAATAAGCCAAAGAAAATCAGTTACTGGAGTGGTGCCGATTTTTCTGGAGAAGTCATATGCAAAGTAGTCCGGTAGGATGTTAGTTTCATAGGGAGTTATTGTGTTGATATGTACTCAATGAGTTCACTCATAACAGAAATCAAGATGGCCAAATGTTAGTTGGGAAAGTGCTTGATTTCTCTTAAGGGGAGTACATATTATGCTGTCTACTGTCGCATTGAATTCAAGATATGTCTTCTTACCAGGAAGGCATTAAATGGTAAACCCCCTTACATATCTGAGCTACTAAAGATGAGGACAAACATTAGGATGCTTAGGTCAAATGCGAGACCTGACCTGGAGCAGTTAAAAACCCGACTTAAAACCATAGGAGATAGGGCTTTCTCATCAGCTGCCCCTAGAATATGAATACCTACCAAAATCAGGTCCTGTTCCAAAAATAATACATTCAAAAGTAGACTCAAAACATACCTTTATAGGAACCACTATGGCATATCAGCGCCCTGAACAGATCATTTCTGGGGGTGGTGCTTTACAAATTGTTATTATTATTATTATTATTATATATTTGCTAAATCATTAATTATTAACCAAATCAACCAGAAGACAAATGTTGTCAAACTTACATGAAAGAAATATCATGGAAAAACTTTTTTCTGACAGCTCTAGGATTCCAAACCGGAAGAGGGTAACCACACCATAGCTGTGCATGCATCTATTTCTGAATTCTCAAATACTGAATCTGCATCTGAAAGATCTTTCTCTCATCGGACTGAGGATAAATAAAGTTCAATACAAATATTATGTTCTCTCGTAGGGTTAACAGCAGAGGGGCAACCTGCCACTTCTCCCCAGGAGGAGAGGTGGGAGGCGTTTGGTCCGGGTGCCATGATCAACTGCTGGACGCCCTTAGTGCCCGTCAGGAAGGAGAACGGGGCGATGATGATGATTCCGGGCTCCTACAAGATGGGAATACAAGTAGTCAATCTTATCAAATCTTTATATATCATTTTTATTGTAATTTTGTGAATATTGATTGAGAAAAGAATCACAAAACTATATCACTTTTCAGGATATATAATTCTGTCACTAAAGACACTGACAACCTCTGATATTACTTTACACATGTTACACATAGTTCTAAATTATATCATGTGTGTGATGTTTTTTACTTATTCACAGTTCTCCGTTCAATATTCATTTTTTTAAGAGATATCTAAACACAATGTCTCTTTTTTTTTTGGAAAGATTGATGTACCAACATACATTATATATTAACTCCACAAAGGTTAAAGCATTCATGAAACCAGAGGTCACAGGCAATTTTACAGAGGTTTGGGGTATGCTTAAATGTTATGTGGCCATTAAACTGTGATACAATTAATTTATCCCACTAAAATCGTACACTGACCATGGTTATTGTGTTTTGATGAAAGTGCCAAGTACTGCCAGTACTCTTTTGACCACCAGGGCTGTATTGTATCAACAGGTTCAAAATTATGAACCCAATATTTTGGGTTCCAAATCGGTGTTAAACACTAAATTTGAACCCAAAGCAGTAATGTATAAACACTCCTTTCGTCGTGAGCGTGTTTTTCGGGACAGGACAAACCCATTAGAATTTTATGGTGAACAGGGCACAAGACGAAGGTACAGATTTTGGCCCAGTACAATCCTTGCAATATGTGAGGTTGTAGATGGGTACATTGGCCCATGTACTGCACGTTCCAATAGCCTACCAACACTTCTGAGAGTTTGTGTTGGCCTGAGATTTTTGGCAGTGGGCAGTTTTAATTGCACAGTTGCAGATCTCAGGCCCGAAATAGACCCAGCCACAGCTCACAGAGTCATTGATTTATTCCTGGGTGCAATTACCTGTGAACAAATGCAGAGATCATGGATACGTTTTAAAGGCAAGCAACTCATGCGTCAGAGAATGCAGGTTTTCTTTGACAAATATGGTAAGTGTGCAATTATATTCTCCATGTCATTTTAATTTTAAACATTGTAGCATAATTAAATCATTATTTGCATTAATGTCTGGTAAATATGTAATCACCCTCGAAGGCCTCACTCATTTTTGACACATTCTCATGTGACCCACTTTCACACACACACTCAACCAACTGTTACTGCACAGGCAGGCAACCCACCGAGAGAAAAGACTCAATAGTTTGGTAGACAGAACATCAGGATTAATTATAATAATAGCTGACATGTATTCACTGAGAAGCTCCCATTGGTAAGCTGCCTTGGTTTTCTTTACTTATAAAAAAAACTGGGGCAAGAAACTGTTCATCATATATTTCTCTAAACTCTGCACAACACTCAACAGTACACACGTGCTCATGCCCTTTCACATGTTCAAAAGTAATTTTTAGAATGAACCATTCATAATTTGGGATGCGAGCACGGACAGAGCAAGTGCGAATGTGTTCAAGGCCCCAGCTGCCACTGAGTGTCCTATATATTACATAATAATAAGAGGGAAGTCTTGGCTTTCTTTTGGTGGTAAAATTGGCACCAAAACCCTTTGTTGAATAGTTCTCTTCATGGAAATAATAAGAATTACATATAATTGACATTTGATAAAAATCACTCAAATATATTTAAAACAATTACCAGTTCTGGCATATACAAGAGTAAGAAATAATGTCCAATGATTATTTAGATTTTTTCTGATCACTAATTGTACATATTAAAAATTATTAACAATAATTGTATATGAAAATTGAAAAACAAATTACTCAGTATTTACATTCATTTGAACAGCCACATTATAATAAGTTAATATGCATACTGATTTTCGCTGTTTTGGCCTGGTGATTATAGGCAGTATTTCCTCTGACTCCATACTAATCTGGAAAAAGCAATTATTGTTTTACTTATTCTTCATGTGAATAGTATAACAATACTTTATTGATAAATGGATAAACAATTAATGGAACATAAGAATTTCAATGTATGTAATAACTTTATGTGCATTAATTTACCTGCTGAGACTCTTCGATAGTTGTCATAGCATCACTCTGAAAAGAATAATTCAGACTTATTGTAGTTTAGAGCTGTAATTACTCTTACAATCTATGATCAGACAGCAGAGTGCAAGAAATGTTATCCAGAAGATGTTAATGAATGAGTAAACATAGTGATGTATCACTAAAAATGGAACTTACATCATTACCCACATTAAACTCGTCAGCAAAATGCTGTCTTAGAGCCCTCGCCTCTTGGCTGTCCATGTCGGCTGATGTACAGGCCTGTCACAGTAATAGCATGAAACTGTTTATACATATTTGCAAGTTTTCTTCACTTTGATTAGAAATGTAATAAAATTCAGGTGATTTCTAATTTATGTAATGAATTTACATGTACCTGTTCTGCGTTCTGTACAGCAATAATGGTAGCAATCTTCAAAGAAAGATATAATTTTATTTATTTTGTGTACCTTAAAAGAGATTTCTCCTGATATATTCATAATTGAAATGGAAACAAATATTTTGAAAGCAGAAAAAGCAAGAATATAAAAATAAGAAATGGGGCAAAAACTTACATCAGGAAACACATCTATTTGACTTTCCTGTGTATTTTCAACCTACAAAAATAGAATGTATCCTTCACTAAAATATTAATTTAGGCCAGGATATGATATGGTTGTTTAATTTTATTTTTATCTGTGCCCTTTACCAATTGTACAAGGTATTGTTCACAAATGTTTAGTGCAAAAAATGTTCCCTAATAGACTTGAGCAAGGTGACTTACAAAATGAATTTTGTCTCCCATGATTTGAACGGAGGTCATACCATTGAAGTCCCCCCCACCATTTGGGGTATGAAATTCATCGTCTGAATCATCTGGAATAACAATAGTTACATATAATAGCTGCTTAGTCACAGTTACATAAGTAACCTGTACAAGGCCTTTTTGAACAATTTCGTCTGAGACACATATTTATACAACCAGGCTATAACTATATAAATCACTGCCATCTAGTGTCACAGGTAGTAATAAGTGCCCTGGTGGTGGATAATGACATTAACGCCATTGATATGAACGTTAGATATGTGAGGTATATAAAATAATTTTGACTGCTGCAATTGTTACAGTGGATCCAATTGTCAGCCCATATATATATGGTATTGTCATTATGTACAAATTGATTATAAGTATAAGTTATGTACTGAGTTTGTTGACTGCTGCAATTGTTACAGTGGATCCAATTGTCAGCCCATATATATATGGTATTGTCATTATGTACAAATTGATTATAAGTATAAGTAATGTACTGAGTTTGTTGACTGCTGCAATTGTTACAGTGGATCCAATTGCAGCAGCACAGTTACCATTCCTCCTGTGGTATTTTTTATTAATAATATTTTGGTGGTAGGCAGATTTATTTGTAAGAAGGAATGCCAATAAATCATTTATGTGCAACTCTATATTCCGAGTCATCTTACTTTAAATATATATATACTCGCCTCCTAGAAAACTCGCCATTCCTCCTGGCACTCCTTTCAATAACGGTGTATTTTCAATAGTTCCCAACAGGATCCTCGTGGATGTTGCATTGGGAACCTCTTGGGGTGGTCCACCACCGGTTTTTCGGGCATATGCTTTTGAGTTCTGTTTTTTGGCTGAAGATAAATAAAACAATAGGATGAAATGTATATTTTATATTAATTTATATGCTCAGCACAGCTCTATGTATAAAAAATTCTACAGATTTCAATAAAAAAATCCTATGAAATATATTGCTGGATATATATTTTTTATAATTATCTTTTTATGTTATGACTCACCATCTCTTCTTATATTCTTCAACTTTCCCTTGCACTGCTTCAGACTGACCTTTATGTCTCCAGTGCTTTAAAAGAAACAAATAATTGTAAAACCCAGAACCTGATTTAGGGAAATATTCTATCTCCATATAAGATATTATCATTGTTATTGGCAGTATCTTAGGGGTGGAAGTTATTAAATCTGGAGACAATTCTTTTTATTTAAAAAAAAACCATTACAACTTAATGCAATATATATAATGAAATTTTACCCAAAATGTAATGTAATAATGACCATGGTGGGGCCAACCATCTGTCACATAATGGATTCCTACATTGCTCATTACATTAGAAGGCCGTATTCTAAAATTGTAGACCAGGCATGTTAGCAATAATAGGGAAGTTAGACTTCTCTCGAATGTAATTGATATTCTCTTTATTGCAATTGACTTTCTCTCAAATCTATTTCACTTCTCTTGATTATAATTGACTTTCTCGCGAATGTGATTGAATTTCTCTCGAGTGTAATGGACTTTCTCTCAAATATAATTGGATTTCTCTCGATTGTAATTCGCTTTTTCTTGAATGTAGTTGATATTCTCTCTATTTTAATTGACTTTCTCTCAAATGTAATTTTGGCCACGGGCCGTGGCGCAGTTGGTTAGGGCGCCAGCTTATTAGCACCAGTTCCTCTGTGGTGATCCAAAGATCGTGGGTTCGAACCCCGGCCTTGCCGGGATTGAACTTATGATACAATTTCCCACATGAGCTGAGGCCTGTGCCAAAGGGTTAACCCGTTGTCCTTGTAAATCTGTGACCGGGTGAATTGTCATGTCAAGGACCTGCGACATGACAATTCAGTGAGGCAGCACTATATCTGCTACAAGTAGGTCTCATCACGAAATAACTGAAATAATGTTGAAAGTGATGTAAAACCCCAAACAAACAAACAAACAAACAAATGTAATTTTATAAATTGACATCCACTCAAATGTGACTGACATCTCTATACCCAAAGACATCGGCAAAATGGACTTGAAATCCACTGTTTCTAGAAACACTACGCACTGACCATCATATTGAAGTTTCCCCAGTAAATAAACTCGACCTCCGGCGATTGACTGTTGCAGTTCTGATCCATGTCATCGTCTTTCCCAGTCATAATATCTATAATTGCAAATCTGTGAGCTTTCTGTAGTGTTTTTTCTTCAGTTTTTTTACCCGATATCAAACATGACAACGTGAAATGGCATTTGGAAGAGTCCAAGTGATGACGTCATGGAAACACCAAGGGAGAATCTTCATATGACGTCACAAGCACCACTGAGTTGTGGAGCTTGAGATCGTTGCTGTCACTCCTATAATTAGACTGACCCACTTTCACCTGATTGCGCAAACTCGTAAACAATGGCGAAACGCTGCTGAGACCAGGAAAAGACAAAGAAATTTTTTCTAACAAGCCTAAAATCTAATGTTGAATTAATGGAAACATGGTTCCTTTAAAACCTGTTGCCGGAAAACGAGTTCTATTGGAGTCGGGACTTAAATTGGGTGGGCAGTGCATGGTATTCATGAAAACAGTGGATTTCTAGTCCATTTTGCCGATGTCTTTGGGTATAGTAGAATTGGCTTTCCCTCTAAATTTTATCTTTAATTGACATGAAGAAACATTTTATTTTTGTTAATCAGGACCAGCAATTCAGGCATCTGGTACAAATTTTGAGCTCCTAAAACATCGATTATATCAGCTGTGACTGGGTCAATATGGTCATGCTTGGTATCAAAATGACCGGGAGAGTCCCCTCTTCAATTTCAAGTCCATTTAATTTCGCGAATGACGTCCTGGCGCGAATTAACGCGAAAATAAAAAGGTCGCAAAAATTTGTCTGTATACAGTATTCAAGTATTCTTAATTGTGTTTAAAATAGGTTAGAGTTCTTGGATGTATCTATTAATGTACTGAGTTGACTGCAATTGTCACAGTGGGTCCAATTGTCAGCCCACATATATATATAAGCAACAAAAACAAAGTTGACAGTTCTCCACCATCATCCAGCTCGTTTGCGGAATTGATTGTCAGATGGTAAATCATAAGTTCAGTCAAGAAATTGCCCTAACTTTGTGAGTTTTTGTCCGATTTACTTCATTTACATGTCAGATTTTAGCCCCTGAGATTTGCTGTCAATATATCAAGGTTTGAAATCATTTCCAATAAGTCATCAATGAAAAAAACGTCAAAAACGAAAATCGGCAACAAGCTGTTGACAGGCAGTGTAAATGTCGTCTGCAATTCACCTCGCTACTCGTGACACCAGCCTACCTGTTGACTGCCTCTACAACCTTCTCCCAGGCCTCCTGCTTCATTTTATGCGTGACTCTTCCACTGAATCTTGGTTTAATCACATCCTCATACTCTCTATATGAGTGTGCTAAAACATTTTCAGCTGTTGATGTCCAGCGAACCTGATTTTCTGAATTTGACATTTTGTAAACATTGGAGACAAATGTGTCTCCACTACCAGAGAGTTCTCACTGGATCACTTGACCTAATTATTTGGGATCAAAATGAACCCGATTTTGGGTTCAAATGAACCAGAACCAGAAATTGGGTTCATGAACCAGGAACTGCTTGATACAATACTTTTGGCTCAAAAATATTTTGAACCAATTATTTGGTTCATTTGAACCCGATTTTGAACCCGATTTTGGTGTCATTTTGAACCTGTTGATACAATGCAGCCCAGGTGGCCACATGTAAACAATTATGTGACCTCTATTGTGGTTTGTCAGGGTTTTAGGCCTATACCATTGGACAAACATTAATCACTCCATTGTCCCAATTTAGGGTGCCCCACTGTTAGCAAGATTTTACTAAGCAGGTGTTTGCACAAAATCACTGGTCAGCTAAACAGAGTTTGTTGACAAAGTGTCCAATGGATGATTTGGATTTTAGCAGAAGACTCAACCACTTTCAAATGGCACAAAAGTATATGTAGGGGAAATATGATGGGTAATAAACATTAATATTGTGCAAGGAAAATGTGCTTGAAAACCTCATTTCATGAATGCTTTAATCAGTTGGGTTATTAATATTGATTTTATGCCATATTATATCAAAGATATTGATGAAAAACTATAAAATGTCATATAATATACCTGTGGCTTTCTATTTATGAATCAGGAACACAAGTTGATTAAACAGCTTGATGCTAGGCAGGAGCCCACTTCATATGGGCGATATATGAGCGGGCTAGACCCAAGCCTCATTGAGCAATACAAAGACAGCATAGAGAACATAGAATGTGATCCGGGAGATGTGGTCTTCTTCTATAATGTCATCTTCCACCGCGGAGGGCACAATCAACACAACTCTGTCAGGTGGTCTCTAGACTGGAGGTACTTGATTCATTTGTTTCATTTTCTTGAAATGACCAGTGGTTTATTTGCCTGCTCTGAATTGTGAATGTAATGGTAGTAATTTCTGACTGGAAAAAATATTTTAATGAATGAATTATTTTAGGTACCAAAATGCGTCCAAACCCACTCTCCGGCCACTGAATGGTCACGTGGTCTACTCCAGTACAAACAGTGATGATGCAGTAGGAAGTGCTGAGGAATGGGCGCAACTCAGTCTCTCCTGAACTCCCAATATAGATACTACTGGCGTGGATACCATACCAAGGAATGGCCGCAACTCAGTCTCTCGTGAATGCCCAAGCAAATAACTTAAAACTTATAATGAGAAATAAAATTGGCAAAAAAAAATAACATTCTGTCATAGCACCTGTGTACTGCATGTGTACTGTATGTTTTGTTTTTGTTCTTGTTTTTTTTTTGTCATATGAAAGTTCCAATAAAGTTCTGTCAAATAACTTTTTCCGTTGTTACAAAGCAGCAGATTTATTTGACGGTGGCTACTTTCGGATCTGGAGGGAGATGCATGAGAAGACCAATAAAGGCACAGACTATTATCAGGCCCTTGCCGCCACTATATTAGACATGTCATTATATTTTGAGGGTTTTATCAAGTACAATATAATAATAATAATAATAATAATAGTAAGATTTATATAGCACTAATACCAAGCAGAGCCTGTTCATTGCGCTCAGCCCCATAGTATCTTCTGAATAGGAAAGTTTTCAAGTTGGGCTTGGAAACAGATACCTTAGGGCTCATCCTAATATCATTAGGGATGTCATTCCATAGTTTGGTTGCCACAACCAAGAAAGCCCATCCCCCACAGTTTTCATGTATTGTATTGTATTGTATTTATTTATTTATTATAGTGACATGGTACATAATATAGTATATAACATAATATTTAACAGTATATAAAAAGTTCCCAGCCCTTGAACAGAAGGACTTATCAGTCACCTTATAAATGGTACAATATATAAAACATTTCACAACCATGTAGATATTTATAATCTAGTATCATACAACATTTTAGATCTCTATTCCCATGTATCATTACAAAAGTTGGCTACTTGCTTCCATTCAGCTCGAAACAAGTAAACAAATTTATCATTATCATCCATATTACAAAAATTGGGATATGTAACTTTAACATTATCATATACATACTTTCTTATATCCTTATATAATGTACATTCACAAAGCATATGCTGTTCATTCCAATACTGCGGTTGGGACAAAACTTACAAAATCTTTCATTAGCATCAATACCTTTAAATCTACCTGTTTCTATGGCTAGAGGCAGAATTCCCATCCTGAATTGTGCAACCAATGAGCACTTTCTTCGTGAAGTACAGAATTTAACATAATCTTCAACAATAAAAGAATCTTTAAACTGTATGTATGTTCGTAGTTTTGGCTTAGCCGAACAGTCTTTTAAGTACATAGGAGCCATGTTATTTAGTGTTTTCCATATAAGAAGTAATATTTTGAATTCTATTCGTGCAGGTACAGGTAACCAATGCAATTCTTTCAAAATTGGGGTGATATGCTCCAGCTTCCTTGTTTTTGTAACTAATATTTCTATATCTTTTTTCTAAATCTTTTTTGGGGAGTTCAATCAATAACGAATTACAATAGTCAATATTGGAGGAAATAAAAGCATGTACTAACATATTTGTCGATGATTTATTTAAAGATTTTCTGATCCTTGCAATATTTTTAAGATGAAAGAATCCTTTTTACAGATATTGCTAATATGATTTTAAAAATTCATTGCAGAGTCAAAAATCACACCTAAGTTTTTTACTTTTTTAATATTAATTATCTCATCCTGACCAATTCTAATAGTGTCAAAGCCATTTATTTTTTTATTGTTATTTTTACCACATTTTGAGGCAATTAAAAATTCAGTCTTGCTATCATTTAAACACATTTTTTTTTTCAAGAAAAAATTCCTAACCATTCCTGCACATTCCTGTATTTTAATATAATTTAATTTCGTATTCTCATCATCATCTAAGTCTAGGGAGATGTACAGCTGGGTGTCATCAGCATAAACATGGTAACTCAGACCAAATTTTCTTATAATGTCAGAAAGAGGAAAAATATAGATAGTGAAAAGAATCGGTCCCAAAACCGATCCCTGTGGAACTCCATACTTGAGGGACCTTTTCTGTGAATAATTACCATTTACCGTCACATATTGAACTCAATCTAGATAATAAAATATTGTGATCAATAGTATCAAAAGCAGCAGATAGGTCAAGTAAAACAAGCAAAACTGTCTTATCATTATCATTATCAGACAAAAAGTCATTATGATTATAAGTGCAGTTTCGGTGCTATGGAATGCTTTATAAGCAGATTGAAAACAATCTCTAAGATTATTAATATCTAAATGATCAACCAATTGATTAGCTACAGCTTTTTCAATAATTTTAGATATATATTTAAGATTCGATACTGGTCTATATTTTTTCTTAATCAGTTCTAGTCCCAGTTTTTTAAGGAGAGGTCTAATAATTGCAACTTTATAAGTTTCAGGCATTATTGCGCACAATAACGACTTATTAATTATTTCAGTAATAATTGGTATAAATTCTTCAAGAAGCTGTATAATCAACCACGCCGGAACAGGGTCAAGTTCTCAAGATTTAGAAGATAATTTTCTAATAATTTTCTAATAATACTTCTTCGTTATTTAATAATTTGAAATTATTCCATTGTGGGATATCAGTTTGAATAGATTTAGTCATTTCACTAATATTGTTACTCTGCGAATTATTATTGTCCAATTTTTCTCAGATTTTTTCAATTTTCCCAATTAAAAATTCATTAAAGTCATCCGCAAGTTTCTCATAATCTTCCGACATAACAAAAGGAGTGTTATTGTTTCTGTTTAACAATTTATTAATAGTTGCTTACAGCTTTTTTGGATCTTTGTGATTGTCAATAATTATTTTTTCGTAATATTTACTCTTGGAATCATCAATCAATTTATTAAATTTATTTCTTTGTTTCTTATATAATTCTTTATCAATGGTTAAACCCATTCTTTTCATTTTTCTTTCAAGTTGTCTTTTCAATATTTTCTCTAAATTAATATCATTATTAAACCATGGTGAGGAATTTCTGATTTTAATTTTTTTGTTAATAATTGGAACATGTTTATTTAAAATTTCTTCGGATCCTTCAAATAAATCAACTAATTCATCTAGAGTAGAATTGGAATAGGAGATCTTATTAAAATGCATATTAATATCATTTTTGAAGGCATCATGGTCTATTTTATTATATTTCCTAAATTTTATTTCTTTTTCTTTTGATTATTTCATTTGTGAACCTGAATTTACATCTTATTGTACTATGGTCGGAAAAAGATCATCTACTACAAAATCTTCTAATGACGTGCTATCATTGAATTTAATTAATAAATCTAGTGTATTACCTAATACATGTGTCGGCTTATTTATTAACTGTGTACAGTCGTAGTCATTCAATACTTCATTCATTTTTAATACTTCCGGTTTAAATTTCTTATTCATATGTAAGTTGATATCACCAATCAAAAAGACATCATGTGTAAAAAGATTATAATATGATAAAATATTTGATAATTCATCAAAGAAAAAATTGAAAGTGAAGTTATTCTTCTTGGTAAAGCCAGGTCTGTATATATTAACAAACGTTATTAATCTATTATTATAATTCAAGCATATTTCCATAATTTCCATAGACAAATTTTTAAAAGGTATGTTATTAATAATTTTAATATCCAGCTCATCACGATGTAGGACACCTAAACCTCCGCCTGATCTCAATTTCCTTGAACATTTTTTTAATTTAAAATTATTTTTTTCTAATCCTTCACATATTTTAGCATCTCTCTCATCATTAATCAAAGTTTCAGTAAAAAACGTTAAATCAATATCGAATTGAAAAATAAATTCTTTAATAATATCTGTTTTATTTCTTACACTCTGTGCATTTACAAAAGCCATATTTAGAATATTTTTAATATTAGATGGTTTAGATCTTTTAGTATGTTAGATCTTTTAGTATGTTTAGTATCAGAGGCATAAAAATATAGCTGATGCCTATTTTTATTTTTTATTTCTGATAAAACCAACGAGTTATCTACACTACTATCTTTAAGAGGAGAAAACATGTTGTACGATTCAAAGTTAACGATATTATGAGTATTCATAGATTTTCTGTTAATTTTTTTTCTCTTTTTTGATTTAAGCTCACTGCATTTTGTTCTTAATGAATTATTATTAAAGTTAGTTTGATATCCATTTGGGATCATGGTACCAACATTTTTAATCTCTAATTATCTTACTCTTCACGCGTGTATCATTACCATACAAATACTCGCTAGAGTGGCCTAAGTTCACAACCTTGACATTAAAATTAGTATAGTAAAACTTTCTGAATAATGAAAACTTTCTAGATTTTATAAGGCTAGTAGGTTTAGTTATTTTATTTTTGTAAAGATAAAAATAGGGTGTTTTTTCAGGGGCAAGTTCATTATTTTCAAACTCTTTTTTATGAATTCTACATAGAACAAGATTATTATCATGAAAAGACATTATTAAGACGATATTGAGGAAAACAAACACAAGTACATAACTTTGAACTCATATTTTTTTTTTTTAACACCCATGTAATCAGTATTCATAGACATAATACAAAATTCAGCATCATCAATATTTGTACCTTTACTCTTGTTATATTTGCCATTCATTCTATATTGCAAATGTCCATTATCATCAATTGCACGAGAATTAAATTCTCCTAGAAAAGTGCCAGAGTTAAGAATGTCAGAGTTATGAATGTCACTATGGGATAGTTTACTTTGCTTATAAGTTGTTGATACATTGTTATATGTAACACTATTGTCAATGTTCATTGCAAAAAAATAATTATCACACCTTGACCACTCCGGCCAAACACATCATGTGGACACATACATTTCATCAATATTTCTCAGAATCATATTTTTTGCAAGCTCGATTTTTCCCTTGTCACCCTTAATAGATGCGAAATACGTTTTGCCAAAGTCATTCTCATAGGAGTCAATATTTATTTTAGCGCCGGACTCGCTTTCCAGGCGGCGCACGTTGGCGCCACCCTTGCCAATAATCCTTCCCACGATTCCTAAGGGTATTTGAACCATCTCCTCATAACCGGCCTTCTTTATAGGAATTCCTGAGGAGATCTGATGATCACTCACACTGTTTGAGGCTCTACCACCCGTTTTGATATTTGAAATGGGTGTCTGTGGTGGAATAGATTTTTTCTCCCTCATTGGTGTTGAAAGATCATCAATTGTCCTTATTAGGAATTGAATGTTATTTTTTCTTTTAAATCCATTTTCCTTCAGAAGTTCACATTTTGGGAGTTCCTCAAATTTTGTAACTGCCACAAAACAGTATCCATCCATCCTATGTTCATTTTCTCAATCAACAGGTCCTGTTGGAGGGAATTTTGTCATTCAGAACAGGAGGTGGCACCACTACCACAACTGCAGGGTCTGCAGATCTAATCAATACTACATGCTTCAAAATGGTCCTGGCGATATCCAGGCCCTTATAGCCATTCATAACCTCAGCCAGGCCAGTGATAATTACAACAACATCAAACTCCCCCAGTCTATCCGAGTCCCTAGACACATCCATAAGAGGATCACTAGTGATCACTGAATAAGCCTCAGGTCTAGTAATAGCATTTGCTACATTGTGCTGAATCTCATCGTTGGAAATCACAATCAACATTTTTTCCATTTTGGCCAGAGAGGATGTATCCATATCCAAATCGCCTCCATTTATGTCTGACATCAGACGATCTATTATCTTCTTTTTTTCCATTAATAACTGCTCAGAACTCACAGCACCTTTCAGAGCCTCCTCCTTTGTCTTCAGAACCTCAGTCATTCTGGCATTAACACTACCAAGAGCCTCTTTCATTTGTATCTCGGAGATTCTGGCGGCCTCGATGATTTGAGTTTTAGAGGATAGGGCTTCATCCTGTCTCCTTAACGTGGATTCCATCTGATCAACCCTCCTTAAGAGATCCATGATCTTCCCATCTCTCTCTGTTAACAGTTCATGCATTATTTCTTACCTCAGTCATTTCAGTTGTTTGAACAATTCAGCACGAAATTAGTAACTAGGTAACTAGAAAGAGCTAGTGCACCAGTACAGTCTAGTTATAAGATAAAGTTCTTATAATTTCCCGTTATGAGAAAATTTCTCAATCTACAATAGTCGACAGTCTCAACAAGTGAATATACAAAGACAAGTCCAAGTAGGTAACAGCATCCAAGTAGGTAACAGCAGATGTACTATCAGACGATAGAGGAACTAGAATGACTCTTGTATATGCGAGTTGTATTAGAAATACTATTCATTCAAGTAAGTTTAGTGTGACGCCACAATGATAGTTTGTGTGACGCCACAATAAGTTCTGATGTCACAGTCAGAAATCAAGCTCAGTTGCAAACGTCACAATGAAAAACAAACAGAAATTCCTCCACGTGTTTGGAAAATTCCTAGATTTTGCGGGAAAATTACATAAATTCTACGGGAAAATTTAGTACAGTGTAGTTTTGCAACAAATTGCAAAAAGAAGTATTTTTCTAGTTGAACCTATATGTAAGTTAATTAATAATAATAATAATAATAATAATAATAATAATAATAAAATTTGTATAGCGCTGATACCAGACAAGTCTGAGCTCAGGACATGCATCCTGAAGAGATGAGTTTTCAGCCTATTCTTAAACGAGGAGACTGAAGTACTTGTCCTAATATTAGTAGGCAAGGAATTCCATAGTCATGGACCTACAGATGAGAAGGCCCTGTCACCTACTGTCCTTAGCCTGGTATTAGGTACTTGTAGGTGGGTGCCATCATTGGATCTTAGACAGCGTTCACCTTCTTTGATCAGGAGTAGATCACGTAAGTAAGGCGGAGCCTTACCATTAAGGGCTTTCCAGGTTAATAGAAGAATTTTAAAATCAATTCTCGCGTGAATAGGAAGCCAGTGCAGTTCCTGTAATTTTCCTGAGATGTGATCGAATTTCCTGATTTTTCCTACTACCTGTGCTGCAGAGTTTTGGAGGTATTGCAGTTTCCTGATGTCAGTTTTAGGAAGACCGGCCAGAAGACCATTACCGTAGTCCAGGGTAGATGTAACAAAAGCATGGGTAAGTGTTACCGCGGTTTTCTCGTCTAGACAATGTCTGATGGCCGCCAAGTTCCTAATGTGATAATAGCCCTTCTGACACATTTTCTTGATCTGGGCCTTCATGTCCATGTTGGAGTCAAATGTGATGCCAAGGTCCACCACTGACTGACTAGGAGCAATATCAGAGCCACCCACTCTGATTGAGGTTGGGATACTGCCATGGGTGGTAGTACTGTACCTGTGAGTACATATGAGCATCTCAGTTTTTCCATCATTTATCTTCATCTTGTTTGATATAAGGAAGTTTCTGACCTCACTGACACACTCCTCCAGTTTGTGTCTGCTCATATCCACATGATGGGAAGATGTGTGGTCTACAGGGATGTAGATCTGAGTATCATCTGCATAAATATGATAGCTCAGACCATATTTGGCAAGGATATCAAATAGGGGTGTCATGTAGATGGTGAACAGTATAGGACCCAGGACTGAGCCTTGAGGTACCCCATATTTTAAGGACTTGAGACCGGATCTATGGATCCCCACCTTCACACATTGCTTCCTGTTCATTAGGTATGACCGAATCCTGGAGAGTGCATGACCTTTGACGTTGAATCTATCCCTCAGTCTATCCAAAAGGATTTGATGGTCAATAGTGTCAGAGGCAGCGGAAAGGTCAAGCAACAGCAAGATAACTGACTTTCTATTGTCTAGAGCACCCAAGATATCATTTTGCACTTTTAACAGAGCGGTTTCAGTGCTATGATATTCTTTGTAGGCTGATTGAAACTTGTCAGTAAGGCCATTCCTTACGAGATGGGGGACTAGTTGGTCTGCAACCGCCCTCTCAGTTAGTTTAGAGATAAATGTTAGGTTGGAAACAGGCCTATAATTTTTCTCAACCAGTTCTAGACCAAGTTTCTTCAGCAGGGGTGTTATGATGGCTATTTTCATATTTTCCGATACTGCTGATTCCATCAATGATTTATTTATGATGGAAGTAATTATTGGTAGGAGGTCATCTAAGAGGTCAAGTAAGAGCCAGGTTGGAATTGGATCCAGCTCACATGACTTCTTTGCAGACCTCTTGACCAATTTTCGTACATCGTCAATGGTCAAGGGTGTGAACTTTTCCAGACATGTAGTACTATTGTTCGCAGTGTCAGGCGGAGTTTGGGATTTATTCAGCGGGATATAGTGTAAGAAAACACAATTTAAGAAGAGATATGACTATTTATGAGAAATTAAAATATTCAGGCATAACCAGACTGTCACAACCACTAAAAATGCTTCCAAAGTGCATTCATTCACATATACGCTCCAGTTTGATGTGAAACAATATAGATTCAGAGACCTGTTAGAATCAGAAAAGCACCCTATGTATTCCAGAAAATATCAAAGATATCGTTTGCTACAATTGATTGGCAAACAAGGCCTATAAGAAGTAACCTTTGTAGAAGTTTCAGATTTTTAGGTCTATTAGCAATCAAGATATAGCAATTTTCTGTTTGTCGCACAAAACCGGCTACTTGTCTGTCGCTCAAAAAGGGCCAGTAACAAAAATTTGAATATTAGCAAAAGTAAAACTCAGATAATATTAATTTTGACAATAATTAATCGGATATATGAAATATCTATGAAAATTTAGTGGCAGAATATCAATTAGATCATAAGATATTAATCATATAAAAATATTTTCTTCTGAATGCTAAATCAAGAATGGGGTGATAGCGCCATACACAGATTGTATGAAACGTGGCAGATATGAAAGGGGAAAGGCTTCAATAAACCGAAAACTATGAGAGACCAGAAAAAGCTGATCTAATCAACCTTTTTTCAAGCTTGAATAGGAGGTCACAGTATTATCTTTCAATAATGATTTCACTTCTAGATGTTGAAACAGAGTATCATTCAACTCTACAGTATAGCTATTCATGCGGCAATACTCAGCGTACTCAAAATAAAGGCAGAGTCTCAATCAAAACTAATCTCAGGTTAACTTTATCAATATATTGTGAGAGATCAGAAAAAGCCGATCTAATCAACCTATTCCAAGATCGAATAGGAGGTCACAGTATAATATTGATAAGACGATTTTCGAGATCTGGCGATTCAACGGCACTCCAACAATATTGTATAAATCCTTTGTAAACTGATAAAGAATCCCAATTTTTGAAATTAATAATTATCAGTCAAGGGTTCTGTTAATAATCCTTCAATTTAGGCACTCCATGTGCAAAAAAACACAAAAAAAGCAGTTTTTGTGGGAGCCCACAAAAAACACAACCGAGCCCAAACAGGAGCATGCGCAGAACCAAAAATCTATGTTATTAAATATACCATCCATTTCTATTTTATGACACAAGTTCTTAAAATCACACGACCAGTTATCTTTACAGAGTGATAAATCATTTAAGAACATCTGTTTCGTAAGCCTGTTCTCTTCCATTTTAACTAATCTGTTCCAATATCTGGCCATTTTAACAAGTCTACGGTCTTTAGCACTCTGCTAGGCCATGTCACCTGTTAGTGCAGGTATGGGAGTTTTGGTGTGTACTCCCAAGAAAATATCGTGTTGCTCTCTGGTGCACTCTCTCACATTTTATAAAATCTTTATAACCCCATACTTCAGCAGCATATTCTATAATAGGTGATGCACTAGTGAAAAAATGTTTCTAAAAGGTTGAATACCCAATATTTCTGAAACTTTTAAACTTAGATATAACTGCTCCCAAAGCTATGCCACCTGTACCAGACAAAACATTGGATGTCACCTCAAAATTCAAGTGCTCGTTCAACACAGTACCTAGATATTTATATTTGTCAACTATTTCTAAAGTGGTATTCCCATAATTAAATTCATATTGGCTCCTATTTTGTCGTACTTTTCTAAAATGCACAATCTTTGTCTTATCATTATTTATCAAAAGTCTCCATTTAAGACATCACTTAATATGTACTATATCTAACATCTTTTGCAGGTTAGTCTCATTTTCTGCTATAAATACAATGTCATCAGCAAATAAAAGTATAGATAAAGAGATGTTTCCCACTTTAATACCTAAGTTGTGGCTGTTTAGTTCTGTGAATAGGTCATTCACATATATTCCAAACAATGTTGGTGATAAAGAATCTCCCTGTTTAACACCACTAGTAGTATCAAACCAATCTGTATAAGACTCATTTAACTTAATCCTAGCGACTGGATTTGAGTACAGTGCTTTAATAGCATTATACATACGACCATCAATGTTATTAAGGAGTAGTTTATAAAATAATAAATCACGATCAACCCAATCATAAGCTTTTTGCATGTCTATGAAACAAGTATAGGTTGGCTGATTACATGCTATTCTATTATGTATAACAGATGTGAATGAGAAAATATGATATGTACATGATCTATCTTTGCAAAACCCATTCTGTTTCTCAGCATAAATATTAAGCTCTTCACAATATGAAACAATTCTTCTATTTATTATGGAAGAAAAACCTTTACATACACACAAGAGTAAACTTATACCTCTATAATTCAGTGGTACATATTGTTGCCTTCAACCAGATGGAATCATACCATAATCAAAATATAGTTTGTAAATATTAAATAACAACACATGTATTTGTGTTTTCTTCAAAACTTCATTAGGAATCTTATCAAAACCAGATGCTTTATGATTCTTAAGTTTCTGTGTTATTTTGGTAATCTCAGCATTTATCCAAGAGTTACATTCATATTCAGGTGTAAGCATTTCTTGTTCCCACTTAAACTTTTGCTCTGTGGCATTATTATAAAACCCATGGTCAAATTGATCATTTATCTCAGGTGGTTTGTTATATAAGTATATTTGTTTTAGAAGAGGAGGATGTCTTCCAAATCCTGCTACACCTCCGACGCCTATGAATTGGGCGGACCTAATGGAGGCGGAGGACGGGGGGAACGGAGTGGAGCAGAGTTCCCAATCAGTTCCTCAACAAATTCATGCGGGACAGTCCGTACAGGCGGCACTGGCTGTAGCAGTAACCCCAGGTAATGGGGATGAGGTGATTGTGATGCAACCGGAGAAAAAATCTAAAACCCAATCCACGGCATCGCCAGTAGTAGCGCCACCTGGAAATGAAGTAGATGATTTGTCGATGAGCATGGATGAATTGATGTCCATGCTCACGGCAAAATCCCTTAGCTTTGCCTCCCTTAAGCAAGAGGATGAAGCTAAGAGGGATGAAATTGTGCAGCTGAAACAGGATCTGAAGCGGTGTGAGGAAGAGAAAGACAATATGAAAAAAGATAATGAGACATTGATTAAGAAAAACAATAGCTAAGATTTGCAATTAAAATATGAACAGGTAAAATGTAAGAGATCAGAAAAAAAGATTTATGAGCTGAACTGCATGGTAAACAAGAATCTAGATCAAATATCAAAATTAGAACAAAAGAACAAGGAACATATCAAGAAAATCGGCATGATGGCAGAGGGTAGGGCTGCTAGTGCAGCTCCTATTAGACAGGCTTCTGTTCAGATGAGTAGAGATAAGATTCTATTTTTGGCTGATTCTACCCACTTAAATCTAATGGCGAAAAATGATAAGGACTGGCAATATGAGATCTCTTTGTCTGACGGAACCAGTGGTATTAGTGAACTGGAGAGCATGATTAGAGATAAGGATGATAGGGGTAAGCTTGTAAGCTACAAAGCTATTGTAATATGCCTGGGACTGAGGGAAATGGAGATTGGTACACCCGGGTTGGACATCCTCACTAGGCTGAAGAAAAGTGTGTACAAGTTGGCCTATTTGACAAACTGTCCCATATACCTATGTCAATCTCCACCCATCTCCATAGATTGTGGAGATGAGATGGTCTCTTCGCATACTATATTTAATCACCATGTAGCTAAGATGGTGGATCAGTATCAGTCCTGTCAGCTGGAAGTAGTCTTGACACCTGCAAAGATATCAGACCAGCCGACACCAGTGGTAGTGGCGTCCGCCCAAGATCACTCCCTCCGTAAGGAGGCGGCAGCGGACTGGTTAGACAACATAAGGGGGCATCTCAAACCCTCTGATGGTTTTAGTGGCAAAATAACACATTTTTGGGAATCATCTGAAAACCATGGACGATACGACCAGGAGGAGAGTGTGGTAGTGTTAAAAGATGATGATGATGATAGTACATGTATGGATGTAAATTTTATTGGCAAGGAATATCTTAATGAGGTGGTCACCACAATCATACCTGAGGGAGCTGCAGATTGATAGGGAAGGGGGGAAGATGATCAGACATATGCAAAAAATGTCGAAAGCTAGTATTGAGAAATTGGAGACGGGCAATGATAAAATCGACAGGATGAGAATTGTTGGGACACCCCTGAGTATAGCCCGTGCCTTAGTTGAAATCAGAAAGGTAATTCGTGAGCTTGAGCTGGAGGAACGCCCCAGTAGAGATGTATGTGTCTACTTTGCCCAGGGCCCCGGCTACACACCAGAGGGAACCGAGACACAACATTCAGCGTAGCCCAATAAAACTGATCAGAAGTAGGAAAGTTAGAAAATTTTGATTTTTGCCCTGTGACTGTGTGGAAACTTGTGAAGATTGTATAAATGAAGAACATGGTAAATGGAATAGTCATATGAATATAATAAATGAATATCTATCTGAACTGTCGAATGACTATTGTAATTTGTCGAATAAACTCAAGATCTATCTTAACGAAGTCTCTTGTTTTTTTACTCATTTACCCTGTATATGTAAGAATGATCAAAATAATTGGCAATTTACAATTAAATATACAAATAACAATGAACGTTTGGTGGATAGATCAAATACATTAATCTCTATATTTCTAATGCCAATAATTGGATTTTTTCACAGTCCCGACAGTCCTAACGGAGAAATGCTGTGTTTTCTCGCTATATCCAAAAAAACAAATAATTGGAGGAGTCAATGATTGCTTATACTATGAATTAGGAGACAATTTCCATATTTTATCGCTAAATAAGCATCCTGATGTCCTTAGAAGTAGGAAACATAATACTAATCTGGGTCTAAATCTTACTACATATCTAAGAATCATGGCACAGAAACTCAACTGCACTACAAAAACACACCCCTTTAAACGACATGAAGTAAATTTTAAATTAAAATATGAAATTAAATATATCAACCACATTTGGGATAAATTATATAGCCCATATGATTGTGCTCTTATGCCGTTATGGAGAAAATCAACAAATAAAAATGATAAAACACTTAGCAGTATAGAAATGAACCATTATTACTATTTTACTATGAAAACAAATGATAGTACTATGACTCCACACATTTACTACGATATGTCTATAAATAGCTCACACGATCCTAAAATTAGCACTCCATGGGAACGTGACGATGTACTTAATGAAAGCAGTCTAAATGAAGATATAAATAGATATGGACACTGCGAATCAAAAGATGAAGTATATACACGTGACCAAATAGGCCACGCCCATCATACTATCATCTCTCGTCTGCCAGACATGAACTGTGCGATACTGAGTGAATCCACTGACAATGTCGATACGAGCGCTGATCATCACGGAGTTCTTAACCAAGAAAAGGCTGGGGACGCACTGAGACTACAAAATAAATTCACATCCGACATGGATCGGCCTGCAGAAGATCGAATCGATATAGACGGGGCCACGCCTACCCCCACTCTGATTCGCGGCTCTGCAAAGCAGAGTAATTATGGTATATGGGGAAACCTCCATTCATGCCCTTACCAAGGTCAAGGTCGAACGGTGCCGGGATTCCCCTTTTAGGTGATCTTAATGAAACATTGAACAAATGGACGGACGTAAATGGAGATAGGCTCGTAAATCGTACTGATGGTCTCATAGATAGAAATAGAATTCCAAATAAAACATATAGGGACTTAGTTATTGCTGTATCTAATGCCCAAAGTTTGGGAAATAAAACTGATCATGTGAAGCAATATATATACGAAAATCAAATTGATATTTTCTTTATTACTGAAACTTGGATTAATGAGACAAACGAAAATAATATACTTTCGGAATTAAAATCTAATAATTTTGAGGTTGAACATGTCCCTAGGCAGCTAAGGTCGGGCGGAGGTCTGGCGGCTGTGTATAAGAATGAATTAGATGTCAAGAAAATAAAACATGAGCATATTTTGACTATCTTTGAGCTTATGGAAATCAAGATAACTACTGGCGTTAAGGCCTGTACGATTATTACTATTTACAGGGCCATCTGGAACCATCTGGAAAAAATCGATACACCTATTCTCAATTTTTCGAGGAATTCTCTGATATTTTGTCTTACTATGGTACATATAATCATGAATTCATTTTTATTGGTAATTATAATTTTCATTTAAATAAACCGGAAATGCCTAATGTAGTTAAATTCAATGACATTCTAGATTCTTTCAATCTTAAGAATCATGTAAAAGAACCAACACATATTTTGGGGAATACTTTAGATTTATTAATTACAGATATACAGAATAGTATAGTGAAAGGTCACGTTGTTGATGAAAAATTATCTGATCATAGTATTATAAAAATACACCTTAATATGGCTGCGAAAACAAAAAACAAAAAGAAAATATCTTACAGGAATTTTAAGAAAATTAATATTCGAAACTTTTTAAATGATATTGAACATAAATTTGGTAAAAATGAAACCTACAATGATGATGATCTTGATGTGCTTTTAGTAAAATACAATAAACTGACTGAGGTCCTAGACAAACATGCTCCATTAGTTGAAAAAACCATTAATGTCAGGAAGCCGGCTCCGTGGGTGTCGAATGAGCTTCTTTCTGAAAAAGGGAAAAGGAGAAAATTAGAGAGGAAGCACAAGAAGTCGGGCCTTGAATCTGACAAAATACAATTTCAAAAACAGAGAAATAGATATAATAACATGATGAAGAAGGCTAGAAACAATTATTTTTCAGAAAAAATTGATGCAAACAAAGCTGATCCAAAAAAACTATTCAAAATACTAAATAAACTATTGCATACAAAGGAAGAGACCCCCTTCCCGAAATGTGATAACAAAAAGGAATTGGCGGATGAATTTAATAATTTTTTCTTACAGAAGGTCGTGGATCTTAGACATGGGATGGATACACGAGGGAAGGATATGGATCCTGTAGTTGAGGAGCCAAAATTCAAAACTAGACTAAATCATTTCACTCCTTTAAACTCTAGTGAAATTAATGTTCTATTGAAGGAAGCGGCTAAGAAGTCTTGTGAACTGGATCCCATACCAACTTGGTTACTGAATGAATGTTTGGAGAGTCTATTGCCGTTAATAACAGAAATCATCAATAAATCAATTACATTAGGCAGCATGCCTGATAGCCTGAAGGAGGCGATAAATAGACCTCTAATAAAAAAATTGGGACTAGAACTAATTAAGAAAAATTACAGACCGGTATCTAACCTAGCTTATATATCTAAACTGATTGAGAGAGCAGTGGCAAGACAATTTGTAGGACATCTGGTGGAAAATGGCATTTGAAATATGTTCCAGTCTGCTTACAGGGAATTTTATAGCACTGAAACAGCACTGCTAAAAGTTCAAAATGACATATTGATAGATATAGATAATGGAAAAACTGTTATGCTCATCCTGCTGGACCTATCTGCTGCCTTTGATACTATTGATCATGGGATATTACTAAACAGACTGGAGAAAAGATGTGGTATTGGTGGAAATGCATTGAAATGGTTCAGATCTTATCTATCAGGCAGGAAGCAATGCGTCACGATAGATGGTGATAGATCTGGAAATGCGGACATCAAATACGGTGTGCCCCAGGGATCTGTACTTGGCCCGATTCTATTTACAGCATATATGGAACCCCTGGCGGATCTGATTGATAAATATGGTCTAAAGCACCATGTCTACGCTGATGACACGCAGATATACATTAGTCTAGACCCGAAGTCAGCCTCTGAAGTCAAAGCATCCACTGAGGACCTAGAAAAATGTATTGATGAAATTAGGAAATTCCTACTCATAAATAAATGAAGTTAAATGATGGAAAGACTGAGATACTGATCTGTGGGAAAAAAAGGGACATCAGAAATAAAAATGTCCCGGAAAAAATCAGGGTAGGATCCTCTCACATCTCTAGATCAGCGACTGTCAGGGATCTAGGCGTTCTTATAGATCAAGAGCTCTTGATGAAACCTCAAATTAAAAAGATATGTAAAAATGGATATTACCATCTAAAAAATCTGGCCAGAATTAGAGGGTGTATTGATGAAAAAACCTCCAACACACTGGCACATGCATTCATTACCTCGACACTGGACTATGGCAATTCCCTACTGGCTGGTCTGCCCCGCTGTGAACTGGCTAAACTTCAAAAACTCCAGAATGCGGCAGCTACAGTAGTGGGTAGAATAAATAGAAGGGACCATATTACAAAAAAACTAATGGACCTTCACTGGCTGCCAGTTGAGGCGAGGATTGAGTTTAAGACTGCCCTTTTAACATGGAAAATACAAAATGGAATGGCCCCTGAATACCTAAATAATTTGCTGAAAATTAAAACTAGTGACAAAAATCTTAGATCGGCTCTTAAAAATGAATATATTATCCCCAAAACCAATCTGAGAACATATGGTGATAGGGCTTTCTCTGCATATGCGCAAAAAATCTGGAATGCCCTGCCCCCTACGGTGAAAAACTGTAAATCAATAACCTGCTTTAAAAAGCAACTGAAGACTCATTTATTCCAAGAACATTATATACGCAAGCGCCATGAGCAGACATTGTCTGAAATGGCGCTATAGAAATCTATTATATTTATTATTATTATTATTATAACTTACTAAAATCTGATTTCCATTTATCTAAAACATTGCCTCTACCAGAGACAAGAGAATTACCATGATAGACCTGTAGTGGTATTTGACACACTTTTCTAGGCCCAATCCTTTTGATATGATCCCAAAAAGCCTTTGGATTCTCTGTACACAGTGTATCAAATTCATTTAGTAAATTTCTCTAATACAGTCTTTCAGTTCTCCTCAGCTCTTTATCAAATACCTTCCTACTATCAACAAACACTTGCTTCTTATATAATATTTCTTTTCTGTTACCATTACATTTCAAGTATACATGTTCATTTGCATTCATTTGCTTTCACAAAACAGTCAATGTATCATTCCAGTATGGTTTTTTGTATTTTAAAACATTTCCTAACCTTTTTATGAGCTGATGTGTATTGTAAATATGTGTCCATTTCATGACATATAACCTTACAAAATTTATCATATAAGATGTCAATTTCATCCTGTTGTGCTCTAATAAGAGAACATGTGTCAATTAATTCTAGCAATGCCACTCGCCATACATCATTATTCATAAAATCACATGAAACATCATTAAATCTTTTCATGTTCACAATTCTCATTAACCATACTCCTTATATCAGGAATATTTGCGTTTCTCAATAACATATCATGGTCATCATATAACATAGAACTCATATATTGAAACGAATAAGACAAAATGGTATGATCAGATGGTTTACATTTTGAACTTATCAAACCACGCAACTTGAACATCTCTACTGCATCTGAAGATGTGGTGACTCTGATGTCTTTACACATATTAAAACAGTCACGTGGAGTTATAACATAATCAACAACAGATTTCCCTTCATGTGATATACATGTGTAATTATCATGTTTATCATCAAAACGGCCATTCAGTACACATTGCTTGCTGTCTATGAGAAAATTAATTCATGGTTCTCCATGCCCTTTAATAACTCTGTCTTTCGCAAGTCTATTAGATAAAGAGTCAATGTCTGTAGCATCGGATAGGTTTCCAATCCTTCCATTCAAGTCGCCACATATAAAAATAACATTTATGTCCTGGTGTAGATAAAGTTGTGCCATAATATGGGCAAAAAGGTTAGTAGAGTTGGCATACACTGATCCTTCTGTTGGAAGGTAACATGAAATAATAAGGAATGAAAAATCTGTTTATCTGTGAAAAGCACAATCAAGATACCATCCACTCATATTTATCCAGACATATCTTGTCATCTCTGTCCAAGTGAGTTTCATTTAAACACCATATATCATAATAAAATTCCTCAATTATACGAGATCTTAATAAAGAGTTTTCCTGTGTCCATCCATTAATATCCCAAACACCAACAGAACAAGTTGGAGGCTGGGTTTGTCTGTCCTTTGTGCGGTGAGGATTTGCTGGGTGCCATCCAATAGGGCCAGCACCAGCTGGCATATGGGGTGGTTGAGGACCTGGTGGATGCCCCATGGGACCTGGGGGTGGGGGGGCCCGGTGGGGGTCTCTGCCTTCCTTGGTCATAGTATGGACGTGGACCACGCCAGTCATCCCTGATGAGCATTCTACCATTACCTGCCAAGCGATCACGACCATATGGAGTTTCATCAATCAGCATTTGACAGTTAATTTCTAGAAGTCTTTCTATATGGGATTTGGAGCTTCTCATAAAGACCTTGTTGTATTTCTGTGTGTCTTTCAACATACCTTTCTTTTTCAGTGATTTTACTTTGTTGGTCTCAGTATCCACTTCTAGGCCACAAGTCATGGTGCAGTTGGTTAGATCACCAGCTTATTAGCACCAGTTCCTCTGTGGTGATCCAAAGGTCGTGGGTTCGAACCCCGGCCGTGCCGGGATTGAACTCATGATACAATTTCCCACATGAGCTGAGGCCCGTGCCTAAAGGGTTAACCCGTTGTCCTTGTAAATCTGTGACTGGGTGGGTTGTCATGTCAAGGACCTGCGACATGACAATTCAGTGAGGCAGCACTATATCTGTTACAAGTAGGTCTCATCACGAAATGACTGAAATAATGTTGAAAGTGATGTAAAACCCCAAACAAACAAACAAACAAATATCCACTTCTATTTTCACTAATCCAGGGCAATTTTGTTGCCTGGATTCCAGTCTAGTAGCCTGTGTTATGGGGATGTCAGGCTCCTTTAAAACCTGGTGAACAATGGCTTTGGCCTCAGAAATCATATCCTTATTACATGACGTTGGCAAGCCAGTTGCAACAAGGGGCACTTTTGGATCATACTCCACATTTAATTGATCTTCAAGTTTTTTTCAGTTTTGTTGAAACGTTCTACCAGAATGCCCTCTTCTTGGTCCACCTGGGAATGTGTTACTTTTTCCTTTTCTAATTTGGACAGTCTCTGGTCAATATCTTCAATATGTTCATGCATTGATGTAAAATCAGCCCTAAGACCTCTCATGGTCTGATTGATTCCTTTAATAACAACATCAAAGTCTCCTTGTAACATTACAGGTGAATCAGCTGTTTTACCTTGTGTGTTGTTTTGGTCAGCCTTGTCATGGCTGGCTGGATTCCTGCCACTGCCAGACATGCTACCTATCTTTTTTGGAGGCATGGTTTTTACATTAAATATCCAATAAAATCACGGAATATTGTGATCCCAGTAATCCTTGATCACTTAGCTTGTCATTTTCCTGGTATTATTTGCAAAGTAATGTTTAAAATCCACAAATTATGGTGAATAATACAATTTGTATACAGGCTGTCTATATGTAGGTCATGTCTTAATCCACCATGTTAGTGGAAGGGACGATAAGGTCCAGTGTGAAGTTAGAGCATAGGATTCTAGTATGACGCTTGAGGCTTAAAAGCTCTTCTATGTAAGGTGGCACCTTACCGTTTAAAGCTTTCCAGACGGTAAGTAATATTTTAAATTGAATTCGAGCCCAAACAGGCAACCAGTGTAATTATCTGAGTTTGTCACTGATATGATCAAATATGCTTTACTTCTCTTCAGCTTAGATAGTTCATGTAAACTCCAATTATGAACTGACCAATACTAGAAATAAATAGATTAAATAAAAATAAGCTGACGTGTGCCGTGTCCAAAAGTAAACGCTTATATAGCACCAATACCAAGCAAAGCCCGTTCATTGTGCTCGGCCCCATAGTATCAGTTCTCAAGTTAGACTTGAAAACCGATACCGTAGGGCTCCTCGTAATGTCATTAGGGATGTCATTCCACTGTTTGGGTGCAACCACAGAAAAAGCTCTATCGCCCACAGTTTTCATATTAGTGACAGGAACGTTTAAGTCCAGTGAGGAGTTAGAGCGGGGCATTCTAATGTGACGTTTGAGGGTCAATAACTCCTCTATGTCAGGAGGCGCTTTTCCATTTAATGCCTTCCAGGTTGTGAGCATTATTTTAAATTGAATTCTGGCTTTAATCGGAAACCAGTAGAGTTCTTTTAGTTTTTCGCTGATATGGTCGAATTTCCTGAATTACCCCACCACTCTGGCAGCAGAGTTTGTAGTTTCTGGAGTGTCTAATGATCGTCTAATTGCCGATATATTCCTAATGTGATAATATACTTCTTTACATATATTCCTAATTTGAGTCTTCACGTCAAGGTTTTGATCAGAATTTACCTCAAGGTTCTTGAGACAGCATTAATTGGAGTTCATAATGATATACTCAGATCCCTTGACAATAGGAGCCTAGGGACTCAGTCATGTTAGTTCTTTTAAACCTGTCCGCTGCATTTGATACTATTGACCATGGCATATTAATCAACAGGTTACAAAACTGGTTTGGTGTTACTGGTACCGCCCTTATGTGGATAAAGTCATACTTTTCTGACAGGAGGCAATCCGTCAGAGTAAAAAATGTCAGATCATCTACTGTGGTGATTGAGCCTGATGTCGCTCAGATTCTGTTTTGGGTCCAATTCTCTTTTCTCTCTACATGTCACCACTAGCTGACATTCTGGATGAGTTTGGAATATTGCATCACGTATATGCTGATGATACCCATATCTACATCCCTGTAAATCATAAGCTTGATGGCTATGGTATATCTAAACAAAAAATGGAGAAGTGTATATCTAAAATTAAGGCTTTCTTAATCTAATAAAATGAAGCTAAACGATGATAAAACTGAGTTATTGATTTGTACTCACAGAAGATCTAGAGTAAGGTCTGAGGATTGGGTCAACATATATATCGGAGTATATCATTATAACCCCCAATTAATGCTGTCTCAGTGCTGTGTCCCTCCTAGTATGCAGACTGAATTTGGTTGTAAGGCCATCTCTTACTAAATGGTGAACGAGCTGTGTCGCCACAGCCCTTTCAGTAAGAGATGTCAGGGAGATTGGATACTGGGCGATAATTGGACTTAAGAGGCTCTGCCTGTAAAAACCTGCAAAATCTGCAAAATGTGGTGAAGGGTGTTCTCACAGATCAAGACAAGGCATATGTCATTTGAAAGGGTAGGGTCTAACTAAGATTTTTGCCAAGGGATTTTTTTCAGAAATTGATGGTTGCCATGGTAACATCATTTAAACACCCCAAAGTTCCCCTTTTTAACAAAAAACACACATTTGAAAAATAAAAATCCCTAAATTCTGCAATATTTGCATCAAAATATTTCTTAATGAAATTGTATTGATCTATGATGCATGTATTTATAATATAGGACCAGTCTTTAGATTTTCATATTTGACCTTTACTTGACCCTTGACCTCATTAAATCCATACAGTGGTGTCCCCTGGTGGCCATGTTCGGAACTAGAACCAAAATGTGAAAAACAAGGCAAGTTTATGGACATTTTTCTCCCAAGGCCAGCCAGATCCAGAAGTCTCACTATTATGGCAATATAGAGCAACACCTATATTACCAACATCAACAATAAAATTCGCGGGAACTTTAAAAAAAAAATTTTTAAACCCCGAGGAAAAAATGAAAAATCAAATTTGTCATTTTTGATATTCAATAAACAATCCAAGTAAAACAGGCTCACAAGACACCCGAATCACATGTGAAATGAACATAATCTCGCACAATCACACCTGAGGGGCTTTAGTCGATGTTGGTAAAACAAAACATATTCAAGGTCAAAGGTCAAAGTCAAGGTCATGCATCAAATGTTTGGCATTTTTCTCATTTTTACTGATTTTTGTGAATAATGAACAAATATTATGAAACAAAAACATATACAATTTAATGAGATGTTTGATTTAATCAAGTTAGATTGGTTATAACAGATCTGTAAAATATTTCTGTATAGATTTTAAACTTAAATAACATGTTTTTTTTCAAATTATTGTCCAAGGTCGTTGGCGCAAATCTGCACAAGGTCATCTGTTTTTCAAAAATAGCATTTTCATCAAAATTTGACATATTCGACCTCCATGATCTCAGTGACAAATAATGTGAATATACTAGCTAACTGGTGAACATTATTCAACACAACCTCCTCTTCAATGTCCGATTCCCAAACCATTTGCTATTAACTATGTTGCTATGGTAACCAGGTAATCAAAATACCTTGTCCTCAATTCAGTCCAATTTTTCGAATTTTGATGATTTTTGCAATGTTTTGCATTGCAATTACTCATTATAATGACATTGATTGAACAAACTATGTTATCTATAATGGTACACATAGGTTATGCCCTTATTTTACATACAGAACATATTTTAGATCAAATGTGTTGCTATGGTAACCAGGTGATGCAATTACCTTGTCACTCACTCAGACTGAATTCACCGATTTTGATGATTTTTGTGATATTCAGCAATCTTTTTCTGAATGAAAAACAACTTGAATGGACCATTTATATAGTCCCATGTGATAAACACAGTCCATACCTTTATGTTTCCCACATTGAAAAGTTCAGATCATATGTATTGCTATGGTAACTAGGTGATAAAGATAGCCAGTCCCTGATTCTGACTGACATCACCGATTTTGATGATTTTTGCGATATTGAGCATTTTTATTCTTAATGAAAAACAACTTGAATGTGTCATTTATATAGTCTGTTTTGATAAACATGGTCCATAACTTTATGTTACCCAAATAGAAAAGTTCAGATCAAATGCATTGCTATGGTAACCAGGTGATAAAAATACCTTGTCCCTCACTCAGACTAAATTTACTGATTTGATGATATTGGGCGATATTCAATATTGTTTTTCTAAATGATAACCAAGTTGAGTATACCAATTTTATAGTTTTTTGTAATAAACATGGCCCATACTTTAATATTCCACACATAGAATGTTTGAGATAAAATGAATTGCATGGGTTGCTATGGTAACCAGGTGATGAAATTACTTTGTCCCTCACTCAGACTAAATATACTGATTTATGACAATTTTCAGCTATATTCAATATTGTTATCCTAAATATAAATCTTTGTAATTGTTGACAGAATGTACCATACTTACTCGTGTATAGGACGAGGTTTTTGTTCAAAATCCCTTAGTTAATGTTTGTGGGGTCGTCTTATACACGAGAGCAACCTGTGGACGAGGATTTATGCCCAAAAATTAGGGCACTACTAGTTTTCGTAGTGCCGTAACTTCATTACGAACATTCTTATTTTCGAAATAACGAATATCGGACATAGCGGATCGATTTAACAGTCTTATACTCAAGTATTTATGGTAAAACGTGAATACGATGTTCATATTTTCGAAATAATGAATATCAGACGTAGCCGATTGATTTTAATTGCGTTTTAAATGATAAATATAGGTATTTACCCAATATTATTGGTCTATTATTTCGAAACGCTTTGTTTTGACTTTGTTCTCACTGATTCCAATTATCAGATTACCAATGAGAACACCCTTCGCCACATTTTGCAGGTTTTTACAGGCAGAGCCTCTTAATGTGACCCAGACCTATTTTTTAAGTAAAGGTGTGATAAGAGCTATCTTCATGCATAGGGGCATATGAGCATTTATTCATGAGAGCAGTAATAAATGGAAGTAATTCATCCATGAAGTCATGTAACATCCATGTCGGTATTAGAGCCATCCCACATAAATTGTTGGCAGCCTTCTTAATAAGAAGACGAACTTGTGCTGGTGTGAGAGGTGTAAAGCTGCATAGTACAGGTGGGTCAACCAGAACACAGAGGCCAGCATGGTTAGTGGCGCCACCGGGTGACTCATTGATGTTAGATGTAAATGTAATAGCATCTTCATTGTGCGTAGTGCCATCTGGTGTTAGATTCCCATTTGCTGCATCTATGTCAGTTCTGATTTTTTGGACCTTTTCAAAAATGAACCTGTTAAATTCCTCGGCAAATTTAGACGGATCATCACATACTGGCAAGGGGGTAGCCTTGATATTGCACATAAGGTCATCAATAGTTTTAAATATTTGTTTAGGATTATTTTTATTTTCCTCAATTAATCTTAAATTGTAATTTGATTGGGCAGCCTGTGACCGGGTGGGTTGTCATGTCACAGACCTACGACATGACAATTCAGTGAGGCAGTATTATATCTGTTACAAGTAGGTCTCATCATGAAATGACTGACTCCTCTCTTGCTGGGTAGTCACACTGCGTAGGCTGTGAGTGCCCATGAGACAAATGTGCAGCGGCCAACATATCAAACCAAATCAAATCAGATGCCCACCGGTGAGGCAAAATTGTACACCGGTGTTTGACTGTCACTTTTGACTATCAATTATATCAATAATCAGCAGGTGAATCAGTGGCTTTTTTATGCTGACTTAATGACCAAGATATGGACTGGTGCCAGCCTTTTGCTATAAGTAATAGGCTTGTGTAATGTAAAATGTGTCATACAAAGC
This sequence comes from Amphiduros pacificus, assembly GCA_949316495.1. Taxonomy (NCBI): domain Eukaryota; kingdom Metazoa; phylum Annelida; class Polychaeta; order Phyllodocida; family Hesionidae; genus Amphiduros; species Amphiduros pacificus. The sequence goes on from OX439001.1 coordinate 28,933,338, forward strand.
AGGGGCGGATCCAGGATTTCTTACCCGGGGGGCTCAAATGTGCTAAAGTAAGGGGCTCCAGTCCCATGAAGTAAGGGGCTCCAGTTCCCAAAAGCCCCTAGCTACAGACCCCGTGGCTTCAGCCCCCAAAACCCCCTCCTGGATCCGCCATTGCAAAGCGCCTAACTTTGTACAGATATAACACATACCTGTAGTTTAACTGAAAGTAAGTTTCAAATATGATGGATCCGATATCATTACATGTCAGGCCCTTGAGAAATTTTGAGGCATTTTTCAAGCAACGTTCAGCTACCATGTGTTTACCTTCAATGTTTTATAAAATCATAGTAGTCACGGGCAGTCATCAGTAGAAATGACAGACAAAGGCCTTCAACGGTTTTACTGTGTGGGATACATCTACAAATGAATACATGACTGAATGTGGACCTTTGTATGCTATTTTTATAAAATATCACCAGTGACCTTGAAGTGACCTTTATTAGACTTTAAAAATGAAAATCGTATTTCCATGGAATTTAATATAAATGTTCAATCTTCTGCATCTTTCAAAAATGAGCTCATAGAGTCTTTATTCATCCAAATCCGTTCACAATTAACAATATAAGAGCATCTTTTTTATTTTGGACCAATCTGCAAGGAAATTAGAGCAAATTTTGATATACTGAGCTATTTTAAAACAATATCTATAATAAATACTTATTGGTGATTAATTTATGAAAGTACATATTATACCCCATAGAAAAAAACTTTATTGCAGAAAATAAACTAAAAATAAAGTCCGTCAATTTCGAGATTTATTTGCAAGCTAAATTTGGTAAAAATAGCTTGAATATAGTAGGTGTACAAGTACAAAAGATGAAAATTTACACACTTTGTCATGTGGTTATTTTGACCATCATCTAAGGGGATTAAGATATAAAGTTTAATTTCATAAAATAACCCCCATTGAGATGCTCTATATAGTCTTAATAGTACATCACAAAAGTATAATAAATTCTCATAGTATTAGAAATTGTGCTGAATTTGTGAAAGAAAAAAATCAGGAGATGGGAAATATATTAAATGTACGCACAAATGGAGTATACTTCATTGTATAGCTGATATCTATCTGTCAATTTTCATATATTTAATTTTAATCTACGATAAGAGGAAGATGCTAAAATCATCTCTTGAATATGTATATAAATTGGAGAATGTGTTCTATTTTTGGCTCCGTGTATGCGGGATATAAGTGATGCCATGTACCCAATACAACAGGAAGATTTGTACTACCCATTTCGTGTTCAATGTCTCCCATTTGGGGTATGTTTCAATGATACGTGGGCACATCACTGTGATACAAAGAGGCTCCCTAAAATCAACCAAAATACACTGACCATGATTATTTGTGTTTGTGCGGTACTTTTATGATCACTGTTGTGGTTTGTAACTTGAAGGGTGTAAAGCCTCTGCAAGCCAAATCACGTCAGGGTGCCAATCTAGAAGTACCCCATTGCCAGAAAATATTTACTTAGCAGGTGCTTGCTTTTGGTCACTGGTCAGCTGAGCAAAATGTGGCGACAAAGTGTTCAATTCATCTACTTTCAAACAGCACAGAAATTTGTGTTAGGGAAATAAGATGGATAATAGCATTTGATCACAAATTTTAGGGTATGAATATTTATATTAAGTGGTAAAAAAAAGCTTGAAAATCTTATTTCATGGAAGCTTTCACAGCTTGGCTATTGCTATAACAATTGCCACGCCAATGCTTATTGATGTTATCAGGTCAATATTGATATCTTGTTTCTGGAGATGATGGCTGTAGCTTGTCCAAATAAATGGCTCTGTGTTAATGACCATATTTGCAAACACTGAATTCCACCTTTAATTGATAGTGAGTATGTTGATATTTATATTTCTCACCGTGCCACGCCCAAACTACCCATGTTTTGGACATCACTTTCCGTCAACTGTTCTATTGTCTGTACTATACCTGGATCCAAAGCTTTGAAGATTGAAGACTGATGTAGTGAACAGAAACTCAATCAAAAGACTGACTTTTTTGCAAAACAATCCTTCCAAATAAGCTCTTGTATGCCTTATGTAGTAAAAAAAATAAGTCCAGCTCATTACATACCAATGTATACACTACATGCTCACAACCTGAAACACGTGGAACATCACTGGAGTTAAGCTTCAAATGGATATAAATTGGGAAGATTACATCAACAAAATAGTTAACAATACAAATAAAGGGCTTGATAGAAGAAGAAATATTAGTTTGTTCACATGAAATGCAAAAGAAACAAACTATTTAAAAAAATTCAAATTATGGCCCGATCTTCACTTGATATGCTTTAAGAGCTGCTGTGTTCAAGTAATTTCAAGTCATATTTGTAACTTTAAATTGATAGAGAGAAACCCGCACTGTCTCTTTAATCCTCGAATCAACACCGGAAAACAATATTGGCGAACAATAGCCGAGAGAAGATGGATGAGGGCTAGATTTATTGTAGAAAGCCATAGATTGAGAAATAGCTCTTCATCTGAAAAGGCAACATCTTGCCTAAATGTACAACAATGAAAACAACATTGTGCGTTAATAAATAAAAAAAGTGTACATTTGTGACAAAATTCATCTAAAAATCATTTTGGGCCACATATTTGTGCTGTTGATAACGATTAATTTTAGATTGTCAATAACGAAGTTACAAGTTCCATGTTTTGTATGATTCCTCTGATATTAAGACTAAGACTAGCTAGAAGTTAGGAGATAAAATAAAATAAAGAAATGTAGGCAGTGGTGACCAGTGTGATCCCTCGACCCTGAGCCGTGTTTGGGTGGAGGTTGATCTGGGTGGAGGTTGATCTGGGTGGAGGTTGATCTGGGTGGAGGTTGATCTGGGTGGAGGTTGATCTGGGTGGAGGTTGATCTGGGTGGAGGTTGATCTGGGTGGAGGTTGATCTGGGTGGAGGTTGATCTGGGTGGAGGTTGATCTGGGTGGAGGTTGATCTGGGTGGAGGTTGATCTGGGTGGAGGTTGGTCTGGGTGGAGGTTGATCTGGGTGGAGGTTAATCTGGGTGGAGGTTGGTCTGGGTGGAGGTTGATCTGGGAGGTTGGTCTGGGTGGAGGTTGGTCTGGGTGGAGGTTGATCTGGGTGGAGGTTGGTCTGGGTGGAGGTTGATCTGGGTGGAGGTTGGTCTGGGTGGAGGTTGGAAGATGCGTCATCGGACATATGTAGTCCAGTTACGTGCTGAGTGCAGAAAATTGCTTCAGCTGCTTTTCCTCCCCGAAAGTCAGATCAGTTTTGAACCATTTACCATGTTGGATCTGATTATATACTGGTAATAAACCGAATTATAAATCAAACGTGAGGATCCGCAAACTGATATGGTATTATACAAGCTATTTTTGTCAATTAATAGTATTACCCTCTATTTTGCTCGATAGGTTACGCACGACTGTATGACAGAACATGCATAAACATGAGCTGTCTGCAAACCAAATGATAAAAATAGGTTTGACCTCAGCCATGTGCCTATATATAGCATTACTATATATAAACTAAGGGCATGAAAGCTCTTGCACCACACCTTTGTCAATCTGATGTTTAAAATAAAATTTAAAATACTTATTTATATCTTAAAATTTATAGGATATTATCCATTCAATGATAAGATAGCAAAGCATATTTTAAAAGTGAAAAATTACCTTATGCCCTTTAAAAATATTTCTTTGATGGAGTTGAAAATTGTGTTCCAAGAGAAATAAGAAAAAAACAGTGATTCAGTGGTGGAACACCCTATAAATAATATCATTCCCTAGAAAACTTACAAATTTTGCACCCCCTGTTGTTTAATTGCTTATAATATTTGCAAAGAAATACAAGGCATTGTCACACCCCACTGAGCACAGGATTACAGTATTGCATGGGACACTATTGATTTCCACCATTCCCTTTATTGGATCACAGGCTTTTTGGATTTTTGTGCAAGTTATCTCAGATTTGGGCAGATTACTTAAGGTAAGGCTAGGTAAAGTTTTGAAACACTGAATTTAAGGATTGGATGGCACAGGTCAGAAATATCCACACCTCAAGGTCATAAATGTAAAATTGATATCTTTATACAGGAATAAAAATGATCTCATCCAAGGTTGTGATTTTAGCTTTCATCCCTTTAGTTGTATATGAGTAAAGAGAGAATTGACATTGCATTGATCACACAATTTCAACACTATCTTAGCTTTACAGATTCCCTGTGCTGTGTCCCACACATCCGAAATGCATAAGAAGGCTTTTAGTTTTGTATCTCAATTATGCTGACAATTTTGAAAAAATTGACAATTGATCATTTACAAAATAATTATTAACAAATTTGACAAATTTGAAGAAATTTGAAGAAATTTGAAGAAATTTGAAGAAATTTGAAGAAATTTGACAAATTTGAAGAAATTTGACAAATTTGAAAAAATTTGACAAATTTGAAAAAATTTGACAAATTTGAAAAAATTTGACAAATTTGAAGAAATTTGAAGAAATTTGACAAAGTTGAAGAAATTTGAGAAATTTGAGAAATTTGAAGAAATTTGAAGAAATTTGAAGAAATTTGACAAATTTGACAAATTTGACAAATTTGAAGAAAATTCGAAGAAAATTTGAAGAAAATTTGAAGAAAATTTGAAGAAAATTTGAAGAAAATTTGAAGAAATTTGACAAATTTGAAGAAATTTGACAAATTTGAAGAAATTTGACAAATTTGAAGAAATTTGACAAATTTGAAGAAATTTGAAGAAATTTGAAGAAATTTGACAAATTTGAAGAAATTTGACAAATTTGAAGAAATTTGACAAATTTGAAGAAATTTGACAAATTTGAAGAAATTTGACAAATTTGAAGAAATTTGACAAATTTGAAGAAATTTGACAAATTTGAAGAAATTTGACAAATTTGAAGAAATTTGACAAATTTGAAGAAATTTGACAAATTTGAAGAAATTTGACAAATTTGAAGAAATTTGACAAATTTGAAGAAATTTGACAAATTTGAAGAAATTTGACAAATTTGAAGAAATTTGACAAATTTGAAGAAATTTGACAAATTTGAAGAAATTTGACAAATTTGAAGAAATTTGACAAATTTGAAGAAATTTGACAAATTTAAAGAAATTTGACAAATTTAAAGAAATTTGACAAATTTAAAGAATTTTGACAAATTTAAAGAATTTTGACAAATTTAAAGAATTTTGACAAATTTAAAGAATTTTGACAAATTTAAAGAATTTTGAACAAAATTGAGAATTTTGAACAAAATTGACAATTGACAATTTGAAGAAATTTGACAAATTTGACAAATTTGACAAATTCGACAAATTTGACAAATTTGAAGAAATTTGACAAATTTGAAGAAATTTGACAAATTTGAAGAAATTTGACAAATTTGAAGAAATTTGACAAATTTGAAGAAATTTGACAAATTTGAAGAAATTTGACAAATTTGAAGAAATTTGACAAATTTGAAGAAATTTGACAAATTTGAAGAAATTTGACAAATTTGAAGAAATTTGACAAATTTGAAGAAATTTGACAAATTTGAAGAAATTTGACAAATTTGAAGAAATTTGACAAATTTGAAGAAATTTGACAAATTTGAAGAAATTTGACAAATTTGAAGAAATTTGACAAATTTGAAGAAATTTGACAAATTTGAAGAAATTTGACAAATTTGAAGAAATTTGACAAATTTGAAGAAATTTGACAAATTTGAAGAAATTTGACAAATTTGAAGAAATTTGACAAATTTGAAGAAATTTGACAAATTTGAAGAAATTTGACAAATTTGAAGAAATTTGACAAATTTAAAGAAATTTGACAAATTTAAAGAATTTTGACAAATTTAAAGAATTTTGACAAATTTAAAGAATTTTGACAAATTTAAAGAATTTTGACAAATTTAAAGAATTTTGACAAATTTAAAGAATTTTGACAAATTTAAAGAATTTTGAACAAAATTGAGAATTTTGAACAAAATTTTTTTTGGATCATTTTTTTTCATGAAATTTGGTAATTGTAATTTCCAAATTGACAATTTTTTTTCCAAATTGACAATTTTTTTTCCAAATTGACAATTTTTTTTCCAAATTGACAATTTTTTTTCCAAATTGACAATTTTTTTTCCAAATTGACAATTTTTTTTCCAAATTGACAATTTTTTCTCTATATTGACAATTTTTTTTCTAAATTGACAATTTTTTTTTCTAAATTGACAATTTTTTTCAAATTTGATATAAGATGAATTTGAAAATAAATGATTAAAATATGAAAGTCTGTATGAAAGAGAAAAATGGCTTTTTAAAAAATCATGATGTTGTATGAAAGTGTGTATGAAACACAAATTCTGCTCTGAAAAAAGATGAATTTGAGAATAAATAATTAAAATGTAGTTGTATGAAATGTATACCTAGTGGTATGAAAGTATGTATGGAACACAAAATAAGTTTGCCAAACAATAGAGCTAACGACCATAGGATTCGCGCAACCATAGGTTTGGCTGATAAATATGAAATTGTCTTTTGAACACACAACAAATGAAACCTTGTATTTTTTACAGAAAAATGCACCCAGTGACCTCGCCTACGTAACAATGTGCACGTGCGGAAGAAGCAGTTTGTTACTAAAACATAAATATGACCCTACTTTGTCAGTTCTTGGCCGATTTACATCATTGACAACTCAAAATTGAGCTATTGAGCTCTTCACATCAAATATCGAAGTCAAATGATCAAAATATTAATTTTCATCTTTTGGCACAGAAGAGATGTCAGTGCGCGAAGGCTAAGATCGTATGCGCAAACACCTGACTCTGGCTTGAAATCTTGTAAGAATTTTACATACGACCATTGATTTATAAGATTAAGCAATGTCAATTGTTATTGGTGGGTATACCCCATTATAGCCCCGGGGGGGGGGTACTCTCATAGTCAGCGTTACCGGGGAAGCTGGGCTAAATAGGGTCCTTTTCGCTGATATTTTCCCTAAAACAGGTTAAGATATTTTATCATTTTCCCTAAAACAGGGTACTGTTTTTCAAATTTCTCCCTAAAACAGGGATCACAATCCCCCTTTCCAAATCTCCCCCTTCTGCATCATCCCTAAATGAGGGTATAAAAAATTCGGCTAGTCCAGAATCAGGGTACCAATAATGATAGAATATTTCCCTAAATCAGGCTCCGGGGGTTTTCAGTTCCATCCGGGTTAAGATATTTTATCATTTTCCCTAAAACAGGGTACTGTTTTTTCAAATTTCTCCCTAAAATAGGGATCACAATCCCCTTTTCCAAATCTCCTCCTTCTGCATCATCCCTAAATGAGGGTATAAAAAATTCAGCTAGTCCTAAATCAGGGTACCAAATTTCAGCTAGTCCTAAATCAGGGTACCAATAATGATAGAATATTTCCCTAATTCAGGCTCTGGGGTTTTCAGTTCCATCCCAGCCTCCGCGGGTTAAAATCATGAGAGTATCCCCCCCCCCCCCCCCCGGGATTATAGCACACAAATAAATTACTGAATGTGCTCAGTTGAATAATATAATGATTGACAAAGACCAAAATGTGCGAAATTGACGCTTGTTAGCCCTAATAGAAATCAGTTCTAATAAATGTTTTATGAGAAAAGGATACATCTTGTGAGTTTATCTTGTGAGGACACACATATCATTTGTTGGGGGTCTTATATCCTGACATGTATTTCCCCACACAGCCTCAACAAAGAACCTGAATCAACGGTGAAATATGTTGTATGGGACAACAAAACTTAAACTTTGTCGCCACGACAATGTATTAAATCTTGTATGGGACGACATCACGTGGCGTCAGAGAACAGCAGCCACTTTTATATATGCTGTTATATTTTCACTATTAATCTTGTCACCATGGGTAGGGTGAAGGTAGAGTAACTGGGAAGGGATGCTAATGATAGTCATGTACCTAAATAAATGGGCCCTGCGCTTTGCAGTGTCGTAAGAACCATGGAAGTGTTCAGGTGGTTTTATTGAACATAGCTTCCAATTTGTAATATATGCTAACCAACTGCGCCACGGCCCGGGGCCCTTGAAAAGGCAGTCATGACCAAGATGACATATTGCATGTCATCTTGGTGTTGATTTAAAAAAAACTAAGCAAAATTCCAAGGCAAAATTCAAGGGCAAAAACGCAACACATTCAAAATCGTTGTTAAAATCCAAGAAAATCCTTTTACTCTACAACGCATTCACAAATCACTTCTTATACAAAAGCGCTATCTGACGGTGTCAATAAAAATAACGTGTCAAAAACATGGGCGACATGGACCGATAATCGGTGTATGCTCAATAGACTTCTAGCTTAATCATGTCAAAACCTCGAACATTCAGCCAAGGGTACCTGGTCAAAACAACCGCGATATCAAGTGGACCGCGGTATTGAACTGCCACATTTAACCGCGGTCAACATGCTGAATTTGGATATTTTATCAATGTAACTTATCTGCAAGTGTCAGTTGCCAATCTTAATATTGATAAGCTACTTTCCGCCGTAATTAGACCTCATGTTCGGCATATAATTCTGTGAATATTCTCACTTTTCACCCAGGCCCGTCAAGTTTGGCGGCCATTTAATCTTCCAAAACGTAAATAAAATGCATTTCTAAGCAAAGTTAAGGCTCAAATATTCTCCAATTTACAATTGTAGATAATGTACATTGATAAATTGCGCAGATTGAGCAGCTTGACCGCGGTTCACTGTGACAGTTCAATACAGCTTGAAACTCTTACGTCACATATGAACTGCGCATGCCCCGCCATATTGAAGTCACATCGCACATGGTGAAAACAAATCCCTGTCAGCTATTGAAATAGTACAGTCAAATTGAACCCCAATATGAAGATTTCATCTTTAAAGTTATTATCTTTTTAATACTTTCTACGTTTGAAAAAAATAATTCAATTCTCCATATTTCCTATGTTTGCAAATAACAATTCAATTCTTTATGTTCTGATGTGCGTATCGCTCAAATAGAAGCCCAATATGAAGATTTCACACATGGTTTCTGTATAAAGTCATTATTCTTTATATTTTCCATGTTTGCAAAAAACAACTCAATTCTATATGTTCTGATGTGCATGTCGCTCAAATAAAAGACCAATATGAAGATTTCATCTATGTTTTCTGTATTAAGTCATTAAATTTCTACGTTTGAAAAAAAATCCTTGGAAAGGGCTAGTTATTTAGGGAATGGATTCCATGACTGATCAAAGGGTATTTTGACATTGGTGTGAAAAACGCCAAAATGCCAATTATCAGCATTCACAGTATTGCTCTTCAAAATCCTTGTGTTCAAAGTCAAACCTGTGATCAAAGAGCATTCCGTCATTGTTTCCATAGCTTTGAGTCATGTCTTCCCTTTATGAGAGAAATGCTTTCACACGCATAAGATATTTTCACACAAGTATGATATTTTTCACTTTATTGACAATATTAAGTATACATCACTGATCATAATTAGTTGTTACAATACTTGGACTCATATTACATAAAATAACACAGGCTCTCTCATTGAGCTGTGTTGACTGGGAAGCTGCGGTAAGAAATACCAAAACCTTTAGTTTTAATGTAGGTGTTCCCTCATCCAAATGCCACACAGTTCTTTCACCACTTTTGTAACTTTTACTTGACATTGCTTGTTGCTTGCAGAATAGATAATAATACAAAGTAACAAGATTACAAGGAATTTATAATAAAAATATGAGCAATACTTGTTCCCATAGCAATTTTTTTTCTATTGGATACCAGATGAGCAAGTCTTTTTCCATTGGATATTCATGTTTAACTCTTGATTTGTATTTTTTTGTGGTAGAAATTAGAAAACTGATAAGGGCATTGTATGTATTTTAAAATATAGATATTATTGGGGAAAAAGTGTGCAAAAAGATGCATTTTTGGTGAAGATATGCCATAAAATATAAATCTTTTGTACAGAGATTGGTTTCACCTCCAAGATTTCACCATGGCGGCTATGTCTGATCATTATGACACCTGGTGGCCATCAGCGGAACTAATGGTGGGCGATAATATAAGTAAGCCTAGTGTGCTGTATACCGCGGTCCACTTGGAATCGCGGCTATTTTGACCATAATTCCAGCCAAGTCAAAACAAACGCAAGCGAAGAACCATTTAATGTTTGGTTCCATCAGTAACTGTTAGTAACTAATGAAAATGCAAATATTCAGATTTCTTTTTGTTAAAATAAACTTATTTGTGCCTCCGATTTTCTTGGCATAACTGATTATTGTACATTGTTTATTTGCTGATAGTTAATAAATACAAAATATGACACCTATTTTTCGCCATTGGAGGGCAGAAGCAGAAGAGCTTTTTCATGTTTTTGCAATGTTCCTGGTATATTTTTAATATTTCTGGCAGTGGCAAAGAATTACTTACCTAGTTAGTCAACATTCAGTCCCCAGAGCTTGTGCCAATCTCAGATATCAGTATTAATTTCCACCTTGACCTGAACTGGGCATTTGATGCTTGTCACTCTGGTATACAGACCATTTATCAGAAAACCGAAAACAGTTTTGAAATCAGTGAGATAATACGAAGATAGTAGATAACTTTTGGAAGAAATGACGTCGAGATAAACAAAACTTAAGTGTCTTTGATGCGTAGTGAGGCAGTCACACCAGGCCAAGGCGACGAGTTGTTCATGTCACTTCTGTCAGATACTTTCTTTCACACCATTGTCTCCCAAAAGCATTTGAAGCTGGGACCAATTTTATGATCAAACAGCTTTTCTGTCATTGTTTTCCAGCTCAGGCTTTGAAGTGGGATTCTAAGTTTCATCCGAAAGCAATCATGAATTGCTATAGCACACTCTCGGCTTGATGCCAATTGGTTTTGCCGAGTAAACATACTGCCTTTCCAAACTCGTACGTCATACGCTGTCGGCCACTAGGTGTCGCCACACGTTCCGGTGAGTCAAATATTAACAATACTGAGGAGCACTCACTGATTTCCCATTTATTTCGACTAAAATTAAACAAACTTTTTTTTATCTGTATTAAAATTCCACGAGGAATCTAAATATGTTGGTTATGTATTGCTCTGTACAATATTAGTTATCATAAACGATCGTTAATCGGGACGGAGCTGACAGGAAGGCATGACACCTGAGAGCCTCCGAGCAATTTTAGATGACACAAAGGCTACAGACAATTCCCCTTCAAAGCTTGAGCTGGGAAACAATGACAAAAAAGGTCTTTGATCATAAAATTCAAATGATTTTGGATGACAATGTTGTGAAAGCGTATGATTGTCTGACTGAAGTGACATGACCAACTCGTCACCTTGACTTGGTGTGACTGCCTCACCACGCATCAAAGACACTTAAGTTTTGTTTATCTCAACGTCATTTCTTCCGAAAGTTATCTATTATCTTCGTATTATCTCACTGATTTCAAAACTGTTTTCGGTTTTCTGATAAATGGTGTAGTTTTTAAGATATCTTCAAAATAGTGATTTCTTGTTATCAGCTGTCAGTTACAGACCCACACGAAATTCGTAGCGCCACTTATGTGCGAGCGATAATTGGGGATTTTCGGGAAGGAGAATAGATGTAGATGTCATGTCCTATCTGACAGCAACATGTTAGAGAGCAGTCTCTCCCGATTAATGATCATTTCTGATATCAAATATTATGCAGAGCAATACAAGACCAACGTATTTATATTCCTCATGAAATTTTGATACAATTAAAAAAAGTTTGTTCAATTTCGAGGATTCTTGTCGAAATACATAGGAAATCAGTGAAAGCTCCACAGTACTGTTAATATTGGACTCACCGGAACGTGTGGAGCCCCCTAGTGGCCAACGGCGTGTGACGTATGAGATTAGAATGGCATTGAAACAAGTATAAAAACTAAAAAGAAATGCCGTCTGTCTCAAAAACACCATTCAAATGCAAAAAACGCATTATAATACGGCGTGGGAATGTAGAGTCAATTTATCCCTAAAAATGTGCTGCACTTTGCCAATTGCACTTGACTGTACTTGAGGCTTTAAAAACTTGACACTTTTCGTCACGTTTTAAATGCTATTTAAACACATCCTGAAACGGAAACATATTCTTAAATAAAACAAAATTTTTAAACCTGTTTACACGCTTTTTGCCCTTTACATAATATTGATTTGACTGATTCCATCCCTTATGAACCTTGATATGCTATTTGGGCTTTTCCATAGGGGGAGGGGATTGAAGCTCAGTCAAGACACTCATTGGCCCGTTTGGCACCAATATTAAAGTTTTATATAAGGAACCACTGAGTCATCAAGAAACCTCCTTGGTGACAGAAACAATCCCAAAGAGGCGTGTTGTTTACATTCGTAATTTTCAAACTTTCTTTTAAGATTGAATTGGAGAAGTTAAAATTAAATGTCCATGACATGAACACTTAAAAGCAATTGCCGGACAATTTGACGTCATACATAAACCCCAGACTTAAATAACAAGCCACACCCATATAAGGCAATGGGCAGTTATATAAACATTGATTCGCGCCTTATATGGAGGGTTCCATTTGTTGACCCATCCATTGATTCGCTTCTGGGAGGTTAAAAATACTTGCGAGCGTGCTGGGGAGATTTCCCCTCCCGGTATAAGTTCAGCGTGGGACTTAACCACTGGGGTAATTCGCCACTGGTATCACAACCTTTCACTCTTAGCCCGGCAAAGATGACCCTGCTCTCCACTGCTGGAGTCTACATTCTAGGAGCAGTCCTTCTGATAACTGCTTCTTCCTATGCATTCCCGACATCGTCTAACAGCATCGACTCTGCTATTGACTGGAAGGTGAGCACATAGAATTTGATTTTATAATAAAGTTCATATCATTCAAAACACAAGAGCCGGGGTGGCGTCCCCGGGCTGCGTCGTATGACGTGATATGACAATTTTTAAACCATGGAGTAATTACTCCATGTTTAAACCAAATATTTTGGACTTAAAATTGGTGTTTTGTTATACATACGCTTTGCAAATTTCGGAATAATAAATGGTGCACAATTAAGAAATTAATACTGGTTGGATTAAATTACAATAATCATTTATTTAGACGTTGACTTGCATAGTTATTTTACCATAAAACATTTACTGAGACATTTCTTAAAATACGAAGCTGAAAATATTACCCACTGTTCATTTTCAACCTGCTTATATATGGTCCAGAACTAGTCATGTATAATTAATCTATACAATTAAATGCATCTTAACACAGTAAATTTCCACTTGTTTGTAACGAGACATCACGTGACTGATTATGCTGAACACCGACCAAGGAATATAAGCGTATTATACAGGCAACTTCTCGTGTCTGAAATTCTGACAACAGAATAAAAATAAGAATATTTCAAAATTAACAGAACATAAAATAAACCAGAACTTGAAATGGAGTCTATGGATCTGGAACTTTATGAGTACTTTTGGATCAGAAAAATACGAAATTTGGAAACTTGTGTAGTACCTTTTGGAGACCTGTATACTTTCTTTATCATTTCCTTTATAATTATTCTTACTGTTAATTTCCTTTTTGATTTACTCAATTTCAAATTTAAAAAAAAAATCTCATAGGCCCCTCCCAATCTCTTCGACCATTGATTGAATATAGAGGAGTTGTACAATACAGTTCTGGTTCCGGTAAAATTGCACAGTTCCAGTGTGTTCAATGGGGAAAACCCCAACATGGAAATCGGCACTCGGCCTACAGCAAAATTGTATCAACGTATTGATTGTTGCCATAACTTATGATATTTTTTCATATCCCAAGCGCAAGCCCTACGTGGGACAGGAGTAAAGGTCACTAAAATCTTACAAAAGCTTACACAATAGAAGTTACAAATGTGCCTATCTCTACTTGGTGCTTTGTTTGTTCAGGGCTACCTTCACAAGTATGGCTATGACAAGGAGCGGGGCAATGCCCTTCAGCTGAGCGACGGCAGCCAACAACGGACAGCACTCATGAAATTTCAGAAAATGGCGGGAATCCCCCAAACGGGTAAAACACTAATCATTCTTATCAATGAACATTCTCAATGTAAACCGCTAAATTCTTATTTCAATAATGCAAATTATTTACAATTTGACTCACAATTAGAATGGTTTTTTTTTATAAACTTTTTCCAATCTGATTGATCACACTACATTTTGTTATGATATTGCAGGCGAGGTTGACGCGGCCACAAAGCGCATGATGGAACTGCCACGCTGTGGCGTCTCCGATGAAGACCACTCAGAAAGCCGCAAAAAACGCTTCTCTGCCTCAAGTACGTAGCATTAGATTTATCCAAAATAAAATCTTACATTTTAAAAAATAATTTGAAAGTTGAGCCCAAAACTGGAATCCGTGAACTTTCATTGAAATTGAATTAGAGAAAGCATCATAATTTATATATTAATGATTCATTATCAAATATAAACATTTTCAGGATATAAATGGGATAAAGATTATTTGACGTACCACATCAGCCAGTACACGGATGACCTTGCCCCGAGTGATGTTGACTTCCAGATAGAGAGGGCGCTGCAGGTGTGGGCCGATCACAGCCGTCTCAGCTTTTCTCGGGTCTACAGCAGCGATGCCGACATCAACATCGCATTCGCCTCCTACAGGCACGGGGACGGAAACGACTTTGACGGACCTTCTGGCGTCCTCGCTCACGCATTCCTCCCAACAACTGGAATTACCCATTTTGATGATAGCGAAACATGGACGATTGGGACTTACCAAGGTCTGTAATATTTATGCAAAATACCCCTTGTGTAGGCAAAATGAGCATTAATGAGGTGGAATAGTCAGAGAATCATGTATCAGTGACATATTTGTCTCTTTGCAGGAATCAACCTGTTCCTGGTGGCTGTTCACGAGTTCGGTCACGTGCTTGGTCTGTACCACTCAGATGTGACCGGAGCCATCATGGCGCCATTCTACTCGGGTTACATCCCCGACTTCTCTCTTCCCCAGGATGATATCAACGGCATACAACATCTCTATGGTAACGTATTATCCACAAAATAATCAGATTGTACATCAGCGCACTCAGGAACATTGCCTGTTTAAAGCTATCCCTGGACCTGCCTATGACCAACAACTAAATCTAAAATCTTGTTTCACCCAATACAGGGAGTAACCCAGGTAGCACCACAAAGTACCCTACTTCCAGTACTACCGCATCTGTTTCCAGTACTACCGCATCTGCTTCCAGTACTACCGCATCTGCTTCCGGCACTATCGCATCTGTTTCCAGTACTACCGCATCTGTTTCCAGTACTACCGCATCTGCTTCCAGTACTACCGCATCTGCTTCCAGCACAACCACGCCTCCAACTGGTGGCAACCAACCAAACTATTGTCAAGACGGTCAGTTTGATGTAATCACCCAGACTGACAACGGGAACACATATGGATTCCGGGGTGAATAATTCTTCTTGCTATATCACTTTTTGGATAATATATAAATACTATATATATTTTCTAAAAAATGAATATATATATATTTGACCAAGAACTAAATATTTAATTAAAAGTCACAAAAAATAAGATTGATGTGTTAAGTTATTTTTTGACGGCAGGAGCTCACTATTACATGCTGGATGCGTACGGCGTGGCTAAGGGTTACCCCCGGCTCATCACGGACGACTGGCCCGCCCTGCCCTCTCACCTGGACGCCGCCTTCTACCACCCACAGACCTGCGTGTGGAGGTACGCCGGCGGCTGGACTAAGACCTGCTACTTCGGGGAAACATTCTTCTTCAAGGTACACCTTTCTTTGGAAACTACATTTTGTTAAGGTTAAATTTAGGTAGATTTATGGACATATGTGAGTCACATAATTATATCTTATCTCATTCGCTTCATTGAGCACGTTGTTTTTTCTTCAATAATTGTCATTTGGTATAATTCCAAACTACAGCAATATCATTACTTTGAGTTAGATGAGTTAGATGCGGTGACTGCAAACTGCCGTCCCTTAAAGTACGACTTACAAATGGCTGCATTACAATACATAATACACTCTAATCCCCTCTAAAAACACATTCTAAACACTATAGCCTGCTTAGATATCTGGTACATAGATTTACTCTGTTCTGGCTCTAAGCACATTAGGATCAGTGTATTGATGGATTGGTCACACTTAATTGACTTTCATCCGTTCATCCATTAAAAGCGCTACATGTATTGGATTTGCTCTATGTTTCAGGGAGATCGTGTGTACGTGTTCAATGATCAGCGGCACCAGAAGGACCTCTTGATATCTGAACAGTTCCCTGGACTCCCTAATAACATAGACAGCGCCTTCCAATGGAGCGGCAACCGAGTATTCTACATCACCAAAGGTACGTCGCTATAATTATCGCACTATTGAGTGTCTGCAATATATGGGTGTATATCACTGTATATCACTAACATTTTGAAAGTAAATTGCATAAGTAAAATCATATCGCGCATATTATTGAACTCACACGTTGTTTTTTTTAGGAAATGATTATTACCGCTTAGCGTCTCGTGACTGGCGCAATCCAGACAGAGTTATATATGTAGACAATGGCTATCCACGCCCCCTAGCGGTGTGGTGGCAGTATTCTCATATCAGTCTCACACACGTAGATTCTGCCATCAGATATGCCAATGGCAAAACTTACTTCTTCCAAAATGACCAGTACTTCAGATTTAACGATAACGCTTTCAAGGTAAGCCTTTAAACCATACTTATTACAAAAGAAACATTCTCTCTATATAAAAAAAACAAATGAATAGAGCACACATGAATTTATTTGATGGTCCTATTTATTTAATGTTACAGATAGATGATGGTTATCCCAGAAATATTGCAAAGTGGTGGTATGGGTGCCCGTCAAACCTGGCCAATCTTCAGGAAGGACATCTAGCGGATGAACTTCCGGAACTCATGGTGCCAGAAGAGTTAATTCCCATCAGCAACGTACAGGATATCTATGACATACCTCAGAACTTCAATCTGGAGATGCCCAATGCCGCTGCATGTACTCATATACCAACACTGACAGTTCTATTCCTTGTCGCAATGCTTGGAGTAACATCAACTTCATGATTATCTTTTTTTTCATATATTTATTGATTTTAGTCATGAGTTTTGGAAAATGGTCGATACAACTTTTAACTATTAAACATTGTATCATTTTATTCTGATGCTGTAATAAGTCACAGGACAAGCCAATATTACAGAGTGGAACACTGATATGTATTTATACGCGGAAAAAGTCTGTGCACTGGTTCACTGGATGTAGGACCTTTTGTTATTTCAAAATGGTTTTGAAAGTTTTTGGAAGAGTTTTCTAAAGTTCTATATAACTCAATGTATAACGATAGATCATTCCAAATTTCGGGCATATATCTATCTCAAAGATGGTCCAAATAAACTGTAAAAATAGATTTTAACATGACGTGTTATTCTCCCCAATGGAAAACTTTTAAAGGAAAGTCTTTGGTATGAAACCAGTGTGAGATATTTAAAAAATGTGTGGGATATAAAAGCGAGTGCATTCACACGTGTTGTGTTCATTTGTGATACTGGTGGCCAAGATGTGAAAGCCCTAAAATATGGCTGTCGTAAGTTAGTCAAGTACAGGTACATTATAACTATCCTTATGGGGCTTGTCTGTACTTTTTAACAAACACAATTTCTTATAAGATTCATAAGATGTAAATATCCATTTTTTTTACATATCTTATTTACTTGGGCTGTTTAAGTCAGATGCAGGACATCTTTGACGAAACGTCATTGTGTAATATTTTCTATTTATTTCTAATGTAATTCCTGTAGATTGTATTTTGTGTAGGTGTTTATAATCTAAGGTTTTAAGATGCACAAAGTGATATAATGAAAAGAGCAATTGCTGGAAATATGTCCTAATTATATTCCAAGAATTTTAATCATAATAGAGCCGCATCAATTGTATGGATATGATTTTATAAATCATTTTTTAATATGTTCAAATATTCAGGGCAGTTATGGTCTTAAGAAATGACTTTACCAATAACAGAAGGTCATCTTATGCTAAAGATATGTTAGGCATATGCCTTAAATATAAACCTATATCTTATAAAGATGTGAAAATAAAGTACTTATGTATATGGAGCCATTTGATTGGCCGGCCAAATGTTTATAAACGGTTACATTATTCATTTTAGTGCATTTTGAAATATACTATTAGCCAATTTCTTATAAATATCTCCAATATCTCCTCGAAAAATATGTTACCGAAACAAAAACACTTAAAGCATTCATGAAACCTGGAAGGTTCCAGGCGATTTTACAGTGGATTAAGGTATCTGAAAACAACATATGATCTTAAAATTGACATACATACAGGCGAGCTATCTGAAATCCACAAAAGAACATCTGCCCTGAGAATTTTGATTTTTTGTGACCACCAAGAATTGGAAGATAACGCTCATCATGATGATAGTGCCTTTTCTTGGCTTTCTTTTGGTGGTAAAATGATTATAAACGGATGAATATTTATGAAGTTATAAATGAAGAAAAATCATTATATTTTATATTATGTATGTTTTCAAAAAAAAAGTTTAAAAAAATTCTATACAGCCCAGCTTTTAAGGTGGAATCCATGCAGCCTTCGATGTCTTCCCATTCAGTGGTGTGAAAAACCCAAAATGTCATCAAAGAGGGTCAAATCATAAATTTTACTGATACCAATTATCACTAAGCATTCACAGTTTTGCCATTCAAAGTCCTTGTGATTTAAGGCCAAACCAGTGATCAAAGGGTTTAATGTCAATTTTTCAATATCACAGCTTTTAAGTTAAGGGGGATTCCATGCAGCCTTTGAGCCATGTCTTCCCTTTTTGACAGAAAGGTTTTCACATGCATAAGATACTTTCAAATAAATAGTATACTTTTCCCACAAATGATATATCTTTCGCAACCACAAGATATTTATCACAACCATAAAATATTTGTCACAACCATGAGTTATTTCATTGATTCAAATAATATTAAAATAATCTTATGTTGTTCTGAAGTATACTCCTGGCAATAAATTGATAAATTGTACAAAACATCTCCACCCTGTTTCCCAAGCTGGACAGGTGCCCAACTGGTAACTCATTAGGTGTTTACTCGAGATCACAGACCAGCTAAACAAAGCTTCTTGACAAAGTGTTCAATTGCTGGTGTAGGTTCCAGCAGACAACTGATCAACTTTCAAGTGCCATAGAAAGTTGTTAACAGGGAATATTTTGGGTACTACTACATAAAAGTACTGTTTAGGGTATAAACATTCATGTTGTGTAAAGAAAATGTGTCTGAAGTCAGGTTTCATGAATGCTTTAAGATCACAACATTTTCATATTTCTGACTTCAAATTACCTTTTGAATATTTTTATTAATAAAAATCTGAAAAAATTGAAGAAAATATTAAGCTAATGGTGATAAATCTCTATTGAAACTATGCTTAATAAAACACTTTTGTTAATGTCACTTTTTCAATATCACAGTTATCAATACTGGAACTTGTTTGAAAACATTACATGTTTTTCCCTTAAGCCAACATACCTGACAAAAAGAGGAAAGTCTCAGGTAAGGGTACCAGCAGTAGAGATTAAAAATAAACTTGCGTCCTGCTGGGAACACTTGCTTGCTGAGACTAGTACTCAGATTAGTGGGGTGTTTGGTCACTTTCACATGTCAAAAATAGTGGGCAAATCACTGAACACATATCTGGCATTATTACTACACATGTTTTTTTTATCAAATTGTGGTTTTATTTGACAATTAAAATAATGATTGCAATATTTGAACTTATTTCAAATATAGAAATTCTAATTCTTTATTGTTAATAGTGTTTAAACAACTGTGAAACTTGAAAACTATTTTAGAGGCATTGACACCATTTCCAAGAGGTGATCTTTGCACATGCATTGTTGGCTGATCTCACTGGACAACAGAGAAATGCACATACAGGTGACATGTGACCTGTTGATTTCCATCCTGTCAGTGACTGATATGGTCAAATATTGACAACTCCACATTTTTAAGATCTTAAATATTATTTTGGAATATATAATACCAATCTGATTGAATATATTTAAGAATAAGCATTGTTTGCAGGTATGTTTTAAGGGTTGATGAATTGTAACAACACGCTGGACAGGTACAGTCCATGTTTATTTTTAAATGTGGATCCAGGCTAAATGTTGAGTGAGCAATCTTGCCATGAGAAAAGGGCAAAGCATATCACCAGACCTGTGAGACACATGATAGTTCTGAAACACTTGGAACTATTGCATTGCATTGCAATGGATATATATTCATAGATGCTCAAGGTTGGCCTCATGGTCAACTTACTCGAAGTTTAAAGTCTATGATAAAATCTTTAAATTGGATCCATGTTATAACTCTTTTTTTGTCTGAACTAAAATAAAATTGGAATATGAAGATTTCATATTTACTCAATAAGAACTCCAATATAAAGATTTCATCTTTTTTTTTTCTTGGTATCAAGTCATTTTTATTATTTTATATTCTTCTGCATTTGCAACAGACAAAACAATTTATGTTTTCTCAGTTACATATCACTCAAACATTAATGTACTCCCCAATATTAAGATTTCACCTTCACCATGAAAATAACACTTTTCCCAACCAGGATTCGAACCCTGGACCTTTAACATAGAAGACAGACATCTTACCCACTGAGCCATGTATCACCCTAAATGTTCCAATTCTATATGTTCTGATGTGCATGTTGCAAAAATAAAACTTCAAAACGAAGATTTCAGTTTCAGCATGAATAAAAAAAAAAGGAAAAAAAAATACTTGTTCCTGGCAGGAGTCGAACCCCAGTCCTTTAGCATGGGAGGCAGATGTCTTACCCACTGAGCCATTTTGAATAGTATGATTGGTTCTTCTCACTGATACATCACACAAATAGTCAACATCTTTATCAATTTGTCAAGTTATTTTGTAAAGGGATATTCAGTTATTTCACACAACCGCCAAAGTTCAATTTGTAGAGTAAAATTTTCCTAAAATATGTTTGTCTAAGATGATATCAATAGTTATGCAAATAAAAAGAAACAGATATCTATAACTCATCTCTCAGTTAAATCTAACCATTTTCTAGTTGATTTTCTGTAGGTAGGTATATAGGAATAGCATGTAGTTATTTATATTGAATTTAAGGTGTGTCATACAATGTCTATACACATTTTATATATTTAACTTGAACTCATAAAACAGAGAATTGTACTAAGCCAAAGAAAATCAGTTTCTGGAGTGGTGCACATTTTTCTGGAGAAATCATATGGAAAGTAGTCCGGTAGGATGTTAGTTTCATAGGGAGTTAATATGTTGATATGTACTCAATGAGTTCACCCATTACAGAAATCAAGATGGCCGAATGTTGGTTGGGAAAGTGCTTGATTTCTCTTAAGGGGAGAGTACGCGTCATGAATAACCCGTCTCAAACTTAACTTACATTTCTAATATTTATTTATCTATTTATTTATTTATTTATTTTTCAAAGTCTCATTTGGAAGGCCATGGGCCGTGGCGCAGTTGGTTAGGGCGCCAGCTTATTAGCACCAGTTCCTCTGTGGTGATCCAAAGGTGGTGGGTTCGAACCCCAGTTGTGCCGGGATTGAACTCATGATACAATTTCCCACATGAGCTGAGGCCTGTGCCAAAGGGTTAACCCGTTGTCCTTGTAAATCTGTGACCGGGCGGGTTGTCATGTCAAGGACCTGCGACATGACAATTCAGTGAGGCAGCACTATATCTGCTACAAGTAGGTCTCATCACGAAATAACTGAAATAATGTTGAAAGTGATGTAAAACCCCAAACAAACAAAACAAACAAACTCATTTGGAATTCTAGAAATTGTCTTCACTTATCTCCCAAAATATCAAAGAACCGAAATACCTGATTGATAAGAAAGGTCTTGACATTGTAGCCCGTCTGTGTCAAAGATCTTTTTAGTTCCCCATGGCAGAGACTAACTACAATGTTTCAATTTACAAGTCACTGAGAAACACATCACTAAAAGTGGCCAACCATTAAAATGGCCTATGATCCCTTTTACTATTTGGATAATTTCATGCCCATTTCATTTGAAATACTAATTTTTTAATAATTTTTGAAAAAATGGCATTCTGTGTTGTTGATTTGGTGAATGGAAGTAGAAATCGGCCAATATTAAATGTCACTGAACGTGCTCTGCAGGGTGCTTCCTATTTCATTTGTTCAGAAAAGATTTAGAACGGATCACAGGGGCGGATCCAGGATTTTTTACCCGGGGGGCTCAAATGTGCTCTGAAAACCAGTTCCCCAAAGCTCCCCCCCCCCTAACCACAGACCCCCAGGGTCTGGTTAGAAAGTAAGCAGTAGCAAGACGTGCATGCAAGAAACGATCAACATGCGTGTGTGGATGTGACAGCTTGCTTTAGTTTGAAAATGGGCGGGCATTGTGAGTGAGCATGTGTACAGCCCACCAATTGCGCACCTGTATGTGGAGTATGCAATCGTCCTTGCGGAATAGGTTGAGACAATGTCATGCCATTGTGCCAGAGGTAGTATGTGACTCTGATTGGTGTGCTGATTGGTTAGCATCTGGGTCACCGCCATCTGATTGAGAGTGAATATCTAGTATTACTACCGATGTAATGCAGAGTAATATTGGTCTTTCCAAAGACTGGGGAAGAAAGTCTTTTTCTTTTTGCCCCCTTGAAGCATAAATGGTCCATCCCTTGACTATTTGCGTCAGGACACTTTGGTAAATACGTGACTAACATATTTACTCATTTACAGTTGTAGTTCCCTCCTTACCATGACCATGACACCAATTAGCCATGTTATCACATGTGACTAGCTTTTATAATCATTGCCAATAGCTTGCTAGAAATATGGGAGTGAACTGTTTATCTCACTCACAGTCAGTTCTGGCCAGTACTTGCAGAGACTGGCTTCAACCCAAGATCTGCTAAGACGGAGTTCAGTTCCTACCTCTTCTATGGTCAAATTAACTTTGTGAGTGAGTTGCATTGTCCACGCCAAATGTTTCACCAAACACTAGAAAAAGAATCCAGAGGTAAGTCACAAGTAATAACACGACTAATTCTCACTGCTTGACTTTCAACATTTGTTATCCACCAGGTGTCTCTTTTGTCATTTGCAATGCATGATGGGATAATTTGCCAACTGATTTGATGACTACTATTCTGTTTGCTGTGGAGAGAATGCATCAATATCTTGATGACAAATGCACAAACCGGTTTAATTTATTAAAATTAATTTACATATTAATCAACATATCCTTCTGCTAGAAGCCGAGCTTGCGTATCTGCATAGTTCGCCCATGCGTGGCCGACTTCAACATTCCATGGTCCATTCGAGTGGTGAGAATTGATATCGGTGTGTGTATCTAGATCTGGTGATTATCAAAGAAGGCAAAGCAATACATAGACATGCACAGGTCTATTCTTGCTTTATCACACCCTTTTCTGTGTCTAAATTATCAACAGATTAGTGGAAGCCCTCCACTTTATGGCTAGACTATTAATAGATCGGTTGTAAGCAAATGGCCGGGCCACTCACCGAGTGGTTGAAACCTGTTAAGACTTGTTGGGAGAATTTATCCAATCATTTGAAAATTTATTTGTTACATTTTTATTCAATTGTGAAACAGGCAATACGTTAGGTTTCGGATATAAGGAAAGACATTCCGTACAGATCGAACAATATGCCCGCCGCTGACCCCAACCAGCAGCTGACCCCAACCATCCGCTGACACCAACCAGCCGCTGACACCAACCAGCCGCTGACCCAACCAACCACCGGCCCCAACCAGCCACCGACCCCAACCAGCAGCTGACCCAACCAGCCACCGACCCCAACAAGCAGCTGACCCAACCAGCAGCTGACCCAACCAGCTGCTGACCCAACCAGCCACCGACCCCAACCAGCAGCTGACCTAACCAGCAGCTGACCCAACCAGCCACCGACCCCAACCAGCAGCTGATCTAACCAGCAGCTGACCCAACCAGCCGCTGATCCAACCAGCCGCTGATCCAACCAGCCGCTGATCCAACCAGCCGCTGACCCAACCAGCCACCGACCCCAACCAGCAGCTGACCCAACCAGCCGCTGATCCAACCAACCCAACATGGTGGCACAGATTTAATTAACACAAGAGGGATTTACCTGAGGTATTAAAAGAAGTGCGTACACTGTACCCTCTTTCCCGTCTGTGTTTGAATTCAACCTGTTGAGAAAGAGCAATATTTAACTTATATTCAATAAATCAATAAATGACGGTTATTTCAAGACCTTGACAGGTAACAATCCTGCTCTTCAGGGCAAAAGGTTGGATAATTATTGATGAGATTATTTGCTAGCTCTCCACGGATTGACATGTGCACATGGGTAATACGCCAACAGGGACGAACCATGGCATTCATAATTATAATTGTTTTCTCCTGAAATAAGATTGTTTAAAGATTTCCATAATGTTGGTGCATTATGATGGAAGTTTTTACCTTATTTCATTCATCTTGATTTCAGTATTTTCATACCTTTATAATTAATTCAACGATTGAGGACTCTCAAGAGAGATCAATAATTGATTACCATAATATCATCAGTAGAATATGTGTTGGCATATGGTCGCTACTTGATTATATACATAATATATACTTATATATAATATATAATATATACTTATAATATACTTATAATATATATATATATATATATATATATATATATATATGTATATATGACACAGATTTAATTAAAATATATATATAAATATATATATATATATATATATATACTGTGATACGAGCAAGCTATCTAACTAAATTAACCATCACCCATGGTCATTGTGTTTTGCTTGAAAGTGCCAGGTACTGACTGTACTCCTTTGACTACCAGGTGGTCACAAGTATCCAAACATGTGACGTCCGTTGTCGTTTGTCAGGTTATCAAGCCTGTACCAATGGACAAACATTAATGGACAAACAGGGCAAACTATGATGGGTAATAACATTTGAACACAAAGTTTGGGGTATGAATATTTATATTATGCAAAGAGAAAGTGCTTGGAAACCTTATTTCATGAATGCTTTAAATGAGATAAATACCAAAGAGTAATGAAGGCTCAAAATAGAGGGGCGATCCAGCTGTGTCAATATACTAGTAGGTCATAGTAATGTTTGCCACTATATGTTGCATCTCAGAGATGGTGTGAATATTGTTCAAATACTGTACCTCACTACGAGCGTACGAAGGAGTCCCACTTCTGCTACAAGTTTATCCATGATTCCAAGCAAGATACGTCTTGACTTATGTACACATCTAGGATTATGCAGTAATGTCACTGAAGTTACTACAAAAACAAAACACGGTGTCTTCATTCTATTAATTTCTGTTCGTGTATGCAAGGGGAAACATGCATTTCTCTTTCAGTGTCAGTGTCAGTGTCCTGCAAAGTTGGTTATTGAATATATGAGTTTGCCAACCCCGGATATACACTCATCAAAATAAGCTATGTTGCTCCAATATATATCTTTTTATCATATCTAATAATTCATCAGTAGTTGTGGATGGAGCTGTGAGTTTCGGATGAAGGATGATGCATCGTGATGAGCACAGCCTTGTGAAAAAGATCTTAACTTAATATACAGAAAATCTGGCTCCTGTTAGAAAATTCACATTTCACGTGCTACATAAGTTGCATAAATAACATTCGGGATTAATAAGGGGAAAATAGATTTTTGTCCTGCCTTTCTCAAAGTCCTAGTCAATATTTGGCTGAATATGAATAGAAATCAAAAGGAAACGAAACTCGAGACTCAACCGTGTACCTGATTTTTAATGATATATTTGTAGAATCATTTATAATTGCCAATTTTGAATTACCAATATGAAAACCTTTGGAACGAGAATCCTTCAATTACATAAGGGGTGATAATCCATTTAATGGTGTAATCTGCGCCTTAAAGCCTCTCTCCACCTTCACCTTTACAATGACAATAAGCTTAAACAAGCTAAATACTGTTATGGTGAAACAGTGTTATCCTAACAATAGTTGGTATGTGACTCCTGAAGAGAACTCCTGGGAAGGTAGAAGTTGACGTAATTGATTCAGCTGATATGTTGTGCTTGCTGCAGTGTGGGACCGTCATGCCTGGCTGTGTTCGGCCACTCAGGCAGACTATTATTGATCAGACCTTGTTTGATTACTCCCTCTGCCTAGAGACGGTTTACAGACTGGTGTAAACATGGACCCCAGCGTATAGCACTCAGAAACGTGATGATGAGGATCGGGATTCAGTTAAGAAATATTTACAAAATATACTAAAGGGTAAAGATATAGTAGGACTTGTCGCAGAATTCTCACTGAGGTAAGTGATGTCATGGTTCCTAGGGTGCCACCCATCTGGGGTACTGAGGTACTGGGGTACTGGGGTACTGATTTCGGGTACTTACCAGGAGTTCTGGGGTACTTATCTGACAGACAGAAAACAGATTAGTGAGGTACATTATGAATTTGTGAACCATCATGACATGATTCTTGGCAGATTATCTTTATTAATGTGTCCATCAGGTCATGACCCACTTTATGAAAGCAACGAGACCGTGACAGCTAACCACTCCAGGTCAGGTCACGAAGGCTGTCACGATGAAGTTGATATAGTGTGAACCATATATTCACAATGACGTCATGCCTAAGATATTTATTTTGTAAATATACATCCAAGTGCAACGTCAGTCCAGCATTTGTTTTGCAGCTACTATGCAAATGTTTCGTGTATATTATAGCCGTTTTATATAATTCAAATCTATTCTTTGCAGATCTTAGTTATCATATGATAAAAGTCACAATTGCAACACGTTATTGGCCTTTTAATCTTGACACCATCAGCTTGGTATATTAAATGAGAGATTTTATTAATCACATTAACACTATTATACGAGATTAAGTTTATAATAGAAGTTTAGCTTTAACTTACTCGATCATTCATTCCTTAGTACAGCTGATTTGTATTTGTATTGGGTAGCAGGTTTATTGCTTATATCATTATAAATAAAATCATGATGGGCCTATGTGCCTTTGATTACCCAGTGATTTTGGCAATAGGGTTATAATGAAGTTTAGACAGCTGTGTGCCGGTTGCATTGGTTCATACTATGGAGTAGAAGCTATCTTATATTTTGTGTTATTCTATTTCAGATGGGCGGCTGCTCATCCTCCAACACTGCTGACACTCAGCAAAAAGCACCATATGAGCCAAAACCTGTACCGCCCCCTAATAAAGACACTCCAAATGAACGGGTAGCAAACAAAGAAAAGCAACATAATGGACATCAAATTAAACAAAACAATCAATCACAAAGTTTGAGTTTTCCGGCCACCCACAAAGTATGTCGTAATGACCTATATTCCAGGACCTCTGACATCCAGAGGTTCCAGGTCCCTGATGAGCTTGTATCATGGGGGGTAGAGTATGCAGAGTACAAGCCTGTAGACTTCTTTGCCATTCAGGAAGTGCCTATTGAAGAGGACCCTGACTTCAGGTAGGACAAGCGGTGATTTAAAATAAATTATGCTCGCAAAGGGTTTGTCAATTAATATGATTCGAAACCAAATAAGTGTTGACAAAAAAGTAAAAAAGAGCAATATTTCCAAAAGAAGGCAATCCTCTTGCTTGAATTAGAAGATAAAAACAAACCATGCTTGCCAAATCTCGAAGACGAGATCATGCTCGCACGCACAGCACTTTTCACGCATATCAGTTCTGTTGTACAAACGTTATCTGATAGTGTAAAAGAAACTAGGCATGTCAGAATCATGGCTGACATGGGGCGAAAATACATGTATGCTTCATAGACTAAAATCTAAATCAGTTGAGACTTCAAACATCCAGCAAAGTTCTACAATAATTAAAAAAACAAAATCTCGCCTGTCAAGTTTGTGAATTTCACCTCTTCTAAACTTTAAATGATCACATATTGACAGAAAACACTACAGATGGCCTCCAAAATGACATGGGACGATAATGCTCCAAAGACTTACAGGGTGATTAGTTGAAACCTCAAACATCCAGTCCTGAAGACAAAGCAAACTTAAGCCTAAATGTTAATGAGATTCAGTCACATACAAGCCCAAAGTCATATTACCCAAGACCTGTGTTTAAAAGTGGTTAATTTGAAAAAAATAAGTTAATAAAATCCAGACATTTAGATTAAATGTTCTTGGGCAAAGGTATACAGGGTGAATCATGTGATGATTTATGGGACACCTTTACACTAAGATAAACTAGCAGCAATGATCTGGATATGGCATTTAGATAGGACCAGGACCAATTTAGCATCCTCAGATTATCCCTCACAATTCAATATATCATGCATTTTATTTGATTATATAAAGGACATTTCATGTACTATACCAGGTGATATAAACGCCTGCCTCTGGGACGTAATGCCCTACACCTTTTAATGTTAATTATGGATCAGATTTTTTATGATCAGGAAAACATGTTAAAACAAATCACAGCTTTTTAGGAACAATCGCACTTGATTAAAGTACAGAACAATTTATTCAGAATATTTCCACCATTATCAAATAGCATTATGCTCAGTGTTTTCTTTATCCCTTCCATATAATTTATTTCATTTACCCATTAACAAGTAAGAAAAATCAGATATTTTACATGTAGTTTGTTCCAGATATAGATTGAGAGAGAAAGAGTCAGCGTGTCAATCATACTAATCATAATTTCATCCTACATGTCCTCTGCCTATGTTTTCTCGAAGCAACGTGAAAGCTTTCGTGAAATCGCAGTGGTCACAATTTTACAGAGGTTTGGGGCATGCTTAAATGAGATGTGACCATGAAACTTTGATACAAACAAGTTATCTCAAAATCACCAAGTTATCTCGAAATCAACCAAAATACACCACCAGTGAATGATTTAGATTTTAGAAGGAGACTCATCTACTTTCAAATGGCACAGAAATTTATATAAGGGAAATATGATGGGTTATAACATCTGATCGCAAGGTTTGTGGTATAAACATATATATTATGCAAATATAAGGGTTCATTTCATGAATGTGTTAATTGAAAAGAATATTATCATGGACATTTATCTTCTAAGACAAACATCTGGAAATGGCAAAGCATATTTATAATTTAGATTTAGACTGCTAATTATTTCTTTTGTTGCGCAGATTTAATTAATAGGTAGATTTAAGAATTACATTAGAATACAATGATATTCATCATATGATTGACATGTGTTAATAAATCTATTTCATTTCAGAAAAGACGATGTAAACTCGTCTGTTACATGGAATGCACACGATGGCCAGGTGAATCGCCAGAGTCACCAAGGACAGTATGAAATCCAAGGGAAAGTGCCAAGGTATGTTGGAGAGAAACAGGAAGTGATACCCGGAAGACCTTTGTTATTCGGTTCCGTGCAGCAAGTTAGGCTTAATAAATAAAGCCGTGACACAGTTAGAACACAATTTTTCTCATATGCGCTGAGTCCCACGACTAAAGGATTAATCTGTAATCATTGTAAATCTATGATTGGTGTTTTGCTACACCTCGGTGAAAACATCGGGACGCCTCAGTGAAGACGTCGCTCTCATCATGAAATGATTGAAATAATGGTGAAAGAGGTAGTACTAACCATGAACAACACATTATCAGTGTACAAAGATTGGTTGACATTCAAACATAAGTTGGTATGATACAGTTCCATTAATGTTTAACTGATTTATTTTAGAAACCCGGTGGGAAGGACAGGCTTGAGTGGCAGAGGAAGGCTTGCCAGGTGGGGACCAAACCACGCCGCAGACCCCATAATAACAAGGTGAGATCCCATGCGAACCATGCCGCAGATCCCATAAAAACAAAGTGAGATCCCATGCGAACCACGCCGCAGACCCCATAAAAACAAGGTGAGATCCCATGCGAACCACGCCGCAGATCTCATAATAACAAAGTGAGATCCCATGCGAACCAAGCTGCAGACCCCATAATAACAAGGTGAGATACCATGTGAACCACGCCGCAGACTCCATAATAACAAGGTGAGATCCCATGCGAACCACGCCGCAGACCCCATAGTAACAAGGGGAGATACCATGTGAACCACGCCGCAGACCCCATAATAACAAGGTAAGATACCATGCGAACCACGCCGCAGACCCCATAATAACAAGGTGAGATACAATGCGAACCACGCCGCAGACCCAATAGTAACAAGGTGAGATACCATGTGAACCACGCCGCAGACCCCATAATAACAAGGTGAGATCCCATGCGAACCACGCCGCAGACCCCATAGTAACAAGGGGAGATACCATGTGAACCACGCCGCAGATCCCATAATAACAAGGTAAGATACCATGCGAACCACGCCGCAGACCCCATAATAACAAGGTGAGATCCCAGGCGAACCATGACGCAGACCCTAAAATAACAAGGTGAGATCCCATGCGAACCACGCCGCAGACCCCATAATAACAAGGTGAGATACCATGTGAACCACGCCGCAGACCCCATAATAACAAGGTAAGATACCATGCGAACCACGCCGCAGACCCCATAATAACAAGGTGAGATACAATGCGAACCACGCTGCAGACCCAATAGTAACAAGGTGAGATACCATGTGAACCACGCTGCAGACCCCATAGTAACAAGGGGAGATACCATGTGAACCACGCCGCAGATCCCATAATAACAAGGTAAGATACCATGCGAACCACGCCGCAGACCCCATAGTAACAAGGTGAGATACCACATGAACCATGCCACAGACCCCATAATAACAAAATGAGATCCCATGCGAACCATGCCGCAGACCCCATAGTAACAAGGTGAGACACCACATGAACCACGCTGCAGACCCCATAATAAGAAAGTGAGATACCATGCGAACCACGCCGCAGACCCCATTATAACAAGGTGAGATCCCATGTGAACCACACCGCATACCCATAATAACAAGGTGAGATACCATGCGAACCACGCCGCAGACCCCATAATAACAAGGTGAGATACCATGCGAACCACGCCGCAGACCCCATAGTAAACAAGGTGAGATACCATGTGAACCACGCCGCAAACCCATAATAACAAGGTGAGATACCATGCGAACCACGCCGCAGACCCCATAATAACAAGGTGAGATACCATGCGAACCACGCTGCAGACCCCATAATAATTAGGTGAGATACCATGTGAACCACGCCGCAGACCGCATAATAACAAGGTGAGATACCATGTGAACCACGCTGCAGACCCATAATAACAAGGTGAGATACCACATGAACCACGTTGCAGATCCCATAATAACAAAGTGAGATCCCATGCGAACCATGCCGCAGATCCCATAATAACAAGGTGAGATACCATGTGAACCATGCCACAGACCCCATAGTAACAAGGTGAGATACCATGCGAACCACGCCGCAGACCCCATAGTAACAAGGTAAGATACCACATGAACCATGCCACAGACCCCATAATAACAAAGTGAGATCCCATGCGAACCATGCCGCAGACCCCATAGTAACAAGGTGAGATACCACATGAACCACGCTGCAGACCCCATAATAAGAAAGTGAGATCCCATGCGAACCACGCCGCAGACCCCATAATAACAAGGTGAGATCCCATGTGAACCACACCGCATACCCATAATAACAAGGTGAGATCCCATGTGAACCACACCGCATACCCATAATAACAAGGTGAGATACCATGTGAACCACGCCGCAAACCCATAATAACAAGGTGAGATACCATGCGAACCACGCCGCAGACCCCATAGTAACAAGGGGAGATACCATGTGAACCAGGCCGCGGACCCATAATAACAAGGTGAGATACCATGTGAACCATGCCGCAGACCCCATAGTAACAAGGTGAGATACCATGCGAACCACGCCGCAGACCCCATAGTAACAAGGTGAGATACCACATGAACCATGCCACAGACCCCATAATAACAAAGTGAGATCCCATGCGAACCATGCCGCAGACCCCATAGTAACAAGGTGAGATACCATGCGAACCACGCCGCAGACCCCATAGTAACAAGGTGAGATACCACATGAACCATGCCACAGACCCCATAATAACAAAGTGAGATCCCATGCGAACCATGCCGCAGACCCCATAGTAACAAGGTGAGATACCACATGAACCACGCTGCAGACCCCATAATAAGAAAGTGAGATCCCATGCAAACCACGCCGCAGACCCCATAATAACAAGGTGAGATCCCATGTGAACCACACCGCATACCCATAATAACAAGGTGAGATACCATGTGAACCACACTGCAGACCCCATAATAACAAGATGATATACCACATGAACCACGCTGCAGACCCCATAATAACAAGATGATAAACCACATGAACCACGCCGCAGACCGCATAATAACAAGGTGAGATACCATGTGAACCACGCTGCAGACCCATAATAACAAGGTGAGATACCACATGAACCACGTTGCAGATCCCATAATAACAAAGTGAGATCCCATGCGAACCATGCCGCAGATCCCATAATAACAAGGTGAGATACCATGTGAACCATGCCACAGACCCCATAGTAACAAGGTGAGATACCATGCGAACCACGCCGCAGACCCCATAGTAACAAGGTAAGATACCACATGAACCATGCCACAGACCCCATAATAACAAAGTGAGATCCCATGCGAACCATGCCGCAGACCCCATAGTAACAAGGTGAGATACCACATGAACCACGCTGCAGACCCCATAATAAGAAAGTGAGATCCCATGCGAACCATGCCGCAGACCCCATAATAACAAGGTGAGATCCCATGTGAACCACACCGCATACCCATAATAACAAGGTGAGATCCCATGTGAACCACACCGCATACCCATAATAACAAGGTGAGATACCATGTGAACCACGCCGCAAACCCATAATAACAAGGTGAGATACCATGCGAACCACGCCGCAGACCCCATAGTAACAAGGGGAGATACCATGTGAACCAGGCCGCGGACCCATAATAACAAGGTGAGATACCATGTGAACCATGCCGCAGACCCCATAGTAACAAGGTGAGATACCATGCGAACCACGCCGCAGACCCCATAGTAACAAGGTGAGATACCACATGAACCATGCCACAGACCCCATAATAACAAAGTGAGATCCCATGCGAACCATGCCGCAGACCCCATAGTAACAAGGTGAGATACCATGCGAACCACGCCGCAGACCCCATAGTAACAAGGTGAGATACCACATGAACCATGCCACAGACCCCATAATAACAAAGTGAGATCCCATGCGAACCATGCCGCAGACCCCATAGTAACAAGGTGAGATACCACATGAACCACGCTGCAGACCCCATAATAAGAAAGTGAGATCCCATGCAAACCACGCCGCAGACCCCATAATAACAAGGTGAGATCCCATGTGAACCACACCGCATACCCATAATAACAAGGTGAGATACCATGTGAACCACACTGCAGACCCCATAATAACAAGATGATATACCACATGAACCACGCTGCAGACCCCATAATAACAAGATGATAAACCACATGAACCACGCCGCAGACCCCATAATAACAAGGTGAGATACCATGTGAACCACGCTGCAGACCCCATAATAACAAGGTGAGATACCATGTGAACCATGACGCAGACCCCATAATAACAAGGTGAGATACCATGTGAACCACGCCGCAGACCCCATAATAACAAGGTGAGATCCCATATGCGAACCATGCCGCAGACCCCATAATAACAAGGTGAGATCCCATGCGAACCACGCCGCAGATCTCATAATAACAAAGTGAGATCCCATGCGAACCAAGCCGCAGACCCCATAATAACAAGGTGAGATACCATGTGAACCACGCTGCAGACCCCATAATAACAAGGTGAGATACCACATGAACCACGCCGCAGATCCCACAATAACAAAGTGAGATCCCATGGGAACCACGCCGCAGACCCAATAGTAACAAGGTGAGATACCATGTGAACCACGCTGCAGACCCATAATAACAAGGTGAGATACCATGTGAACCACGCTGCAGACCCCATAATAACAAGGTGAGATCCCATGCGAACCACGCCGCAGATCTCATAATAACAAAGTGAGATCCCATGCGAACCAAGCCGCAGACCCCATAATAACAAGGTGAGATACCATGTGAACCACGCTGCAGACCCCATAATAACAAGGTGAGATACCACATGAACCACGCCGCAGATCCCATAATAACAAAGTGAGATCCCATGGGAACCACGCCGCAGACCCAATAGTAACAAGGTGAGATACCATGTGAACCACGCTGCAGACCCATAATAACAAGGTGAGATACCATGTGAACCACGCTGCAGACCCCATAATAACAAGGTGAGATACCACATGAACCACGTTGCAGACCCCATAATAACAAGGTGAGATACCACATGAACCACGCTGCAGACCCCATAATAACAAGGTGAGATACCACATGAACCACGCCACGGACCCATAATAACAAGGTGAGATACCACATGAACCACGCCATGGACCCATAATAACAAGGTGAGATACCACATGAACCACGCTGCAGACCCCATAATAACAAGGTGAGATACCACATGAACCACGCCACGGACCCATAATAACAAGGTGAGATATCATGCGAACCATGCCGCAGACCTATAATAACAAGGTGAGATCCCATGCGAACCACGCCGCAGACCCCATAATAACAAGGTGAGATACCATGCGAACCACGCCGCAGACCCCATAATAACAAGGTGAGATACCATGCGAACCACGCCGCAGACCCCATAGTAACAAGGTGAGATATCATGTGAACCACGCCGCAGACCCATAATAACAAGGTGAGATACCATGCGAACCACGCCGCAGACCCCGTAATAACAAGGTGAGATACCATGCGAACCACGCCGCAGACCCAATAGTAACAAGGTGAGATACCATGTGAACCACGCTGCAGACCCCATAATAACAAGGTGAGATACCATGCGAACCACGCCGCGGACCCATAATAACAAGGTGAGATATCATGCGAACCATGCCGCAGACCCATAATAACAAGGTGAGATACCATGCGAACCACGCCGCAGACCCCATAATAACAAGATGAGATATCATGCGAACCATGCCGCAGACCCATAATAACAAGGTGAGATACCATGCGAACCACGCCGCGGACCCATAATAACAAGGTGAGATATCATGCGAACCATGCCGCAGACCCATAATAACAAGGTGAGATACCATGCGAACCACGCCGCAGACCCCATAATAACAAGGTGAGATACCACATGAACCACGCCGCAGACCCCATAATAACAAGATGAGATACCATGCGAACCACGCCGCAGACCCCATAATAACAAGATGAGATACCATGCGAACCACTCCGCAGACTCCATAATAACAAGGTGAGATACCATGCGAACCACGCCGCAGACCCCATAGTAACAAGGGGAGATACCACATGAACCACGCCGCAGACCCCATAATAACAAGGTGAGATACCATGTGAACCACGCCGCAGACCCCATAATAACAAGGTGAGATACCATGCGAACCACGCCGCAGACCCCATAATAACAAGGTGAGATACCATGTGAACCACGCTGCAGACCCCGTAATAACAAGGTGAGATATCACATGAACCACGCGGCGGACCCATCATAACTAGGTGAGATCCCATGCGAACCACGCCGCAGACCCATAATAACAATAACTCTGTAGACTGATAATGACGATGTAAGATACCAGGGCTTCAATATTTATCATAATTATCCCTCTAACAGATGCTAACAGACAGGTGATTTCATGTAATGATAGATTCAATGCTTTTGTGGATCTCTCACTGACGTGTAGTATTTAATTTGTGTTGTTATATTCAGATGGAAGAGAGATGATACTGGAGAGATACAGAGAGATACTTCCAGTGGAAAACCAATCCTGCAGTTTATATCTATCAAGCGAGGAGACACTGGCCAGTGGGCTATTCCAGGGGTCTGTAATTGTAACTATTTCAGGGGTCTGTAATTGTAACTATTCCAGGGGTCTGTAATTGTAACTATTCCAGGGGTATGTAATTGTAACTCTTTCAGGGGTCTGTAATTGTAACTATTTCAGGGGTCTGTAATTGTAACTATTCCAGGGGTCTGTAATTGTAACTATTCCAGGGGTCTGTAATTGTAACTATTCCAGGGGTCTGTAATTGTAACTATTTCAGGGGTCTGTAATTGTAACTATTCCAGGGGTCTGTAATTGTAACTAATCCAGGGGTCTGTAATTGTAACTATTCCAGGGGTCTGTAGTGACCCCCTCGAATATAAGTACTTTTTTATACCATGCAATGACATAAGTCACTAGATGTACCTATATTGCAGAATTATATATATTTTGCTGTAATTTGCCATGTTTTGGTAGGGCTTCGTTGACAGTGGTGAGGAGGCCGTGAACGCTCTCAAACGAGAGTTTGCAGAGGAAGCTTTAAATAGCGAAGAAGCAACTAAAGAACAGAAAGAGGAAATGCAAAAAAAAATCGACGAAGTCTTCTCAAACGGCCACGAGGTACCATCAGTTCATGGTCACAGTTATTATTTTTTTTGTAAACGTATAGATGTAGAGGCTATATGAGATGTGTGATTGAACCTGGACGAGAAGTCCCAATTTTTTAACTCCCGTCTTTTTAAGCCTTGCAGTGTTGCGACTTAAAGTTTGTGACTCTGTGTGTTTAGGTGTATCGAGGCTACGTGGACGATCCTCGCAACACTGACAACTCCTGGATGGAAACAGTTGCCGTCAACTTCCATGATGATACTGGAGAAAAGGTGGCGAAGCTCAGACTTCAAGCCGGTAGGTCCAATACCTTATTCAACCCATTTGCAATTTCAAACATATTATTTTTATAAATGTATTATTTGAAAGTAATTTTATGTTAGAGGATTTTGATAGCTATTTCCAGGCTAGCACAGTGTTATGCGATTATCGATTTGTGCTTTTACTAGCTATTTCAAGGACAGTTTTATGTGATTATCGATTTGTGGTTTTACTAGCTATTTCCAGGACAGTGTTATGTGATTATCAATTTGTGGTTTTACTAGCTATTCCCAGGCTAGCAGAGTGTGATTTGATTATTTTGTGGTTTTACTAGCTATTCCCAGGCTAGCACAGTGTGATTTGATTAGTTTGTGGTTTAACTAGCTATTCCCAGGCTAGCAGGGTGAGATTTGATTAGTTTGTGGTTTTACTAGCTATTCCCATGCTAGCAGAGTGTGATTTGATTAGTTTGTGGTTCTACTAGCTATTCCCAGGCTAGCAGGGTGTGATTTGATTAGTTTGTGGTTTTACTAGCTATTCCCAGGCTAGCAGAGTGTGATTTGATTAGTTTGTGGTTTTACTAGCTATTCCCAGGCTAGCACAGTGTGATTTGATTATTTTGTGGTTTTACTAGCTATTCCCAGGCTAGCAGAGTATGATTTGATTAGTTTGTGGTTTTACTAGCTATTCCCAGGCTAGCAGGGTGTGATTGATTAGTTTGTGGTTTTACTAGCTATTCCCAGGCTAGCACAGTGTGATTTGATTAGTTTGTGGTTTTACTAGCTATTCCCAGGCTAGCACAGTGTGATTTGATTAGTTTGTGGTTTTACTAGCTATTCCCAGGCTAGCAGAGTGTGATTTGATTAGTTTGTGGTTTTACTAGCTATTCCCAGGCTAGCACAGTGTGATTTGATTAGTTTGTGGTTTTACTAGCTATTCCCAGGCTAGCAGGGTGTGATTTGATTAGTTTGTGGTTTTACTAGCTATTCCCAGGCTAGCACAGTGTGATTTGATTAGTTTGTGGTTTTACTAGCTATTCCCAGGCTAGCACAGTGTGATTTGATTAGTTTGTGGTTTTACTAGCTATTCCCAGGCTGGGCAGGGTGTGATTTGATTAGTTTGTGGTTTTACTAGCTATTCCCAGGCTAGCAGAGTGTGATTTGATTAGTTTGTGGTTTTACTAGCTATTCCCAGGCTAGCAGAGTGTGATTTGATTAGTTTGTGGTTTTACTAGCTATTCCCAGGCTAGCAGAGTGTGATTTGATTAATTTGTGGTTTCAGGGGACGATGCTGTGGGTGTCCAGTGGAAGGACATACAAACCGATCTTGACCTCTATGCCAGCCATGAACTCTTTGTGAAAATGGTTACCGCCATTCAGGACGCTCATTGGTAGACATATGTCAACATCTCAATAAAATGACAGTCTCACTGTAGCGACGGGGAAAGCAGATGAAAGTGGATGGGAAAATCTGGGCATTCAGAAGGAGTTCGGAAGTCAACACAACTCGAACGCCTTATTGATTTCTCCTTCTAAATTCCTTCGTTTGAGTTCGAAGCAGTATGGGTAAGACCACTTTGGTCTGCAAAATATTTTCAACATGTTAAAATTTTTGCTAATGCTAATGGCCAGTTCACACCATCTTCATTGCACATGTTGAGTGGGTCAGTAATACGAACGCTTTGTTCGTATCTCATCCTGAATGTATTCTGAATGTATTCTGACTGTGTTCGGTGATAATTGCAGAGTAATGCATCTGTGCGAGCTACAGAGAAACACGTACACGTGAACAGATGACAATCGTCCATATTGGTCAGCTTCTCATTCATGTTCTCTCTGTCTTGTCCGTGTATATACGTATTTGTACGCTTTGTGCATGTTTCCTCCTCAATACTTTCATTCTATATCAGTGTTCATCCGCGTTGTTCGCTTTGGTCATGTCCGCTTGCTGTTTTCAATTTGTGCACATCTCCTTCGTTCATTCAAAGTGCAAAAAAACGAACAAAAGCGGACGTACAAAACATTAGAAATTTTTCACTCCCCAACTCATCCACAAAGCCTGTTCGCTACAGTGAGACGGCGCCTAAGGCATATATTCATACATTCTGATATCAGCTTACCTACAAAATAAAAATCATTATTGATGCTTAACTATACTGCCCATGATGAATACCATGCTTCAGTTAGCAATAATATAACAATGCCTTGAAATCATTCAGTGATAAAGATGATTGAGCGGTCATGTTTATTCAGTGATAATGATGAAGGGAGCAGTCATATTTATTCAATGATAAGGATGAAGGGAGCAGTCATGTTTACTCAATGATAATGATGAAGGGAGCAGTCATGTTTTCTTGCATTACGCCACTTTATGAGTAGTATTAGTATCAGTTATACAGTAAGCAGTCAAAATAAAAATGATAGGTAATAGTTCAAAATGCGATCTTAAATTCTGCATTTAAAATAAATTACTGGACTTTTTTTATTTTAGTATATTTGATAGTATGCTTGAACATATTTGTATATGATAGTTTGATATTGTATTCCTTATCTGAGATTATACAAGCAGCATTTGATGTACATATGTAGCATATAGTATTGCAGTTATATTCTATACAATCTGTGATATTTTCTGACCATTATTATACATTAAGGATCTTAAAATTTTCGAATCTAGATGCAGAAATTTGGATGATTAAACTGAGTTATGATTATTTTCTTATATACAGAAAGTCTGAAATGTATCTACTGTTTACAATAGAGAATAAAGATTATATAACCTTCATGTAGGAAGACTAACTCTTTAACGTAAGCAATAATATTGTGGGTTTGCTATTGGGGCGCCCTTTTTGTATCAAATATGTTCACATTTGTATCGAACAATGTCTTATTTCTAGTGTTTCTATATATTTCCCACCAGAGAAGTTTTATTTTAAAGGATTTAACCATGTTCTATTCTGCAAATAGACCACAATCTAAATTCAATCATTACATAACCATATTTGGTCAATTTTATTCTGTGTTGTTTGGCTCACACACGTCTCCAATAGCAAGACCTTCCAATACAACCTGAACCATATGATATATATTAGACCTGAGTCTATTGTTTGATATGTGGGACCAGGGCATACGAAAGTAGAACTTGATAATTTCCTACCCCCCTTATTATACATGATAATAATAATGAGATGCAGATCATAGGAGACATGAAATGAATTGTGCTATTTAATAGTATAATAATGGGTTGTTTTGTCGAAGTTATTAGAAAAATAATGAGATTAATTGAAGGGACTATATATTGATATTTGATATCAGGGGCTCATTCCTATATTTCCATGTTCTGTTCTTTGTTTTCAATGTAGGTGGTGCTTTAACAGATCCTAGCAAAAGATTTCAATGGTCAACCTCACTTCATACTTCAAGATGAATATTTTTGCCATCTGATATTGTTCGATACATATATTTTTTATGAATTTTTGAAGGTGAGGCATTTACTATGGTTTTCAATGGGACATTGTAATAGTGGTCTGAGCCCTGATATTGTGTTTACTATCTGAATTGGAAATGTTAAGATGACCTTTATTCATGACAAACAAAATTCAGTAGCTACAAAATGTAATATTGAAAGTGTCGCTAATGTTGTGATCTTTACAAAACTAATGAATTAATTAATATAGCTATTCAGCAGGGTCCAACTGGGTTCCACAAGTAACATTATCTATAATGAAGAAGACACTAGAGTCAAGCAAATTCATGATTACTACAAATACTTGAGGATATTGCCACGAACAGACAGTGTTGTCTGGCCGGAAGGAAGTTTAGATCTGATCTCTTCCCTTATGATACCGGTTTCCTCCATTAAAAAGATAAATGATGATAACCTGCCTGTCACAAATAAAAACATACATGGAGATGTTATTGGAATACACTTAATATATATTTCATTTTTAACAAAGTACACCACGAATTTGTCAGTAATATGGTAAACGCCTTGCATATTATCTATCATCAACAGTTTAGTGGACAATAACAATGACAATAACTATCATTAACAGTTTAGTGGACAATAAATAGTTTCTGTTAAGTTAAGGTAGGGAGAAACCAAGGGTCATATAAACAGATTCAACATTGATTACAAATTCATCTGAAAACCGTTCAAGAGAATTGTTAATAAACATAAATTATATTTGAAGACTTCCGAAACAATATTTCTTTTCCGAAAATGTTTCTTTCTCACCGCAAATGTACATTCGATAGAACGATTTATATTTCTGTTGATATTTATACATTTTCCTGGTCATGATGAAGGCTTCAATATCATTTGAAATAACATGGATAACACTGTCAGAGATATTCAGTATTCCTATGATATGCGAAAGCTTAAAGCATTTATGAAACCTGACTTTCAGACACATTTTCTTTACATAACATGAATGTTTATACTCTAAACAATGCTTTTATGTAGTATTACCCAAAATATTCCCTGTTAACAACTTTCTGTGGCACTTGAAACGTGATCAGTTGAAACGTGATCTGCTGAAACCTACACCAGCAATTGAACACTTTGTCAACAAGCTTTGTTTAGCTTGTCTGTGATTTGTTTGTTTGTTTGTTTGGGGTTTTACATCACTTTCAACATTATTTCAGTTATTTCGTGATGAGACCTACTTGTAGCAGATATAGTGCTGCCTCACTGAATTGTCATGTCGCAGGTCCTTGACATGACAACCCACCCGGTCACAGATTTACAAGGACAACGGGTTAACCCTTTGGCACAGGCCTCAGCTCATGTGGGAAATTGTATCATGAGTTCAATCCCGGCACGGCCGGGGTTCGAACCCACAACCTTTGGATCACCACAGAGGAACTGGTGCTAATAAGCTGGCGGTCTAACCAACTGCGCCACGGCCCGTGGCCCTTGTCTGTCTGTGATCTCGTGTAAACACCTAATGAGTTACCAGTTGGGCACTGCCAGGAGTATACTTCAGATTTGTTTGTTTGTTTGGGGTTTTACATCACTTTCAACAATATTTCAGTCATTTCGTGATGAGACCTACTTGTAGCAGATATAGTGCTGCCTCACTGAATTGTCATGTCGCAGGTCCTTGACATGACAACCCTCCCGGTCACAGATTTACAAGGACAACGGGTTAACCCTTCAGGCATGGGCCTCAGCTCATGTGTGAAATTGTATCGTGAGTTCACGATAGGTTGTGAAAGGTATATCATTTATGTGAAAAGTATACTATTTATTTGAAAAATACCTTATGTATGTGAAAACCTTTCTGTCAAAAAGGGAAGACATGACTCAAAGGCTGCATAGAATCCCCCTTAACCTGAAGGCTGATATATGGAAAAAGTCACATTAAACCCTTTGATCACTGGTTTGGCCTCAAATCACAAGGACTCTGAATGGCAAAACTGTGAATGCTGATAATTGGTATCAGTGAAATTTATGATTTGAGCCTCTTTGATGAAATTTGGGGTTTTTACACCACTGAATGGGAAGAAATCAAAGGCTGCATGGATCCCCCCCCTTTTTTACTTTTTTTTGCAAACATATATGATATAAAAAATAATGATCTTCTATAGAAACTAAAGATGAAATCTTCATAATGGGGTTCTATTTGAGAGAAATGCACATCAGAACATATAGAATTGAATTATTTTTTTGCAAAGGTAGAAAATATTAAGAATAATGACTTTATATAGAAGACAACGACGAAATCTTCATATTGGGGTTCTATTTAAGCGATATACACATCAGAACATATAAAACTAAATTGTCAATTTCTGCAAAATCTTGGATGTTTGTACTCATAATTTCATAAATATTCATCTGTTTTTAATAATTTTACCACCAAAAGAAAGCCAAGAAAAGGCACTATCATCATGATAACTTTTATCATCCAATTCATTCTCAAAATAGTGAAAAAAATGGCCGAAAATGTATTGCTCCAGTTTCGACAATTGGTAAACAACACCTCCTGTGACTTACGGAGCCCCTTGACAGTTCAAAGATCAAGGTCACACAGCACACTTCCTGTCCAGTACTGGCAGTACTTGGTCACAAAAAATCATAATTCTTAGAGCAGAATGATGTTCTTTTTTGGATTTCAGACAGATAGCCTGTATGTATGTCAATTTTAAGATCATATATTTTTTTCAGATACCTTAAACCACTGTAAAATTGCCTGGAACCTTCCAGGTTTCATGAATGCTTTAATCACTAAACTAATATCAAAAAGTTTCCCCCGATCTTATTGAACGTTAACTGAACATTCACTGCAGACCAGGGAAAGGACACGTCTTTAATTATAACTTACTAAGCTTATTTCAGAACTGAGTGCATTGGCTCCTGCATTTAGCATATATTTGTGGGAGCTTCAGAAGACAGGAAATGGGGGAAACATATAGAGAAGTACATAACCGGACACTTATATCACTTATTATCGCCCACAGACATTATTCAGTCCTTAATTAGATTCTAAAATATTGCATTACTTTGCATAAAGTATTGAATTTGCCTGGAGATATCTTGGACAGACACGTAATATTACCATATCTAATGCTACATTTAATGCGTAATGACATATCATTTCAGTATTGCAAAAGTTGTTTAAGTGGGTTTCATGAGTCTACATAAGTCAGACAGTGGTGCTATAGGTAGTGCTTCTCGACTCAGGTGAGTCTTCGTTTGAGTTTAATGTTCCAGTTCCCGAGGCATCAATTATTCTGCCGTTGTTTGTCACATTCTTTGTATTGGTTGCATTTGGCTTTCTTGCCCCCGTGCTGTTTCCATCCTCTAATGAAGTGACGTCATCAGTTTCTGTGTACTCTCCGGAATCGTCATCGTAATCATCCGTCTCCTCATCTCCACTTTTCTCATCGTCACTATCTCTTAGGCATGTGATAAATTCTATTGGTAAATACAAATTGTAGAAGATTAATACATTATACATGTTCAATGATCATGCTAAATATGTCACCACACTTTCCGGTGAGTCAAATATTGACAGTACTGTGAAGCTCTCAATGATTTCCCATTTATTTTGATCATAATCCATAATTGAACAGATTTGTTTATATTCCTATTAAAATTCCATGAGAAATCTAAAAATGTTAGTCTTGTGGTGCTATGCACAATATTTCATAT
The DNA here is from genome assembly GCA_949316495.1 of Amphiduros pacificus. Lineage (NCBI taxonomy): Eukaryota > Metazoa > Annelida > Polychaeta > Phyllodocida > Hesionidae > Amphiduros > Amphiduros pacificus. The sequence continues at coordinate 28,977,451 of OX439001.1, forward strand.
TATAAATGACCGTTAATTGGCACTTTAACATGTTGCTGTCAGATGACACAAAGGTTACAAAGAATCCCCCTCCAAAGCTTGAGCTGGGAAACAATTACAGAAAGAGCGTTGATCACGAAATTGGTCCTAGATTCAAATGATTTTGGAAGACAATTGTGTGAAAGTGTCAGACTGAAGTGACATGAACAACTTATCAGCTTGGCTTGGTGTGACTGTCTCCCATCAAAGACACGTGACTTAAGTTTTATTTATCTCGATGTTATTTTTCCAGAAAGTTATCTGTTTTCTTTATATTGTCTCACTGATTTAAAAACTGTTTTCGGTTTGTTGAAAAGTGATGTACAGTAGTTTTTAAGATATCTTCAAAATAGCGATTTTTTCTTATCAGCTGCAGATCATCTGTCTGGGCTTTGGCACAGATATTTTTAACACAGAGATTGGAAACAATCTGAAGTTCTGCATTATCGCTCAGGCGAACCAATCTCATGGCGGCGCCACCGTCGCCATGGTAAATATACCCCCTGCCAATCTCTCCGACCAATGATTAAATATAGTGGAGTTGTACAGTTCAGGTTCCAGTAAAGTTGTACAGTTCTGGTGTGTACTTTTCAATGGGGGAAAAAAACAACATGGAGATCGGCAATCGGCCTATACTACATGTAGCCCCCGGGATGTAGCCCTGTAACACAGACCTCGATTCGGATTCACAGACTCGTGGACTTGTATAAATATGTCTTTTTTGCAAGAAATTGTGACGAGATCTACTTACTTATCACATATCTATGTTAATCGTACATTAATGAAATCAAGAATGGAAGAATTTGTGTGATAAATGCAAAACTATTTATCGCTGATCCGCAACAGTTGCATGTCTGAGTTATGTGGACCTGCTGTTTCCAATCTTTGTTTAAATATCTCTGGCTTTGGTGACTGGTGATCGGAGAACACTACTAAGATTTATGAAAGTGTATTGATATAAATGACATTCTATAACAATGACAAAGGAAAAAACTGGAATTCGACTCATCTGTACTTGTATGGAATCGGAAATACCTTCAAAGTCGATCCTTCCATCCCCATCCAGGTCGACCTCGGCTATCATCTCGTCGACTACAAGGGACATGAGAATCACGCGGTCTGAGCACGATACAAAGAGAATAAACGAGAAAAACACAACATGAACACCACATCACATCACAACACTAGGTCCCACCAGTCATAGTACAGTGTTCGCCAAAAGTCGTCGGCCCGTCGGACAAAGCTGGCCGTTATTTCACATTGTCCGCCGATAATGACTGACAACGGCGGCCAAATTGTCCGCCATTCTTTACCTGCGCAGTTTCTCATTGAAGTCGTCATAAATACGTTTTATTAGTTCGTTTTCGGAGATGTTCGGTTGCCGCCATTTTGTAAAGTTTGAGCTATATCCGGGTCATTACGTTTGTCCCCGCCTGATTATTTCCGCCGTGTTCACTCCTGTTCAAAAGTCGAGCACGTTTTTTTCAAGATTCGTACTCATTTAACAATTTCAAAAACGTGCACGACTTTACACATAAATCAAATGAGGTTCGTAATCTGGTCCCCTATCATTATTTCTAGTTCAAATTCATATTAAAAAACGTCACGTACCAGTCAAAAAGCCTGAGAAGAGCAGACGACAATTTTACAACTTTGGGTATTCTTAGCTTTCTTTAAATAAATATTTGATTAATTTTCGATTGATTTTCGATTAATTTTCGATTGATAAATAATCAGAAATATGTAGGTATGTATGTAGGTATGTATGCAGATTTTTAGGTAGATATGTAGGTAGGTATGTAGGTTGGTATGTATGTAGGTTAGTATGTAGGTAGGTATGTAGGTAGATATGTAGGTTGGTATGTAGGTATGTAGGTTGGTATGTAGGTTGGTATGTAGGTTGGTATGTAGGTAAGTATAAGCTGAATATCGCGCCATGAGCAGACCTAGTCTGATATAGCGCTATACAAATCATTATTATTATTATTATTATTATTATTATTATTATTATTATTATTATTATCTGTCACAAGCACGAAAAAGCCGCGAAATAAAAAAGAAAAAGTACGCGTTGAAATGTCTGATGTTGAAGACAAATGTCTGATGTTGGCTGGCTGAACATCAGACATATTGTCTGATGTGGGTCAAAAAGTTTTGGCGAACACTGTTAGTACATCTTCTGCCAAATCCTTCCGTCCAGTGAATTATGTATTCGCTAGCAGAACTGGTTTTTACCGACATTGTCAGATCATAAATTATTTTTTTCTATGATAACCACATAAGTATACTTTGATACGTTTCTGAGCAGGAGCTGTATTTACAGACATTACTGGGACATGGGAGTGCGCATGCGTAAGAAACAAGATGGCAGTGTTTTTTACACACTGTCCACCAGAGGCACACGCAAACTATTACCTCTGGACAACCCAGATTAGTATTCATCCGGTCCTACTTTTACTGGCCATGTGCTCAAGAACTGTCAGTGTGTTGTAAATGTGATTGGCGTATTAACATCTCTTTCTATCAAATATGAAGTTGGCTTGAGATGTATTTGAGTTCATTTGTTAACATTTGAACATTTTTTGTTGGTTAGATTATTCAGAATTATAAAAGATTAAAGGAATTCAAATTATAAAGAAAGCGGCCCTCTTTGTTGTGGTTCTGCCTTATCACTACCCCAGGAAATGGCTCCTCCGGTTGAGAAAGTAGTTCCAAGTTTTATTTCTCGTACTAGTTGTTTCCATATGCACAAACTTTTGTATCAAGGTAGAAATATATCATAATTTACTAATCTGAGTACAATTTACGAAAAAAAAAAAGTAAAACGGACAGTTACATGAAAATTGGTGGATGTGGTGAGCCAGCACCAAAAGGCACCTTGTACAGAGGTGATAGGTTCACCACATCGCCCTCTGGTGGAGTTTGTGTTTTTTAATTGGCTCCGTATTTTGTCGTTTATTTCGGCAATTTACTGGGCTCTAACAAATTAACTATCACTGCAGTGACTACCTACCTCAACCAGAGCACTCCCCGCTTTAAGTTCACACTTTTAGCAACATATCAGTGAACATATTCAGTGACGAGGATTGGTAGGTACCGGTTTACCTGCCAGCCGTCAAATCAAAATATCAACATCAAAAAGAGAAAATACAGTTTCTGTACCCATCCTTATTTTTCAAAATAAGGACGGGTGATTTTTTTTTTCAAATAAGGACGATCGGAAACCATTTATAGCAAAACAATTGAACAAAGAACTGAATATATCTTTTCTGAACCCATCCTTGGCTTCTTGCCTAGGGGACAAGAAAAGTGTCTTGTCTGCATCTTGGTGGCAAGCATAACTCATGGAGGAAATTTTGGCAATAATTCCAACAAATCCAAAAGTACCGCATCGTTAATGGTTAATGACCTAATACACAAGCAATGTATGATTCAAAGAAACCTAATACTGGGCACTGCCTTACACAAAGCCAGCATGATATACAAGAAACAGAATTTCTGCTACTGGGATAAAGCAAATATGAAGAAAAGATGCAAAAATCTTGTGCTACTTTTCCTGATATCCCTGCTACTATTATTTGGAGATGTTCACCCTCATCCAAGGCATGTTCAATTTCCTTGTGGAGTGTGTGAACGACAAGTTGCTAAAAATCACAGAGCCCTGCAGTGTGATGAATGTGACACATACGTATGCATTAAATGTGATGGGCTCACAAATAAAGATTGTGAGTTATTCAATAAACAAAGATGGTTGTCATGGGAGTGCTGGAAATGTCGCCTCCCTAATATTTCTGATGCTTTCTTTGTAAATGAACTTGAAACAAGTAATCTCTTCGAAACACTGAGTGATGAAAGTATCGCAAGTGAAAGAACAGATGATCAATTTGCAGGGAAAACCTCCCCCACAAGACCAAAGCAAGGTAGAAAAAAGCAAAAAATTCAAAAGATTAAGGTTATGACAGTGAACTGTAGAGGCCTCAACTCAACCAAAAAGCAATTGGAGATACAGGAACTAATCATCGAACATAAATACCCTGCTATATTATGCATTACGGAATCCCACATTGACCACACTATTGCAGACATTGCCATCCACCCTGATTATGATATAGGGAGAGAAGATAGATGCAAGGGTGGTGGTGGGGTATTGATCGGTATCCATAAAAGGTGGCTGTCAGACCCAAAGGAGGAGAGCCTAAAAACTGACTGTGAACTTGTATGAAGAAACATAACAGGAACAAAACCACTGTTCATAGGATGTTACTATAGGCCAACAGACAGAAATATATCTAACGTCCATGAATTAAATGCATCTCTTGGAAAGATTCCCCAGTCCGACACCCCTAATATATTACTAACAGGGGACTTCAATGTACCAGATATCACATGGGAGAATATGTCCTATAAGCCAAGCCCTGCATATGGGATTGACCTAAACACAGTAATGATTGATACTTTTAATGAACAAGTAAATCTGCACCCAACCAGGGGAGACAATAAGTTAGATCTGGTCTGTACGACAAACCCTAGCCTGGTAAATAATGTTTCTGTCCATCCAGGCATGAGTGACCATGATGTGGTGATAACAGAAATCAATGCAAAAGCCACACTGGCCAAGAAGAAACCAAGAAACGTACTGCTGTACAAAAAAGGAGACCTGAGTGCAATAAAGCAAGACATGCGTGTCTTTTTTGAAGATGAAGTTAAGGACTCAAGTCTCCCAACTGAAAAGAAAAAGTTCACAGATAAGCTTATGGAGTCCATCAATAAACACATTCCTCTTAAGAAAATAACTGGTAGATGGGATGTGCCATGGATGACAAAGGAAATCAAGAGACAAATAAGAAGAAAACAAAGACTATACAACAAGGCTGAAAAAACTAAAAAGGATTCTGACCGTAGACAATTCAGAAACCTTAGGAAACACATAAAACATAAGTTGAGAGAATCCCACAATGAATATGTCCTTGGCCTACTCGATTTACCTGACATTGAATTTAGTAGACCATCAATGGGAAAAAGGTTCTGGAACTATATTAGAGCCAGGCGCAAAGATACTGTTGGTGTACCAACACTAACAGAAAATGGCATTGAAGTGAAAGACAGTAAAGGGAAGGCAGAAGTTCTTTCACAACAGTACAAATCTGTTTTTTCTACTGAAAACATGGAAAATATTCCTGACAAAGGTGACCCAACTTCTCTACAAATAGAGCCAATTACCATCACAGTTGATGGTGTGGAAAAATTGCTCTCTAACCTAAACCGCAAAAAAGCCAATGGCCCAGATCAAATACCCACAAGAGTTTTGAAAGAATGTTCACATGAAATAGCTCCAATCCTCCAAAAAATATTCCAAGACTCACTCAACAAAGGAGAAATCCCAAAATCATGGCGCACAGCAAATATAGTTGCATTCTTTAAAAATGGAGATAAAAGTTGTGCCGCTTTCTTTGACATCTGTCCCCTGTAAGATTTTGGAGCACATAATTGTCAGACACATGATGAATCACTGCGAACTTTACAATATCCTGGTATTTCAGCATGGATTCAGGACAGGCCACTCTTGTGAAACTCAGTTAATCACAACCTTACAGGATATACTCAAGGCTAGAAATGATGGGCAAAATGTTGACATGCTCATTCTCGATTTTAGTAAAACCTTTGACACAGTCTGCCACGAACGGCTGAATCACAAGCTCGAGCATTACAGAATCTCAGGGCAGGTCGGTTTATGGATAAAAAACTGGCTAGTTATTGACGGTGGGTAGTTATTGACGGTGATGAATCTGACCCTGTCCATTTTAAATCTGGAGTGCCCCAGGGTACAGTACTTGGACCAATACTATTTCTACTCTATATTATAGACATTGGAGAGAAGCTAAAATATTCAAACATAAGGCTCTTTGCTGATGACAGCCTCCTATATATAGTTGAAGATGACGAAGATGCAGTAGAACTGCAAGAAGACCTAAATATGCTGGAGGAATGGTCAAGTGAGTGGCAAATGGACTTTAATGCTCAGAAATGCTACACCCTGAGCAGCAAGAAAAAAAGCCAAGCTCTTGATACAAGAAAATATACATTAAATGGTCACATCTTGCAACATGTTGAACATCATCCCTACCTTGGATTTGAGCTCCAAACAAATATGAAATAGGATGAACATATCAACAACATTGTCTGCAAAGCAAATCAAGTACTAGGATTTGTAAGAAGGAATTTCAATATGTGCCCAAGAAATATCAAAGAGGCTGCCCCCACTTAGGACATGCATCAAGTGTGTGGGACCCTTACCTCAAAAAAGATATAGACCGCATAGAATCAGTTCAAAGATGAGCTGCTAGATTTGTGTCTGGCAACTGGAAGAGAAAAACAGGCACTGTAACAAAAATCCTGGAAGACCTAAAATGGGATTCACTAGCAGAGAGAAGAAGGACACAGAGGCTGGTTTTATTGTACAAGGCTATACATGGTGAAATAGCTTTGAAACTTCCAGAACATGTCAAAATGAAATCAGCTCCTACACGGAAAAACCATGGAATTCGCTATATCGAAATGGCGACAAGCTGTGACCCCTATAAATACAGCTATTTTCCAAGGACAGTGACTGACTGGAATAATCTTCCCCCTCAATTAACTCCATTGGAACCAGGTAGATCGGCATCCTTCAGGAACTCCCTTGCCAGAGTATAAAGGTTGGCATCAAGCAGCTGGTGTGTATCAGCTGCACCCCTTAGTGCAACCTTGCACTCTCGGCGGGATAGATGTAGATGTGACATAAGACTCTCAATCATGATGGGTCGAAGACATCATTATAATGAGTCATTTATAAAAGATAAAATGGGGCGATCAAGAGCGAAATTCCTAAACGTGAAATTTATTCAATAATCAGCTTAGTCAATCATTCTCAACATTATTCAACAAAATTCATATTCTTTTGAAATAATTTTTTCTACATTTCACCAACTTGTGTTATGTCAACAGCACTTCATCTTAATAGAAGAGTTAAGTACAATAATGTTAAGTTAAGTACAATAACAAACTCTTATTTGTTCGTATGCTACAAATGCTACTCATTCTCACTTAATCAAGGAGTTCTCAAATAATTGAACCTATTTATATTTCCATCAACTTCTATCACAAAATGATACAACAGAGAACATCAACAGATAAGATAATTCAATGGTTGCACTACCCCCTGGTGTTCAATTGAAATTACATGATTTAAACATGATAAATATTTGAATAAAGAATATGGCCTTACTCTCCTCCTCCGTGAGATCTTCCCCCATACATTCCAGGACCGCCCTCAGGTCCGACGCTCCAATATAGCCACGCCCACACTTATCAAAGAGCTGAAAATATAGCCACACCCACACTTATCAAAGAGCTGAAAATATAGCCACACCCACACTTATTGATCAGCTGAAAATATAGCCACGCCCACACTTATCAAACAGCTAAAAACATAGCATTATATATAGCCCACACTTATCAATGAGCTGAAAACATAGCCACGCCCACATTTGTCAAGAAGTTGAAAATATAGCCACGCCCACACTTGTCAAACAGTTGAAAACATTGCATTCATTACATACATATATAAAAAAAGCATGAACGTGATCAGAGAGGAAGGGTGACGAGATTTGAAAAAAAAAAAAAAAAGTTGCTGTGTGAGGTATTGGCTGCAACTAAAGTCGCCACTGATAAGGGTGTGTCATCTCGCTGTTCCGTCACCACGTTGCCTGCCCTCTGGTGGAAATGACACTAAACTAATCTCCACTTCACTTTTGTTTTGCAAGTTTATGTGAAGGGTTGCGCTTTTAACATATTATGAATGGCATAGTTATCATTTATTTTTTGTCAGAATTACATTAGAAATGAAAATTACCTCCAATATGCCTATATTTCTGTAATTAGAGCTTTGTTTTCAACCATCGATAAATTGACCTATTTATTGACCTACTTATTGAGGCCCTGCTAGGTTTTGTACAAAGGGGCCTATGTGGGTGAAATGCAGATATTTTTAGCCACCACGATCATGCAATTGGGAGTTAGCTGCACAAGTGAGAGATAGCAAGTGATAGACTGCTACAACAGCAAGAGATAGCTGCATAAATAAGAGATAGCTGCATAAATAAGAGATAGCTGCATAAATAAGAGATAACTGCATAAATAAGAGATAGCTGCATAAATGAGATATAGCTGTATAAATAAGAGATAGCTGTATAAATAAGAGATAGCTGCATAAATAAGAGATAGCTGCATAACTGAGAGATAGCTGTATTGAGACATGAAAAATAGCTGCATAAATAAGACATAGCTGCATAAATAAGAGATAACTGCATAAATAAGAGATAGCTGCATAAATAAGAGATAGCTGCATAAATAAGAGATAGCTGTATAAATAAGAGATAGCTGTGGGAGAGACAGCTGCACATGGTGAGACAGCTGCATATGGGGAGAGATAGCTGCACATGGTGAGAGATAGCTGCACATGGGGAGAGATAGCTGTACATGGGGAGAGATAGCTGCACATGGGGAGAGATAGCTGCACATGGTGAGAGATAGCTGCTCAGTTTGAGAGATAGCTGCACATGGTAAGAGATAGCTGCACATGGGGAGAGATAGCTGCACATGGTGAGAGACAGCTGCACATGGTGAGAGATAGCTGCACATGGGGAGAGATAGCTGCATATGGGGAGAGATAGCTGCACATGGGGAGAGATAGCTTCACATGGGGAGAGATAGCTGCACATGGGGAGAGATAGCTGCACAGTTTGAGAGATAGCTGCACATGGGGAGAGATAGTTACAACAGTGAGAGACAACTGCACAACTGAATGACAGCTGCACACGTGGTAGTTGCACAAGTGAGAGACAGTTGCACATGTGAGAGATAGCTGCACATGGTGAGGGATAGCTGCACATGGGGAGAGATAGTTACAACAGTGAGAGACAACTGCACAACTGAATGACAGCTGCACACGTGGTAGTTGCACAAGTGAGAGACAGTTGCACATGTGAGAGATAGCTGCACATGGTGAGGGATAGCTGCACATGGGGAGAGATAGTTACAACAGTGAGAGACAACTGCACAACTGAATGACAGCTGCACACGTGGTAGTTGCACAAGTGAGAGACAGTTGCACATGTGAGAGATAGCTGCACATGGTGAGGGATAGCTGCACATGGGGAGAGATAGCTGCACATGGTGAGAGATAGCTGCAAATGGTGAGAGATAGTTACAACAGTGAGAGACAACTGCACAACTGAATGACAGCTGCACACGTGGTAGTTGCGCAAGTGAGAGACAGCTGCACATGTGAGAGATAGCTGTATAGGTGAGGGATAGCTGCATAGGTGAGAGATAGGTGCACAATTGAGAGACAGCTGCACAGGTGAGGGATAGCTACAACAGTGAGGGACAGCATCACTTCCCAGCCGAAGGCACTTGTTTAAAGTGAAACCATTAGAAAAGTTAAGACGCAAGCCAGTTTATATCATATATAGGGCTAACAACCAATCTCGCGCATTTTGGTCTTTGTCAATAAATGAATAACCAATAAATAAATGAACAGTTATCTATATGTGTGCTGTGGTGGGGTATATCCATTAGTAAAGCTTGTCATTACTTTATCTTATAAAACGATGTGCGTATGTTATATTCTGACAAGATTGACAAGTCAGAGTCACATCTTTGCGCAAACAACAACAACCATAGCCTTCGCGCACTGATCTCTTTTCAATGCAGAAAGACGAAAATCTTTGAAGAGAAGAGCTCAAAAGCTAAATTTTGAGTTGTCAATGAAGAATATCGGTCAAGAATTGACAGAGTAGTGCTTATGTTTATCTTTTTGTGAGAAGCTGGACCTCATGCACGTGCACATTGTGACGCAATCGGGGTCAATGGGTGCAATTTTCATAACAATTTAGTTTTACCATTCATATAAACTTTTCTATGTCAAAAAGTCCATTGTTCCATTTGTTTTATGAAAACAATATTATACAAATTCATAATTATCAGCCAATTCTATGGTTGTGCGAATCCTATGGTTGTTAGCTCTATAGATACACAAGGCTGAGATCAACAATTTCCTTTGGGTTTCTAGTAATTTGCCATACTTTTTCTAATAATTTGCCATACTTTTTCTAATAATTTGCCCGACATTTTCTTGTCGTTTGCTTTATTTTCTTGATATTTGCTTTGCATTAACCTCATGGTTTCCATCACTAAAACTCAATATGCCACTAAAAGTTAAATATCACGTGCGTTTCACACCTTGATTGTCCTGTGTAATTGTCACCTTGTTTGCTGTGTGAAGTTCTCACCTTGAATGCCCTAAAACTTAATTTGCCCTGCGTAATTCCTACTTTAAATGTCTTGCGTAGTTGAATACCCTTCTTATATCCTGACATAAATGCACGGCGTATATCCTACCATAAATACCCTGCATAGATTCTACCTTAAATACCCTGCGTATATCCTACCTTAAATACCCCGCTTTATTTCTACCTTAAATACCCCGCATAGTGCCTACATTAAATACCCTGCATAGTTTCTATCGTAGTTATTACCTTAAATGCCCTGCGTAGCTCTTCCTCTTCATCCTCGTCTGTGTCCTCCCCTCTTAACACACCCATATTTCCCATCACCTGCACAAATTCCTCAAAGGTGAATGTACCATCCCCTGTAACAACAAAAAGAATGTATATCAGAAACTATACTGTGCTATTATTAGTTAGAATGATCCTCCTTACATGGGGTTTTTCTTGAGATCAAAAACAACATTCTTCACATGGTAGTTATTGAATATATATATATATATATATATATATATATATATATATATATATATATATATATATATATATATATATATATATATATATATATATATTGAATACCCTTCGTGCAGTGTCCAGGCTGACAGATCTCTCTCGTTGGTTCTGGTGGAAATATATATATATATATATATATATATATATTTATATTTAGTTAAGTATGAGATAAACTCAAGAACATAGGTTCGTGCAGTGTTCAGGCTGACAGATCTCTCTCGTTGGTTCTGGTGGAAATATATAATTCACGAACCTATGTTCTTGAGTTTATCTCATACTTAACTCCTACAGATAGGTATGAGATAAAGGTTTTGGTTTGATGTCCAATCTATTTAAAGCAAAACTCCCCTGTGGGTGCGGGGATTAAAGAATAGCCCCAATGCCCCCCCAGCATGTTGTAAAAGGCGACTAAAGGGGTCCCCATGTGGGCCTGGGGTTAGAATGGTCCTCTGATTTTTTTACTCCCTGGTTTTTTTGTCAGTTCGTAAAAGGCGAACGAAAAAAATAACCATGGTGCCTTGTTTGCCGTGAGGTGCGACCTGTAAGGGGAGGATATGGAGTTCTGCAGGTTGAGCGCTGGACTGGTTTGGCAGTAATACCGGTCCAGATGCAACACACCTGTTTGAACCCAAATATTCACCCTAGACATGGAGGACTTTAGGGCCCGATATTGTCCATCCGGCTTGTGGAACATAGCTCCACACATTTTTCCAATTTCCAAAAACTAATTTTAAAGTAAAATATGATTTAAATGTGGTATATTTGATATATTTTTGTTAAATTCTCCATTAAGATGAAATATATGGTAACTTCTACACACTTATCAAACTATTAAAACAATTTTCACGAGATTAGCTTAACAGATATGTGGAGCTTGACTGCGGAAACGGGTCAATCCAGGGTACATTTTATGTATTCTTGAGTATATTGTCTAATGTAGCCGAGTTTTATAGGTGTGCTGATGGCTCTGCCCCATATCTATAACTCCCTATTATTAAAATAGGAGTTAGAGTAAGGCTTAGGAACATGGGCAATGAATAATTAACAAAACACACATGGCTTTAAACAAACAAAAAAGACAAAAAAGACTCGGACAATGATTTGAATGTGAATGAGAATAGATGGCCTAGATTTTTAATAGCAGAAAGTTCTGACGCTGAACATACCCTGGCAAAAATGTCCCCCTTTGCAATTGCAAAGGGGATACAAGGCATTGCCGGGGTAACAAAACCTGTTAAAAAGATGGGAAATAAATTATTGATTGAGGTTGAGCGGAAAAGCCATGCGGACAATCTACTACAATGCCGAATGTTGGCCACAGATCCTATTATTATAACGGCTCACTAAACTCTCAACAATAAAAAAGGAGTAATCAGATGCGCAGATTTAGCGGGAGTTTCTGAGGAGGAGATAGTGGATGAGCTCAAAGACCAGGATGTTGTGCAATGTAAGCGGATATTTATAAAAAAGGATGGTGTCAAAATTCCTATCAATACATTTATTCTGACATTTGAAGCAGCACAGCTCCCAACATCTATTAAAGTTGGATATTTGAACGTTAGAGTTGATGTATCTATTCCAAACCCTCTGCACTGCTTCAAGTGTCAGAGTATGGACATGGATCTGATCGATGTAAAGGTGATGTAACATGTCCAAAATGTACCGCTCAGCACAGTGGAGATGATTGTTCTTCAAATATGATAAAATGTGTCAATTGCCAAGGAAATCATCCATCGTATTCGCGGAATTATCCTTTTTAAAAGAGAAGGAAATTCAGCGAATACGACACACTGAAAATATACCTTTTCCAGAGGCACGGAAGCGAGTAGAAAGTTTAAACACAACAAAGACATCTTATGCCAGCTCTGTAAAACCTAAAGAAACAAAATCAATAGCAATTCAGACCGAAATTACATGGCCAATCAATGACAAAAATTATTCCTTTTTTACAAAATCTTCTAAATCTTCAGCAACATCTACTCGGACACCCACTATCCCAGTAGTAACTCAACCAACAACAACATCCACTAAACCCTCTTCACAAACTCCTTCTACATCATCCAATAATAAAAGTATCAATAGTAATAGACCAGTACATAAATCAGACAAAAAAGAAATCAAAGAACAAGTTAAAAGTAAAATAAATAGAACTAAATCCTTTGAAAGGATGGACACAGGTGATCCTCCGGATATGATTTTTACACCTGTGCACTCGAAGCATAATCGTAGAATTAACAAGTGATTATGTTAGATCATATATTTTTTCTCATTATTCTTAATATGGCTATCGGCAATATCATACGATGGAATTGTAGAGGATTTGAGGCAAACAGGCCAGAACTGGAGTTATTAGCCCAAAAATATAATACATCTGTTATTTGTTTACAGGAAACTAATTTTAAAGATAAGTCAACAACATTTAAGGGATATGTACCTTATAATAAAGTTGGTTCAATAGATGCAATGGACCGAGCACATGGCAGAGTTTCTATTTTTGTTAAATCCTGTATACCCCAGAGTAAAATAACTTTAAATACTAATTTACAAGCTTTTGCAGTCAGGGTTACCCTGCACAATACATTAACTATATGTTCAATATATCTACCACCTAGTGAGCCAGTTAATATTACAGATTTAAATAATTTGGTAACCCAGCTGCCATAGCCATATATGTTGGTTGGTGACACAACTATCTTTGGGGTGGCAGAAATACTGATGCCAAAGGATGTATAATAGAAGATTTTTTAAATAATAATAGTTTGTGCCTTTGGAATGACGATTCTCCGACATATTTACACCCTGCTACAGGCTCTTTAACTTCAATAGATCTCTCCATGTGCACTCCAAATTTATGTTTAGATTATTCCTGGGAAGTAGAGGAAGATCAATGGGGTAGTGATCATTACCCCATTATTCTAAATAACCATTTTCCTCCACCAGACGAACGAATCCCCAAGTGGAAGTTTCATAAAGCCGATTGGGCAAAATTTCAAACATCCTGTTTTAATAGAATAACTCCAGAAATTTTAAACAATGTAGATGATCATCTTCAAGTTTTTACAGACACATTGTATGATATTGCTGATGGGTGTATTCCCAAATCAAAGTCAAATTCCAAAATTAAAGAAAAACCCTGGTTTAATGATGAGTGCAAAAAAGCTGTCAAGGAGCGGAAAAAAGCTTTAAAAAAATTTAATCGACAGCCAACTCAATATAATTTGCACCAATTTCATATAAAAAGAGCTAAAGCCCGTTGTATTATTAAAATAAGCAAAAGAAAAAGTTGGAAAGATTACGTTTCTAAATTAAATACACGTTCACCAATTAAAAAATGCTGGGATATGGTGCGTAAAATTGGAAGGGAGGTGGAGCAAGGATCAAACATCTTAATCATAATGGCCAATTAACTGCAAATCCCACCGAAATAGGTAACACAATAGGTCAAACAATTTCCAAGAATTCTTCATCCAATAATTATTCTGCCAAATTTCAACAAACAAAAAAAGAAACCAACTAAATTCTATATCCCATAACTTGGAAGATTATAATAAATCATTTACAATAGAAGATTTGAAACTTGCTTTGGATAAATCTCATGATACTGCTCCTGGACCTGATCAAATTCACTACCAAATCCTTAAACACCTCGCTGACCAATCACTTGGGCATCTTTTAGATATTTTAAATAAAATTTGGGAAAGTGGTGATTTTCCTCCTTCATGGAGGGAAGCCACTATCATTCCCATTCCCAAACCTGGCAAAGACTCATCAGATTCAAATAATTATCATCCCATTGCTTTAACAAGTTGTATTTGTAAGACAATGGAACAAATGATTAACGGGCGTTTAGTTTGGTTTTTAGAAACTGCAGCTTATATTTCTGTTGCACAGAGTGGCTTTAGAAAAACTCGAAGAACCATTGACCACCTGGTACGTTTAGAGACATTTATAATAGAGGGTTTTTTAAAAGGTGAGCATGTGGTTAGCATTTTCTTTGATTTAGAGAAAGCGTACGATACCACATGGAAATTTGGAATAATGAGCGATTTATATGATATGGGATTAAGGGGTCGTTTACCCCTTTTTATTCAAAATCTTTTGTCAAATAGACAGTTCAGGGTCCAAGTTGGTTCATCACTTTCTGATGCTTTTGATCAGGAAATGGGTGTTCCACAGGGAAGTATATTATCAGTCACCCTTTTTATTAATAAAATTAACAGCATTGTTGATTGTATGAGGCCTGGAGCAGATTGCTCACTTTTTGTTGATGATTTCAACTTAAGCTACAGGTCCACAAGCATGCATACAATAGAACGACAGCTCCAACAACACTTAAATAGATTACAAGAATGGGCTGATCATAATGGATTTAAATTTTCTTTAAAGAAAACTATATGTATGCACTTTTGTAAAAAATGGAAGGTTCACCCAGATCCTGATCTTTATTTAGGACAAACTCGGATACCTGTTGTCGAAGAAACCAAGTTTCTTGGACTTATTTTTGACAGAAAATTATCTTTTATTCCCCACATTAAATATGTTAAGAAGAAATGCCAGAAGGCATTAGATTTATTACGGGTTCTTGCCCATACCGATTGGGGAGGAGACCGTAATATTTTATTACAATTGTATAGAGCATTGGTATGTTCTAAGCTTGATTATGGGTGTATGGTATATGGATCAGCACGTCCAACTTAAAATGCTTGATCCTATACAAAATCAAGGTTTACGACTTTGCCTTGGTGCATTTCGTACATCGCCTGCAGATAGCTTGGCAGTTGAGGCAGATGAGCTGCCTCTTGATTTAAGAAGAGAAAAGCTTGCCCTTCAGTATGCTGCAAAAATTGCAGCTTGTCCAGACAATCCTGCCCATGATACTATATTTAATCCAAATTATGTTGACCTTTTTGAAAGTAAACTAATACAATACAAACTTTTGGCAATCGCATCAAAGAATCTTTACAATCTTTAGATATAAATCCAAATCAAATAGCTAGATTTCAATATCCAGAAACACCTCCATGGACCTATGAAACTTTAAATATTAATAATAATGTAGCCATGTCAGAATTAAAGAAATACTCAACCGATCCATCCCTTTATATAAATAGATACAAAGAAATAAAATCTGTTTTCAGTGGATATCAGTGTATTTACACTGATGGATCATTTGATGATGACAAGGCTGCTACAGCTGCTGTTGAGGGCAATAATATTTATTCAGATTGTCTGCCACATAAATCGTCTATTTATTCTGCAGAACTTCATGCTTTATACCTAGCTTTAGATCATGTGGAGACTTCTCCACATCAGACATTTTAATTTTTTTCTGATTCTTTGTCTTGTTTACAAGCATTGAAAGCAAAGGATTGGAAAAATCCTTTTATTTACAAAATCCTTGAGCGCCATCATAGACTCTGTACTGAGGAAAATAAAGAGATTTGTTTTTATTGGATTCCCAGCCATATTGGAATCCTTGGAAATGAGGCTGCTGACCGAGCTGCCAAAGCAGCATTGGATAAGCGCCCAATAGATATGCTTATACCTTATACAGAGTTTAAGAAATATATTACTATTTTTTTACGTTCTAAATGGCAATTGCACTGGAACGAAGCTATTTTTAATAAACTACAGGAAATTAAGCCTGTTTTAGGTAAAACCAAAGGTGCTATTAGAATTAACCGAAGAGAAGAGTCTGTTTTATCACGTATAAGAATTGGACATAGTCATTTGACTCACTGCTATCTTCTTAAAGGCGAAGATCAGCCTCAGTGTGTTGGATGTCAAAGGGCTTTGACTATCAAACATGTTTTAATTGAATGTATCGATTTTGATATAATTAGGACTCAATATTTTAATGTGCAAGATTTACATTCATTATTTTTTACTGTAGATACTTCTGTGATAGTATCGTTTTTAAAAACAAATAGGACTTTATAACCAATTTTAAGTGTGGAGCTCTTGTTTACTTAGGTCATTAGCCTATTTATCAAGAACCGCAAAACATCAGATGGTATTTAAAGTCTTTTAAATTGCATTTATTTATACAAATTTGTTATGTCTATAACTGATATATTGACAGGATTTTGTTGATATTTTGTGTTGTTAAGATAATGTACATATCATATTGATTTATGTTTTAACCACTTTTAGGCACTAAATAACCTTAGTGGTTGATGTGCCTCTAAGCAACCATTCATTCATTCATTTAAAGTAAAACAGAGAGGAAAACATTGCAGCATGTGTGGACCCATGTTGTGTGTGTCAAACAACATAAACAATGCCACGCCCACTTTATAATGACGTCACACTCAATGACGTCATTACAACATATAATTTATTATGTTATGACGCCATAGAGAGGTGGGCATAGTGCCACTATATATTGTGAGATCCTTCCACCAGAACAAACAATCTGTCAGCCTGAACACTGCAAAAACCTATGTTCTTGACTTTATCTCATACTTAACTCCTGCAGATATGTATGAGATAAAGTTTTGGTTTGATGTCCAATCTATTTGAAGCAAAACAGAGAGGAAAACATTGCAGCATGTGTGGATGTTGTGTGTGTCAAACAACATAAACAATGCCACGCCCCCTTTTTAATGACGTCACACTCAATGATGTCATTGTAACATATTTTACTATGTAATGACAACAATGAGAGGTGGGCATTGAGATCCTTCCACCAGAACCAACTTGAGAGATATCTGTCAGCCTGAACAGTGCACTCACATGTTCTTTTCTTAAGATTTGTACTTTTTACAATGTTAACACTGGTCTGGTATATAAACCATCTGCGGTAGATAAATATGAGATAAAGTCAAGAGCATGGTGGAAGGATCTCACTCATCATTTGGACCAAGGATGATTTGCAAAAGTAGTTCGGCACATGGGTGATAAGCGAAAGTAGTTCGGCAGAGGGGTGATCTGCAAAAGAATATCTCGTAGGTGCAGAACACCCTCTTGAAGCACCAAGTATGAGATAAATATATATCGAAAGTTTTTATCGAGTGATGCCTCATAGTGTCTAAATCTGGTGTTAGCTCATTTTCGAAAATCAAGTCCATTAGCACCCTTTTCGACTGGGGGCTGTCACGCTTCGTATGGTCTCCTCCCCATCAAGCAATCCCCATAAGGGCCTTATATAGGGTGAATTCTAGAATCTGCCTCCTGGTCAAACCATGCTTGGCCTAAGGGCTACAATTTTGTTATTCTGGCTTCATTTCCAGTGCTTTTTTGCCTCTCTTTCCTCTTTACCTTTGCAAGCAAGCTACTCTTTGTCGATCTGACCTGTGTCAAGGTCAAGGTCGTCTGAAGGTCACCTTTATATATATATATATATATAAATATATATATATATATATATATATATATATATATATATATATATATATATATATATATATATATATATATATATATATACATGTATATATATATATATATATATATATATATATATATATATATATATATATATATATATATATATATATATATATATATATATATATATATATATATATATATATATATATATATCTGAAGGTCACCCTTATATATATATATATATATATATATATATATATATATATATATATATATATATATATATATATATATATATATATATATATATATATATATATATATATATATATATTAACACATCACTAAATGCATAGATATCATAAATAAATTGATAAACCTTTGGGAAACAATAAATTGATAACAGATCTGCTTGAATATGTTTCATTAATGTATTTTTTATGACTTAACCCATTAACCTATTTGCAAAATATTCCATTACCCCTTTGGCAAAAATTATTGACTTCTCCATCAACAGATAATAGCTTCTAGAGGCCAATAGGTACAACTGATTTTCTTATAAAGATAACGTTAATGGTCTTGATATTTGTTTCCCCACCAACATTTCTTACCAATAATTGTTACCACTCTTCTCCAATGATTAACGGTCCGTTCCATGGGAAAGTTAAGTAATGAAGACAATCGTTTTTGCGAACTTTGAAAAGAAAAACGGTTATAAATCAAGAGCAGAGTTGGGAGTGGTTCAAGCCTACCATCAATATCCACTTCCTGTAGCATGTCATCAAGCTCTGTCGTGGACGGGAACTGGCCGAGACTTCGCATGACTGTAGCCAACTCATCCTTCGTGATAGATCCATTATCGTCCTTGTCAAACAATCGAAATGCCTCACGTAGTTCTAACAATGAAGAAACACACTATTATGTTATATTATCTTCCTGGAGAAGATTAAACAACAAGAATCAGATGCATTCACTCTGACTGTCATTGGCCAGGAAAAAATATTTAGTCAATTTGCTGGGAAATATTCTGTCACAAATGAGACGTCATTGTATGATTTTACAAAAAAAGATACTTTGGGACAAAAAGCAAACCGCCGGGGTCATAACATTTAGTTTGACCAATGAGATGGAGGGCAGTCGCCATGTTTGACGGGTCTGCACTGGGGACCTGCATACATGATAAATGAGGTCGAGACAAAACCCCAGGGATTCTAACAGGCCATGCTAATCATTTGTCTTACTGATGTTGAGGTAGACTAATATATGGTCACTCACCTTTATCAACTGATAAATAGACGTATGCCTATAATTTCTAGATAGGATCATTTGTCATTACTTACCTTTTATTTGAGATTCAGGATATTTTTCCAGCAGATCTATCTCCTACAAAGATGAAGTTATGTGATAAGTAACATTCAAGTTTTCACATCTAAATGAATTTTGAAGGAATTGCGACCGTGTGGAATCTATTACGTCGGTCTTGCCACGTGAAAACAACTATTTTGATTTCAATGGCGATATCGTCTCCCATTTGGGAATAGTATTTTCTAAAATGGCGATGGAATTACTCCAATTCATTTATTTTCTGACAGAAAATTGGCTCTATTTTCATTCAATGAACATTGTTAAGTCAGCCTCTTGGTGTTCTTTGGAATTAAAGATGTCATGTTTGAGTGTCCGAGGCCGGTTCAATGTTGCTGCGGTATGGACATGCCTGCCAGATAGCTTTATGGCTTCCCTTTGAGAGTGTCACCTTGCTGTAGAGTTCAGCTTTTTATTTCAATCTGTGAGCTAAGAAATGTCTGCGTCAGTGACAGTGTGGGCCTTATATAGATATCTTGATTGAATTTGTCAATACCGTCTGCCCAGTGGGTTTTCAATTCTCAGTATTTTATTGGTATAGATTTGGGCCATAAGAAGGAAGTGGTAAGTGCGTATTTGTGTAAAGCATGACACAGGATACTCCCCAAATGACCAGCTGATATCGCCAGCCTGCCCCACAATGCATCGGAGCTTCCTGGGCTTCCGGGGGAAACATCTGCACAGCTTTATTTTCTCTCTTTTTAACTTTTTTCTCTTTCGATTTTTTTCAGATAAACCAATTTCATTCACGCGGAAGATATGCGTTTTGGCCTTTATAATGGGTCACTATTATATTCCTGTTAGGTGGGCTGGCTTGCTCCATCCGGAAGTGGTCGAGGATTTTGCTTAAATCAACCGGAAGCTACCATGGTCAATGCTTAGCTTAGGTTTGAACTCTGTGCAACACCGAGGTTCTTGTTGGCAACTTCAATCAATGCAACATAGTGGACAATTCCTATATTAGGAGTCCAGCTTTGGTAATGAGTCACAGGGCATTATTTAAAAGTAATATTAAACTGCTAAATATAATTTACTTTATAAATTGATCACAATATTATTAGAAACAACATGTTTCTAATAATAATAATAATAATAATAAAATTTGTATAGCGCTGATACCAGACAAGTCTGTTCATAGCGCTGAAAATGGTTATCACTGCAAGCCTAACCGTATCTAACACGTTAAGTTCCTATAATAATATATAAACTGCCAGGAAGTAGATGCCCAAATGATGAATACCCTTCTTTTAGATTCCTCAGATGCTTTTAAAATTTTAATTTGGATGAAAACTCATATTGTAAAATATTTTCTCTTAACTATACTTATAAATAGTTGCCAGCAATTTGGACAAAAAACCGCATAGACTTGCAGACACACTGGCAATATTCCTCGGTATTCTGGCAATGCTGACCAAGGTGAATGTCTGATACTAAAACTGAATGTCACAGGTGCTACTGGGATATGGCTGATATCACGTGATCGCTTCTGAGCATGAGTCTATACTATCCTTGCAAGTATAACTTTACTCAAAGGGTCTTCAGTAATATTTGATAAATATTGGCGCTCCAATTTTGCCTTTCATTGAAATTGTTTTCATCGCCAAATGGGCTTTGGGATATATATAAGATAAAACTATTACACTGGACATATTAAAATATAGTATCCAAGGATTGACGAAGGTAAGGTTACATCTTCTGAAGTGATTTGATGTCAGCCACCAGATATTGGTCTGCCCCGAGGATATCTCTCATTATGTCCATGGTACCAAGCATCAGGCCTTTTGATAATCATCATTGTGCGAACATACACCATGCTCTCACAATGTATGAATGATAGAGGTAATAAAGGTAATAAGTCGGGACCATCGTATTATCACAAGACAACTCGGGAGCATTCCGTAATCACAAGACATTACATAGTGAGCATTTAGTAAACAATGTCTTATATAGCACTAATATTTCCATATGGAATGCGACATTTGATCCCTGTGTAGATCATTGAGATTTCCTGGCACACACAACGTGTTATATATTTATCAACATGATTAATCTAAACTGATGCCAAGCTCTATATTGTTTCAATGTTGTCAGCTGCTGAGTCAATTAACATGATTTGTCATTTATTTATATAGGGCAACATATTGTGTTCCAGACATACACATTTTTAATTGTGTTGTGTTGGAAATACAGAAATGTTAAGTGTCTCTAGGAAAATGTCCAACAGAATGTTAAAATCTAAGGTGATATCTGACTTATTTTGCAGCGTATATGTTAAGAGTCAATGTGCACGAGAAGCTAATGGCGATATCAGGTCACCAGAACTCAATGCCCTGCTCTTCTTAATGCCACGGGATCCTTTCTTTTCATTATCAAATAGACATGAGACACAAAATATATCATTGTACGCACAGGGAAAATCTATGTTGGTTTAGATGATACAATTAGAGAGAAGCTACAAATAACTACATATATAATAGAAAAATATGAAACTTATACCAGAAGAGCGCAATTCTCTTCATGAAGTCTTTTTTTCATTCTATAGAAGGTCAACAATTGCCTAAAGCAGCCATGGCGCTGTGATATGAAAGCAGCTGGTGGTTATATCTGGAAGGAGGCCATGTTAAACCTTAATGAGGCTCTATGCACTAAACATCTGCTCATCTTTTACAGGGGTAGTCAGAATGAGAGATCCATGAAAACATTATTTACCTTCATCGTAGATTTTGTATAACAGTGTAAGGTTTTGCACATAAGATAGTGCTGCGATCCCAAATCTGCAAACACATTGATGGTAAATTCACAACTAATATTGCCAAATAGTACGAGATATCACCAAAGGATATTTAACATTTCTGTAGCGTTTATATCAGATACGCCTTTATAACAAACATGCTGCAGTATCATATCCGTGGGAAAGTTTTACCTGCATACACGGGTCAAACTATGGAAATATTATTCTAAACATAAATTGCATACAATGCAATCACTGTAAGCTAATTCACACGATATCAATGTAATAGTTAAAGTGTTAATTATTTTAACCTGGACATAATTGGTGTTGCATTAGGCACCTCAAAGCTTGTAATCTGCTTGTATTCCCAATGACCATATGGCGGTGACATACTTTTCACGATGACTGGTGACAGTGACAAACTGATCCTGAGACTAATTTAATTACACTAATCCGAAGATATAAGATTGTCGAGAGCCTTAAATGAAACTTTTATCACAATTGGCTAAAATATATGATTAATATTATCAATTCAAAACAATGTATAAAGATGTTCATCACAAAGACTGATTTTGTGTGTTAGAATGTTTGGCAAAGAAATTGGAAAGAAGGAGGGTTCCTCGGATGATCGTAAGACGATGTGAATGGGGAAATACCTCCATTAGGATATAGAGGGCAATACCCCATTAAGATATCGAAGGTAATACCCCATTAAGGTATAGAGGATAATACCCCAAGTATTCCAACGCGATTCCACTTCCATTAACTCAGATCATGGACATGTATTTCCTATTAAAAGAGGACATCTTATTGTCAGTGACACCAGATACCATTAAAATATAAATCGGTAGTTCAACAATGTGGCAGATGCCATCAAACAATGTCTTTTCACTATGAATAGTGAATAATCACCAAATGCTTAAAACTGCCATAGACCATCTTCTATAAACTGCAGGTGTATTCGAGATACAGAAATCAATATGTGTAATAATAAGTCTTGACACATAACTGATTCAGGTGAGCTAACTGTGTCATACTGCTGTCTCGTGTACACCGGTGTGTGATGATTTCCTTGTATCATCAGAGAGATGCAATGTAAACACAGCTAAATAATCGCATACATTTTCTCGGATATGAAAAGGTAACACGGTACATCTCTGCAAAGAGGATATGAAATGAACCGACAAGTATTATCAATACATTCCCTTTGCGCCAACAAATATTATCAATAAATTCCCTTAGAACTGACAAGTAGTACTAATACATTCCCTTAGAACCAGCAAATTATCGATACATTCCCTTGGACCCAGCACATATTATCGATACATTCCCTTGGACCCAGCACATATTATCGATACATTCCCTTGGACCCAGCAAATATTATTGATACATTCCCTTAGATCCAACATATATTATCAATACATTCCATTAAAACTGTTGTGATGATTATGTGTAAGTTGTTCCCGGAGCAATGCGCATAGTCGATTAGATCTAATACCAAATTTATTATCTTTTGTAGAAGTTTATGACATATTACAAATAATATTTACTTATGAAACAAAACATCAGGTTTTCATCGAATATGTAGTTAAAGCATTAAATTGTTACTGAATATTGCTTGAGCTCAAAATCTTACCGTCATTGTGTCTCCTTGGTATGTATCACAGCATGGATGAGGCGTGGAGTCAGAGTGTTGCTTGTAGTTGTGATGTGGCTATCTCTATCTGAGAGTGTTGCTTGTAGTTGTGATGTGGCTGTCTCTATCTGAGAGTGTTGCTTGTAGTTGTGATGTGGCTGTCTCTCTCTGTGGGTGTCATGGGCTCTGTGCTGAACACCAGTGGGTGTCTTGGCCGTGCGCCCGAAGGCTGTGTCTTTTTCTGCACGCTCTAACACCCAGTTCTTCTCTCGTCACAATGGCTGGGCGATTATCGACGTAGTCTACCTAATGAGAGAGTCTGGGTGTGTGAGATGCACACAAGGCAGGCAGGTTGGATGGTGTTTGTACCTGACGCAGATGGCCGGGGAGGGGTTGGCTGAGCCACGCGACTGTCGCTCCTGTGTGAGGCCCTCTCAATAGCTCTCAATAGCTCTCTGATAGCTACAAATTACATCACATGGATCCTGCCAGTAATCCAATCACTTTGTACTTGCTTTCTGGAGGCTGCAACAAACCTATGTGTTGCCTAGTTTACTCACAAGGACATTCCTAATAATAAATACGTTAACCCCATGCCCTGCATTAACACAAAGCTTTGTTGAATTCATTACATGTCCTTACCTACCTACTGGCTAGTAGACCTGGCAATGCAACCTGTAATTGTTTTAGTCACACTTTGCTGTTGATGTAGCTGGGAGAGCATGTGCGTATATCGTAGGATTTATTCTTACGAGGGAATATTCAAATAGGCCGGTGAGTACTGTACTGATAGAGTAGTGAGCATATTCGTTAAAACACTAATAGCCTGGTGAGCATACTGGGTATAATAGTAATAGCCTGGTGAGCATACTGGGTATAATAGTAATAGCCTGGTGAGCATACTGGGTATAATAGTAATAGCCTGGTGAGCATACTGGGTATAATAGTAATAGCCTAGTGAGCACACTGGGTATAATAGTAATAGCCTGGTGAGCATACTGGGTATAATAGTAATAGCCTGGTGAGCACACTGGGTATAATAGTAATAGCCTGGTGAGCATACTGGGTATAATAGTAATAGCCTGGTGAGCATACAAGGTATAACACTAATAGCCTGGTGAGCATACTCGGTATAATAGTAATAGCCTGGTGAGCACACTGGGTATAATAGTAATAGCCTGGTGAGCAAACAGGGTATAACACTAATAGCCTGGTGAGCATACAAGGTATAACACTAATAGCCTGGTGAGCATACAAGGTAT
Source organism: Amphiduros pacificus (assembly GCA_949316495.1). Taxonomy (NCBI): domain Eukaryota; kingdom Metazoa; phylum Annelida; class Polychaeta; order Phyllodocida; family Hesionidae; genus Amphiduros; species Amphiduros pacificus. The sequence continues at coordinate 29,002,633 of OX439001.1, forward strand.
AATAGTTTGTTTGTTTGTTTGGGGTTTAAAATCACTTTCAACAGTATTTCAGTCATTTCATGATGAGACCTACTTGTAGCAGATATAGTACTGCCGCACTGAATTGTCATGTCGCAGGTCCTTGACATGACAACTCATCCAGTCACAGATTTACAAGGACAACGGGTTAACCCTTTAGGCACGGTCCTCAGCTCATGTGGGAAATTGCATCATGAGTTCAATCCCGGCATGGCCTGGGTTCGAACCCACGACCTTTGGATCACCACAGAGGAACTGGTGCTAATAAACTGGCACTCTTACCAACTGCGCCACGGCCCGTGGCCCGGTATAATAGTAATAGCCTGGTGAGCACACTGGGTATAACAGTAATAGCCTGGTGAGCATACTCGGTATAATAGTATTAGCCTGGTGAGCATACTCGTCAAACCTTACAGCATACTCTTCGGTTATACATGATAAATTTTGACCTGTTTGAGAAAAAGTAATATTCATACATAATTTGGCAATAAAACCCACTTTGTCATTCTTGGAATGCAAACATTATAAAATGGATTTTGCAAATCTACACTTAGGAGAGTGCTCCACTGGATGATATCCAGCTATATGAACCTTGTGTGGCAAGGTCTTGGTAATTCTATAATAGTAATAGCCTGGTGAGCATATTGCGTGTAACAGTAATAGCCTGGTGAGCATATTGGGTATAATAGTAATAGCCTGGTGAGCACACAGGGTATAATAGCATATAGTATTAATAGACCGCTGAACATTCTGGGCACAATACTAATGATATCATGATAAGCTGTTCGGACTGGTTCACATAGAAACTGCTATTCTGATATGATGATGGAGTTTTTCTCAAGTACTATCCAAGTGCACTGTTGTGAATATCAGTCATTATACAAGTACACTGCTGTGAATGTCAGGCATTATTCAAGTACACTGCTGTTGTGAATATCAGATTCTATTCAAGTATACTACTGTGAATATCAGGCATTATTCAAGTACACTGCTGTGAATATCAGGCATTATTCAAGTACACTGCTGCTGTGAATATCAGATTCTATTCAAGTATACTACTGTGAATATCAGGCATTATTCAAGTACACTGCTGTGAATATCAGGCATTATTCAAGTACACTGCTGCTGTGAATATCAGATTCTATTCAAGTATACTACTGTGAATATCAGGCATTATTCAAGTACACTGCTGTGAATATCAGATTCTATTCAAGTACACTGCTGTGAATATCAGGCATTATTCAAGTACACTGCTGTGATATCAGGCACTATTCAAGTACACTTCTGCTGTGATTATCAGGTACTATCCAAGTGCTACTGAAGGCATATTTTAAGTACACTGCTGTTAATATCAGATACTATTCAAGTTTACTGTGAATATCAGGTGCTATTCAAGTGCACTTTCTGTGAAAATCAGGTGCTATTCAAGTACACTGTTCTAAAATATCAGGTGGTATTCAAGTACACGGTTGTGAATATCAGGTACTATTTAAATAAACTGTTGTAGACATCAGATGCTATTCAAATATGCTGTTGTAAATATTAGGTTATATTCTAAAAGTGTGATGAGCTCATGTACTATTCTAGTAGATTCGTGCTCTTAAAGGTTTCATTCGAATAGCATTTTTTCACAAGAGCATATGACACAGGATATCCAAAAAACGGTATATGTTGCCGAGTGTATTTTACATGTACATGTGTACATGCACGAGCAATACACATTATGAAATATAAGAGGTAAAAACCGTTGTAAGCACAAGGAGCAGGAAGTAACATTGGAGGAGTTGCGCTCAAGTTGTCATTTTCAGATATACGACTTTCTGCAAAAAGAACCGACACAAGTACTGAGTAAAGCACCTTTCTCTATGGACAATACGCTATTTGCTAGAACAGCTCTGAATGAAATTCTGTGATAGAAAACATGGCCTTAAAAAACAAAAACAAAACAAAAGCGAGCTTAACAAATTGAGCTTAACAAAGATCTATAGATCATTGTTTCTTTTTAGCACCCTAAAGATCAACTACAAAAGAGAGAAGACAACATGCATTCCATCATAACTTTGAATGAATTATGCAAATATATTTCCCTTCAAATACGTGAATATGCATTCGTCCTTATGCCCCCTTTAACGTTTTGTATACAACTCTTAGAGCAGTAATACATATATGTTATAATATAGACTATATTATAACATACTACATACCGTATTGATAAGGGCTAAGGTGTATATGTCAGTTATTTGAGTATAGATGCATTCAATTCGTACTCTCATGATCTTAGTTTCCGAGCGGGTTTGCAGCGTGTATGTGTTGTTTACTTTGTAGCTCACCGGAAGTACTAGTCAATGACGTCTATGATTAACGTCAACTTCAAAATGATGAGAAAATATAAATAATATTTTCAAAAATGAAACTGTATGCAATTTTCTTTTTAAAGACTTTCTTGTTATCTCACACATTAATTTCTTTTAAAATTTTGGTATTTTGTCAGGGAAACACACGTCATGCTACTAAATAGCCCCCTTTTGAAATTCATCACATTGTTTGGCACAATTCTCTTTCGAAGTGACATCACAGAGACATTTAAAAAGGTAAAATACCGTCATGGCAAGCATATGACGTCATCAACTGTATTGAGGGCAATGCCCCGGGGGCAATGCAGTGAATCTACCACCTCTGTACAAGGTGCCTTTTGGTGCTGGTTCACCATATCCACCGATTTTCATGTAACTGTCTGTCATACTTATTTTTTTCTTACATTGTACTCAGATTGGTAAATTATGATATATTTCACCCTTAATACAAAAGTTACAGAAACAACTATAAGAGAAATAAAACTACTTTCTCAACAGGAGGAGCCATTTTCTGGGGTAGTGATATGGCGGAACCACAACAAAGATGGCTGTTTTGTTTATAATTTGAATTCTTTTAATCTGTTATGCTAAAGGTTAATCTAACCTACAAAGGAAGTTCAAATGCTAACAAATGAACTCAAATACAACTTCATATTTGATATTAAGAGATGTTAATACGTCAATCACATTACAACACACTGACAGTTCTTGAGCATATGGACAGTAAAAGTAGGACCGGATGAATACTAATCTGGGTTGGCCAGAGGTAATAGTTTGGGTGGACAGTGTGGGAATATTGCTAGAATCTTGTGAGGTAGATAACTAGAGATACTACCCTCAGACTGAGGTAGATAACCCCAGATACTACCCCCAGACTGAGGTAGATAGCTAGAGATACTACCCTCAGACTGAGGTAGATAGCTAGAGATACTACCCTCAGACTGAGGTAGATAGCCAGAGATACTGCCCCTAGACTGAGGTAGATAGCTAGAGATACTACCCTCAGACTGAGGTAGATAGCCAGAGATACTGCCCCCAGACTGAGGTAGATAGCCCGAGATACTACCCTCAGACTGAGGTAGATAGCCAGAGATACTACCCTCAGACTGAGGTAGATAGCTAGAGACACTGCCCCCAGACTGAGGTAGATAGCTAGAGATACTGACCCCAGACTGAGGTAGATAGCCGGAGATACTACCCTCAGACTGAGGTAGATAACTAGAGATACTGCCCCCAGACTGAGGTAGATAGCTAGAGATACTACCCTCAGACTGAGGTAGATAGCCAGAGATACTGCCCCTAGACTGAGGTAGATAGCTAGAGATACTACCCTCAGACTGAGGTAGATAGCCAGAGATACTGCCCCCAGACTGAGGTAGATATCCCGAGATACTACCCTCAGACTGAGGTAGATAGCCAGAGATACTACCCTCAGACTGAGGTAGATAGCTAGAGATACTGCCCCCAGACTGAGGTAGATAGCTAGAGATACTGCCCCCAGACTGAGGTAGATAGCCGGAGATACTACCCTCAGACTGAGGTAGATAACTAGAGATACTGCCCCCAGACTGAGGTAGATAGCTAGAGATACTACCCTCAGACTGAGGTAGATAGCCAGATATACTACCCTCAGACAGAGGTAGATAGCTAGAGATACTACCCTCAGACTGAGGTAGATAGCCAGAGATACTACCCCCAGACTGAGGTTAGATAGCTAGAGATACTACCCTCAGACTGAGGTAGATAGCTAGAGATACTACCCTCAGACTGAGGTAGATAGCCAGAGATACTACCCTCAGACTGAGGTAGATAGCCAGATATACTACCCTCAGACAGAGGTAGATAGCTAGAGATACTACCCTCAGACTGAGGTAGATAGCCAGAGATACTACCCCCAGACTGAGGTTAGATAGCTAGAGATAATACCCTCAGACTGAGGTAGATAGCTAGAGATACTACCCTAAGACTGAGGTAGATAGCCAGAGATACTACCCTCAGACTGAGGTAGATAGCTAGAGAAACTGCCCTCAGACTGAGGTAGATAGCCAGAGATACTACCCTCAGACTGAGGTAGATAGCTAGAGATACTACCCCTAGACTGAGGATAGATAGCTAGAGATACTACCCTCAGACTGAGGTAGATAATTAGATATACTACCCTAAGACCGAGGTAGATAACTAGAGATACTACTCCCAGTCTGAGGTAGAGAGGTAGAGATACTTGCCCCAGCCTGTGGTAGATTGTCAGAGATACTGCCCCCAGACTGAAGTAGATAGCCCAGGAAAATGTCACCAGACTGAGGTAGATAGCTATAGATACCACCCCGAGACTAGATAGAGATTCTACCCTCTGTATTTTTTGTGACAGCACCACATGCGGATCATTGTTTCTGAAACCAAATTGAATCTCGCATTTTCAATAAATCTGTATCGTGAAATTGATCCTCACCAGCCGACCGCCATCCTATGCATTATAAATACCTGAAAGGGTAAGTGCACTGCGATATAAGGGTTTTAATTATATCGTCAATGTTTTGGATTATTGTAGTATGTTGAAATGGGCAACATGATATTGAGATGCTTTCACAAGTCAATAACACGTATACAATTGTTTTCAAACAGAATTTACCAAAGGTTCGTTTAAGGAGCATGCTTTTTATTGTCTTATTCAGCAACAGATATTTAAATTACAAGGAACACCAATCATAATTAACGACAACTACTAATACCTCCTTCCGGTTTTACACGCTCCATGATGTGTTTTATGCCTTCATGATTGAAGAGCTAGCGTCCCAAAGGCCCTGCTTCAACAATGGCCAAATCGAATCTCGGTAAACGGAGAGCAAAAACGTTATTGAGGCAATGTAAATTTAGGTTACAATCTAATTAGAGAGTCTGCGGTGAGGCTATTTATATGCATCAAATTGGCGTTTTAAGTTGGTTGTTGGTAACAGGGAATCTCCTGTTTTCTCAGAGAAAGGCAATTTTACTGTAGATAAAGATTTCTGCCACGATTGACAAGATGCCAATTGTTTTATCACAAGTATCATTCAGAAATGTCGATATGCTACATAAACATGAATAAGCCTATTTTCCTGGTATCACACGAGATAAACACGGCTTAAGTTCCTGGTATTCCATGAGACAAACATTAACCAGATATGGCTTGTTTATCTTGGATTCCATGAGATAGACAAAAATCCCATGAGAAAAACATGAACCAGATATGGCTTATTGCCTGGTATCCCATGTGACAAACATTGAGCAGACATTATTATTTTCCTGGTTTCCCTTGAGACAAACATTTTCCTACTATTTATGAGACAAACAACATCAAGACATGGCTAGTTGTGGGAGCTAATGAGGCAATCATCGCATGGCATTGTCTTTGTATCCCATGACTACAAGAAGAAAAGTGATTGCAGCCCCTTCCATGTGCCCAAGTCACATGACGTGTACTTCCCTTATAATAATAATAATAATAATAGACTTTATTTATACAGGATAAATACACATTAAGCAAAATATTGCTTATCTACCATGTGGTCCTGTGTTGTGTTAGTACTCTACACAGGTGTTAAGTTAAAAGAAAATGACATTTACAGTTAAAAACAGTAGGATAAAACCATCTCAGATATGCGCCCTTGAACTGATTTAGTGACTTGCTGTCTCTTACATCGTATGGTAATGCATTCCATATTTCTGCAGATGAGTAGGCAAAACTGTCTGTCAATACTTTAAGATTTCTCTTAGGGGCAAGATAGAGTCTGAGATTGTCTGTGTATCTTGTGGATGACCTCTGATTTACTTCAGAAGCAAGTGTATACATATCTCTAATGTATTGTGGGGCGAGTCCATTAAATGCCTTGTATACCATGACTGCCTTGCGATATTTTATGCGGTCCATGATTGTCATCCACTTTAGTTTCTCAAATAATGGTTTTGTGTGGGTCTGGGTGGGCAGGTCATAGATCATTCTTGCAGCTCTTTTTTGCAATTTGTGCAACTTTTCTACTTGTCCACTACCCCAGACACAATTACAAAAGTCCTGGTGAGGTAAGATAAAAGCCTGGCAATATCTTATTCTGGCCTTTGTTGGTAAGAAAGGCTTTATCTGGCGAAATTTAGCGAGCAGCATGCTTACTGTCTTGTGAACCTTGTTTATATGGTCCTTCCATGATAGGTGTTGGTCTATTGTCACTCCAAGCAATTTTTCTGATTGCACTTGTTGAAGTGTGTATTCCCCCATCATGATGTGTAATTCCTTTTCTGTTAGTCTGTGAAGTTTCTGAATTGTGGTGAGTAGCATGCTTTTTGTTTTTTCACAATTTATGGCCATTTTATTCTTTTTACACCACATGTTTATATGGTCCATATCAGTGTTCAGCTTGTGTTGTACAATAGCCATGGTCCTGCCATGCCCTCCGACAGTACTATCGTCTGCATACATATCCAGGTCAGTGCTCTCAGTCTCTAGGGCCATGTCGTTCATGTAGAGGATAAAGAGCAAGGGTCCAAGAATAGACCCTTGCGGCACACCAGATGTAACTAACAGTGGCTCTGAGATAGATTGCTTGAATTGTACACTCTGTGTCCTGTCAGAAAGATATGATCTCATCCAATCTATTGTTGATTGACTACATTTGTATATGGACAATTTTTCTAGTAATATTTCATGGTTTACCATGTCAAAAGCTTTTCGCAGGTCGAGAAGGACTAGTCCTGTGAGGTCGCCAGCATTCATATTAGCAGCCCACTGAGATGCCATCTTGCAGAGACCTGTCTCACAGGAGTAGAACTTCCGGAAACCTGACTGAGCTATGTGCAGCAATTTGTGTGTGGTAAGAAATGTATATAAATGCTGTTGAACGTGTCTCTCTAGGATCTTTGATAATACACACAAAATACTGATGGGTCTGTAATTTGACTTATTTTCTGAGTCTCCTTTCTTAAATATTGGGCAGACCCTTGCCATTTTCCATATTGTTGGGAATTTACTGGCAGATATAGATAGGTTCATGATTTTGGTAAGACTAGGTGCTAGCACTGATGATGCCATTTTTAGAATCTTTGAAGACAGCCCATCCAGTCCAACTGCTTTTGAGGTATCTAGAGATGTGAGCTCTTTTCTCACAAGTTGTATTAGAGAGAAATCAAGCACATTCTCAACCAACATTCAGCCATCTTGATTTCTGTTTTGAGTGAACTCATTGAGTGCAAATCAACACATTTACTCCCTATGAAACTAACATCCTACCGGACTACTTTCCAGAAAAATATACACCAGCGACTGACTTTCTTTGGCTAATACAATTTTCTGTTTTATGAAATTGAATTAAATATATGAAATGTGTCTGGACATTATATGACACATCCTCATATTCAATAAAATAATTACATGTTAACCTTATATACCTACCTATAGAGAATTAACTAGAAAATGGTTAGATTTAAATTAGAGATGGGTTATAGATATCTGTTTCTTTTTATCTATTTGCATTATTATTGATATCATCTTAGACAAACATATTTTTGGAACATTCTAGTCTATAAATATCAGTTAGGCTGCTGCGTGAAATTACTGAATATCCCTTTATAAAATAACTTGATAAAGTGACAACGATCTTAACATTTACCAGTGAAAGGGTTTAATCATAATATCCATCATGGCATAGTGGGTAAGACATCTGTCTCCTATGCTAAAGGTCTGGGGTTCAATTCCCGGTGGGAACAAGTATTTTTTGTTTTTTTTTATGTTGAAACTGAAATCTTCATTTTGAAGTTTTATTTTAGCAATTTGAACATTGGAACACACAGAATTGAAACAATTTTTGTTTTGATAGAAATTAAAATAATGACTTTATGTAATAAACAAAGGTGAAATCTTCATGTTAGTTTCTTTTTTGAGCAATATAAAAGTCAGGACACATAAAATGTGTATTTTGTTTTGTTTGTTATTTTTGTTTTGCAAATGGTGAAAATACAAATAAATAAAATAAAATGTCCTTATTCTGAAAACTGAGATGGCATCAAAATATTTGGGATATGGAGAAAACTGGATAAAGCTGGAGTATCTCAAAAGTTTCTCAATGCCCTCAAGTCTTTATAGAGACATCAAGTGTTGTATGAAAATAAATGGGAACACAACAGACTGGTTTGGAGCATCTGTAAGCCTTAAACAAGGGTGTTTAATATCACCTTTATTGTTTAACCTGTACATTGATGACTTGGTGAATGAGATTAAGAGGTTACAATGTGGTATTAAGATAGATAAGGATGAAATTATTGATATATTATTGTATGCTGATGATATTGCACTGATTGAAAATAATGAGGAGGACCTCCAGAAAATGTTGGATAAGTTGCATCAGTAAAAATGTGAAAAATGGAAATTGAAAGTAAACCCTGCTAAATCACAGGTAGTGCACTTCAGGAAAGGCCAAAGTGTACCAAGGTCAGTGTATAGTTTCTCATGTGGTGATGCACACATGGATATTGTAGAGAACTACAGATACCTTGGTCCAATTTTTGGATCTAACATCAATGTCAAATGCAGTAGCTCAATCAGCAACAAGAGCATTGAGTTTGATTATTGCAAAGTGCAAGGCACATGGTGGTGTCCCACACCATGTTTTGTCTGAACTGTATAATGCACTGGTCCAACCTATATTTGACTATGGAGCCTCGATATGGGGGATGAAGTCTCATTCCCACATCAAAAGTGTAAAATTTAGAGCATGCCAATATTTCCTTGGGCTTGAAAAATATGCCACAAATGCGGCAGTATTTGGAGATATGGGTTGGTGAGACCCAGAGGAAAGACAATGGTGGTGTGTGTTCAGACAATGGAGTAGACTGTCAGCTATGTCATCCTTGCACATCAATGCCAGGGTTTACGCATGGGCTCACCGGTTGGCACTGGAGGGAACCAGGAGTATGGATGTGAAAATCATAGACTTTGCCAAAAGTATTGGTATATGGAGTATAGCACCTCTCGGCTTAGCAGATCTTGGTATTGTCAATGATGCATTACATGATCATTATGTGAATTTGTGGAAAAGGGATTTAACAAGAGAATGTGGTAGAAATGGTAAGGGATGAAACGAGTTAAGGACTTATAGAACATTTAAATCAGAGTTTTAAACAGAAAACTATGTGAAAACAATATTCATTACCCGGACCCAGAGAAGTGCAGATGCAAAATTCAGATGTGGCACTGCTCCTATAAGACTGGAAACTGGGTGTTATGAAGGACTAAAAGAGGAGGACTGTATCTGCCCTATGTGTGATACCAGAGAAAATGAGACTGAGCACCATGTCATTTTAATTTGTCCTCTCTATAATGACTCAAGACAGGATATTGTTACACATGCTTGTCAGATAAATCAGGATTGTAATACTCTCAATGTAGAGCAAAAATAAGTGCCAAAACCTGCCATGCCATGTTAATGAGACGAAGAAATGTGTTATATAGTTTCTCATAATTTCTTTAAGACTGGCTTTTTACAAGATAAGTACATATATGTTTTTATATCGTTAATAATAAGGTGAGGCTCTAGATCTAATAAAATATTTGACTTGACTTGATGACATGTATATCAGAAGAATATTATAATTATTTTTTTGTTTGTAAACATAGAAAATATAAATAATAATGATTTCATACAGTAAACAAATATAAAATCTTCATATTGGGGTAATATATGAGCAATATACATGTCAAAACATAGAATTGAGTACGCTTTTTGACAACATAGAAGATATAAAAAATAGTAACTTTATGCAGAAGACAAATTTAAAATCTTCACATTCTGATTTTATTTGAGCTCAGACACATTTGCAAAGAAACTATAGCATGGGGCCAGTTTGGATTTTAAACTTCGAGTAAGTTGATCATGAGGCGAACCTTGAGCATATATGAATATATCCACTGTAATGCAATTGTTCAAAAATTTTTCAGTATTAGCATGTGTCTCACAGGTCTGATATGATTTGACCTTTTTCTCATGGCTGGATTGCTCACTCAACATTTTGTCTGGATCCCCATTTCAATAAAGACATGACTGTATCTCTTCAAGGTGTTATGACAAATCACCAACACATACCTGCTTGTTTAAACACTATTAACAATATAGAATTAGAATTTCTATATTGTTCTATATTTAACACAGCATCAAATATTGCAATCATTATTTTGATTGTCAAATAAAACCACAAATTTAAAGAAATTTGTGTAGTAACTATTTTAGACATGTGAAAGTGACCACACACCCCACTAATTTCAGCAAGAGTACTAATCTCAGCAAGCAAGTGTTCCCAGCTGGATGCCAGCTCATATTTTAAAACTCTACCGCTGGTACCCTGACCCGACACTTTCCTCAGTATGTTGGCTCAAGGGAAAACATGCAATGATCTGATTGTTTGTAGGTTTGTTTGTTTGTTTGTTTGTTTGTTTGGGGTATTATATCACTTTCAACATGTTTTCAGTCATTTCGTGATGAGACCTACTTGTAGCTGCCTCACTGAATTGTCATGTCGCAGGTCCTTGACATGATAACCCCCCGTAATGATCTGAGATATGCAGCACGGCCAAAAAGGGACATTGAACAAGGAACATAAGTCATCCTATACTTACTGACACAAAATCAGAAAATGTTGAAAGAGAATGCTAACAAGACAATGGTTCACAAAAAGATCACATCGAATAGACGACTGCAATTATATTATAAGGTAAAATCTTCCAAATGCTTTTCTTGATAAACTTGATCTAGACCAATTTATGAAGCTATTGTTATCAGCACTACGGGAATATTCGTCTTTTGTAAAATGGATCTCCATTGGCTACCCGTAAGTCAAGGAACTGAATAGAATACAATCTCTCCAACTTAAGCATGACTGCTCCATCGATTGGCTTCACCATATTTTACATCTATCGCTGTGAGAATGAGAATATTTGCTTTGTACCCAAAGCCAAAGCAACTCGACCAAAACGACATAAAGGCACAGATCTGGTCAGATAGGCATGATGGAATACAGGAATACAGGTCCGGTCAGGTAAACATGATGGAACACAGGAATACAGGTCCGGTCAGGTAAACATGATGGAACACAGGAATACAGGTCCGGTCAGGTAAACATGATGGAACACCGGAATACAGGTCCGGTCGCCACGGGCCGTGGCGCAGTTGGTTAGGGCGCCAGATTATTAGCACCAGTTCCTCTGTGGTGATCCAAAGGTCGTGGGTTCGAACCCCGGCCACGCCGGGATTGAACTCACGATACAATTTCCCACATGAGCTGAGGCCTGTGCCAAAGGGTTAACCCGTTGTCCTTGTAAATCTGTGACCGGGTGGGTTGTCATGTCAAGGACCTGTCTGGTCAGGTAAGCATAAAGAAATATTAGTCCAGTCAGGTGAACATAAAGGTTACAGGTCCAGTCAGGTAAACCGGAAGGAATACAGGTCCGTTCAATGAACATGACAAATTACAGGATTACAGAAGTCCGGTCAAGTAAATATGAAGGAATATAGGTCCAGTAAGGTAAACATGACAAATTACAGGATTACAAATTCGGTCAGGCAAACAAAATGGAATATAAGAATTCAGATGTAGTGCTGCCTTACTGATATAGGTCCAGTCAGGTCAACATCAAGGAATACAGGTTTGTTCAGGTAAACATGAAGGAATGAATATAGGTCCTGTCTGGTAAACATGACAAATTATAGGAATACAAGTCCAGTCAGGATAACTAGAAGGAATATAGGAATACAGAACCGGTCAGGTCTACATGATGGAATAGAGTAATACAGGTTTTGTCAGGTAAACCGGAAGGAATATAGGTCCGTTCAGGTAAACATGACAAATTACAGGAATTCAAGTCCGGTCAGATAAACATGAAGGAATACAGGTTTGTTCAGGTAAACATGATGGGATACAGGTCTGATTATGTAAACATGAGAGAATTCAGGAAGAATTCAGGATCGTTTAGATAAAAATGCGATTTCAAGAGATACAACGGCAATGCCTGTTTCTCCTTAATTAAAGGTTCTTACCGAGTTCTCCATGAGTGGATTTATGCCATCAGAAGAAGACGCAAGTCAGCAATGATTGGCAGGATTGATTAAGATTGGACCAAGGTGCCTGGTTAACCTTTCTGGCCTTCAAAAAATGTAGTTCTGGAAAAAAGTTATAGATTCATCGCGGCAGCACAATATGATAACATTGCCCACACAATCCAAATATCATGCACATAGAAGGAGGATATTAAGTTGCAACTATTTCCAAATATACAATATGAAAGACGATTCAATTAAACAACCTAAAACAATATTGACATTTCAATTTGAATAGTTACTATTGATGAGATAGGTTTTATCAAAATAATTAAGAATAAGCATGTAAACACCGCCTTCAACGGCAGCCCCCTTCTAACACAATGATTGGGAAGTTGATGAAATGGCCTGGTAAAGTCGGATGGTCATGTCAGGGCTGGCCGGACGATAGAGATAGCATAGCTCCATCATAATTGATGGGGGAGGGAGTTCCAAGCAGACCTCTTCAACCTAGATATGGGCCGTGTTTTTTGTGTCCCGACAAGGCGGTTTGGGCCAGCCAGATGCTGGAATACTCACAGAGGGATGGCTCCATCAGCCTCCCATACAGCATTAAGTGAAACATAACACAGCCTTAATGCTGATCCCGCCATGAAGCCTGTAGTGGTGTCTATGGTGACATTCTGGTCTTTACTGCACGGTAAGTATATTCCTTATTTATTGCATTCTCTCACAAGGAGATGTTGCAATTTATCTTATATTGTGTTTTGGTGTCTGCAATAATAGTGTGTCACAGAAACACAATACACATTTCCAGTTATTGATAGTGAATCCAGTAAAGGGAATATTAGGCAATATTAGAACATTTGATCTGCGTGAAGTTCACATGATATTTCATTTGTTTTTAAAAAGTACCAGAGTATTAGATTATATATATTTATAGAGAAATTAGTGAGAATAGTGATTTGACATTTTAGAGGAATGTTCATGCACTATTGGTAGTGGGGGAGCCAGATCCAGAATTCTAGTATGGATTTGAGTGGTATAACAGTATAACAACTAGCTTTTGATATCATATTGTAGGTAAGACCAGGGGCTTTGATAATCTGTGCAATGCATAAGAAATGTGGTATAGCTGCTGAGCTACAGCTGTTGCCATGGCAACCAATCATATTTTTAGCATGTCTAGAAAAATACACCATAAAATAGAGGGAAATTTTCACAGCTCTTTACAGTTTGGTATCTTGGTAGATGCCTCAGAGGTATACCTTGTTTTGAATAGATCACATTTATAACTCTCAACCAATGATTTCTGTAAAAAATTATTAAAAATGGAATAGACTTAAATTTTTGCCCTTTTATTCTTTGTCTTAAAATTATTACATTTTGTTATTCTATACCCTTCTACATGCCATTTTCATAGCAAGAATCATTTCCATAGCAACAAATCCAACATGTGGTCACATTTTCAGGCATTTTATTCAAATTTGATATTTCATAGTTTTTGCAGTGTGGGTTTTTGAAATTGAAATTATTTTAATAGCAACACCTGTATTTTGTCATAATATATGACAACAACAGGACAATTGATATCTAAGGATAACCGTTGCTATGTTAACCTTTCAAAACATCATAAAATAAGAAAAATGTTTTAGTTAGCATCTCACTTAGCGTCTCACTTAACATCAGTTTGGCCTCGCACTATCCTTTATTATATTCATTAAGCCAAATACAACACGAAAAAGATTTCTAGACATTTTTATATCAGATTTGTCTGTTACCATGGTAACAATATCATTATGATGATTATCATCAGGGGACATACAATGGCAAAGCACATCAAGGTTCAGAACCCCATAAAATTCACTTTAACCTTAAAAAACAAAGATAAATTTGCACAGCTCATTTTTGGACGGTCATATATAGTTGCAAGATACGTCTAGAGAAGTCTATAATAAGTCAAAACAAATGTATGTCACTCTGGGCCAGAAAGGTAAACATTTATACATTTTTAAGTAATACAGTTAATCAGTTAATCGAGCATGACCCTTAAGAGAAAAAACACTTTTGGTATGGAACCTTTGGTATGGAACCAGCATCAAAGTCCTGAAGTTTTAAAGGAACAAAGCAACAAATGCATTTGCACGTATTGTATTCATTTGTTATACTGGCAGTTAAGGTTGCTGTAACAGATAATATCATCCTGTGCAATTTTTTGCATACCTCAAAATTGCTTGGACATGTTCTACACAACACATTCCCATTCTTGTTTTTGAGAATATATATGTTATAAGCATAGAAACCAAATATTTATCTCAAGCCATGTGGTTTTGTCAGGCTGCCATCTATAATGGTCAGCCAGGCCTGCTGCTGCAGACTGGGGTATACCCCACACAGCTGCTTAGGGTAGCTATTTTTAGCATATGGAGTGCAAGAACATGACCCCGGTTAGGAGTAGGCATGATGAGAGGGCAACAAGGATCCATGTGACAGACCTCCTTCACCCATATGTATATGCATGTTTATGTACTATGTAATTCTAAAGGAAAGCTCTAGTATCATTCTTGGCTTTATTTTTTTCCTGCCTTGGTTTGATATAACTTCTTTCTTCCCATTTTGAAATGAAGCACATGTGTACTGTTTATTTGGCCACATACTCAAAACATCCTGTGACGCATGCCCTGTTAGCCCCAGCACCAACAGGAGCCTGGCAGCTGAGGTGATGACATCACAAGGATTCCTCATAAGGAAAATTAGAAATTTTAAACCCATCAGACTGATATTTTTTCCAGCTCTGGCATTGAATCTTTCTTCAAAAACTTAATATTGACCCATCAAAACCAAAGTCATATGGTTCATGTTTTTACACATGGATTACACTTCTGAATAGTGGGAAAATAGCTTTTGTAAAATTTTACATCATTGTATCTGTTACAGCAACTTTAAGCTGTGGAAGCACTGAAAACATGATAAAATAATTTTTTCTACTTCTCCCTCAAAGGAACTTTATGGTGCTATCATGTCAATGTGATAATGCTAAAGAAAGATCCATGGTGACTCCTCGAAAAGAGTACATTTCTTGTCCATTTCTTGTTTTCCCTTAAGCCAAAATACCTGACAAAAAGTCTCAAGTAAAGGTACCAGCAGAAGAGATTAAAAATATGAGTTGGCATCCTGCTGAGAAAGAACGCTTGCAGATTACTGGGGTTTGTGGTCACCTTCATATGTCTAAAATAGTGGGCAAATCACCACTCACACATCTGAGCACTAATTGCTACACACATTTCTTCATTCAAATTCTATATTGTTAATGATGTTTGGGCAATTGTGAAACAAGAGAACTATTTTGGAGGCATTGACACCATTTCCAAGAGGTGGTCTTTGCACATGTGAATACATGCTTTGTTGGCTGATCTCCCTAGAAAACAGAGAAATGCACACACAGGTGACATGTGACCTGTTGAATTCCATCATAACTGACCATCAAATATTATCAATTCCACATTTTGAAGATCTTGAATATTATATTAGAATGAATAGTATTCCAATCTGATAAAATGTATTTAAGAATGAGCATTGTTTGCAGGTATATTTCTGAAATGCATATAATTCAAACAGAACACAAATATGAGGATTTCAATTTAAGCATGAAAATTGTAATTTACCCAACTGGGGTTTGAGCCCTGGACCTTTGAAAACCGACATCTTAATCACTGAGCCACATATCACCCCATGACAGCTTGTATAAACTTTGGGGTCAGAGCATTGTATTGAAATTAGCTCAATTAAGTTACAGTTTCTTTGCCAATGTGTCATTGCTCAAGATTGAAACATTATTTTCACTTTTTTGTATTTTCACCATTTCCAAAAATAAAAAATCCAAATATTTGTATATGTTCTGACTTTCTGCTCTGCATTACACAGGTAGTATTCAATTACTAGCTCTGCAGTCATTGCCTTGTTTTTGATCTCATTCAAAGTTTGGAAATCCCTGAGTCATAAATACTTGCCTTGCTCACAAAAATATCAAATCTGAATTGACCACCAATAGATCATAAACTGTAACCAGGTGTCTGGGACATAAACCGACCAATCAAACTACCAGTACAAAATAAATCTATTTATATTCTTTCACCGATGAGTTGACAACCAGATTTGTCTGAATACTATTGGCTGGCGCTTGATTCTGTGCGCACATTTCTAGCTTTGATGGTAGGGACTGATACGATAGAGAATTCCAGCTATGGAGGGTACTGACTTTCATATTGCTCAAAGAAGATCCAAACATGAAGAGTTCCCCTTGCCAATACAAAAATATTTCAATTTTATATGTTCTGATGTAAATATTGCTGAAATAAAACTTCAAAACGAAAACTTCATCTTCAGCATAAAAAAATGATACTTGTCCCATCCAGGAAGTGAACTCCAGACGTTTATCATGGGAGATAGATGTCTTACCCACTGAGCCATGTTGAAAAGTATGATTTTACATTCTCACTGGCAAAGTATACAAATAGTCAACATCCTTACTAATTTATCAAGTTATTCTACAAAGGAAGATATTCAGTAATTTCACACAACAGCCTAATTTAAATTTATAGACTAAAATATGTTTGTCTGAGATGATATCAAATGCAAATAAATCTAAAGAAGAAGTAGATATCTTATGACTCATGCCTCATTCAAACCATTTTCTAGTTGATTCGCTGTAGGTAGGTATATAAGGTTTGCATGTAATTACTTACATTGAATGTGAGATAATGTACAGACATTTTTATGTATTAAACTTGAACTCATAAAACAGAACACTATAATACAACAAAGAAAGTCAGTGACTGGAGTGATGCATATTTTCCTGGAGGAGAGTCGTCCAGTGGAATGTTAGTTTCATAGGGAGCTAATGTGTTGATATGTACTCAATGGGTTCACTCATAACAGAAATCAAGATGCTGGTTGATAATGTGCTTGATTTCTCTTGAGGGAAGTACACGTCATGCATTGAATCCCAGTGACAAGCTTCTACCTATGACAAATAGTGCTGAAAATATCAAAATAAAATATCAATTTAAAAATAAAATGAAGAATGAAGTACCAAGATGAGCCCTTCCGCATCTCTTTCGTCTCTTCCGTTCTGGAGGTGTTTTGTGTATATTTAGGTTTCTTGTGTTGCAAATATGCTTTCTCCCATTTTAATGATGAATATATCCTAGCATTCTTATTGTAAAATCAATTCTATTTTTCAAAGACTGGCACCCAACAAAAATGATAGTTATATGAACAAATGTCTTCTTTGAAGTAAATGTTGTTATATTCTAAAACAACTGACATTTTAGTGAAATATGATTGTTCTTGGCTGTATTTATTCCTAAAACAAAGATATTTGTTTCCTGATTTGTTCTAAATATTAAATTTCAAGAACACAAAAAAGATTAGACCTTAGGATTCGGTGTCAGGTCTTAACACAGTTCATTGTTCATTCTGTGCTACTCTCTTCCCACATCCCAGGCATTTGACAGAAAATAAAAACATCCTTATCATGAAATCCATGACAGATAAAATAACATTGTCTAACTCAATACAGCTGATAACAAGACCAATCTGTCATAAATGAAAGCTGCTGGCTTTAGTACGGGGATGACTTTAAAAAGTATCCAAGAGAGCTCATAATTGCACAAACAAAAACCCCACGTGCAACTGATAGAATGATGGAACTTTGCTTGAGTTGGTTACATGAGTGGAGGACGAGGGTTGGTGGGTTCGAATCCAATTGCCTCCACTGGATACTTTCAGACTAAAGACGCTTGAAAGTTCATCTCAGATGGGTTATCCATACCGCTATGAGCATTTTGATGTTTCGTAACAGGTCCGACAGTGATATAACAATTAAAACATAGGGTACTTTAATTGTTAGTTATATAGCATCAACACTCGTTTAAAGACATATATAATTTGTACATAATTACTGTACAGTATGGTTTGTTTGTTTGGGGGTTTTACATTACTTCCAAAATCACTCTAATGACCAAACCTACTTCACATCATAACCAACCCATTCACAGCTTTAAAAAGACAATGGGTCCGCCCATATGAGAAATTGTATCATGAAATCGATACTGATACACTCGGGGCTCGAACCAATGACCCTTGGATTACCCTTGGATTACCCTTGGATTACCCTTGGATTACCCTTGGAGTGCTGCGTGCACTCTAACAACTGCACCACGGCCTTTGGCAAAGTATAGTATCTTTATCTAAAGACATAGGATATATACGGAAACTAATATAAATTAAGATAGAGTGTAACGTTAGTAAACATAGTTACGGTTCCAATGTTGTAATGTCTCATAAGGCAATACGTGTTAGGGACTCTCATGCAATAGTCAACCAACTTACAGCCACCATGTTTCAGTACTTTCGCAGCTTGGGAATCTTGTTTAATTATTGAGCATTTTATTTCAATTTATTGAAAATGATTAGCCTGTTCAATTATCTATTGCAGGTAAAAGGGACATATGTATCTCCTCTCTTCTATAGATGTTGATTTACTTGCTATATTTATCTTGATAATAATAACATTTCTAACCGAAAATTGGTTTTTACAGGGACGTGGTCAGACAAGTTCCGGGAGAGGTCCTCTTCAATGTCACGTGACCAGGGTGGTTCTGATCAGTTCAATATAATCCCCCCGGTGGATGAGGTTGATCCCTATGACTTCGGCACCCCCCTACCTAAGCCTGGGGTGTGGGAGGAGAATGAATGTGGAGATTTTGGCAATGAGTTGATAGGTCCCCGGGGGAAGCATGGCAGTGCTATTAGATACATTTCCAGCCCTAACTACCCCGGCAACTACCCCAACAGGCTCAACTGCAAGAAGATCATCAACGGTAAACAGTGCTCCTCTAGAAAGGAGAACAACGATTAATTTAAAGTCAGTTAAATAAGTTAATCCTTTCCCAACGGGGGACGAGTATGGCATATGTATAAATCTGTCCGTGTCAGATACTTTAGATTAGGAACTCATATAATGAAATTCTCTATTATAAACTTTGACATTTAGGTGTATATAAAATGCATCTAAAACTATATAATACATTTGATTTCATGTTAAAATGTTTCATACAATTTGATATTTCTAAATAAATGTTTTACCGCAATGATGAAAAATATTAGAAATGAATGTAGGGTTGGACGTTTTTATATTGTAAAAGTGTCTGTGGGTATCACCTTACAAGGATTTCATTTTCATTATTTTCCTTTTGATTTTCCCTTTGGGGACATCAGACAATGGTATATTTGTTTTATATCATCTGAATAATCTAAGATGGTAACTCATTATCGCTTTTCACAAATGTATGTACTATAGGGGAAAATGTTTAATTTATTTTTCAAATTTTGGTATGTATCAAAAGCTATGGCTTTGTTGGGGGAATCAACATCTAATTTGCAAGATTAGTCTAAATGAGGGTGGATGTTAGGGATCCGTATGGTAAGGGTCAATGAATATATTTGAATGAACACAAAGAAAGCTTCTTTATCTTCATGTGATCAGTTGCGATTTTACCATCAGACAATGGTATATTTGTTTTATATCATCTGAATAATCTAAGATGGTAACTCATTATCGCTTTTCACAAATGTATGTACTATAGGGGAAAATGTTTAATTTATTTTTCAAATTTTGGTATGTATCAAAAGCTATGGCTTTGTTGGGGGAATCAACATCTAATTTGCAAGATTAGTCTAAATGAGGGTGGATGTTAGGGATCCGTATGGTAAGGGTCAATGAATATATTTGAATGAACACAAAGAAAGCTTCTTTATCTTCATGTGATCAGTTGCGATTTTATGTATACAATTATAATAGAATAAATTCAATATTTTATTTCAGTTACATCAAATCAGATAGCTCGCATATCATTTCTGGATTTTGAGCTGGAGTCAAGCACTCAGTGTTGGCTTGACCGTCTTGAAATATGGAGAGAGAATATCAACGCCACCTGGTGGAAGTACGGGACGTTTTGCGGCAGAAGGCGCCCATCGCTTCTCACTTCGAGGCAGCCGATTAAATTCATCTTTGCCTCTGATCGCTATGGAACATATCGTGGATTCTGGGCTCGATTAGAATACATTCCACTTTACTGATATGCATCTGTACTGCCAAACATTTAATGCTAATATTAGGGAACAGAAATGGCTTAAAATTTAATGTTTTTGCCAATGATTTGTAGGTGGCCTTAACAACTTCAGCAATAATTATCATTCCCAAAATAATCAAATAACATTATAAGCAACCTACATATCGTAGTTGGGACCACTGATAATGCATAGTGATTACCTTAGAAACAATGTTACTTGCGTGATAAATGCTTAACTTACAAAGGCTTTCAAAGACTTTCAAATTTCGGAATGTTTCTGAACGGTATAACGTCACAGGAAATTACCAAATATAATATGCAAGCATAATATAATTTATTATCAATTATTTTGAATTGTGATAATTATAGTGATTAGATTAATAAGCATTTTAATGTAGTTTTTATACATTTTAATGATGGGGGCACAATTGATTAGAGAGTTAGTGTTTCAAGCCTTCTCAGGGGCGAGTAAAAACTTCCTTTCCATCATTCTTTTGAGTATATTTATCAGTTATCTTCTTACCTTTTATCATTACCATTATATATTTCCCACACTTTGCATGTTGGACTCTTGTTATCGGGGTTTTTGTCATGAAATAATACTTTACACTACACAGGCATGCTTTTACAAATAAGTACAAATACGTCGGATGAATTCGAAACTACAAAAGTTTCAGATTGTTCCTTAGCCAGGGAATAACTGGTGAATAGTTAAGACTAGAGGACAATAAATATATGTTAAAACCAAAATGTTTTCAGTCCTTTCCAATTCTAATGTAAAATCTTCCGACCATTTTTCAGTAATCATTTTTCAGTAATCATTTTTCAGTAATCATTATTTCATCATTATCATGTTCTAATAAATATTTATTTATGAATCTGATTATATTTTCAACAATAGGTACACTGCAAGAGGACATACGTAGATATCTAGTCTTGTCTGATTTTTGATAATATTTTCTGGGTTTTACTTTTTTAAACATATTTATTTGCATTAAAATCACTACTGTATGCAGCGCCACCACTGACCTGCGGTGGTTTGTAAATGATTATGTGGCTCAAAGGTAAAAAAGAACATATACTTTCCTCAGAGACCCAACAATAATTTCCTATTGGTCATGTACAAGGCCCTGTGAGATCCTGATATTTCTCCATTGCAACAACACAAAAATATCCAAAGTCTTTCTCTGTATGCCAGTTTATCATTATCCTTATAATGATAATAACTACTTAATTACAGGAAATGCTAAACCAGACCAGGTCCGCTATTGGTATTTCATTGTAGATAATGTTTTTTGGAAGTTCTTAATGGTTTATCTTTAATTGTTTTTAATTGTTTTATTTCTAATTGTCTGTTGATAAACAGATTTTAATTATTGGTAAAGTATACCATGTCTTAGAGTAAATACCTGGATGGCATACATCTTTCGCTGGTACCCATTTTGAACCTTCCAAATGAGTAATGTCTTAAAATCTCTTTTTGAATTTACAGGCAGCCATTATTAACCCATAATCTTTTTAGTAATGTGATTATGCTTCCTGATCTTCCCAAATATTCTGGTTGCAAAGTTCTGTAATCTGCAATTTTGCTACGTCATAAATGAGGATTCCTGTGATGAGTCAGTTTCCAAACTACAAAATTGTGGCAAAATGATGTTAATGATTTGGGGTTTTTCATCACTTTCACCATTATTCCAGTCATTTCGTGATGAGACCTTGTAGCAGATATAGTGCTGCCTCTCTGAATTGTTATGTCGCAGGTCCTTGACATGACAACCCGCCCGGTCACAGTATAACGGATAACCCTTTAGGCACGAGCCTCAGCTCATATGGGAAATTGAGTCATGAGTTCAATCTCGGCAAGGCCAGAGATCAAACCCACGACCTTTGGATCACCACAGAGGAACTGGTGCTAATAAGCTGGTGCTCTAACCAACTGCACCATGGCCCGGGGCCCCCTCACTGTATGTCTTCATATTAGATTTTAGCCCCAATATTCTTCGTTAAATGGTATCTTCGGATATGTTCTAACACTCATGTTCTAACACTCAAATTTATCCAATAAGAACATTTGACATCCTTGATACATTTTATCATTTCTTTGTGGTTCCATATGACGATAAAGATAAATAGAGTGTCATTAGCATATATGTGATGATTTTATATGAATTCTCCAAGTGTATCCAGATATGTGGTAAGATGTTTCGGGCCACATTCAGATCTCAGGCACTCCATTTTTCAGAGAACTTTTTATCAATTGTTACACATTGCTTTTTATTTGATATGTAGAATTAAACCACTCTAATGTGACTGGCACCAGCCACAATCATCGGCCACAATTGGACATCTTTAAGACATCTTACCAAATATCATCTGAAAGTACTTAGGGCTGCCGGTGGCATCGCAAGGTGACAACTTTTATTTCTTGTGTTCACAGGCCATCGTCAGATGACCCAACAGGCTCCCTACGATATCCTATAGACGTCTTTAGGATGTCGTTCAGACGTCAAATGACATAGACATCTTTAGGATATCTTACCGACGTCTGTGTCATCTAATCTGGCACATGCCATGTGGCACCCGTGTAAATGTGACCACAGCCACGGCATATCTCAGATTTTCACTGATGAACTCCTCGGCACCCGGGATGCTGTAAAGTCGGCCGATTCGTACTTACCTGCCGGTGCCCAGGGCAAATGTGACTGGGGTATTAGTGGGGTGTCTGGTCACTTTCACATGTTAAATCACTGCACACACATCTGAGCATTATTACTACAAATATTTCTCCATTCAAATTGGGTTTTATTTTACAATTAAAGTAATAATTCTAATTCTATATTGTTAACTGTGAAACTAAAGAACTATTTTGGAGGCATCGACACCATTTCCAAGAGGTGATCTTTGCACATGTGAATACATGCATTGTTGGCTGATCTCATTGGAAAACAGAGGAATGCACATACAGGTGACATGTGACCTGTTGAATTCCATCATGACCGACCATCAAATATTGACAATTCCACATTTTGAAGATCTTGAATATTGTATTAGAATGAATAGTATTCCAATCTGATGAAGTGTATTTAAGAATGAGCATTGTTTGCAGGTATGTTTCTGAAGTGCATCATTCAAACAGAACACCAGATTTTCAATTTCAATTTCAGCATGAAAATTGTAATTTACCCAAATGAGGTTTGAATCCTGGACCTTTGGCTCAGGAGGCCGACATCTTAATCACTGAGCCACGTATCACCCCATGACAGCTTGTATAAACTTTGGGGTCAGAGCATTGGATTGAAATTTGCTCAATTAAGTTACAATTTCTTTGCTAATGTGTCATTACTCAGAATAAAGCCAAATATGTTGATGCCATCGTTGTTTTTTGTATAAAAACATTTATTTCACTTTTTTGTATTTTCTCCATTTGCAAAATTAAAAACCCAAATATTTTCATATGTTCTGACTTTCTACTCTGCATTACACAGGTAGTATTCAATTACTATCTCTACAGTCATTGACTTGTTTTTGATTTCATTCAAAGTTTGGAAATCCCCGAATCATAAATACTGCCTTGCTCACATTCTGTGTGCACAATTATAGCTTTGATGGCAGAGACTGATATGATAGAGTAGTCCTGCTATGGAGGGTACTGACGTTCATATTGCTCAAAAAAGATCCTAACATAAAGAGTTCACTTTTGATTTTTGTATAAAGTTACTTTCTGCCAGTACATAAATATTTCAATTCTATATGTTCTGGTGTGCATATTGCTAAAAAAACTTCAGAATTGATTGCACAATTACCATTTGCTAGGAGCCGTATTGATTTGGAAAGCATGGTGACTCTGCAAACTGGCCACTTTTCAATGGCCATTTTAGGAATGCCCAAGTCCATTTGTGTCACATAGTGCATGCAGTACAACACCATATGCCACTGCACAATGTCCACCAGGTGGAGTTACCTGTAATTTTAGCCAATTATGACTTAAGCATCGTTGTGGAAAGAAAGATATTGAGGTTTTACTTGAGCAAGATGCACCTCAGAACGTCAAGAATTGATTTTCATTTCGCAAATGGACTAAACAAAATGATGACCTTCAAAATATGGTATCCCTATAACACTGAAATTAAAAAAGTCAAGGATGGCCTCTCAAGTTATGAACATCCTCTCAAGAAAATAAAGCACATCATGAACTATAAGAGTGAAAATATACCCACTTCAAGCCAAGATATTAGCAAATCTTGGTTTGTAAGCATATAAAACACATAACAACGGGGATTGGATGAGAGAAATGACTCAGAAATAGTTCACTCCAGAGTAAAACGCAATTTGGGAAAGTGTTCTTAACAAATGCTGCTTATGAGCATTTTAGTATTTAGTTTGCTGAGTCAGGAACATATTTCAGGTTTTATTGTGTTATTCATCTCTTATTGGTATTCTTCAGCCAGCCTCTGAGATACCTATACATTACCCTGACCAATTGGTCTAATATGTTACCAAGGCAACAAGGCTGACATCATCCTTACACATGCCCAGTGAATATTGCCACTAGATGTCAAGGGATATTTGATTAGTTAGTCTTGGTAATCTAGTTATATAATCCACCTTCCATCCATCATCTGAAACAACATATGATTCTTGCATAACTTCAAATACATAAAAGGACATTATCACCGGAGAGCTTATATCATAACATAGCCCATGGTGCAGTGAAAGACTGCAAAAATACTGTACCACACATTTTAATTCTGCTATATATTCCTCTTTTCAATGTTTGTGATGCTAAGTAAAAATAAACAGCAATATCATACAAAGCGACATAAAAGTGACACCTAGGAAGCGCTGATATATGACTACGCATAGCGCTTGATAGTAACTTGCTAGGATTTGAAACGCCAATCCCTGGGTCTCAATGTGAATATTCTACGAAATGAGCTATTTCAGTCCAATTACACAAGAATTATATTATATTCGATCTTGACAGGCAAGGTCAATGACAGAATGTGCATTGCTCGAACAAGGGTCTGACAAATATCTACTTTACCATTTGTGTTTTTTCAGGATTGATCTTTTGTTGTTGTTGTTTTATGGTTTTATGTTGTTTTTTTATTTGATTGATTTCATTAGTGCTCTTGGGATTCGTCATCAGTATGTATTCAATCTAGTATGTAGCTTAAAGACTAACAAAACCCCCATTTCAAACAGTCATTTAATCCTCGTCAGTAGCCCTTTTCAAACCATCTAGTTGTTGACCTAAGACCCCCTTGCATTTTCAGTATTACTTTGAAAATCTGACATTTCCTTATTTCTGCTCACATGACCGGTCTACAATGCAGAATCCAGCCTTCTAAGTTTATTTATTAATTATTACATCATGGTTGAAAAAAGTTTGAAAATAACTGCAATTGAAGCACTTTGAAGAAAGAAGTATATGAACTTTTATTGTTTCATGTGATCAGCACATGGGATGAAGGTATCATGGCTGCCATAAAATTATTTGTGATTGTCAAAAGCTGGTGACTTTGGATTTAAATAACTATTTATGGTATGTTATATTTTTCTGTAAAGTAATAAACAAATTTAACATTTTATACCTGTATTGTAAAAGGGCCAAGTATGATTAACATTCTACCTGTTAAAATGACCAGCTTTTGTCACAGATGTGAAGGTACAACACCTTTCCTAACCACAGTTTAAAATAGCTACATGACATAGATAAAAATATGTACTGTGTTTGTGGCAAATAATGATGCTAATACATATATTTTTGGATTCATTTGACCACATTATTGTAAATTTATCAAATAATCTATAACCTTTTCCTGATTGGCTGGTACTGCTATAATCCCTGTGACCAGCAAAAGATGATTACATCTTCAGATAAGTACTAACATGAGATCTCAAAGTCTTTATGTTATACATGTGTTCATTTAAATTCTTTGATGTTTTTTTCATTTTTTTCCTATCGGGTAGTAATTCAATCTTTGGTTATTTTCCTTTTCATATAGCCATGGCACAAGCGTTCTTACGATGGCATTTATAAAATCTATTCATTTATTCAGTAATTATTTGATGTAATGTTTATTTGCCTAATGTGATATTTCAATCTTCCTTTGGGATTGATAAATCCAATGTATTGTATTATGAATTGGAAATATTGCTATATATCTACCATATTATATTGTGTTAATATCTTAATGACTGTGATCGGGTGAACCAGGTCTATATATCTTGACAATTGCTCATGATATTTCACTGTGATCTTCACGGGTTTCAATTGAGTATATTTACAGGTATTGACATCAAACTTAAATTTATACAATAAGACAATTTCTATCCACGTATCATATGTGTCCTAGTCTACGTATCATATGTGTCCTAGTCTAATGAGGATGTAAGGAGGGCCTTCTATCCACGTATCATATGTATCATATGTGTCCTAGTCTAATGAGGATGTAAGTAGGGCCTTCTATCCACGTATGATATGTATCATATGTGTCCTAGTCTAATGAGGATGTAAGTAGGGCCTTCTATCCACGTATGATATGTATCATATGTGTCCTAGTCTAATGAGGATGTAAGTAGGGCCTTCTATCCACGTATGATGTATCATATGTGTCCTAGTCTAATGAGGATGTAAGTAGGGCCTTCTATCCACGTATGATATGTATCATATGTGTCCTAGTCTAATGAGGATGTAAGGAGGGCCTTCTATCCACGTATGATATGTATCATATGTGTCCTAGTCTAATGAGGATGTAAGGAGGGCCTTCTATCCACGTATCATATGTGTCCTAGTCTAATGATGATGTAAGGAGGGCCTTCTATCCACGTATGATGTATCATATGTGTCCTAGTCTAATGAGGATGTAAGGAGGGCCTTCTATCCACGTATGATATGTATCATATGTGTCCTAGTCTAATGAGGATGTAAGGAGGGCCTTCTATCCACGTATGATATGTATCATATGTGTCCTAGTCTAATGAGGATGTAAGGAGGGCCTTCTATCCACGTATGATATGTATCATATGTGTCCTAGTCTAATGAGGATGTAAGGAGGGCCTTCTATCCACGTATGATGTATCATATGTGTCCTAGTCTAATGAGGATGTAAGGAGGGCCTTCTATCCACGTATGATATGTATCATATTGGTCCTTGTCTATTGAGGAGATAAGGAGGGCCTTCTATCCACGTATGATATGCATCATATTGCTTTCTGAATTGTGACAATGTATGCAAGATCTGTTCTTTTTTCATGTGTATAACATTTGTTCCTCCCATTGTAATATTTATGGCATTTTATATTGTGCAATTGTGCTTGTTACATGGGTAAGTGGAAACTTTCCAAAGTGATTATTCAGTAATATCAGCAGGGCTCACCATGTACAATGAGGGCAATTAGGATGTCCGCTTAGTTATATATGATCTCAAGGGAAAGGTCATAAGAAGGAAATGCTCAGGACAAGCAGCCATGTATGCATATGTAACACGTTTCTCTGAGATGTGCCAACCCAAGCAACACTGAATCGGCAGCAACACACGCAATTGGAGATTGATTTGTCTCGGAATATTCCTGTCTAAAACTGATAAAAGGAAAGAATAAACCTGAGTGGTATATAATAAACATACTGTCTTGTACGGCGGAATGTTGTCAGATGATCCAGTTTCATATATTAATATTAAGATATATGCAATCTTTTAAAGGGTTGTCAAAAATAACCATTCTAACCACAAAAGCTTCAACATCCCCCTATTTCGCAATGGATGAAATGTTTACTGTTTGGTGCGTTTAAGGTACAGACACACATGTTCTAAGCTCTCAACTCAAAATAACTTAAACATCGGCACATAATTGGCAGCTAACCATTTGCTTGGTTGTATGTTATGGTTGTTGGCAGATCACGCATGCGTAATTAGTGTCCTTATATCCCCGGCCTCAGTTTGTTTGCTGATATGGTAGATTGAAGCATCTGAGAGACTTCCAGCATGACACACCTCGTGTACCATGCCATCCTACAGGCGAGATATCCATATCCATTACCTCTACTACATCAAACTCCAAAACCACAGCTCCATACTAAACTCATTGAAGTTATCTCTTCAAAGTTCAGCACATTTTTACCCCGGATGCTTTTAGTGTGTTCAACACATTCCCACCTGGTCACCTTGCATATGAAATCCATTACGAAAGGTCCTGAACCCCATTTCCATTGTCCTGTTGGGTAAATTTACGTTCATCTCAGCGTATTAGTTAAAGAACAACTGAGACACATAACTATCATAAGAGAAATGTCTTGATATTAGAAGGGTCTTGTCATTAGAACGGTCTTGTCATTTAATTCTCAAGCCTTGTGAGGAGGACTAGACTGTTTATGCGCAATGGAATGATTCTCGAACCAGACATTGTTTGTTTTGCATTCACAAATTGCGCAGAAACCGATATAGTCATTGAAATTAAAGATAGGAACCAATCTGTATGATGGGAACCATGCAGTGTGATGGGAACCATGCAGTGTGATGGGAACCAAGCTGTGTTGGGAACCATGCTGTGTGATGGGAACCAAGCTGTGTGATGGGAACCATGCTGTGTGATGGGAACCATGCTGTGTGATGGGAACCATGCAGTGGGATGGGAACCAAGCTGTGTGATGGGAACAAGCTATGTGATGGGAACCATGCTGTGTGATGGGAACCATGCTGTGTGATGGGAACAGGCTGTGTAATGGGAACCATGCTGTGTGATGGGAACCATGCTGTGTGATGGGAACCATGCTGTGTGATGGGAACCATGCAGTGTGATGGGAACCAAGCTGCGCGATGGGAACCATGCTGTGTGATGGGAACCATGCTGTGTGATGGGAACAAGCTGTGTGATGGGAATTATGCACTGTGTTAGGAACCATGCTGTGTAATGGGAACCATGCTGTGTGTTGGGAACCAAGCTATGTGTTGGGAACCATGCTGTGTAATGGGGACAAGCTGTGTGATGGGAACCATGCTGTGTGATTGGAAACAAGCTGTGTGATGGGAACAAGCTGTGTGATTGGAACCATGCTGTGTGATCGGAACAAGCAGTGTGATGGGAACCATGATGTGTGAATGGAACCATGCTGCGTGATGGGAACTATGCTGTGTGATGGGAACCATGCTGTGTAATGGGGACAAGCTGTGTGATGGGAACCATGCTGTGTGATTGGAACCAAGCTGTGTGATGGGAACAAGCTGTGTGATTGGAACCATGCTGTGTGATGAGAACAAGCTGTGTGATTGGAACCAAGCTGTGTGATGGGAACAAGCTGTGTGATGGGAACCATGATGTGTGATTGGAACCAAGCTGTGTGATGGGAACCAAGCTGTGTGATTGGAACCATGCTGTGTGATGGGAACAAGCTGTGTGATTGGAACCAAGCTGTGTGATGGGAACAAGCTGTGTGATTGGAACCAAGCTGTGTGATGGGAACAAGCTGTGTGATGGGAACCATGATGTGTGATTGGAACCATGCTGCGTGATGGGAACTATGCTGTGTGATGGGAACCATGCTGTGTGATGGGAACAAGCTGTGTGATGGGAACCATGATGTGTGATTGGAACCAAGCTGTGTGATGGGAACCAAGCTGTGTGATTGGAACCATGCTGTGTGATGGGAACAAGCTGTGTGATTGGAACCAAGCTGTGTGATGGGAACAAGCTGTGTGATTGGAACCAAGCTGTGTGATGGGAACAAGCTGTGTGATTGGAACCAAGCTGTGTGATGGGAACAAGCTGTGTGATTGGAACCAAGCTGTGTGATGGGAACTAGCTGTGTGATGGGAACCATGATGTGTGATTGGAACCATGCTGCGTGATGGGAACTATGCTGTGTAATGGGAACCAAGCTGTGTGATGGGAACAAGCTATGTGATGGGAACCATGATATGTGATTGGAACCAAGCTGTGTGATGGGAACAAGCTGTGTGATTGGAACCAAGCTGTGTGATGGGAACAAGCTGTGTGATGGGAACCATGATGTGTGATTGGAACCATGCTGTGTGATGGGAACCATGCTGTCTTATGGAACCATGCTGTGTGATTGGAACCATGCTGTGTGATTGGAACCATGCTGTGTCATGGGAACCATGCTGTGTGATGGGAACCAAGCTGTGTGATGGGAACCAAGCTGTGTGATGGGAACAAGCTGTGTGATTGGAACAAGCTGTGTGATGGGAACCAAGCTGTGTGATGGGAACCATGCACTGTGATGGGAACAAGCTGTGTGATGGGAACCATGCTGTGTGATTGGAACCATGCTGTATGATGGGAACCATGCAGTGTGATGGGAACCAAGATGTGTGATGGGAACCATGCTGTGTGATGGGAACAAGCTGTGTAATGGGAACCAAGCTGTGTGATGGGAACCATGCACTGTGATGGGAACAAGCTGTGTGATGGGAACCATGCTGTGTGATTGGAACCATGCTGTATGATGGGAACCATGCAGTGTGATGGGAACCAAGATGTGTGATGGGAACCATGCTGTGTGATGGGAACAAGCTGTGTGATGGGAACCATGCAGTGTGATGGGAACCAAGCTGTGTGATGGGAACCATGCTGTGTGATGGGAACAAGCTGTGTGATGGGAACAAGCTGTGTGATGGGAATAAGCTGAGTGATTGGAACCATGCTGTGTGATGGGAACCAAGATAAAATTGTTCTATGGTTAAATTCTCTGATTCTTTTCTATCAAAAGGTCTCACCGATATTTTCACCACTTTCTCTTCCCCTAAAAGATAATAGATCCATCCACAAAAAAAGAAGTCATAATGTGTTGTTGGAGATGAATTTTTCTCCACCGACCCACAAGGAAGTATTCTGCTTGTTTTGAATACAGTATCAGCACATGAAAGGTGTAATTGTAACATCTGTGCTGCAAAATGCAGTAATGTGTTTAGTATATTTCAAAGGCATATATTCTATGATCTTCTCCTGTTGGGGCCTGGCATGCTCTGGATCGATACATGAGCAAGCCTTACATTCTGTGTCAACCATCGTGATTTAGCATCAATAGGGCCAACAGCATGGCAAACTATGTCATCAAGACGTGTGGATATTCTGATTTCTCTGTATATCAAGGATGCTTTTGGTCTTAGAAATCATCAAGACAGCATATTGACATACGTCAGACATTATGACAAGATTTAGACAAATCACCATTAAGCATAAGGAATAACAATGTGCAGAAATAAGTCACACAAAATAACAAACCAAAAACTTATAATAGATTTAAGGAGAGGTTAGAACATGTAACCATGGTTAACTAAAAATAATCCTGTCATATGGACTTACCCTACTCCTTTCTGAGACTGAGGATCTTTCTTTTCATTTTCAAATAGGCATGATGTGACAAATGAGGACCTTTAATAAACATTTATGGTTTTGTCAACAAATGAAGTAATTGGTTTTGTTTCTCCAACTGAGACAGGATGTTTATTGGATGATAACTCTACTAATTGTCATGTGACAATCATGTGATAATTGTTATGTGACAGTTCCGCAATGATATGTTAAGGTGGTCATGTTATGAATATGCTTTCCTTTCTAGGCTAGGTTTTCTTTTTATTTAGAGATTCTCACTTCCCCATGTAAATTGTAAGTTTCACAGCGATATAGAGGATAGCAAATCGTACACAAATATATAATCATTCAGTGGGGTGTATGTTCAGATGTCCTTTTTAAATCACCCAAAACCCTAATGGTTACAGTAATGTTGGGCTTCCTTAATGTTTCAAGACTTCAAAGCAGATTGTTCATTGTCTGTGAAGTCCCATGTCAAAGATAAACAGCGTGTAATTCATCAGCTTACACATGCCTGTCTCACACAATACATACTCTGACTCTTTGAACTTGATATGGTTTAAGATTTATAATCATTTGTAAAAAAACGGAATAATGCATGTAAACGTCAAAGACATTGTACTTGTTAACAATGACTTTATCTATCTCTAGCAGAGTGCAATATCGTACTTAAACTTAAGGAACAAAGCATTTACTATAAATTCTTTTGATATAGTTCATGGTCAGATATACAAACAAAGAAAGGTTTGCAACAAAAGTAGAAAAGCAAATTTTAATGGCGGATTAAGGTTTGGAGCAAAAAGAGGTGCCCATAGAAACACACAGATGCCAATGGAATTTAGCGCAGATTCACTAATTTAGCAGGATTTTACTAATTTAGTAAGTCTTTACCGATTTAGTACCTTTCACTGATTTCGCACATTTTCACGGATTTAGCACAATCGACCTGGTGAAAACCATTATTAACCATGTGAAAATAAGATCATTTTACCATGTATCAAGGTGCTACTCGAGATTTCTGCCATTCATGAGGGGGTGTTAGTGTTAATCTGGGAGTTTTAGTGTTTTATCTGGGGGTGTCAGTGTTTCATTTTGGGGTGTCAATGTTTTATGTGGGGGTGTCAGTGTATTATATGTTATCCATACCGAGAACATGCTATTCATATAACCTGTCACACCTACAAAATGTAGATGTCACGCTCAAGGGATGATATATGAGATGTTCGACTCTTGCAGTGTTTCTCAGACACTTGTCCATAACATCTGGTCAGCCTTTGCAAGATATGTAGAAGATCAATGTGATTTTCAAATGATTACGACGATAGAATATTACAGGTCAATATGAAATGTGTAAATATAAACGTGATAATTACTTTTCTCAAACAAAAACCCTTTGAAATTGGCCTCATTATGTTTGGCAAAAACTCAATGTACAATGTCAAACCAGATATATAGTTTCAGTGTAGCCTGGCTCAATTCATTATGTTACATGGACCAAACCCTGGTGAGGGAAATGAGCTAGTGTTCTCGAAGTCCTTACATGATAGGGATAACTGACATGAGACATCAGTAGAAATGACAGACACAGGTATATAACGTTTTTACTGTAAGGACGTATCCAAAATGATACATGACTGAGTATATGCACCTTTGTAGGTTATTTTTTATAAGATATTGCAGGTGACCTTGAAGTGATTTTGAAAATGAAACTCCTATTTCCGTGATTTTATCATAAATATCAATATTCAATCATCTGCATCCTTCAAAAACGAGCTGATAGTCTTTATTAATCAAAATCCTAGCTAATAGTTTTTATTAATCAAAATCCTAGCTAATAGTCTTTATTAATCAAAATCCTAGCTGATAGTCTTTATTAATCAAAATCCTAGCTGATAGTCTTTATTAATCAAAATCCTAGCTGATAGTCTTTATTAATCAAAATCCTAGCTGATAGTCTTTATTAATCAAAATCCTAGCTGATAGTCTTTATTAATCAAAATCCTAGCTAATAGTTCTTATTAATGAAAATCCTAGCTAATAGTCTTTATTAATCAATATCCTAGCTGATAGTCTTTATTAATCAAAATCCTAGCTGATAGTCTTTATTAATCAATATCCTAGCTGATAGTCTTTATTAATCAAAATCCGTTCTGCAATGGAGATTAGAGGAAATATTGATATGCTGAGGTATTTTGAAACAACATCTAAAATAAAACTTTTTGTTGGTTAATTTATGAAAGTATATATTAAAATGCATAGAAAAAAAGTTTAATGCTGAAAATAAAATGAAAATAAAGTCTGTCAATTTTGAGATTTATTAACGAGCTACATTTGGTTAGAAATAGCTTGAATGTGGTAGGTGTACAAAGTATGAAAAGTGACGGACTTTAAATTGATCCAATGCAATCTTTTCAAGTTCAATACATATAAGATATATGTGTATTTTCAGAAAAATACCCCCCCAATATGTTACTCTAACCATAAAGGTGCATGCAAAAATGATAATAAACTCTCAAAGTATGTGGAAATGTGATAAATGTGCAAAAAAAAACATCAGGTGACAGGAAATGTATTAAATGTAGACACAAATGGACTAACTCATTGAAAAGCTGATATCTTTATGTAACTTTCGATATATTTTGTTTTTTTCTTCAATATGAGAATGGTCTTGAATATGCATGTAAATTGACGAATGTGTTCTATTTTTGGCGCCATTTATGCTGGGTGAAAGTGACACCATGTACCCACTGTAATAGGAAGTTTTGTACCACCCATTTCATATTCAATGTCTCCCATTTATAGTGATGTTGCCCCACTTCAATCTTCAACCAGGAAAAACGGAGAAACCCAAGAAATGGTAATACTCTTATCTTTTTCAGGCTACATTCTTTATCTAAAGTTATGCTTTCCTTTACTCCACCCCTATCAAATTCCAACCCCATCAACTTCCAACCCCATCAACTACTATCCCCATCAACTACTATCCCCATCAACTAACTATTATCCCCATCAACTAACTATTATCCCCATCGCTCTCACCCCCATCAACTACTATTCATATATATCCATCAACTACTATCCCATCAACTACTATCCCATCAACTCCCAACCCCATCAACTATTTTCCCCATCAACTCCCAACCCCATCAACTATTTTCCCCATCAACTACTATCCCCATCAACTACTATCCCCATCAACTATTATCCCCATCAACTACTATATCCATCAACTACTATCCCATCAACTACTATCCCCATCAACTCTTATCCCCATCAACTCTTATCCCCATCACCTATTATCCCCATCACCTATTATCCCCATCAACTACTATATCCATCAACTACTATCCCATTCAACTCCCAACCCCATCAACTACTATCCCCATCATCTACTATCCCCACCGACTACTATCCCCATCAACTATTATCCCCACCAAATATTATCCCTATAAACTCTCACCCCAATCAACTACTATATTTATCAGATATTATCCCCATCAACACCCAACCCCATCAACTACTATCCCCATCAACTACTCTCCCCCTCAACTAATATCCCCATCAACTAGTTGATGGTCAGTGTGCATGCATCTGTAATGGTGGACCAGCTTTTTATCGGCTCCCGTTTTTCGTAGATAAATATCGTATTACTGGATCTGATATCTTCAGTTTTGGATCATTACTGGCTTCTCCCCGCACTATACACTGTTCTGTTCAAAACTAGTGGCCATTTTGAACCATTTTCTCTGGACAAAAAAGTTTTTTCAGCAATTTGAACTGACTGTTGCCATTGCGGTCTGGCTGTGTGAGCTGGATACTATATTGTTTTATGAAAACACAGATCTCGTAGCCATTCTGCTGGCTTCTGTTTTTTCAGATTACTGAAAAGACAGCTTTCCAATCTACACTCTTAGACTGCAAACCTGGTACCCTGGATCACTCTTCCCTCTCTGATAATTAAATCTACACTCTTAGATTGTAATCTGCCCAGTCTACATTTTTAGACTGGAGAATCAAACCTGCAACATTACTGATAGTTCTATGTATCTGTCCCACATTCTTGGGTCAACCGGTGCACTACCCAGCAGTGTGTTTTTGACCCTATTCTGCAAGAAATTACAACAAATATATTAACTTGGTCTGTTAATATATTAACTTGGTAGCACAGGAAATACACTTTGCTTACAACCCTATTAAAAAATACTTAATACATAGAACTTTGGGGGAGTGCGCACGCGTCGAGGTGGTCGGCAGTGTTTTGTTTAAGGACCCGAATTCCTGACAAACACTACCAAATTCTGACGATTCAAAGTGATAAATCGTAATAATTTTTTGCTAACATCGACTCTCAGTACTACCAGACCCGTGCATAAAAACCTCGTAAGCATAACTTAACCGATACCAGCACGAAGTACTCCGCCATTTGTATTTCTACATTCCACAACTTGATAACACAGTGACAATAATCTATTAGCGTCTAGCGACTCTCTAAGGTAGCGCTGTATATTAAGTTGCTTTCATTTAATTAATCCTACTTTTCACAACAGAATAAATCTATGATAAAATAGTTGCGAACTTTGTGAGTCCACAAAAAACCCGACCTGAGTCTCGCACATCAACTCAGCTTTAAACTCGACTCCAAAACAAACAACTCACAAGTGTCACAGGTGTCATTAGTGTCAACACAAAGCTTAGGTTAAGACTTTAGTGCGGCTTTGACCCTCAACACAGAAAGGCAAATTTTTTCAGTTAAAAGTGATAAGAAAACGGATTTCAGCGGAAAATAAAACGGATTCAGCGAAACCAGAACGGATCTGATGAGAAAAAATCAACGGCTAAACAAACCTAAGATCTACATTACACTCTATGGTAAGAATTATATTACTGAAAAATTCTAGTGCACTAAAGATATTATCCACTGACCACCGACACGTGTGATAAAGTACCGGCCGAATCCGGTACACCTATCTGGTCAAGCTACTATCTTGACACTAACCAGAGCTTTTTTTACTAACTAGAAAAAACTATAATCATATCTGACCAAGCCATTATCTTGGTATAAAGACAGAGCATTATAATTATCTGACCAAGCCATTATCTTGGTATTACTACAGAGCTATCATTAAGGCATTATTACCTTGTAACTAGAGTAGTAAATAAATACATCTGACCAGGCTATCATCCTGGTATATATACAGAGTATACAAAAAGTAAATTAAATAAATACATCTGACCAGGCCATCATCCTGATATATATACAGAGTATACAAAAAGTAAATTAAATAAATACATCTGACCAGGCCATCATCCTGGTATATATACAGAGCACACAAAAAAACTGACCAAGCCATTTTCTTAGTATTATTACAGGGCTATCACCCAGGTACTACCTCACGGCAAATATATTTCTGACCAAGCCAATATCTTGTTGTTTCACAGCAGAGCACAATAAATCGATTCATATCAAATATACTTAATGGTATTATTACAGGGCTATCACCCTGGTTTTATCTCACGGTAAAACATATTTCTGACCAAGCCAATATCTTGGTATCTCACTGACACAGCATAATATACTGATTTATTTTCACATATACATATTAGAAAAATGGAAGACAAATCTCATAGTGAAAACATCTACACTGTCAAGAAAATATTAAATGACTTTTGGGATAAAAAAACCAAAACCCGATTTTACAAAATTTGGTGGTAGGGTTTCCCCATTTCTAGCAGCATCTATGAGCCGGCATCCAACCTAAATCCCGTGCTAATCAGGATGTATGATCAAAATAAAAAAACTAGTAGAAATAAATCTACCATGAACAAAAAATCTGTAAATACAAAAAATAACTATTTGGAAAATACTGATTATGTAAGTAAACAAGATTGTATGGTATCTTTACAGATGGCTTCAAAAGGCAACAAGAGGGCCGGAAAAAAGAGGAGGATCTCCTCTAAATCCTCACCCCACACGCCCTTGGACTGGGCCGAAGCAATGGAGGCGGAGGAAGCAGGGGAAGTAGCGGACCTGAGACTGCTGATCCCTGACGAGGGGGCTACATCAGCTACCACCAGCACGCCCGCCATACCGGTGTCGTCACCTGGGGGGAAGGAACCCACCACTGTCACTACAGGCGCTGGGGGAAACGATGCATCCCCTCAACCAGGCATGTCTGGTGCGCCGGGTGAAGATGAGCTCACCATGAGTATGGACGAGCTTATGTCCATGCTGACACAGAAGTCTCAAAGCTACTCCAAGCTGAAGACGGACGATGAATGGAAGAAAGGCAGGATCGAACAACTGGAGGATGACTTAAAGAAAATGGAACTAGAAAAAAGTAAGGCAATTGAAGATAAAAATGAACTAAACAAGAAAAATAACACACGCGAATTTCAACTCAAGTACGAACTGGTAAAAAACAAGAGGGCCAACACGAAGATTGACGAACTGAACATTACCATCAAAAGAAACAACCAGAATATGTCTAAATTGGAGGAAAAAAACAAGGAATATATCCGCAAGATCAGGGCAATGGCCGAGAATAGTAAGTCACAACCAGGACCAGCAGTACCGGTGCCCAGATCCAAGCACAGGGCCCTGTTTATCGCAGACCCGGTGTACAGGGGACTGTTCCCTAAAGGGGATGACTCTTGGAATTGGGATATAAATGATGAGATCACTGAGGTATCTCAGCTGGAGGCTATGGCCAGTAAACCTAGTTTCGCCCAAGGATTGAAGGATTACGCGGCTATCATGATATGTCTTGGCCTGAAGGATATTGAAAGATACACCCCAAGCAAAAAATTGTACTCTAGTCTCAAGAGAGGTGTATATTCCATAGCCAGACTGTGCACGTGCCAGATATATCTGTGCCACATTCCTCCTATTTCAATAAACTGCTCGTCAAAACTGGTAAATGCACATACACTCCAAAACATCTACCTTGAGGACCTAAATACTCATCATGAACAAGGTCAACTCAAGATCGTACTCACCCCGGACGAGGTCACATCTCTCCCTACATTGCTATCCGTGACACTCGTCACTGACCACTCCCTGATGGAGGCTGCCTCTACAGAATGGATAAAGAATATCAGCAAAATCATTACACCCTCTAATGACTTCACTGGTGAGCTGGATGAAATATGGGAGCAAGATGAGGAGAGGCTGAATGTAGCTTTGACTCATTGAGATGAACTTGGCGAGGGGGGGGGTGGACAATTAGACAAATGTCGCAGAAGTCTAACACCCACATGAAGAAACTAGATTCTGGAAAGGATGGAAATAATAGAAATAAAATCGAAAGGATGTGGATATCAGGTACGCCGCTAGGTATCGCACGGGCTCTGGTAGAAATGAGGAGGGTCATGAATGACGGGAAGGAGCCTACGCCTCGGCAGAAAGACATCTCTTTCTATTACGCACAAGGCAGATGCCGGAACGGCCACAGGTGCCAATACTCACATGCCAGTGCTTCGGCTAGTTCAGCGCCAATTCCATCAACCAGACCAAAGGACCTCCG
Source organism: Amphiduros pacificus (assembly GCA_949316495.1). Classification (NCBI taxonomy): domain Eukaryota; kingdom Metazoa; phylum Annelida; class Polychaeta; order Phyllodocida; family Hesionidae; genus Amphiduros; species Amphiduros pacificus. Next base: position 29,042,049 of record OX439001.1, read on the forward strand.
CCCCAGAAGCCCTGTGAGGCTCATAAATGCAAGAAAAACACACAAATTTTGACATTTTCTAAATGGATGGAGGAAACATACAAAGACATGTAACGGAATTAATTGTAAATCATATCACCTTGAAAACTTATGTCTAAAAAATATTTATCGGCTCTGTGAGCTGAGTCTTGTATCTAGTGAAATAAACATCATAATGAAGGAAATTGTTTGTATGTCTGCCTCATTACCTTGTAACTGTAACTTCACTGGTGAGATACTTGTAAAATTAAAAAATAATGCTTTACTCACTAAAAATATGTACTGTCTTTTAAAAACATTTCTCACACATCACCTGTCGAAAGACTACGATATTAGAGCAACCAAAATAAATGACTATTACATTATCTCCATCCATTGCAAATCACTATCACATACGCGGCCACGGGCCGTGGCGCAGTTGGTTAGAGCGCCAGCTTATTAGCACCAGTTCCTCTGTGGTGATCCAAAGGTCGTGAGTTCGATCCCCGGCTGTGGCGAGGTTGAATTCATAATACAATTTCACACATGAGCTGAGGCCTGTGCGCGAAGGGTTAACCCGTTGTCCTTGTAAATCTGTGACCGGGAGGGTTGTCATGTCAAGGACCTGCGACATGACAATTCAGTGAGGCAGCACTATATCTGCTACAAGTAGGTCTCATCACGAAATGACCGAAATAATGTTGAAAGTGATGTAAAGCCCCAAACAAACAAACAAACAAACAAATCACATACGCAAACATGTCTAAAAACGATCACGCAAAAATCGCAAAATATAAGCACGATCACCAAAGAGAAGAAAACAACTGTGAAAAACATTAAGCACAAAAGTGAACCATTATTAGATTTTACTATGTCAACAAACGAATTTACTACTACACCCAATTTTTACTACAAGTCTGCTAAAAATAGCACTTGCTGTACTAAAAATAACTTGCTGTCACGTGATAAAGCCCACTGTTGGTCTGTTCTTAATGAAATTTCGTCAATAAAGCACCCGGGTAGAGTTATAAATAGAACTGGTGGCCACAAATCACATAATGCAAATTGTCCACGTGACCATCGTGGGACCGCCCACCGACATACATCCACGATCCGACCCGATACGAGTTCGGCTCTGAAAAGGAATCCATTACTTATTTCCCGATATAATGTGGGTAAAGTTGCCAAGAACAATCACAGAATGGAAACAGAATTGCCATATGCGAATAATCAAACCTCAGTTTGGACGGAAAGCGTGTCAAACTCTCGAAACGATACGGACGAAGCCACGCCCAACTCGGACCTGATTCGCTACTCGGCGAAGCATGGAAATTATGGGATGGGGGTACCCCCATTGATAAATTCATCAATGAATCAAGAGGATGGGGTTCCCGCATGTCCAGGCCTTAATGCTACAAAGAATATGTCTAAAAATACAGTGAAATCACAATGCAAATCCACCAAAACTGCTATTAAACATATTAAAATCAGCTCTTGTAATGTGCAAAGCATTAAACATAAGATACTATTGATTAAAGACTACTAACTTGCATGCCCTCTTTATCACAGAAACCTGGCTGCAGGAGACTGGAGATGATAGGATTAAAAAAACTGGAAAATGGTGGATATAGGTTCCACTCCTTCCCCAGGGTAGGTCGCACAGGGGGTGGCCTGGCCCTTCTTCACCAAATTGAAATTCCTTTCGAAACCAACAGGGTAAATCCACCAAAACTCAGCACTATGGAACAAATGGAAGCCACTTTACGTATTAAAGGGAAACATATAACTTTTGTAACTATCTATAGACCAGAGCCATCTGGTGGAAATAAATACACTTACTCTGAATTTTATGATGAATTCACACAATTAGTTTCCCATTATGGGTCATTGAATCATGAGGTCCTCTTCTTAGGAGACTATAACTTTCACATGAACAAGCCAAGAAAACTGGATGTGATTAAATTTAATGATATTCTATCTACATTTGATATGACGCAGTGGGTTGATGAACCGACACATAGATTGGTAAATACACTAGATCTCATCATATTTTTTAAAAATAACAAATATCTCATGGACCATAAAGTGGATGAATACATTTCTGACCATAAAATGATTTTACTAAATCTGGATATAAATCCTCCCAAACCTGCAAAGAAATATATTTCCTACAGGAACTACAAAAAGCTTGACATAAATTCCCTTTATTCCCTACAGGATATTAAATCGGTCACGCAGGATAAATCAGACTGGGATCTACTCTCGCTAGAGGAGCTAGTGGACTACTATGACTCAAACTGACAAAAATTCTAGATAAACACGCACCTATTAAATCTGCTAGCGTCTCAAATCGTAATATGGTTCCATGGATGAGTGACCATATCAAAAAAGAGAGGTCTCTCAAGAGAAGACTTGAGAGAAAAATGAACAAAACAGGATTGCAGATTGACAAAGAACTCTATAACTTAGGGAAAAATAAATATAATGCATTACTAAAAAATGCCCAATCGAATTATTTTGCCAATCTAGTCAGTGAAAACAAGCATGACCCGAAAAAACTTTTTAAAGTTAATGACAAAGTAATGCACAAGCCTAAGGACACTCCCATGCCTAAATCATGTAATGACTCTGCACAGGCAAATAAATTCAACAACTTTTTCCTAGAGAAAATTGATTTAATCCGGCAAAATATAGACCAGACCCCTACAGACCAAATTCCACTGCCAGAGGACAGCACTATTGAAACCATCCAGGATATACCAACCTCACATAAATTAAGTTCACACCACTCACACCAAATGAAGTCAGAAGATTGATTAAAAAATCTGCCAAGAAGTCATGTGAGCTGGATCCCTTTCCTGCATGGCTGCTATATGACCTTATGGATGAACTCCTACCAATAATCACCAATATCATAAATAAGTCACTGACTGAAGCAAATGTGCCAGAAAATATGAAGATTGCTATCATCAAACCTCTACTGAAAAAACTTGGTCTAGAACTCATAGAGAAAAATTACAGGCCTGTATCTAATCTAAGCTATATCTCTAAACTAACGGAGAGAGCGGTATCTGAACAACTAGTATCGCACTTAGAAAAAAATGGATAACCTGACACCTTCCAATCTGCATATAAGAAGTATCACAGCACTGAGACTGCCCTGCTTAAAGGAGAAGGGGAAAGTATAAAAGGGGAGGGGGTGGAGCCTATCAAACATGTCTTGGTCAGCCTAACACCCAAGAGCTCAGGCAAAATAAATTGAACACATTGAGATATATTTGTTAGTTTCTTATAGAAATGCATGAAACTTTGGACAATTCAGCATGAGTACAAGGGCTACAATATATTTCCATCTGAAATCTGAATGTTTGATATTAAGACCCATTTAAGCAGCAAAAGGATTCTGATATTATAAAAATTTTGAATTTGATTGACAGTTGACAGTGTGTGTGTGAGATGCGGTCTGGGTTTGTTTGTAAACAACAAGCACATGGTATTAGTGCATGCAGCAGCACCCTCAATCTAATCTACCCTTTCACTCACTTATCATTAATTTGCAGCATCCTGTTTCATGTACACAATCATGTGATCAAAGTAACAAGAAACTATGTTAGATTCATACTTGACATTTAGGTACTATTTTATTGTTTTTATACTTGTGTAATCAATGTATGACAAATAACGTATCACAAATAATCATCCCTTTTTAAATTACTGAATAGTGTTATATTGGTATAATCTTGGCAAAATTCCCCCCACCACATCTGTCTATTCCTCTCATCAGTAATGCATGGCTTGCATAAACAAAATGCACACTCTTCAGCATCATCAGTCTGGGAAATACTGAATCCTATGTTCCCAGTGTTGGCTTGACCTGCATCATAAGCCTGGCCTGAGATGGACTCTACTGCTGAAGTCACACTCAGTTCACCACAACTTGTACATAATTTCTCAACTTCAATGTTGTTATTTTCGACCACCTCCACTGGCCAATTATGATAAAGAAATGTGTCATACAACACTTCTTTTTGCTCCTCAGTCATATTCAATGATAACAATGTTTTTGGAGTATCCATAATGTTTCAACAAGGAGATTCAGTCAGTGATGCAATGGACTGAATAACATGCTCCTTATACTTGACCTTAGCACTTTAGTAACAGTAGGGGGTTATGAAATTCTATATTATTAGTCAGATCATAAAACTGACATGTTTATTTAAAATTAACCACTTGCTGTGATCCTGCAAGGCTGTATATATTTATGAAAAATATTATCAAATCACTGATAAGATCCTTCTCACCTGATTATTTCATCTGTTACAGGTATGTTCTGATGTGTGGTTGCTTTTTTAAGTATTTGCCTGCTTTGATTATAAAAAATAAGATGAGGTTTAGTTGGTTATATTATCATTACAGGTTTACTGAAAGCAGCGTAATTTAGATGACTGTATCAAAACAATAAGCATGCTGTCAGCATGCACTCACATGTGCTGTTGTTTAGATTTTGTGAGGTTGCTAGGCTACAGGATCTTACCCACTGCCAATTGGCTGGCCACCCTAACACTTGCCCAACGGTCAGAATCACCTGACCCCAATGTTTATCACTGAGGCAGCCAATTAGCAACCCTGTGGTCAGAAGTGGGCTGGCCTACCACTAATTGCCGAGCACCCGCTTTTTAGCCTCGTCTCTCCCTCTCCTTTAAGGTGCAAAATGACATCCTGGTAAGTCTAGACAAGACAAATTCAGTTATACTACTGTTACTAGACCTGTCTGCTGCATTTGACACTATTGGCCACAATATATTATTTGACAGACTAAACTCGCGATGCGGGATTACTGGCCCAGCTCTTGACTGGATAAAGTCATATCTAAGAAATAGAAAACAGTGTGTCAAAGTTGGACTCAAAAGGTCGACTCTAAAGGCCATAAAATATGGAGTTCCCCAAGGCTCTCCTGGGACCTATTCTCTTTACAATATATATGTCCCCATTAGCTGATATCCTAAAGAAATATAATATGAGCTATCATATCTACACGGACGATACGCAAATCTACATCCCTGTAGATCACTCATCAAAAAATAATATTGAAATTAGTAAAACACGCTCGAAAAATGTGTGGAAGAGGTTAGAGCGTTTTTTATATCAAATAAAATGAAAATTAATGATGGTAAAACCGAGATGCTATTATGCACAGACATGCGTGACAGAACTGCAGAAATGCCAACATCCATCAGGGTTGGCGATTCAAATATATCACCATCAAGTAGTGTGGTTGATCTGGACATCACATTAGATTCCAATATGAACCTAAAGGCGCAAATTAAAAAAATGTGCAGAAAGGGCTTTTATCACATTAGGAACCTATCGGCCATTAGACATTGCCTAGATGAAAAAACAGCTGTAACCCTGGCACATGCCTTTGTGACATCTACCTTAGACTATGGAAATGGTTTGCTGGATGGCCTACCGAACACTGAGATCAAGAAGTTGCAATACTTACAGAACGCTGCAGCGCGGGTGGTTGGTAAGCTCAGGAAATTTGACCATATATCTCAAAAACTAAAGGAATTACACTGGCTCCCAGTACATGCAAGAATACAGTTTAAAATTCTATTAATAACCTGGAAAGCTCTAAATGTTAGAGCGCCCCCTTATCTTCGTGATCTGCTACAAGTGAAAACGGGGGAAACGAGCCTTAGATCTAATGACGGTACTTACCTATGTGAGCCGAAAATGCGCTTAAGGACGGTGGGTGATAGAGCCTTCTCAGCCATTAGCCCTAAGCTCTGGAACGCGCTACCCTCTAACATAAGGGTTAGCACTACAGTCGACTCTTAAGAGTAGACTAAAGACTCACCTATTCAGAACTCGCGTTCTGAACACAGCGCTATGAACAGTACTATCTGGTATCAGCGCGATATAAATTTTATTATTATTATTATTATTATTATTATTATTAGAACCTTATCTGAAAAATACTTCCAACAAGATGAAACATTATTTGACAAAACTTAATATCCTAAACTATCTTGCCTGCATCTTGGTGGCAAGCATATCTCATGCAGGAAATTCTGCCAATATTTCCTACAAATCTGGAAGTACCACACTGTTTATGGTTAATGACATGATACACAAGCAATGTATGATTGAAAGTAACTCAATACTGGGTATTGCTTCACACAAAGCAAGTATCATATATAGGAAACAAAATTACTGCTACTGGGATAAAGCAAATTTGAAGAAAAGAGGTAATAGCGATATGCTGCTTTTCAAAATATCCTTACTCCTATTATGTGGTGATGTTCACCCACACCCAGAAAAGTACTCAGGATCAATCAGTTGGAAATACCTACACCCCCAGACCAAATCAAGGCAGGACAAAACACAAAATTCAAAAGCTTAAGACAATGACAGTGAACTGCAGAGGCTTAAACTTGACCAAAAAACAACTGGCACTACAGGAACTAATAACCGAGCATAACTACCCTGACATATTATGCATAACCGAATCCCACATTGACCACACTATTGCTGACTGTGTTATTCACCCTGACTATGATATTGGGAGAGAAGACAGATGCAAGGGCGGTGGTGGGGTATTGATCGGAATCCACAAAAGATTGCTGTCAGACCCAAAGGAGGATAGCCTAAAACTGACTGTGAAGATCAGGCACAAAACCTCTGTTCATAGGATGTTACTATAGCCCATGGACAGAAATATAACCAATGCATATGAACTCAATGCATTTCTTGGGAAGATTCTTCAGTCTGGAACAAATACTCCAAATATTCTGCTCACATGGTATTTCAATGTACCAGATATTATATGGGAGAAAATATCCTACAAACCAAGCCCTGCATATGGGACCGACCACGCTAGCCAAGAAAAAACCAAGAAATGTGCTAATGTACTATAAAGGAGACATGAATGAGATTAAGCGAGAATGCCTTTTATGAAGATGAAATCAAAGATTATAATCTCCCAGTTGAAACCCTGAACAATTAGTTCACATCAAAGCTCATGGAGTCAATCAAGAAACATATTCCAGCCAAGAAAATATCTGGTAGATGGGATGTGCCATGGATGACACACGACATCAAGAGACAAATTAGAAGGAAACAAAGACTATACAACAAAGCTGAAGAAAACAAAAAGGATTCTGATCGTAGTAAATTCAGGAATCTTAGAAAACACATAAAACACAAGTTGAGAGAATCCCACGATGAATATGTTCTTGGATTACTTGATCTACCAGACATTGAATTCAGTAGACCATCAATGTAAAAAAGGTTTTGGAACTACATTAGATCAAGATGTAAAGAATCAGTTCTATCACGTCAATACAAATCTGTATTTTCTACTGAAAACATAGGAAATATTCCTGACAAAGGTAAACCCACCTCTCCCTAAATAGAGCCAATTATCATCACAGTTGCTGGTGTTGAGAAACTGCTCTCAAACCTTAACTGCAAAAAGGCAAATGGGCTGGACCAAATTCCAACAAGAGTCTTGAAAGAGTGCTCACTGGAAATAGCTCCAATACTACACAAAAAGGTCCAAGACTCACTGGACAAAGGAGAAGTACCAAAAGCATGGCGTGCAGCAAAAAATGTTGCAGTCTTTAAAAAAGGAGATAAAAGCTGTGCAGCAAACTACAGGCCAGTTTCTTTGACATCTGTGCCACGTAAGATCTTGGAACACATAATTTTCAAGCATATGATGAATCATTGCAAACTTTACAATATACTGGTGAATTTTCAGTATGGTTTCAGAACGGTCCACTTATGCAAAACACAAGAGCACTGGAAACTTCCAAGCCAACTTGATAGAGTGACAAGATGTGTCAAAGATTTTCATGGTGTCACCATATCTAGTGTAGATACTGGAGGAAGTATTCTTTTGGGCAGACCCTTTGGTGGGTGTACTCTTTCCATACACCTAATATAAGCACAGTAACTGATTTCCATGAGTATATATGTATGAAGGTTTATAGCTAAAATGAAAATATATTCAAATACATATTTGAACTGGAAGAAAGGGGCGTATTTTTACTTTATGAGACACTAAATGGACTTATGAAAAGCCTAATTTGGACTACCAGCAGCTTTGGGGTATTGAATATGTGAATGCTGTAGTGTATGGGGCCCGTTTGTTTTCATTTTGTGATTGTGCGAGCCCAGTTGTGAAAGCTTTAAGACCATGATTCTGACAGAACAGATTCTAGTGTACCTACAAACTGCTAACTTTAATTACATATTGTGCATGAAAAAAAATCAGTGGAACTTTCCCTGATGCATTACAAATGTGAAAGTCAGATAGAAATGTTGGGTTCCCTAAATGTAGTTAAAATACATGTAGGTCATCTCCCACCCATTCCTAATAAACGTAGCAGTTAGTACCTTTTATCCCACAGGTGTTATAAAGATTTTAGTAAAAAAGTAGACATGACGTATGCATCCCATATATTTGTGTTAACATAGATATCAACAACACAAATGTACATATCTACACACAGCGAAAGTACATTGCAACTTTAATTGTATAATGAGGAGATGAACAACATGAACGATGTTAAAAAAACTGCTCCAAAGAAAACCACTGAACAAATGTCTTATTAACAGGTTTTATTTCCATCCTGTACCAGATTGCTTACTAGTGTTTTGTTGTGTCAAGAAGCTTCCATAGTTTTAATTGTCCCTGCTACAGTTTTCAATTAGATCTAGCTGTACACCTCTCAACTCTTTGTGCTATTTATACATTTAGTTTAACATTGGTCAAATGTTCTTTACATGTTCTCTTTTTTTTAAGTCAATTATTTTGTCTCCTTTCCTCAACAGTTTCCCTCAACATAAACATTCCCAGAATAAATATAACCTCAACATGTTATCTTTATTATTCATGTACAAGATATTTTATGAAGGCTTCATATTTAATGAACGATTCCTTCCTTTTTTCCTGTCTATAAATATTTTTATTTTCTTTCCGGTCAATATTTCCCTCCAAACTATACATTCATAGAAATACATATATTACCAATATGTAATGTATACATGCTCAAGGTTGGTCTCATAACCATGCATATCACTTAAATTAAATCCAACATGAAGATTTCATCCGAATAACATCATGATTTCATGATAAAAAAACAAAAAAACTAAATAAATAAATGAATGAATGAACAAACAAACAAACAAACAAACAAACAAATAAATAAATAAATAAATAAACATGTTCTGACATGCACATCACCCAAATAAAAGCCCAATATGAAGATTAGTTATCATTCATCTCATTGCTGCTTTCATCCCTTTCGATAGTTTAATTGGTTTTGATTTGTCCCAACAATCTAATGATTAATATTATTTCTTTATGATTGCATATTGAGAAAACTGTAGCTAATTGTAATTCTTACTTTTTATTTTCATTTTTTGTCTTCATACGCTTTCCAATATTGATTTATTGATCAGTATGTATACTTACTTATTGAAAAATAAAGTCATGTGAATTTGACGCAATACCAACATGGTTCTTCCCCTCACCACAGCCATAATAAATAAATCATTATTACATGTAACTTTTCTATTGGACATGAACATTTGTCTTGAAAGCTCATCTTTTGAAGAAAAAGGAACTAGAATTGATTGAAAAAATATAAGCCAGTCTTCCTATTGACATATATATCAAAGGTGATTGAAATAAGGAAAAAAGGAAAGAGAAATTTAAAGACGATTGAAAAAAAAATTAAATGTGACTGATAAAGATATACATAAAGGACCAACAGACTCAATTATAGAACAATATGATAAAATGTTTAGTTCTGAGCACAAAAGATTTTTTTTTTGCATTCAAGGAAGTTTACAAAGCTATGGAAAATATTTGATATTTTGGAATATTATCTCTGCTGTCCGAAGAACACCATATATAATGAGTGCTCTGTGTACATCAAGACGAGAAATATATATATAATATGTGTCTACATTGTTTTCCAATGCTGCAATCCATTTTGTTACAGGAGTGTCTCACCTTTCCAATGCTATAATCCATTTTGTTACAGGAGGATCCCAGATTTCCAATGCGGTCTCTGTATTTCATATTAGAGTATGAAAAATGATTACAATGCAAAGTACTTGGATTAAGAAACTACATTCCCACACAGTGTCGCCACGATCAAGGCATCTATTGCCAGAGAAGACCTTTTGTCCATATTATTTACCATACCTCAAACTACATTTTATGGACAGGTCAGGCAAAATCATTATATTCCAATACTTTGTACACATCTCTCTTGCCATAAATTAGGATGGAATTTGATGTTGAATCAATTCTAATTACATTTTTTAATGTACTTCCTGGAACAATCACGCCTTCACCACACCTATGTTATAATTAGCATAAAATGTGCACTGACAAGTGATCTTAACAAAGGGCGTGTCATTAAGTGTGATTAAGATTGGGTTGGAAAGAGAATGTGACAAAGAGACATCAATGACAGGTAATCGTCCAGGTATGAATAACACAGAGTTTATTGCCATGGCGCTTTGTCGATTTGTACATAAAAATAGACATAAATGTGCAGTCAGTGTCAAAAATCATTCTTAACAAATTACATAGTTGAAGATAGCTCCTCGTGTAAAAACCATGAGAATGGTTGCAGCTATGAGGGACATGATAGACATTGTATGGCGTCTTCACCAAAATCATCATTTCAGAGGATTAATTAAACAAAACAATTTCTATAATAATAAAGTAAATCTTTCCGGATTATATTTAATAGAGATTTGGATTTCATTCTTGTAATAATTAGGATGTTACAGTTGGTATCTTTGATATAACATTTTTACAGTGCAGATGGGGAGAACTTGTATCCTACTTTTTTCCAATTTTAATATTTTCAATATACGAGAAAGAAATCCATTGATTGAATGGTTTTAAATTCTCATATTCCTATTCACCTCTTCTTTGTTTTTATCATTCTTTGGTATCCAAAAGTTTACATCTTCATTACTATCAGAGTGCATGGAAAACTATATAAAAATACTCAATTGCAACTCTTTATTTTTGTATATAGATTGAACTGATAAGAATGTTTCATTTAATATTATACCACAAGTATAGAATACTTTTACAGAAGGAAAATAACATAATACTGTTAAAGAAACAAATGAGGACCCAGCCAGGACACAACAAAGACACAATTATGAACTTTTCCAAATTGAAAAAAAAATGGGAAAAGACAAATGTCCATGATTTGTGATCCAAGCACTCAGTATTGACCTCTACATCTCAATATCACCACTATCCTTTCTCCTTCACTTACCAATCTGCCTTCTACATCCCCACCTTACTACTATCCTTTCTCCTTCACTTACCAATCTGCCTTCTACATCCCCACCATACTACTATCCTTTCTCCTTCACTTACCCATCTGCCTCCTACATCCCCACCTTACCACTATCCTTTCTCCTTCACTTACCCATCTGCCTTCTACATCCCCACCTTACCACTATCCCTTCTCCTTCACTTACCCATCTGCCTTCTACATCCCCACCTTACCACTATCCTTTCTCCTTCACTTACCCATCTGCCTTCTACATCCCCACCTTACTACTATCCCTTCTCCTTCACTTACCAATCTGCCTTCTACATCCCCACCTTACTACTATCCCTTCTCCTTCACTTACCAATCTGCCTTCTACATCCCCACCTTACTACTATCCTTTCTCCTTCACTTACCCATCTGCCTTCTACATCCCACCTTACCACTATCCCTTCTCCTTCACTTACCCATCTGCCTTCTACATTCCCACATTATTAACTAAATTAATTATGGTATGAATAAAAGTACTTATAGATAGCAGCAGCCACTGTCCATTTTCCGACCTGTATTGAAGGTTGAATAATTGACTTCGTGCTTTTATGGGGGAAGCAGATGCTTTCGTTGTATCTAAGAGACATATACATTGACATGCTCTATTCATAAACACTATAAGATATAGATAGTGTACTAGTTCAAACACATAACATATATTATTGATTCTGTATGAATTCAGACATCAGAAAGTCGTATCTCATTTTTATGTCACTAGTGATTGGAATCCACCTTAGAGGTGTAGCATTGCCTACACATACTATAAGAATTGTCCTTCCTCGGGTCTACCATGATATAGTGTGCAACCATCACTTGCAATACCCATTTGGTCATGATATAAATAACAAACATTCATAATTAATGATGAGAGACCTGGCTTGTGTATGGCGACAAGTCATGTGTTTCATAAAGATGTTATCTGCAGTTTATGCCATTGCGTTCCTTTATGATCATCAATTAACACAGCAATTAATTTCTGGGAAACGGTTAATTATCCCGGCAGCCTCAGCAGATTTTAATGAGTGAATGATGTCCCGCACCTCATTATTAAGTTTTCTTAGTATTCACGTTATGATTACTCTCCAACACTATGTCATTAACCTTGCATGCACACATTCAATATGTTCATTGGTAAAGGTACATCAATTAAATATAAACAATGAATTCGAGAGTCTTCAGAGGAGGTCACATCCACGGCAGGCAAAAGGCCATCAGAAACTCACAAACTTTATAAAAGTGGGGCCTTTCTGCCAACCAGATTAATATGGCTCAAGTGGGTGTAGACCGTATGTATATATTTCTACTAATTTAAACCCATTATTAAATCAGCTTTGTAGCCTCCATGATATAATATATTTGCAAATGCATCTCAACTCAGCTTTGAAGATCCCTCAAATAAAATCCAATAGTTTCATCCTTGCTTTCTGTATAAAGTCTTTATAATTTATGTTTTCTACATTTTCAAATGCCGGGATTGAACTCACAATACAATTTCACATTAGAGCTGAGGCCCGTGCCGAAAGGGTTAACCCGTTGTCCTTGTAAATCTGTGACCGGGTGGGTTATCATGTCAAGGACCTGCGACATAACAATTCAGTGAGGCAGCACTATATCTGCTACAAGTAGGTCTCATCACGAAATGACTGAAATCATGTTGAAAGTGATGTAAATCCCCAAACAAACAAACAAACAAAAAAAACAAATCAGTTTTCTTTCTCTCTTTTTAACTATGCGTTGATGACGATGAAACATACTGTGAGTCTTATTGGTCACATTTCTCTGGTACGACTAGTGGAACAATGACAAGACAATATTATCTTTAAAAGCTTTCAAACCGATCATAGATAAGTCCACATTCGCACTTTTTAAATCATCTGACAAATTTTAATTTTTGGTTTTCCATACAAAAGGTTTTAAAGGATTATAATTTGGTTACAGATTTGGTTCGTCTTCATGCATTTATGGCATCAGCTTGAGGAATAAGGTGACACAATTTTATAGTTCTGATCTATCAAAAGAAAATTATAATTTTACTTTTCATTGACCAATATACAGGACGATGAGCCTTATACTGACCTCAGAATAGACCTTCAACTGATTGGCATACACTGACCTCAGAATAGACCTTCAACTGATGGCATACACTGACCTCAGTATACACCTTCAACTGATGGTATACACTGCCCTCAGTATACACCTTCAACTGATGGCATACACTGACCTCAGAATAGACCTTCAACTGATGGCATACACTGACCTCAGTATACACCTTCAACTGATGGTATACACTGACCTCAGTATACACCTTCAACTGATGGTATACACTGACCTCAGTATACACCTTCAACTGATGGCATACACTGACCTCATACACTGACCTCAGTATACACCTTCAACTGATGGCATACACTGACCTCATACACTGACTTCAGCATAGACCTTCAACTGATGGCATACACTGACCTCATACACTGACCTCAGTATACACCTTCAACAGATGGCATACACTGACCTCATACACTGACTTCAGCATAGACCTTCAACAGGTGTGATATATACTGACCTCAGCATAAACCTTCAACATGTCGGGTATATTCTTTACAGGCTAGAATATATATATATATATATATATATATATATATATATATATATATATATATATATATATATATACATATATATATATATATATATATATATATATATATATATATATATATATATATATATATATATATATATATATATATATATATATATATATATATATATATATATATATGGTTTGTCCATGTAAACGAGTAATAATAATAATAAGAGTGCATTGCGTGATCAGTATGATGCTAACGAGGGCCGTCTCAGAGTGATAACTGAAGATAATGTATGTTAATGAGATAAGCCTGGCAGCCACAAGAGGCGGCCGTATATAATGGGCATGTCTAGCCTGGCTACACGGTACTCGCATCGCTTTGTACCTTTGAAGACTGAAATACATCAATTCCTAAAAGGGCAGGTGAGCATTAGAAACAAATATATTTTAATCTTTTACCATTTTAAGTTTTAATTTGAAAATTTTGAAAAATTCAATTTGAGTCAGCTGGAAAAATCAAACAAGCGGATTACTCCTTGTCTAGAATTTTTCTTTATGATATGACATTAATGGTCACTTGTGGCCGATGTCAGCAGTTATGGTGTTAAGATTAAGAATACGAATTTCTACTTATCATACCAACGTGATCATACCTAATATAAAACCTCGCCCCAACCGGAAACCGAATATTGCATGCATCAGGCAAAAAAAGATTATAAGGTTGTGCGATTGCAGAAAAAAGAACTGCGATAATTGAACACTGAACACTGGATACTGAATTATCAGATTCTGTATATAATGAATCTCTTCAGATACAACTAGGATATGAGCAATGAACTTTAACTAACGTGTAACAGTAAACCTCTTCATGTAGAACAATTAATATTTATGCTAAATGATTAAAAAAATCGGAGGGTTCCTTACATTATTCACTGGGTAGCATTACGACCAGCTGCCTTTTCATATTTCTCTCAGTATCATATAAGTTATTTACTTGCAAATGGGTGGGATGGGGGGATGGTGGGAGAGACATGTCTTGAAGAGTCGGGAGTGAGGTCACGAACTATCCGCTCTCCCTCGCCAACCTTATACCGAGTGGATATGAGTAGATATGAGTAGATATAAGTAGATGAGTAGACATATCAGTAGACATGTGAGTAGACATATCAGTAGACACACGTGAGTAGACATATCAGCAGACATGTGAGTAGACATATCAGTAGACATGTGAGTAGACAAACGAATAGACATTTGAGCAGATATTAGTAGGTTTGAGAACATTATAAATAGATATGAGTAGATATGAATGGAGTTGATAAGATATGAGTAGATGAGGTTCATTAAATAAAACATCAAATCAAATTTTTTCATGTCAAAGTATTGCAAATACAAATTGCTATTTTTTTTTCATTAAGACCACAGGATGGAGATTCTAACGTTTTAATTAATTTAACTCATTTGGGGCAAAGCATGTTTTACCTTGCGAAAATTATGCTCCAATCACAATCCAGGAATCAACACTTCGGAGAGAACAATCTAACTTTTAATACAATGTATATTAATTATGATTTTAAATCAAATATGACAACATAGATTTTAGTTTTTTTTTAATCTAATGCAAAACGCAAAGTTTAAACCTGACCAATTGTCAATTCAGTTTGTTGCCAAAGCTTGTCCAAAGTTAGACAAGATTTGATTGACATAATGACAAAGTATACCTTTTTACCCAAACCTATATTGGATAAAATTATATTTATGTTTAACATTTCTCCAGTTTAACATAACAAATATTCTCCAACTATGTTCTTGATTAACTTCCTGTAATCATCCATAATATGTAATTTTAAAATCATATTTAACAATAGTACATTACATAAGTATAGATTCTGCATGCTAGGACTGAGTTTCGACGCTCCTTATTTTAATGATCAGTCCATCTCTAAAATGTTTCGAATGATGTAGACAACATTACAAAGTTCCACTTTCCTCCTCGTTCAAACAGGAAAGGTCCATGGATTGGGCTGCTTCAAAGGCTGGAACTGTTGACAGACCCTAGCTGTGGAACCCATGGAAGCCTCACTTAATATTAAGGATGTAAAAGTAATCATTGTAGCTAATAACAGACCTGACGAAGAATGAAAATAGAAGAAGATGAAAATAAGCATGGCCCCTTTGCCTACATCAGATGATCCCTAATTCATCCAATCATTCCTGGTGGGGTTCTTAACTAATCTATGTCTCGAATTGACTGAAACAGCAAAATGGCAGCACTGACCAATATACAAAATGACAACCTATTGAAAACAAAACAAAAAGTCGGTAATGGCAACAAAAGGTCAGTAATACTACTGATACTTGATCTCTCGGCAGCATTTGTCACTTTTGATCATTAGATACCGCTCTCAAGACACCATATGTAACTGGTGATGGCCTAGGGCATACCTAATGGGCAGGAAATAGTGTATGAAATTTGATTATATTTCTCAAAGATGAATGGAAGTACATTGGCTTCCAGTGTGTGCCAAAAATAATTTAAAAATCCTCCTAACTGCCTAGAAGGCCCTACTTGGTAATACCACAGATCTATTGGGTGGTACTATATACCAAAGAGAATTACAAGCCTTTAGGTTGTCATCAACTATATCAAACCGAGGGATGAGATCCCCTCCCATGGTATATGGGTATGAACTTTTCAGAATTACATTTCTAGAAGAATATATATATATATATATATATATATATATATATATATATATATATATATATATATATATATTTCTCGTCTTGATGTACACAGAGCATTCATTATATATGGTGTTCTTCAGACAGCAGAGATAAAATTCCAAAATATCAAATATTTTCCAAAGCTTTGTAAACTTCCTTGAATGCAAAGGAAATCACTTTTGTGCTCGGAACTAAAAATATTATCATATTGTTCTATAATTGAGTCTGTTGGTCCTTTATGTATCTTTATCAGTCTCATTTAATTTTTTTTCAATCATCTTTAAATTTCTCTTTCCTTTTTTCCTTATTTCAATCACCTTTGATATATACGTCAATAGGAAGACTGGCTTATATTTTTTCAATCAATTCTAGTCCCTTTTTCTTCAAAAGATGAGCTTTCAAGGCAAATGTTCATGTTCAATAGAATAGTTACATGTAATAATGATTTATTTATTATGGCTGTGGTGAGGGGGAGAACCATGTTGGTATTGGGTCAAATTCACATGACTTTATTTTTCAATAAGTAAGTATACATACTGATCAATAAATCAATATTGGAAAGCGTATGAAGACAAATAATGAAAATAAAAAATAAGAATTACACTTAGCTACAGTTTTATCAAAATGCAATCATAAAGAAATAATATTAATCATTAGATTGTTGGGACAAATTTATTTATTTATTTATTTATTTATTTATTTATTTATTTATTTATTTATTTATTTATTTATTTATTTATTTATTTATTTATTTATTTATTTATTTATTTATTTATTTATTTATTTATTTATTTATTTATTTATTTATTTATTTATTTATCTATTTATTTATTCATTTATTTATTCATTCATTCATTTATTCATTCATTCATTCATTTATTCATTTATTTAATTTTTTTGTTTTTTTATGTGTGCAAAATTAGAAAATATAAAAAATCATGATGTTATTCGGATGAAATCTTCATGTTGGTAATATATGTATTTCTATGAATGTATAGTTTGGAAGGAAATATTGCCCGGAAAGAAAATAAAATATTTATTGGCAGGAAACAAGGAAGGAATCGTTCATTAAATCAAATATGAAGCCTTCATGAAACATCTTGTACATGAATGATAAGGATAACATGTTGAGATTATATTAATTCTTGGAATGTTTAAGTTGAAGGAAACTGTGGAGGAAAGGAGACAAAATAATTGACATGAAAAAAGAGAACATGTAAAGAACATTTGACCAATGTTAAACTGAAGGTATAAATAGCACAAAGAGTAGAGAGGTGTACAGCTAGATCTAATTGAAAACTGTAGCAGGGACAATTAAAACTGTGGAACCTTCTTGACACCACAAAACACTGGTATGTAATCCGGTACAGGATGGAAATAAAACCTGTTAATAAGACATTTGTTCAGTGGTTTTCTTTGGAGCAGTTTTTTTAACATCGTTCATGTTGTTCATCTCCTCATTATACAATTAAAGTTGCAATGTAATTCTGTTGTGTGTAGATATGTACATTTGTGTTGTTGATATCTATGTTAACACAGATTGTTTTATTTTTCCTATTCAGAATTGGAAACATGATGACCAAGTCAACAAATGTGTTAAGAATATAAATACCACAAAGCCAGTGACATATCAAACATGGTTGTACGCATATGTGCTATTTTTCTCAGCTCATATGTATTGCTTTCTCTTAAAACCACATTTTCTGTCCGGGTTTCTGTCCCAGGCCTTCAGAAGCATGAATGTTATTTCAAACCTGGAGATCTACATCTGGGTATCTCTTACTACATTCACAAGAAGGGCAGCACAGACAAGCTCTGTTCTGATACGTTCTTTACGGACAATCCTCTGACACGTCTCCGCGATACTGAAGTTTTTAGGTTTGCTATCGACTATGTTAACCAGAGACCAGACCTACTGCCTAATATATCCCTGGGGTTCGCTATGGTGGATGACTGCGGCTGGGATATCGGCGCCCTGGCACAGGCCATGTACTTCACCCCTCTGGAGAATTCTAACGGCTCTATGTTATATTCAGCACCCACTACTTTTACTAACTGTTCTGATGGAATGAGGCAGTTTCCTATCGTGGGGTTTACTGGGATCACTAACAGCAGGAAGGGTGTCATGGCGAGCCCCTTCTTCAGCGTGTTCCAGATCCCCATCGTCGCCTACTATGCCACGAGTGATGAGCTCTCAGATAAGACAAGATACGAGTACTTCATGCGGCTCTCCCCGCCGGACAGGTACCAGGTGGACGCCCTGCTCGACTTCGCCGAGGCCTTCAACTGGACCTACATCTCCCTGCTCTACTCTGAGGGAAGCTTTGGCGAAAACGGAGCCAGGCTAGTCGAGAAAGGATCACAACAGAGAGGGATATGTATCGCTGTGTCCTACCTGGTGGAGTCCGACTCAGAGGAGCAGACATTTGATAAGATGGTGGAGATACTGAGACGCACGGCTAACTCAAGGGTGGTTGTCTTGTTCCTGTCCTTCGCGGATTCCATGGATCTGATGGAATCCATAGACCGACTCGACGCCATCGGAGAGTTCATCTGGTTAGGCAGCGACGCCCTAAGTTACTACACCCTCATACCTCCCGCTAATGGCACCTTCGCCATCCATCACGTGTCTAACGGAGTCCCAGACTGGGACCACTTCAACGGCTACCTGGAATCCCTCACCCCGGAGAACCACCCCGAGAATTACTGGATCTACGGAGTCTGGGAGGAAATGTTTGGTTGCCAGTGGGAATCACGTGATCCCGGTTCCTCGTGTCAGAAGTATGCTAACACCTCCATCTCAGGGTTCACCCCCCACGAGAGGCTGACTGTTACCATAGATACCATAGAGACATTTGCACGTGGTATACATCATCTCATTTCTGAACAATGCCCGGATGCGTTTCAAGACCGGACAAAGCTGACAACCTGTGTTAAAGGGGACGTGCTTCTTGATTATCTGAGAAACGTAACATTTGAAGGTAGAACTGGCACTGTGAATTTTGACAAGAATGGCGACATGCCGGGAAGATATATGATCAAACAGCACACGTATCTACCAGAGAGGGTCGAAGTGGAGGTCGCTTTATGGGACAAAGGAAAACAGAAACTTGAGATCAACCAGGATGATATAAATTGGGGTTTGTTTGAGTTTGGTCAGTATGATTCCCGGGAGGAGGGGAAGCCCTTGGAGTCTTTATGCAGTAAGCCGTGTCAAGTGAAGCAGTATGCCATCAGACTGGAGCTAGAATGTTGCTGGGAGTGTAGATCGTGTCGGGAGAATGAGATAATAGTCAACGCTTCAAGGTGCGAGATGTGTCCCGAGAACTCATGGCCGGATGACGAGACTTGCACCGAGTGCGTGAGAATAGAGCCGGACTTCCTGCAGTGGTCTGACGGCCTGTCTATCGCGCTCACCGTACTCACCTTCCTCGGCATCATTTCCTGGTGCGCCACACTCGTGGTCTACGCCAAAAACTGGAATGCTAAATTAATAAAAGCGTCGAGTAGAGAGCTGAGTTGTGTGATCCTGGCTGGCATCTTGTTGGCCTATCTGGGGGTATTTGCCTATCTGTGGACACCCCAAGAGACTTCTTGCCACCTCAGACGCCATCTCTTCAACCTATCCGTGGTCTTCATCTACGCCCCACTCTTAATGAAGACTAACCGAGTGTATCGCATCTTCTCGGCCGGGAAGAGGGGTCAGAAAGCGCAGATGACAGGATCTCGGATACAGCTCTTCTTCACCCTTGTCATATTCTTCATTCAGGTAAGTATCCTAATTAACCATTCCCATGTTAACCCTTAATAATACGACACTCTTGATAAGTTTATTTATTCTGAATGAATAGATTCATCGATGCAATTAAAGTATGTTTTAAAAACCATGTTGATGAATGATAAGTGTAAAATACATAACAACCAAGGACACTGCAATAGAATATAACAGTAAATCATGCAAATCTGAATGATGCATCTTTTATAGTCAGTCGAAAAACATATAACTTATTGTATATTATTTTAGATCGGTATATCCTTTGTATCTGCAATTATTGTTCCTACGTCACCAGACTTGAAAATGCCGATTTTTACTGAGAAGTACGTGGAGCTGTACTGTTCCTTGCCGCTAGAGGGCCTCCTCATTCCTTTATCAGTTAATCTGCTCCTGTTGTGCCTGTGTGCGATTTATGGATTTCTAACAAGGAAGCTTCCTGACAACTTCAATGAATCTTGGTACATCTTTGTGTCGGTGACCACTACTGCTTTCTTGTGGCTAGTATTTTTGCCCACTTACTTCACTACTTACTACGCCTACCACCAGGCCGCGCTTATGGCCTTCTGTCTTATCTTAAATGCAAGCGTGACCTTGCTCTGTCTTTATGTCCCAAAGATATATGCGCTCTATTTTGTGGATGAAAATAGACTGTCATATGCTGGAACCATGAATAGTACTGCTCCTAAGACAACAACGACTAAAGTGTCTGTTCTCGCAGCTTCTCATAGAATTAACAACCTCACATCTGTGGGATAAACAGTATGGATATGTTTTA
Organism: Amphiduros pacificus; assembly: GCA_949316495.1. Classification (NCBI taxonomy): domain Eukaryota; kingdom Metazoa; phylum Annelida; class Polychaeta; order Phyllodocida; family Hesionidae; genus Amphiduros; species Amphiduros pacificus. Next base: position 29,063,282 of record OX439001.1, read on the forward strand.
GACTGAAACTAATAAATATATATATTTGATGATCCACATCACACATAGTATGCACTTTATTTATATATTTTAATTATGGAACAAGTTATATACATGTCTGCGACATATTAAGGCTAAATAAACATGGCATTGCTCAACAGGTGATACGATGGAACATTACTTGTCAAGACATTTTGAGGTAATTATCGGCAACTATGTTACAAGTGTTCACAGCTTGGCTACCACTGTTTCGACATATTTTTGCTCCTTAGAATGCACTAACGACTCCATCCTATACAACTTGTGTTTTCCAGAAGACTTTTTTTTCTTACGAAATACTTTCCTATCTAAGTTGAGCATTGTTCTTGAGGGGATGACAGTGCCATCATAAGGCCTCCTGGTAATTTGTATTACGTTTGTATCGTGATGCTGTTAATATAAAAATTCATAATGAAGACACGATTCTTTAGGAATGGTACATCCGATTAGTTAGCCTTGACAATATATGCTGTCACTGACTTTGATATCAATCAGTTTGGTTTTAAAATCATTTGGTTTTAAAATCGTTTGGTTTAAAATCATCTGTAGATATAGTTAATTGTTGAATAATGTTTTGTTTAAGTTTTACATATCTTTATTTTATCGTCTTTCAAATGGTGATAATGATTTTCATAATTTGGGGCTATATATCTCTATAATTATATCTAGCATGGTACAAAAGATAATCTTATAGATGATGGAATATAGTCTAGAAAATATAACACACAATCAGCATACCACTGTCAATATGAGTAGTACATCATTATTTAAATAAATATACTTTAATTTGACTTTATTGTGTATTTTATTACTCTTTGATTCTTTACATGTCCACTGGAAGCATACTATCTAATTAAAATGCAATACAAAATATTGATTGTATTCACCAGGGATATAAGCAATTAGGTAAGTTACAACATCATGACTTAACATCATGACTTAGCATACGTGATTATGACAATAGCGACAGAAGTATGCCCATTGACACGTGGAGTTGTTCTGACACACGATCTGAATATTCTTGATAAACAAAGGCACAAATATGTACATGAATCAATTTACAAACATGAATATGTTTGCAAGATTAGACAATTATATGCCGGCTGTCATTTTGGAAGTATTATGACTTGTCACATTTTGATTCCGATGGACACAGATGTTTGGGAAGACATACTGACATTTTTGTGACTGAAGCAATATATATATATATATATATATATATATATATATATATATATATATATATATATATATATATATATATATATATATATATATATATATATATATATATATATATATATATATATATCAGACACATATATATATATATATATCAGACACACACAGAATACAAATTACCATATATAAGGCCCGTTTGGGCTTCTCACTGAGAGACAATCTAAGACAAACAAATCACAAATCTATTTTCCACCCCGAGTAATTGAAAATTACTGAATAATAATTCAAATGTAGACCACACTGGTCAGCTGCAAAACATAAACAAAATATCATACGAGAATTAACTATGTGGTCCAAAAGCTTCAGGATACAATCACATATCAACACCGCATTCCCTATGAGTTTCCAATTTCTATATTCACATCTTTAAGGTAATCGTGACGACAGGCTTCACTGATCATGTCCACAGACGAATAGAGATCTCCTTAAACTTCACAATAGCATTTTATAAAAATATCAACAAACATGCTTGAAAGGACGTAAGCGACATGTTTAAGTGCAGAATGCAGTTGTCTTGAGCAGAGCATGGCATCGTTAGGCAGACAATCAATAAATGGTATCATAAGATTTAATTACTAACAATTATAACAATTAAGATTTCCTTCATGTCAGAATCAAAGTGAATGCTTGGCACAAACAAATTTTTATTAGATAACTAATTGGACAAATTCCTCATCATGCCTCATCAAAAGGATTTCTTCAAAAAGTTCAATGTGAGATTTGTTAACATTATTATTATTATTATCATTATTTAATTATTAAACAGCAGCTTGTTAGGAGGGAATTAATATTGGACAATGATATGATATCGATGTTCCCAGCCAGCTCAGATATATATATATATATATATATATATATATATATATATATATATATATATATATATATATATATATATATATATATATATATATATATATATATATATATATATATATAGGCTCTATCATAATGTATACAGGATCATAATGGTCATGACAAACACATAGAAAATATGTACAGTTTATTATCCCAGCATATTCAGTAATTGCATACATTCAAACAACATAGTGACGCTATTTCAAAGTAACGATACAGAGTTATAGAGTAATACAATATTCATTTTGATGACATCATGACGTGTACTCCCCTTAAGAGAAATCAAGCACTTTCTCAACCAACATTCGGCCATCTTGATTTCTGTTATGAGTGAACTCATTGAGTACATATTAACACATTAACTCCCTATGAAATTAACATCCTACCGGACTACTTTCCATATGACTTCTCCAGAAAAATGTGCACCACTCCAGTAACTGATTTTCTTTGGCTAATTTCAATTCTCTGTTTTATGTGTTCGTTGAATATATAAAATGTGTATGGACATTATATGACACACCTCATATTCAGTATAAATTATTACATGCTAACCTTATATACCTACCTACAGAGAATCAACTAGAAAATGGGTAGATTTAAATGAGACATGAGTTATAGATATCTGTTTCTTTTTATCGATTTGCATTACTATTGATATCATCTTAGACAAACATATTTTTGGAAAATTTTACTCTATAAATTTAATTTAGGCTGTTGTGTGAAATAACGGAATATCCCTTTATAAAAAAACTTGATCAAGTGATAAAGATGTTGACTATTTGTGTGATTTACCAGTGAGAAGGTCAAGTCATACTAATCAACATGGCTCAGTGGGTAAGACATCTGTCTCCCATGCTTAAGGTCTGGGGTTCGATTCCCACCTGGAACAATATATTTTTTTTTATTCATGCTGAAACTGAAATCTTCATTTTGAAGTTTTATTTTCGCAACATGCACATCAGAACATATTAAATTGAAACATTTTTTATTTTGATAGAAATTATAAAAAATAATGACGATACAATAAACAAAGGTGAAATCTTCAAAGGTGAAATCTTTAAATTAAATGTCTTTATTAGCAAAGAAATGGAACAATTTCAATTTTCATACAATGCTGTGACTCCAAGTTTTCTACAGTACTGACTAAGGGTGATACATGGCTCAGTGGTTAAGATGTCTGTCTTCTATGCTAAAGGTCCAGGGTTCGAATCCTGGTTGGGAAAAGTATTATTTTCATGCTGAAGGTGAAATCTTAATATTGGGGTTCTGTTTGAGAAATATGTAATTCAGGAAACATAAATTGATTTGTCTATTGCAAATGCAGAAGAATATAAAATAATAGAAATTATTTGATACCCCAAAAAAAGAAATCTTTATATTGGAGTTCTTATTGAGCAATTTGCATATCAGCAGAATATAATTTTTATTATTTAAGCGCTATGAACAGATTTTATCTGGTATTCAGCGCTATATAAATTTTATTATTATTATTATTATTATTATTATTATTATTATTATTATTATTATTATTATTATTATTATTATTATTATTATTATTATTATTATTATTATTATTATTATTTTATTTTGCAAACATAGACAATATGAATAATACTGACTTTATATAGTGAACAAATATAAAATCTTCATACTGGGGTATTATTTGAGCAATATGCATGTCAGAACATATAGAATTGAATATGTTTTTTGCCAACATAGAAAATATAAAAAATAGTAATTATATGCAGAAAACAAATATGATATCTTCATATTCCAATTTTATTTCAGTTTAGAAAAAAACGAATTATAACATGGATCCAATTTCAAGAATTTATCATAAACTTTAAACTTCGAGTAAGTTGATCAAGAGGCCAACCTTGAGCATCTCTGAATAAATCCAGTGCGATGCAATAGTTCCCAATGTTTCAGCATTATTATGTGTCTCACAGGTCTGATGATATGCTTTGACCTTTTCTCATGGCAGGTTTGCTCACTCAACATTTCACCTGGATCCACATTTAAAAATAAACATGGGCTGTACCTATCTAAGGTGTTGTTACAATTCATCAACACTTAAAACATACCTGCAAACAATGCTCATTCTTAAATACATTCAATCAGATTGGTATATTATATATTCCAAAACAATTTTCAAGATCTTCAAAATGTGTAGTTGTCAATATTTGACCATATCAGTCACTGACAGGATGGAAATCAACAGGTCACATGTCACCTGTATGTGCATTTCTCTGTTGTCCAGTGAGATCAGCCAACAATGCATGTACTCATATGTGCAAAGATCACCTCTTGGAAATGGTGTCGATACCTCTAAAATAGTTCTCTAGTTTCACAGTTGCTTAAACACTACTAACAATATAGAATTAGAATTTCTATATTTGAAATAAATTCAAATATTGCAATCATTATTTAAATTGTCAAAAAAAACCACAATTTGAATAAGAAACATGTGTAGTAATAATGCTCAGATGTGTGTACAGTGATTTGCCCACTATTTTTGACATGTGAAAGTGACTACACACCCCACTAATCTGAGTAATAATCTCAGTAAGCAAGTGTTCCCAGCAGGACGCCAGCTCATATTTTTAATCTCTACCTACGGTACCCTTACCTGAGACTTTTTGTCAGGTATGTTGGCTTAAGGGAAAAACACGTAATGATATAGATCAATCAATCATTGTCAAAGGAGGACATCGTTTCACATCAGCTGGCATTTTCCTTTGTGGGTTTGGGATAACTTCAAAGCAGCAAAAAGAAAATAAATACCTCATAATTTATTGCTTTATCAAAACAGCTTTGTCAATAAAGCCCTCAATCATATATATATATATATATATATACATTTAAGCTAAAATAAATTACTTGACAGAAGAAAATGCCTGACAAATCCTGTAACATGTGATAGATATAAATAGATTTATGGTTCTCAGACATGTATTATGATTTTTCAAATAAAAGTAACCATTTTTGCTAATCTGAAGAGCATACTTCAAATTTAAGCAAACTTAGCTATTTCTTTGTGTACCAAGGATGGGTTGACCGAGATAATAATTCTGCCCTAGCTCATTGCGTGTGATTCATACCATGTGACTCAGGTGCGAGAACTCAAGGAAATATTAGTATTAACATTCACATTAAATCAATTAAAATCTATTACCTAACGAAATAGCGTCAAAGTAGTGATATGAACTACCTTGTTGAGAAGTTAAATACAATAACAGATATCAATATGAGATTCTATATACATGTATATTATCCATCCATCTCATGTTTTTCTCAGGTAGATGCTTACATTATTACATGTAAATATAAAGTTATTCATTGGATATATATATATATATATATATATATATATATATATATATATATATATATATATATATATATATATATATATACATATATATATATATATATATATATATATTAAAAGTTAATAGAAATAAAACCATTACAACAATTTTTCTCCTTCTAAAACTACATCTTAAAATTCGCTCAGCATCAAGATGCGAAATTAGAGATATATCATACAATGTTCTACAGAAATGCACATGTGCCACCTTGTGTTGTTTCTTGCAGCGACCCCTACTAACGAGATCTCCATGAAACCACGTGATTTCTAGCTGGCGATGAATACTTTTGGAACGCAGGCCTTTTGTCATAACTGTCAAGGTCTCTTGAATTTCCTGTAAATTCTGAGAGAAACATATTGTATATAAATGTTGAATATATTGAACCCTGTATTAATATATTGCATATTTTTACACAAGGAAAGGGGACTTGAGAATAGTAAAGACATGATTATTCAGAAAAGGTGAATACTAAATCTAATATTAATGTGTGTAATTATTTTACCGTGAGGAAGTTTATAACTTGCCAAATGCTACATAGATTTACAAATTCATTTTTGCCCCCTGAATTGTGTGTCCAATTGTTGTGATGGTCACGTGTGAGAATAAGAAGATAATTACCTCTGAGCAGAGACGATTCAGGCTGTCGGAACTGACGTTGAAGCCTGCGCCATTCTGTATTCTTTTGTTCACTTCGTCCAAATCTAAGATATGTATTGTTCAGCTTTGGTTAGATGTATTTCAGTAGTTCTAATTCTAATTACAAATAAACCTTTCTTTCTTAAATACAAAATTGTAAGCCTTCAGTAAATCTTAAACAGGGAATATTTCTATTTCTAACTGTGTGTAATACAAAAAAAGATTAAAATGCAAATATTCTTGTATTAAAGAAATATAAAATGATAATGCAACCATAGGGAATCTGAAAAGCTATAATGGTTGCGAATATGCATGTATAATGTTACCCATTTTAGTTTCATGATAATAAACTATTTCCTTTTTGTATCATTCAATCTTTAATTCTGGTGTTTTAAAACTTACCAAAGCCTTACATTGATTTATACTTATGCTCAAATCTAAGAGCACAGACCAGAAAAATCTATAATGCTGGTGAAGGAACTTTGGAAATGAATAGTGTCCCACAAATATTTTAAAAATCCTGTGCTCAGTTGGGTGGGACAATGCCTTATAGTTTGCTAATATTAAGAGCAATTGAGCAACAAGGGGAACACAATGTTTAAAACATTCCAGTGAATAATCTTATTTATAGGATGTTGTAACACCCAGGTACAGACATCTTTCATTTATCTTCGAACACAGATTTTTTAACTTCATTAAAGAAATATTGTAAGAATTCAAAAGATAAGGATTACATTTTCTAAAAATGCCTTGCTTTCTTAGCATTATATGAATTATGCCCTTTGTATTTTAGGATATACTATTTCAAATAAGGAGTGTGAGAGTTTTCATGTTTATACACAATAACACTATATTTAAACACATGACTTAGATCAAACTTATTCTTATTTATTATTTTGCAGAATAAAACTAACCCACCTTTGCCTTGCTTTAACTGTGTAATAATCTCTAATTTGCTGCAAGTACCGCTGTAGATCTTGAGGATTTTTAAACTGGTCTGGTCTTGGTGGTTTCGGGTCTGAAGCAATCTCATTTGCCTTGCAATACAGACACAGAGCCATGACCATCATCAAAGTCAACATACCCAGCTTGGATAGACTCTGGTACGATCCCTGCAAAATTCAACATACCCAGCCTGGTTAGAATCTGGTACGATCCCTGCAAAAGTCAACATACCCAGCCTGGTTAGAATCTGGTACGTTCCCTGCAAAGGTCAACATACCCAGCTTGGATAGACTCTGGTACGATCCCTGCAAAATTCAACATACCCAGCTTGGTTAGAATCTGGTACGATCCCTGCAAAATTCAACATACCCAGCCTGGTTAGAATCTGGTACGATCCCTGCAAAAGTCAACATACCCAGCCTGGTTAGAATCTGGTACGATCCCTGCAAAGGTCAACATACCCAGCTTGGATAGACTCTGGTACGATCCCTGCAAAAGTCAACATACCCAGCCTGGTTAGAATCTGGTACGATCCCTGCAAAAGTCAACATACCCAGCCTGGTTAGAATCTGGTACGATCCCTGCAAAAGTCAACATACCCAGCTTGGATAGACTCTGGTACGATCCCTGCAAAAGTCAACATACCCAGCTTGGTTAGAATCTGGTACGATCCCTGCAAAATGCAACATACCCAGCCTGGTTAGACTCTGGTACGATCCCTGCAAAAGTCAACATACCCAGCTGGGATAGACTCTGGTACGATCCCTGCAAAAGTCAACATACCCAGCTTGGATAGACTCTGGTACGATCCCTGCAAAATGCAACATACCCAGCTTGTATAGACTCTGTTACGATCCCTGCAAAACTCAGCACATCCAACCTGGATATGCTGAGTTGGTGCTTACACTATTGGTGTTTACACTATTGGTGTTTACACTATTGGTGCTCTAACTATTGCTGCTCACACTATTGGCACATACAATATTGGTTCTCACACTATTGATGCTCACACTGTTGGTACTTACACTATTGGTGCTCACACTATTGCTGCTCACACTATTACTGGTCACACTATTGCTGCTCACACCAGTGGTGCTCACACTATTGGTACTTACAATATTGTTACTCACACTATTGGTGCTCACACTATTGGTGCTCACACTATTATTACTCACACTATTGGTGCTTACACTATTGGTGCTCACACTATTGGTGCTCACACTATTGCTACTCACATAATTGGTGATTACACTATTGCTACTCACATTATTGGTGCTCACACTATTATTACTCACACTATTGGTGCTTACACTATTGGTGCTCACACTATTGGTGCTCACACTATTGCTACTCACATTATTGGTGATTACACTATTGCTACTCACATTATTGGTGCTCACACTATTGATGCTCACACTATTGGTACTTACAAAATTGGTGCTTACACCACTGGAGCTCACACTATTGTTGGGGTACTAACAATATTGGTGCTTACACTATTGGTGTTTACACTATTGGTGCTCACACTATTGGTGCTCACACTATTGGTGCTCACATTATTGTTGCTCACACTACTGGTGCTCACACTATTGGTGCTCACACTATTGGTGCTCACACTATTGGTGCTCACACTATTGGTGCTCACACTATTGGTGCTCACACTATTGGTACCTTAACTATTGGTACTTACACTATTGGTACTTACACTATTGGGCTCACACTATTGCTGCTCACACTATTGAGATATTGCGACTCACACTATTGGTGCTCACATTATTGTTGCTCACACTACTGGTGCTCACACTATTGGTGCTCACACTATTGGTGCTCACACTATTGGTGCTCACACTATCGGTACTTACACTATTGGTGCTCACACTATTGGTGCTTACACTATTGTTACTCACACTATTGGTGCTCACACTGTTGGTGCTTACACTATTGTTACTCACACTATTGGTACTCACACTATTGGTGCTCACACTATTGGTGCTCACACTATTGCTACTCACACTATTGGTACTTACACTATTGTTGCTCACACTATTGGTTCTCACACTATTGGTGCTCACACTATTGGTGCTCACACTATTGGTGCTCACACTATTGGTGCTCACACTATTGGTGCTCACACTATTGCTGCTCACACTATTGCTGCTCACACTATTGAGCTCACGGGTTAGATGGCCTTTCAGGTGGGATGTTCGACTTGACATTAGCTCGTGTCAGATCAGTTTTGGGCAGTGTGGAGTGCATCTTGTCTAATATTCAGTATCTTGAGAGCTTGACCTGTGTGCAAATACATATTTGATAATTTACATAAAAGATAAAATCAATCCAGATATATGTTATTCACATCTAGCACCATCAAACTGATATTTCTCAATACCTTTTCCTGCTATTTCCAAAACCCACTTAAACATTAATTCTTCAAGGCGTCAATACATTTCCCATGGTTAATGCCCCAAATTATGTTTGGTTCGGCTATGTTTCAGGAGGAGGTAGATATGGCGTGTGGCCAGGGGAATTTATTTCCTTATTAGGAAGTATTACATCAATGGAATTGTTTTCTTGCACCTAAAGCAAGAACTGTTTTCTTTGAGGATGTAAAATAACTGGGGAATTGTTTCCTGTACCTAAAACAACCATTTTGATAGATGTGTTTCTTCTTCATGACAAACTTATCATTAAATTATGTAGTCAAACATATGATAGGAGTTATCTGGTACAATCCTGCTTTGTGTGTCCAATAAAATTATTTGAGAAGATATCATGGGTTAGAAATATATGCATATGAAAATTCATGTGTTATTCCCTTGAGCCAAAATACCTGACATGAAGAGGAAAGTGTCTGGTCAGGCTACTATGGAGGAGGGGGGATGGAGATAAAACAATGTGGGCTGCCGTCATGCTGGGAACACTTGATTGCTGAGGGAAGTGGTGTGTGTGGTCACTTCCAAACATGCCTGAGCTCAAATAAAATCGCAATATGAAGATTTTATATTTTGTTCTGTGTAACGTTATATTTTCTATGTTGGCAAATCAAATTCTATATGTTCTGACGTGCACATCACTCAAATATAATTTCATTATTAAGATTACATTGTGGTTTTCTGTGCAGTCATAAATTTCTATATATTCTACATTTGAAAACAAAATTATTCAATTCCATTTGTTCTGACATGCATAAGGCTCAAATAAAAGTATATTGTAATCTGCATAATATATCTCACCATTCCGAAGGTAAAACTAAGAAAAACAATGATGTAAAGCTAAACGGCAGAGGCGACAATGGCCCAAGCACACTTTTGCTGCTGTTCTGGATGCTTTGAAAATGCAGCAGATATGGGAGAGCAGATAGCAAGAATTCTATATGCTCTTAAGTGCATATTACTGAGCCTCAGCAGCGAAAATCCACCAGATGGAAGCATCGACAGACATGAGAACTCGGAGAGCCGCCTAGAGATGTGACTGATGTTCTGATGTGAAAATCGCTGGAATTGAACAAATCAATTATATATTTTTTTAATGCATATTGCTCAGATAGAACCCTAAAATGAGGATCTCGTCTTCAGAATAAAAAACGGATTTGAACACCGGATTTTTAGCATACTAAAATCTTATACACTGAGCCACGTATCACCCCGTGGCAGCATTATATAAACTTAATGGTGGAATCACTGAATAAACTTTAAAAACAGGTACATCCTGTTCGAAATGTGCTTATCTGCCTGCATTATTTCAGACCATATACTCGAAGTATATTAATAGATTATAAGAAGTAGTTAAACTATATCAACTTGATAGGTTGGTAAATGCGCGCAACATGGAACTAAATTAGATTGGAGGGTGATGAGAATTATATAATGTCAAGTTAAAGTCAAATCAAAATACCATTATTTCAATAGGAAGCTCTTACAGAATAGCTGTCTCCCAAAAAGGACCTGACATAAAACACATACATTAAAAATATGCATTACATACAGGACTGACAATACAAATATAGAGGCGTGGCTAAAGACATGACTAGAATATAAAATCAATTTTGAATAAAAATCATTGTTTCTTTGGTCTTTGTGAATAAATTAATCTGGATACATTGTATTTAACATTGATACTAGGTGAGTTTCTGAGAGTTACATTAGGATTGTTCCATGCAACGGCCCCTCTGACCAGTAGCTAGTAAACAATTTGGATTGACTAGAATTCTCTTTAGGCTAGATGTGGTGAATATGAATGTGATGCAGCAGCAAAGCAATTGCACAAGTAATCAGGAGCTAAATTGTTCATACACTTATATATTAAAGTACACTTGTGATACAATATACACTCTTGAATACAAAATCACTTCAGATTAGTTCAAACATTAACTGTTGATGTTTCAGAAGCCATATGGAGAATAATCCTACCAGCTTTGTTTTATAGCGTAGATGCAACTTGCTATCGGCATTTTTACTTTCAAGGTGTCAATTTGCGTTTCAATATGGTAAAAAATTCAATCTTCTGTAAAATGTTAAGTAAGTTTGACCTGGAAAATTCAGTGTATTCAAAATCAGATGTGAAAATTTCATGAAGTATCCTCATCTAGTTTTCGAGTTACAGCATTTTAAATATAATCTGTATCTCCTTATCTTTAACCTCTTCTTTTCTCTCTTCTCCTCCTCACTCAGTGTCTTTTGTCAAGGCATCTTAGTTTTCATTCGCATGTTTACAACCTGGAAAACCTAGAAATCTTCATAACATTGTTGAGTTTGCGAAAATGCTCCACTGACTCAATAGAAAATCTTCAGATAGATATTGTATTCTCCGTAGCCCTCATCTATTATTTAAACTTTACCATGAACAAATTATACCACACCATTTCGGGGCCACGGGCCGTGGCGCAGTTGGTTAGAGTACCAGCTTATTAGCACCAGTTCCTCTGTGGTGATTCAAAGGTCGTGGGTTCGAACCCCGGCCGTGCCGGGATTGAACTCATGATACAATTTCCCACATGAGCTGAGGACCGTGCCTAAAGGGTTAACCCGTTGTCCTTGTAAATCTGTGACCGGGTGAGTTGTCATGTCAAGGACCTGCGACATGACAATTCAGTGAGGCAGCACTATATCTGCTACAAGTCATTACGAAATGACTGAAATACTGTTGAAAGTGATGTAAAACCCCAAACAAAAACCACACCATTTCACAATTTAGACAGGTTCTACAACATAATACACTTATAGCTCTTGTTGTGGCATCAAAATAATCTATCGGTTTCACCTCAAACTGATTGTGGTACCAAAATTTGCCCTTCAGTGTATTTTCTTTCATATTTTACTCGCAAGTATCATATCTTACATGTACCAGTACATATAATTTCTGGTAAAAAAACCTATCAAACCAATTATACACACCTATATGGTGTGTTTAGGCCAAAGATTTGTATACCAGTACCTGTGGTAACATTTATTTGATGACAATGTCTAATGGGGGCTACGGAGAATACAGGGGCTACGGAGAATACATTCGTTTTGGTGCTCTATCAAATAGTTAAATAAGCTGCAGTATTTCTGTAGCAGTAAACCTTGATGGCCTATTGATGCCAAACCTATCATGGTATTATAATCAAAGGACTGCTGATTCCTTGAATACACAACTAGGGCTGTGGAAAATACAGGGGCTACGGAGAATACAGGGGCTACGGAGAATACATTTGTCTTTTTGGTGCTCTATCAAATAGTTAAATAAGCTGCAGTATTTCTTTAGCAGTAAACCTTGATGGCCTATCAATGCCAAACCTATCATGGTATAATTAATCAAAGGGCTGCTGATTCCTTGAATATATACCTGGGGCTACGGAATATACATCATTTTTTCAACAATAATTGTGCCAGATTCAGAAGCTGAACTTCTTCTTATCATTCACGATACTATCAAAAGCAGTACTTTTTCCTGAATAATGTCTACCTCTAAGTGTAAAATTATGTTTATGGGGTGTATTTAGCAGTTATAATAGATAATGGATGGGTTAGATAATACCATAGGAGAAAAATAATGAATTTGCATAACGCCAACAAGTGTATGTCGAGGATAAAGAATCTCATTCATTTGGTCTGTGTCACTCATCTGCACCTCAAAATATCAAGTCAAATATGTTAAATATACAAAATAAGCAAATATCAGATATCAGTAAACACCCTTTTTTATATCAGCCTTGCTCAAACAAGACCTTTGTGGAAAATGAAATAGCAATAACAGAGATTTTGTTGATTTTTACACCAAATTCTGGCATTTTCTCAATAATATTTCACTTAAAAAAACGTTTTTTCCATTCATACATTACAAAGACATTAAAATTTCCTCTTCAGAACAAAATATCACCATAATTTCATTAAAAAAATGTGTGCATAACAATATTTACATAGAAATTGACACCTTGAAAGAAAAAATGCTGTATCCTCATCAATGCCATCGATATTACCATTACCATAAATAGTATCACAATAATCAAACAGCAGTAGAATAAGGGCATTGTAGAGTTGCAAAGACAGGTCCTGGTTCATGTACTGTCTAACTCTTTTCAGTACTGCTACCTGCTGCCTGATTTTGCAAGTGTTCCTTTAAGGTGTTGTTGCTAATTAAGAGAGGAATCCAGAAACAACCCTAGGTGCTCGTAGTGCTTCAATCTTTTAAAGGGTTACAAACAACATCCATTTGCATTTGGCTATATTCAGGTGTAGCTATACAACCAATTACTAGCATATCAAAGATTTTCTCCCAGATATCGTTTGATTTCATTAATGTTCTTGGAGTTATACATTAGAATGGTATCATCAGCATATAAACCTACTTTACATCTTGTTATGACATGGGTAAATCATTGATGTATACAACAAAAAGAAATGTACCCAATATGGATCTTTGTGGTACCCCACATGTGACAGGCAGATGCTCAGACATGACACACACTTTGAAATTGTATACATTGTGTACATTCCATAAGGTAATTTTGAAGCCAGAGAAGTTCAGTATTTTTGAAACCCAAACACTCTAATTTATATTATAAAATCTCAAAGTCCACTATCAAATACTTTTTCCAGGTCTTGATACACTGCCCCAGTTAATTTACCCTGGTCGATGTTTCTGAGAACGTGATCTGTCATCTCTCTAAAGCTGGATTGTTCTGGACAAAGTATATTGTGTATATTCAGATAAGATGAAATTTGTTGCATTGCACGTTCAATTTCTTCATACAAACTGGTATAATAGAGATTGGTCTGCAATTGGAAAGACACTGTGGACTGTTTTGAAAATTGGAGTAACCCTTGCTTTGTTCCATAAACCAGTCTCAAAATATGCGTTCATGATGAATCTGAGTGGCCCTGACATTACTTCTGTCACATCCTTCAGCAGCCTGGCATTTATGTTATCTAGTCCTAAAGCTTTGGATGCCTGAAGTTGTTTGAATTGCTTTTTGGAGAATTCTACATGAATCTTACGAAAACTGAACTTTTTATCAGTTGGAAATTTTGATGCCAATTTTGAGCCAATGCTGTTGAAGAATGTGTTGAATGAGTGGACAATGCCAGGTTATGTATGTGTTCCAATCTCATCTTCATGCATAGAAGGATGTTGAGCAGATGATGATGGAAGCACATTCTTAAGTGATTTCCATGATTTTTCAGGCTTTGACATGCTTTCTGCAATTTTTTTTATAAAAGTAGTCCTTTTTTGCTTCCCTACATTTAGTGATTACCAAGTTTGTGAGCCGTTTGAACTCGTTATGTAGTTCAGGAACTGTATGTCCAGACATACAGTCTGATGGTTTTAATTTCAAAGGGAGATAATATGTTGATATATGCTCAATTAATTCACTCAAAATAGAAATCAAAAGGGCCAAATAGAGATTCAAAATGCACATGATTTCTCATCAGGGATGTACATGTCTTCTTGTCAAAATAATCTACGTTGCACCATAGAGATGTAGTTTAACTATATGCTGCTGCATCAAATATGGTCTTAACCACACCATCTTTATCGACATATGTCTACAGTGTGGTGCTCAGAAAGATTCTAGGATTACTTGAAATGTTATTTTGGCAGGGATTTGTGCCTATTATTGGCGGATATAGGGAGGAGGCCGCTCCAATGCTGCCACTTCACAACATCGCCACCACGCGCCTCTTGCATTTGATGGGCTCATCATGATCAACTACTACAATCCCACCAACACGCAATCACCTCAAACTGCAAATCTTTAAGTTAACAAAGTAGCTAAGATTTAAATTTTTGCAGTGATTTATAATGAAAACAAAATCGTATGTAAATTGCACGTCATAGATTTGAGCAAATCTGGATAGATTTATTAAATCAATCCCGAGACCAGCATAGAAACGGTCACAAGAAGTACCCATAGCAAGAATAGCTGGAAAACGGCGATCACGACTCTCTACACTTCAACATCGGACTGATGGCTTTCACAGAATGAACAACAGAGACATGTCACTAACCAGCAGAATGTAAAATTATTGCAAATAAAAATGATTTCATCTAAATGATAATGGTACAAAGATCAATTAATATATCTACAAGGTAATATGGGGTAGATACGTATGGCCTAATTAGTACGATGAGGATAGATGTGGAATGCTATGGGTGTGAGGTAGTAGAAGCAATACAGGAGGGACCAGGATCCCCAGTAACAAGGAATGCTATGAGTGTGAGGTAGTAGTAGCAATACAGGAGGGACCAGGATCCCCAGTAACATGGAATGCTATGGGTGTGAGGAAGTAGAAGCAATACAGGAGGGATCAGGAGCCCCAGTAACATGGAATAATATGAGTGTGAGGTAGTAGAAGCAATACAGGAGGGATCAGGAGCCCCAGTAACATGGAATACTATGGGTGTGAGGTAGTAGAAGCAATACAGGAGGGATCAGGATCCCCAGTAACATGGAATACTATGGGTGTGAGGTAGTAGAAGCAATACAGGAGGGATCAGGGGCCCCAGTAACATGGAATGCTATGGGTGTGAGGAAGTAGAAGCAATACGGGAGGGATCAGGAGCCCCAGTAACATGGAATAATATGAGAGCGAGGTAGTATTAGCAATACAGGAGGGATCAGGAGCCCCAGTAACATGGAATACTATGGGTGTGAGCCAGTAGAAGTAATACAGGAGGGATCAGGAGCCCCAGTAACATGGAATGCTATGAGTGTGAGGTAGTAGAAGCAATACAGGAGGGACCAGGATCCCCAGTAACAAGGAATGCTATGGGTGTGAGCCAGTAGAAGCAATACAGGAGGGATCAGGAGCCCCAGTAACAAGGAATGCTATGAATGTGAGCCAGTAGAAGCAATACAGGAGGGATCAGGAGCCCCAGTAACATGGAATACTATGGGTGTGAGGTAGTAGAAGCAATACAGGAGAGATCAGGATCCCCAGTAACATGGAATACTATGGGTGTGAGGTAGTAGAAGCAATACAGGAGGGATCAGGGGCCCCAGTAACATGGAATGCTATGGGTGTGAGGTAGTAGAAGCAATACGGGAGAGATCAGGAGCCCCAGTAACATGGAATAATATGAGTGTGAGGTAGTATTAGCAATACAGGAGGGATCAGGAGCCCCAGTAACATGGAATACTATGGGTGTGAGCCAGTAGAAGCAATACAGGAGGGATCAGGAGCCCCAGTAACATGGAATGCTATGAGTGTGAGGTAGTAGAAGCAATACAGGAGGGACCAGGATCCCCAGTAACAAGGAATGCTATGGGTG
The DNA here is from genome assembly GCA_949316495.1 of Amphiduros pacificus. NCBI lineage: Eukaryota > Metazoa > Annelida > Polychaeta > Phyllodocida > Hesionidae > Amphiduros > Amphiduros pacificus. Next base: position 29,080,105 of record OX439001.1, read on the forward strand.
TGAGGTAGTAGAAGCAATACAGGAGGGACCAGGATCCCCAGTAACAAGGAATGCTATGAGTGTGAGGTAGTAGAAGCAATACAGGAGGGACCAGGATCCCCAGTAACATGGAATACTATGGGTGTGAGGTAGTAGAAGCAATACAGGAGGGATCAGGAGCCCTAGTAACATGGAATACTATGGGTGTGAGGTAGTAGAAGCAATACAGGAGGGATCAGGAGCCCCAGTAACATGGAATCCTATGGGTGTGAGGTAGTAGAAGCAATACAGGAGGGATCAGGATCCCCAGTAACATGGAATACTATGGGTGTGAGGTAGTAGAAGCAATACAGGAGGGATCAGGGGCCCCAGTAACATGGAATGCTATGGGTGTGAGGTAGTAGAAGCAATACAGGAGGGATCAGGAGCCCCAGTAACATGGAATAATATGAGTGTGAGGTAGTATTAGCAATACAGGAGGGATCAGGAGCCCCAGTAACATGGAATACTATGGGTGTGAGCCAGTAGAAGCAATACAGGAAGGATCAGGAGCCCCAGTAACAAGGAATGCTATGGGTGTGAGGTAGTAGAAGCAATACAGGAGGGACCAGGATCCCCAGTAACAAGGAATGCTATGAGTGTGAGGTAGTAGTAGCAATACAGGAGGGACCAGGATCCCCAGTAACATGGAATACTATGGGTGTGAGGTAGTAGAAGCAATACAGGAGGGATCAGGAGCCCCAGTAACATGGAATACTATGGGTGTGAGGTAGTAGAAGCAATACAGGAGGAATCAGGATCCCCAGTAACATGGAATACTATGGGTGTGAGGTAGTAGAAGCAATACAGGAGGGATCAGGGGCCCCAGTAACATGGAATGCTATGGGTGTGAGGTAGTAGAAGCAATACAGGAGGGATCAGGGGCCCCAGTAACATGGAATGCTATGGGTGTGAGGTAGTAGAAGCAATACAGGAGGGATCAGGAGCCCCAGTAACATGGAATAATATGAGTGTGAGGTAGTATTAGCAATACAGGAGGGATCAGGAGCCCCAGTAACATGGAATACTATGGGTGTGAGCCAGTAGAAGCAATACAGGAGGGATCAGGAGCCCCAGTAACATGGAATGCTATGAGTGTGAGGTAGTAGAAGCAATACAGGAGGGACCAGGATCCCCAGTAACAAGGAATGCTATGAGTGTGAGGTAGTAGTAGCAATACAGGAGGGACCAGGATCCCCAGTAACATGGAATACTATGGGTGTGAGGTAGTAGTAGCAATACAGGAGGGATCAGGGGCCCCAGTAACATGGAATACTATGGGTGTGAGGTAGTAGAAGCAATACAGGAGGGACCAGGATCCCCAGTAACATGGAATAATATAAGTGTGAGGTAGTATTAGCAATACAGTAGGGATCAGGATCCCCAGTAACATGGAATACTATGGGTGTGAGGTAGTAGAAGCAATACAGGAGGGATCAGGATCCCCAGTAACATGGAATACTATGGGTGTGAGGTAGTAGAAGCAATACAGGAGGGATCAGGGGCCCCAGTAACATGGAATGCTATGGGTGTGAGGTAGTAGAAGCAATACAGGAGGGATCAGGAGCCCCAGTAACATGGAATAATATGAGTGTGAGGTAGTATTAGCAATACAGGAGGGATCAGGAGCCCCAGTAACATGGAATACTATGGGTGTGAGCCAGTAGAAGCAATACAGGAAGGATCAGGAGCCCCAGTAACATGGAATGCTATGAGTGTGAGGTAGTAGAAGCAATACAGAAGGGACCAGGATCCCCAGTAACAAGGAATGCTATGGGTGTGAGGTAGTAGAAGCAATACAGGAGGGACCAGGATCCCCAGTAACAAGGAATGCTATGAGTGTGAGTTAGTAGTAGCAATACAGGAGGGACCAGGATCCCCAGTAACATGAAATACTATGGGTGTGAGGTAGTAGAAGCAATACAGGAGGGATCAGGAGCCCCAGTAACATGGAATACTATGGGTGTGAGGTAGTAGAAGCAATACAGGAGGGATCAGGGGCCCCAGTAACATGGAATGCTATGGGTGTGAGGTAGTAGAAGCAATACAGGAGGGATCAGGGGCCCCAGTAACATGGAATGCTATGGGTGTGAGGTAGTAGAAGCAATACAGGAGGGATCAGGAGCCCCAGTAACATGGAATAATATGAGTGTGAGGTAGTATTAGCAATACAGGAGGGATCAGGAGCCCCAGTAACATGGAATACTATGGGTGTGAGCCAGTAGAAGCAATACAGGAGGGATCAGGAGCCCCAGTAACATGGAATACTATGGGTGTGAGCCAGTAGAAGCAATACAGGAGGGATCAGGAGCCCCAGTAACATGGAATAATATAAGTGTGAGGTAGTATTAGCAATACAGTAGGGATCAGGATCCCCAGTAACATGGAATACTATGGGTGTGAGGTAGTAGAAGCAATACAGGAGGGATCAGGAGCCCCAGTAACATGGAATACTATGGGTGTGAGGTAGTAGAAGCAATACAGGAGGGATCAGGAGCCCCAGTAACATGGAATACTATGGGTGTGAGGTAGTAGAAGCAATACAGTAGGGATCAGGATCCCCAGTAACATGGAATACTATGGGTGTGAGGTAGTAGAAGCAATACAGGAGGGATCAGGAGCCCCAGTAACATGGAATACTATGGGTGTGAGGTAGTAGAAGCAATACAGGAGGGATCAGGAGCCCCAGTAACATGGAATACTATGGGTGTGAGGTAGTAGAAGCAATACAGTAGGGATCAGGATCCCCAGTAACATGGAATACTATGGGTGTGAGGTAGTAGAAGCAATACAGGAGGGATCAGGAGCCCCAGTAACATGGAATACTATGGGTGTGAGGTAGTAGAAGCAATACAGGAGGGATCAGGAGCCCCAGTAACATGGAATACTATGGGTGTGAGGTAGTAGAAGCAATACAGTAGGGATCAGGATCCCCAGTAACATGGAATACTATGGGTGTGAGGTAGTAGAAGCAATACAGGAGGGATCAGGAGCCCCAGTAACATGGAATACTATGGGTGTGAGGTCGTAGAAGCAATACAGGAGGGATCAGGAGCCCCAGTAACATGGTAAACTATGAGTGTGAGCCAGTAGAAGCAATACAGGAGGGATCAGGGGCCCCAGTAACATGGAATGCTATGGGTTTGAGGTAGTAGTAGCAATACAGGAGGGATCAGGAGCCCCAGTAACAAGGAATGCTATGAATGTGAGCCAGTAGGAGCAATACAGGAGGGATCAGGAGCCCCAGTAACATGGAATGCTATGAGTGTGAGGTAGTAGAAGCAATACAGGAGGGATCAGGATCCCCAGTAACATGGAATGCTATGAGTGTGAGCCAGTAGAAGCAATACAGGAGGGATCAGGATCCCCAGTAACAGTTCCCCTCATCACGTGCCCACGCCAAATAGGTGTGACATTTCACATGATACAAGAAAATGAGATTGCTTTATGTGATGAATCTCATGTGACACAATCATAAAAAAATATCCATCCAGCTCAAAGACAAGGGAAATATGACCATTAGTTCCGAGAATTTCTTTTATTTGAGTGCTCATAATTTTGGAATTTCCTGTGTGCACACATTCACCATTTCCAAATATAGTTGATGAGACCACCAACTGCCTATGTGTGTATGTGTGTGTGAACTGTCTAATACAAGCACAATATATATGTTATAACAATGATCATTATAAAAACTGATTGACGTTTCACTAAGTGAAAACAAATAAGACTTTGTTAGTACATATGACTAAACATTTAACACAATGAGATTAAACAGTTGAACGATTGTATTCATTTCTATTTGAGCACAATGTTGTTGACTAATGCCATGTATCCTCGGTGTTAGCAACTTCCCCTTTTATAGACAGTATATAAATAAGGTGTGATGAAGAAGGATGCGATGAGTGTCTGAGGAGGCCACTAAGGGGAGATAGAGAGATTGAGATACCATAGATGTGATGTGTCTCAGCAGAGAGTACAGATCCCTTCCTGACCTGCCTTCCTCGCGCTTTTCACCACTATTCATGCCCACAGCTTCACCCAGCTCGTTAATTGCCCCGTGATCCTATTTTCTATCCGCCTTGGTTCGTGGGGTTAAGTACAGGTCGCCCATTCTTGGGGCTGTCCCGGTAAACTCCAGAAGATTCAGAGGAAACGACCCATCCAACATGAACATTGACCCATTGCTTATAAACATTATCTACTAATATCAATAAAAATTGTATTAAACACACAACCCTAAGAAACTATTATTAGCTCAATTCGCACACTATTTACATATAGGATATTTGACACTGCATGTAAGATAATTTATTGCCTAAAAGTATTATCTGGAATTGTTCAAGCTCTGATCAAGTCTTAGCACATTAAGTTGTAGCATGGTAATTAAGGATTACGATGATGAACTCTTTTATCCATCTCTTTCTCTTCCCATAGATACTGTCACGTGACCAAGGTAAACGAAACGATCGTCCTTGGCTTTGAAAAACTTCAAACAGCAAAAAGGAAAAAAGACAAAAAAGGAAAAAATGTTGAAGCTGAAATATTATATTGAGCTATGTTATATAAGTAAATCCCTCATATAATATAATCTAATTAAGTATGATGTTTGAACCCTATCCGGATCTTATAGAAAAACAAAGTGCCAGATAGGAGTTATATCACCTGAGGTATATCAAACGAAACTATATCATTCCCCACCGACATGATAACACAGAGTGGTATACCAAGGGTGTCACGGACGGGTGTGAAGACTGAAAGCTTTGATTTGAAAATAAAGCGGAGTGTAATATTTTGGAGAACAATTGCTTCCCTGCTTGTGCTCTGATGGATGAAGCTCTCGTCCCTCTCACGTGCAGTGTCCCCACAGCCCACACTCACGACCTCTCATGACCTCACATGAACTCGTGTGACCTCTCAAAGCTCTCCACCTGGTAAAGGGCATTTAAGATCTTCCTGAACTGGTGTTTTATGCAATCATTATTGAGTCAGATCAGAAAAGCAATTCCCTAGTAGTCAGTGCCATGTGACAGAATGGGCTTTGTCTAATAGTCCAGTGAGTGGTTCTCAGTGATTGCAATTATCATCCCCCTGAGACATGCAAGCACAAACCCACCAGTCTGATACAATATGCACCCTGTTACCTACGTCCCCTGACAAACAGACAGAACTATACCTTCATATAGAGTAAATATTACCACGAACAATTAACACTATTGAGGCATTATGATCAAATACGGCATACCAAGTCATACCTTCAATGCTAAATCATAAACCTTTTCTTCTCAGTTTTAGGATCTATTTAAGATTCGGAATTTGAATGAAATACCATCAAAACATGCGATAAGACTGGCATTGTCGTGCGTCATTGCCAACGCCGATTAGAATAAGTACAAACTTTCAACTTTGAGACCTGCATACAATACCTTTCACAACCTGTTTTAGAAAACTTAGATCATGATATCTGATACTACAATATTGATATTTTCAATTTGAGCAGTTTGTTTGAGGTATTGCACTATTTAATAGTATGTAATAATGTTTTGGGAAAAAGATATTATCATGATATCTGAAATTCATCTCATGAATAAAATATCTTATAACATATATCATTATATATTTGAGAAGAGAAAGTTGAAATCGTAAAATACTCTTCACATTCTTAGTACATATACATACACACACAGATATGTGACTTGATATATACACACACACATAAATATATATATATATATATATATATATATGTGTGTGTGTGTGTGTGTGTGTGTGTGAGTGTGAGTGTATGTGTGTGTCACATTGAATGTGATTTTAGCTGCATTATGTTTGATTTTGAACTCATTAAACATAAGCTTTCCACGAGGGTTTTGCCATCGCAATCTACAAGCGTTGTTGATTTTCATGGAACATCTCAAGTGGTGGAATTTCGGCATGGGATTAGTGCTGTCATCTGCCGTATTAATTATTACCCTCACTGTGCCTTAAGCGCAGAAATCAGGTTAAAAGGGCAGCGATTGGTAATGTTACCAATCAAACATAAAAAGTTGCCTGGGTATGTGGTGCCCCCGATCAAGACATGTTTTGTGGAAATCTTGCCGTTCATAATCTAGCAAGAGGTTACCATTTCATCTGAGATGATTAAAATGTCACCCAATGCAAGGTCAAATAATTTTGATTTCAAAGAGTAGCAGAGGCTTGGAGATACCCAAGGAGGAGTCTGAAATGAGCTCCTTCAAATGGCTGTAATATCGGCCTCAAGTACCCGACATTTTAAAGGATTTTGAGAGGTCAGGGTTCAAGATCAAACATGGAAACGAATTAAAGATTATATTCAGTACTTGAAGGCGTTGCAATTATATCATTAGTTGCAATTATATCTTAGTATATAGGAATCAGTCGATCAAAACGGAAACATTGCTGAGGACATAAGATTTCATGGCCAAAGATTGGCCATTTTTGTTTCAGGGGAAAAGGAAAATGAGATTTTAGTTTATGAGGAAAGGAGTGTGATTTTGGTCATTGTTCCTTGATTGTGGTTCTTGTTATTACGTGGACTTGTGTTACCTTGAGAGTGATATATATTTCACTATCAAGGCTTCGTGCTAAGAAAAGCACTGTAAACATGTCGCTTATGAAGAAACGTCAGCAATTAATGGTCTCTGATATTCTGCGTTTTAGGGTCATGACGTGTTTCCTATCAGCTAACATACCTGACTAATTATAAGAAACAGTCATAGGGTTTTTAAAAAAGTGGAATAGGGCATTCCCGAGAGCAGGCTCACCTCTCGTATTACCCTGAAAACAATTTGAGCTACATGTAAGCTGTGAAAGCACCAGAATCAAAATGGTCGAAAGTTGGTCGAAGATTGCATCAGAATTTCTTTAGTGCTATAATATTTACGGAGAATTTTATTTTAGATCTGGGGAGAAGGTAAATATGAATTTTGAGTTTAAGGGACGGGAAATATTTGATTTTTAGGGAAAGGGAAGATTGGATTTACCCCATCCTGATGCTCATCGGTCCTGCCAAATAATGTTAAAATATCGCTCAATCAAATATCATCCATAAACCGAAATGATTTATAGTCATGTAAGATATTGAATCATATATATTAAAGAGTCAGTCCTTTCTTTTGTTCAGTATATAAATATGACTGCACCGATTGACTGTATTTTATGTTTAATAAAACTAACATTAACTTATTTGTAGTTATTTGTATATGTTATGACATACGACTTATGGGCGATGTTTTGAATGTTCTTAAAATAAGACACGCAATATAGATGATCAAACGGCAAACCTTCATGTCACTTTAAATAGCATATCTATCATATTTGTACTTTTATTAATATGAGCTTTCATATTCCCTCCAGCTTTCTTCTTGACCATCACTCCGCCTTTCTTCCAATTAGCATTTGCTCTAAAATGTATCCGATTATATTTTTGTATAAGCTACAGACCAGTTATTTATATCAAAGTGACCATCAAAGTCTTGCTAATGACAAAATATGGAAGGGTTTGAGCTTCGCAGTGTGATCATTCTGACACTACATGACGTAAAAAAGCCAAAACATGATGAATTGTCGACAGGAAGGCGAACATTGACTTCAGCTAAAACAAGAAAGGATCAAGAAACCTTCCCTCCAATAACATGTAAGACACAACCCCAATGATTCGTGCTTAGATGCAGCAGTATGTTACTTGATAACACTCTGATCTCTCAATGATTCGTGCTTAGATGCAGCAGTATGTTACTTGATAACACTCTGATCTCTCAATGATTCGTGTTTAGATGCAGCAGTATGTTACTTGATAACACTCTGATCTCTCAATGATTCGTGTTTAGATGCAGCAGTATGTTACTTGATAACACTCTGATCTCTCAATGATTCGTGCTTAGATGCAGCAGTATGTTACTTGATAACACTCTGATCTCTCAATGATTCGTGTTTAGATATAGCAGTATGTTACTTGATAACACTCTGATCTCTAAATGATTTGTGTTCAGATTCAGCAGTATGCTACTTGATAACACTCTGATCTCTCAATGATTCGTGTTTAGATATAGTAGTATGCTACTTGATAACATTCTGATATCTGAATGATTCATGTTTAGATACAGCAGTATGCTACTTGATAACACTCTGATCTCTAAAAGATTCATGTTTAGATACAGCAGTATATATGCTACTTGATAACACTCTGATCTCTAAATGATTCATGTTTAGATACAGCAGTATATATGCTACTTGATAACACTCTGATCTCTCAATGATTCGTGTTTACATACAGCAGTATGCTACTTGATAACATTCTGATCTCTAAATGATTCATGTTTAGATACAGCAGTATGCTACCTGATAACACTCTGATCTCTAAATGATTCATGTTTACATACAGCAGTATGCTACCTGATAACACTCTGATCTCTAAATGATTCATGTTTAGATACAGCAGTATGCTACTTGATAACATTCTGATCTTTCAACGATTCGTGTTTAGATACAGCAGTATGCTACTTGATAATACTCTGATCTCTAAGTGATTCATGTTTAGATACAGCAGTATGCTACTTAATAACATTCTGATCTCTAAATGATTCATGTTTAGATACAGCAGTATGCTACTTAATAACATTCTGATCTTTCAACGATTCGTGTTTAGATACAGCAGTATGCTACTTGATAATACTCTGATCTCTAAGTGATTCATGTTTAGATACAGCAGTATGCTACTTAATAACATTCTGATCTTTCAACGATTCGTGTTTAGATACAGCAGTATGCTACTTGATAATACTCTGATCTCTGAGTGATTCATGTTTAGATACAGCAGTATGCTACTTAATAACATTCTGATCTCTAAATTATTCATGTTTAGATACAGCAGTATGCTACTTGATAACACTTTGATCACTACAACTAATTCAAAAAGAAACATGGAAACAATTAGATGTCTTTCAAATTATTGAAATACCTTGTAGTGTAATTCTTTGTTTTGAATTGTTGTCTATGTGTATAATGGGCCTTATGTTTTGATTGAGGAATGTGAAAGAACCATTCTTCACCCTCACTATTGCTCAAACTAGGAATACATGTCAGCATTAGGGATGGGTGGTATGTCACATTGATATGTCATGATCAATGCTTTTATGTAAATACGAATTATATTAAAATGCCAAGTGGGTCATATATAATATGATTAAATATGATCAACCCACCTAATATGTGTTGCTTGGTAGTTCAGGTTGGTTCTTAAAATCATGAGCTGTCTGCAAACCAAATGATAAAAATAGGTTTGATCTCAGCCATGTGTCCATATATAGCATTACTATATATATAAACGTAGGGCATTAAAGCTCTTGCACTACATTTATGTCAATCTGATGTTGAAAATAAGAGTTTAAGATTAATATTGCAAAGCATTTTTAAAAAGTGAAAACATTTCCTTATGCCTTTTAAAAATATTTCTTTGGTGGAGTTGAAAATTGTGGTTGGGTGATGGAACACCCTGTAAATAATATCTTTACACTTACACATTTTGTTGTTAAATTGCTCATAATATTTGCAAAGAACTCAAAGGCAAAGACACCCCACTGAGCAGAGGATTATAGTATTGTATGGGACACTATTGGTTTCCATCATTCCCTCAATTGGAGCACAGGCTTTTTGGATTTTTGTACAAGTGGTCTCAGATTTGGCCAGACATATTAATTAAGGTAAGGCTAGGTTAGGTTTTGAAACACTGAACTTAAGGATTGGATGGCACAGATCAGAAATATTCATACCTCAAGGTCATAAAAGTAAAATTGATTACTTTATACAGGGAATAAAAATTATCTCATCCAAGGTTGTGTTTTCAGCTTTCATCCTTTAGTTGTACATGAGTAAAGGGAGAATTGACATTGCCTTGATCACACAATTTCGACACTATCTTAGCTTTTCAGATTCATTATGCTTAAAATATTGGATAATAAGGCTAGTAGAGAAATTCATTGTTTGAGTTATTAAAATGCATAAAGGGTGGCCCAGAAACAATTCTCATCGACAAATATAAATGGATCAAATGATTTCTTGCACAAGAATCTGAAATCTTGTTGGTCAAAGTTTTTGTATTTAATCTGAACAGAGAGCTATACGTGATAGCCGGTTTGTCATGCATTCTATATGCTATATGAAAGTTTTGCTCATGGGTCATTAAGGTGATTGTGGCCTTCTTGAAGCTGAACTGAAGTGCATGCTATCACGCTTCCTCTGCCACTGCTCAGCAAATGGCTTTCACTTTGAAGTTCTTCCATTAAGAGCTCTCTAAACTGTTTTACTATAAAGCGAGTTATCTAAGTTAATATTTATGGATTCCTCAAATTTCCTTGTGATCGTGATGTAAATTTTGTCATAATTGAAATATGCGTATTAATGAAAAAGGGACAATAACAGTTCAAAGAGGGATATATTCTGAACTATATTGATTGAGTGGTGGTAATCCAGGGTATGTCATATTCACAATTCCATATCCAATCCTTGAAAATGAACCTTAGCAATAAAACATCTGTTCATATTTATAGCATTAATTACACTTTTCAAATTAAGACCATATCGATGTGGAAAATAAAATTCCCTGATAGTCAGGTTAACCTGATGAGGGAGAAGGCTTAGATCAAGGGCAGATCAAATGATGTCCTGAATTAAACCGGATACATATTGATGAAATGCAAGTATTATACCTGTCTCAATACGTATATTTCTTGGTTGATATAATGTTATAACCCAAATCTTTTAATATGTCTGCAGAATTACTCTTATTAACACAGTCATACAATGTAATGTGTTCATTAACTTCTAACATTGCCAGTTAATTTTACTTATTTATCATCAACCATCAGTGCATTGCATAGGATAAATTGAGTTAATGTTACCTGATTTGAAGTGTCCATATCCAAACTGATAATATTATGCCCCTGTCACACCGTGACGATGTCATAATTATTTTAATAAAGGCCCACTTTTGTAAACTATTTTCAGTCAGACAATTTTGTCAAATAGTCAAAGCACAAATGATTCCGGACTAACGCAGTACTGGCTACTCTGCGTTACGTCAATATCAGTCGTGCCTTGAATTTGATATCATTCTAAAAGTCTAATTCCCCGAGTCATGAGTACTCCCTTTGCTCCCCCAAATAGAGAATCCGATCAGAATTTAACAACATCAAGTCACGAGGTGTAATCAGTTGGATGAGTGAGACGCTGACCACTGAAGTACAATGCAGATCTCGGCCCTGGTGCACCATTTGATCGCAGCCCTGGTGCACCATGTGATCGCAGCCCTGGTGCACCATGTGATCGCAGCCCTGGTGCACCATTTGATCGCAGCCCTGGTGCACCATTTGATCGCCGCCCTGATGCACCATTTCATCGCAGCCCTGGTGCACCATGTGATCACAGCCCTGGTGCACCATGTGATAGCAGCCCTGGTGCACCATTTGATCGCAGCCCTGGTGCACCATTTGATCGCCGCCCTGGTGCACCATGTGATCGCAGCCCTGGTGCACCATGTGATAGCAGCCCTGGTGCACCATGTGATCGCAGCCCTGGTGCACCATGTGATAGCAGCCCTGGTGCACCATGTGATCGCAGCCCTGGTGCACCATGTGATAGCAGCCCTGGTGCACCATGTGATCGCCGCCCTGGTGCACGAAGATCGCTCATGACGTGTTTTTTTTTTTAACAAGAACATACCTTACTCTGGCCAAGTTGTAACAGCACCGAAATCAAGATGACCAAAACATTGATCGAACATTGCACCAAATCTCAGAATGTAGTGAATTATTGAACCCATTCATTACCTTCAATACAGTGACTTTAGTGGGCGATATAAAAAAATCCTCTTTTTCAAAATCAATCTGATACCACAATGATTTAACAAAATAGACAATGTCGACGTAAGTAAATTAACAACAGCAACATGTATGGAATATTTATTACTCAACTTAAAATCAAACCAGTAAATTCCATATTTAGATGAAATACCAACCTCTGGAAAAGTAATCTGTTATCAAGTATCAGAATTTAATGTGGTTAACATGAATCTGTGGATGTTTCTTACACTCATTTGGATCCATCTGTAAACTGTTTTGAAGAAAAGCATACTCAGCAAATTCTAGTAATATGAAATCAGTTGGTAACATTAATATTAGTTGGTAAAAAATCTTGATCATTTCTTTATTTTACCAGTGAGAAGATTAAATATGTTTTTTGTTTTTTTATATTAAAATTAAGTTCTCTTTTTATAGATTTTTGAAAATAGAGACATGTCAAACATGACACTGATAATTGAGCTAACCAAAATTTAATCAGTTTTGATTTAATCAATTTCATGTGTTACCAAGATATGGAAGATTGTGAAATTATTATTGTGTCAATATATTTTGTACTTGCCCTCATAATCGTATATAGCAGCAGTTATTAAACAATAAGTCAGAAGTATTCTATAGATCTTCCAATTAAGTTGGAAATACAGACGATCTTACTTATTAGTACCTGCAACCATTAATTTAAACAGATTGATATGCATAAATACATGATGTTTTCCATTATAGAATAAACGGCTAGTCTGTGATGATATATATATATATATATATATATATATATATATATATATATATATATATATATATATATATATATATATATATATATATATATATATATATATATATATATATAGAGAGAGAGAGAGAGAGAGAGAGAGAGAGAGAGAGAGAGAGAGAGAGAGAGAGAGAGAGAGAGAGAGAGAGAGAGAGAGAGAGAGAGAGATAAGTGCAGCACATTAACCATGCACATATTGTATTGGTTGGTACATGACACAAACTTGTAAAAGTCTGGCGCAGGAAAAATGATGGACCAATCCGCACTGCACACAATGATAGACTGGTTATATTTGTCTGCTTGTATTTATGACCTTCACACCACATAATTCACAACATAATTAGGCTATATCATATCCGATAGAAGCCTGTTGAGGAGACTCAATGCCCTACACCTTTGAAGAGAGAGACTGAGGATCTTTCTTTGTTTCTTTGCATTATCACATTGGAATGAAAATACCAAAATGGCCATTGAAAATTTAGTTTAACGTATTTTGAGAGGCTGGTGCTGCATTCGACCCCTAAAAGCTGGGGTAAAAAAGAAATGTAGAACCCCAAGGAGCTGGTGTTATATATGGTCCCTGAAAGATTGGTGGAACAGAGACATCGAAAGTTTGATGTATCATAAAAATCATAAAAGGTTGTAATAAATGAATGGATGAATGAATATGGAATGACACATACAGGACATTTAACACCGGAAAGAGCAAATAGCAGTAAAATTTGTGTAAAATGAATGATTTGAAAGGTTGGTGTACCACACGATCCTGAAAGGTTGGTGTAACAAACGATCCTCGATAGACTGGATAAGTATATTTTTTGTTATGGGGAGTAGCTGGATCTTGCTAGGAGTATCTCCCCTCTCTTCATGAACATCTATATCCAGGTCGGTCTGTCTATCGAGGCTGTTCTCGTGAAATACGAGATTTGCTGTACTTTCACGTCTCATGGTGCTCCTATATTATTACAATAATCTTCCTCCCACAACTCTTGTGATGTTCTCCAAATCTAGTTATGGACGTAGAAGAAAGGTCGTGTCTCCCTGTCCATTACGTATGACACGCTTTGTGGACAGGCTGACATTCACATGATAACTCCTAGAAACAGCATCGACAACCAATGTCACTACTAGTAATTACGTCATAATTAGGAAAGATTGTTTTCGCATTTCCTCTGCTTCAATGTCGGTTCGTAAAATGTAACAGGTAAGGGGCGATCCATTTGATTTTTGTGGGGTGGGGTGGGAGATTTTGGAAAAAAAATTTATTCACCCACCCCATCCCAGAAAAAAAATTTATTCATTCACCCTACCAAAGAAAAAAAATTTATTCATCCACCCTACCAAAGAAAAAAAATTTATTCATCCACCTCCTTCCAGTTTTTCTATCTTCTATATGGATTGCTTGAAATGAAGGATCAGAGTCTGGGGAAGCAACAAGAAAAAAAATTTATTCACCCACCCCACACCAGAAAAAAAATTTATTCACCCACCCCACACCAGAAAAAAAAATTATTCATCCACCCTACCAAAGAAAAAAAATTTATTCATCCAGTACTGCTGTCCCACCCCACCCCACAAAAATCAAATGGATCGCCCCTAACATCAAATCTATAATTATATGGAACTTTTTCAAAGGAACAATTTGGGGAATATGGCTATCAATTTCTGTGCTACAATTTAATAGACAAAAAAGGTCCTGTTTTACAGTTTATTTTCAGCCTTTTGTCATATTACTACAAGCAATCCGCAATGATATGAGATGTGGAGGGAAGAATTCTAAGCAGTTGTATACACTCAGCTCTGAGGTGAATAACACGACGAGAGGTGTATAAAAGAGTGGAAATGCGTAAAATGGTTTCCTGCCTCCACCGTCAGTATTCATTAATTCCATTAGTAATAAGGAAAGTGTATTATTTTAGGTCCTCCTCTAGTCGGAAGTGTGTGGTTTATTGATTCCTTCCTTGTCTTGTATTATCTGTTTCATGTCCCTTGGAATGATGTAATTAGGTTCCTCTCCTATACAGATATTGGCATTTATCAGTGACAAAGATGGCGAGTTTCAACAGAACAAGCTTTTATTGTATCTTTTATTTCTTGTGGTCATTGTGACCTCATGTGAAATAAACAAGTTACAAGTAATCCCTTCTCTTCATTACATCTGGCCCAAACCTAGATTGCCAAAAGAATGATTCATCAAAATATCATCTCAGAGACCATGTTCATTTTGTAATTGGCTGCACATTTTGATAATTTGTGCTCATAGACCAAATTACCCTAAGAGTCGATCCAAACGTCCGTGTATAACGGACAAAAGTTCTTCAGTTACGCACACTCAGTTTGAGGACACGACATTGTAAGTACTGATTCACTTCCCTGTGGAAAACATTATAAAATTCACTTTCAATGATTAAGAAATATCTACAAAAGCAGTTTTAGTTTATCACTGTGGTAATTATCATGTTGTTTCTTCTTCTTTTTTTCTTTTTTTGTTTGTTTTTTTTCTTGTTGTTGTTGTTTTTTTTAAGTGTTTTTGTGTTTTTTTGGTGGTTTTTTTTGTGTTTTTTTTGTGTTTTTTTTGTGTGTTTTTTTTGTGTTTCTGTTTTTTAAAGTAAAATGTAAGTAAAACAGATTTGTGCACATATAGAAGGCAACATATTCCAGAAAATCATCACACTAGCCTCCAGCCATACACAATCAAGACAAAATAGATTTTGGAGATAGGTTCTCATTTTTTTTTATAAACATTCAATTTAAATAAATGTGCATCAAAGAGTCAGGCAGAAGTTATCCCCCAGCCAGTTATGGACAGAATGTTTCTCTGCGTACTTGATTCAATCCTGTCCAATTTATCAATAAAGAAATAAGATGCACCAAGTCGCATGATTATCATTCTCCTCCTGACGACCAAACAACGAGATGGGTCATTTATATACGTTAACCTGATATTGGCGCTGATTTGTCATGACCTTTTGCCATAGCATTGCAAGGAAAATGCCTAAATGCTATTGTTGTATATGCCCAAATTGCATTAACTGATTCGACCAGACAGGGATCAAGGCAACCATCATTTTTGGCGAGGAGATAAGTCTCAATGTGGCTGGAACATGAGATGGGAGCCCGACAATGCCTTACCTGCACTGCCTTAAACCAACAAGCTTAGAAAAATAGCATTGAGCATCTCAACAGGTCTTTTAATGTTTATGTTAATCCTATTCAAGATGTCCTGCTGCACCATGGGAAACATGGACCAAAGGTCTAAGAGCTATGCTGAACGTTGCTTTTTCGCCCGCGTTTGTTTTGCATTTAGGGCTAAATGTTCGAGGTTTCAAGATGATTAAGCCGTAAGTCTATGGAGCCTACCCCGATTATCGGTCCATGGCAGCCATATTTTGGCTCAATAATTCTGCTTACACCATCAGATGTCGCTTTTGTTTGAAAAGTGATTTGTGAGTGCGTAGTAGAGTAAGAAGATTTTGTGTTTTTTTGCCTCAGGATTTTGCAAACTTACGCGAGCTTGATTTTTAAAATCAACACTTGTTTATAATGTTTGCGCGCATTTTCGGAAATTCCAGCAAATTGCTTCAAACATGCTACTTTAAATCGTAAACCAAGTTTTGCAAGTCGTGTTTAGTCAATGTAGTAAAAGTAATGTATATTATTGTTCACAAATCTTGGGTTGACTGCATCACAAGTTTTCAGGTCTCTGCATATGAGAAAGTAATTTTCTGTATTACATTGTATTTAAAAAATATTTGAGCATCATGGAAAATACTCCATCACCTAGTTCACCCAATAGTTTGAGAAGAAGATCAAGTTTGGCGGACAGACAGAATGACACTGCATAACTTGTGCTGACATTTATAGTCAGCGGAGTTCAAAAGGTGGATATATACTACTAAGTTCTTTCTCACTTTAAATAGCGCTCCACGACTAGATATGATTTGTGGCTTGTATTATTTGTCCATTGGATAATGCAAGAGAAAGATCCCAAATCGCATTCTTCCAAAATAGTAGAGCATTGAGCCCCGATGGCAGGGTTCTATCTAACGGCCAAAATATATAAAAAGGTCATGATAAAAACAGTTAGATTTGGTGTGTGGTATCGTGATAATTCAAGACGTAATTCATTTTAACACGGACCCCAAACACTTTCTTAAAACATACATAATTTGAAACACATTGTCTTAAAACAGGGGACAAGATCTGTGATGCAAGGTCATGTTTCTTTTGCCACCCTGAAAAGGTGTTAAGCTCCCACAGGAACTGCTTTTATGTTTTTTTTTCTTGCCGTATGGCTTTTGAAATGCCACTGCATCAAGCTTGTTTTTCTCAACAGAGATCATTAAAAATCTATTTTACAGCCACAAAAAAACATAATGTTAAAACATTGAAACGAAATATGATTTGACCCCCAAATCACCCATCTCTAAGAATTACCTGCAATATTATAATACACAATATCAAGGAAACGACTCTGCGAAAACAGTTACGTTTTGTAAGATTGATGTTTTCTTTGACATTTGTCAGTTTGTGTGCATATTCATATACTCAATTGTTTCGACACATTATGCTTTGTAATTTTGTAATTTGTAAGTGCACACCCTCTTATTCTTAATGTAAGAACATAATCCTGATATCCTTGATGAACATAGTGATATGCACTTCAAACAAGTGGACCAAAAACAATGCTATGATCATGTTCAACTCATGAGAAGAAACGCGCAATATGAGCGAACAAATCTACAGGAGGTCAACTTGATAAAATAAGGCATGTGTACATATAATTTCACATCCTTGTAAACTAATATAATCAAACTAATAAAATGAAATATAATTATAATTTTAAAATAGTCATTTACCAAATGTACAAGCAGAGTGTGCCCAAAGCATCTTTGAGATACGGAAACCTTTCTGATCGGTAATCAGATGGTTTATGATCAAAAAGGTACACGTTGCATCTCTGCACACACTGTACATACAAATAAAAGCTTCTGAATCTCAGACATAACTTACCATCTCACTGCACACACAATTCAATGTCTTTGTAAATCCAATAATATATAATTATTGACTATTTTTCGTGCTTCTCGTCCTCTGTAGATAGACTTTCTACAGTTACTTTCAACAGGGAAATTAACAGATAGGTTGTAGATTCCCGTCTTATGAGTTGCTCTGAGTTCCTTCGTTGCTGCTCATGGGATCAGGAGACTTCTTGATGCAGCCTTCTTGTGTGTAGCTTTAAATTCTAATGGTTATTTACTGTTTAAAACAAAGTCAACTTCTATCTTCGCTATGATCTCATAACAAACATAAATGAACATTGAAAATCTTGCTTCGATGTTGCCAGATATATGTGTAGGGTCGGTCAACTTATAATGATGGGCGGGGGAGTAAACGTGTACGTCACTCCTCAGGACGGGCCACTGACAGTAAGGGGAGGGTGTGTGTGTCACTCCTAGGGACAGTCCACTCACAATACGGGGAGGGTGTGTGTCACTCCTAGGGAGAGGCCACTCACAGTAAGGGGAAGGTGTGTGTGTCACTCCTAGGGAGAGGCCACTCACAGTACGGGGAGGGTATGTGTGTCACTCCTAGGGACAGTCCACTCACAGTACGGGGAAGGTGTGTGTGTCACTCATAGGGACAGTCCACTCGGTACGGGGAGGGTATGTGTGTCACTCCTAGAGAGAGGCCACTCAAAGTACGGGGAGGGAGCGTGTGTGTCACTCCTAGGGACAGTCCACTCACAGTACGGGGAGGGTATGTGTGTCACTCCCAGGGAGAGGCCACTCAAAGTACGGGAAGGGAGCGTGTGTGTCACTCCGAGGGAGAGGCCACTCACAGTACGGGGAGGGTATGTGTGTCACTCCTAGGGAGAGGCCACTCAAAGTACGGGGAAGGTATGTGTGTCAATCCTAGGGACAGGCCACTCACAGTACGGGGAGGGTATGTGTGTCACTCCTCGGGAGATGCCACTCAAAGTACGGGAAGGAAGCGTGTGTGTCACTCCTGGGGAGAGGTCACTCACCGTATGGGGAGGGAGTGTGTCATTATGCACCATTCCACATTTTTCTTCAAATATACCACGCCAAGGTCATGCCAAGATCAAGGGTTCCATCAAACAAAAAATGACGTAAGTTTGGTTCATAAAGTGACAGAAATATTTATACGGATCATTTATATATTCATTGAGCTAACTAAGATATGCCTGAGCTGAAGTGAACTTTTCAATTCAATTAGTCTCAAACGTCCGTCTCAATCAATGCCGGACAGGCATTGGGTGTTATTCTCCAACTCAATTATTGCACGCTTTATCACGTTATATTACTATACATTACGTCCATTCACAGATTTGAAGATTATTTAACATACTAGATTAGATTTCAGAGGGCCTGTGTATTCGGGACATGAGTATTTTGCATTGCAGGCAGTTGAAGCCCTGACATGCATGTATTGATACATTCTGCCAAACTCGGGGGCGGATCCAGGATTTTTTGCAGGAGGATATAATATGCTCCGCCACATGTCCTCAGGCAACACACTCGCAGACCGCACCACGTGACCACCATGCCTGGCCCACTCTCAGGCAACACTTGTGCATGAATACATGTAAATACCTAGCACTACTTTCAAGCACCGTCTGCTGTTCTGGAGCTGGATATATCCTAATTGTGTCCTCATGACATCTTATGTACATATATTCACTTATAATGTTATTTCCTCAGGAGATCATAGTATAAACCCTATATCCTAATTGTGTGTCCTCAGGACATCTTATGTACATATATTCACTTATAATCACTTATAATGTTTCATTTCTCCAAGAGCACAAACTCTATATCTTAATTGTGTGTCCTCAGGATATCCTACATGTATGTACATATTCGCTTGCATAGTCAAATAGGAAATCAAAAGTACAAACCCTATATCCTAATTGTGTGACCTCAGGACATCTTATAGCCCACCATTTCCTCAGGACATCATAGTACAAACCCTATATCCTAATTGTGTGACCCCAGGACATCTTATGTACATATTCACTTATAATCCATCATTTCCTCAGGAAATCAAAAGTACAAACCCTATATCCTAATTGTGTGTCCTCAGGACATATCATGTACATATTGACTTAAAATGTTATTTCCTCAGGACATCATAGTACAAACCCTATATCCTTATTGTGCGTCCACAGGACATCTTATGTACATATTAACTTATAGCCCATCATTTCCTCAGGAAATCAAAAGTACAAACCCTATATCCTAATTGTGTGTCCTCAGGACATATCATATACATATTGACTTAAAATGTTATTTCCTCAGGACATCATAGTACAAATCCTATATCCTAATTGTGTGTCCTTACAAAATGTATTTTTTGTATACAGGTCTTAAACCTGTAAGAAATATATGTTATAATGAAGTCTGTGTTATAACACACTGTTATGTAAGCGAACGGAGGCGACGAGGAACAATGTGCACATACTTTTCGTCACACAGCCCACATGTGAAGCCAGTGGTGGATCCAGGGGGGTCTGTGGCTAGGGAGCTTTTGGGAACTGGATCCCCTTACTTTATGGGACTGGAGCCACTTACTTTAGCACATTTGAGAACCCCCCCCCCCCCCCCCCCTCCCTCCCCCAGCTTAAAAAATCCTGGATCCGCCTGGTTGCAGTGTTGTGACAGTGAACATGTGATAAAATTATAGCAGTTTTTAATTTCAACACTTCAGGGGGCAGATACAGGGTTAAGGTTTGAGAGTTAGGTCACACATGTCTCTCGACCTCCACCACAGGCAGCCAGGGTGATATCACTTACTTTTATATAGGTTAATACTCAGCATGCTAAGAGAGTGGTTGGGACTTTCTCTTGTGCATGAAAACAAATAAACACATTTAACATTTTGAAAGACAGTGGAATTACAAGATGACATGTGAGACGCAACATTCAGCTCAAGTGCAATTAGTGGTGGGTATTATAACACATAATTTTGGAGCTATATGTTCTTCTGAGGGGCCTGCAGATCTCAGACCTGGCTGTCAGTGTCACAGACCAGACTGGCGGACATCTCAACTGCATAAATAAACATAGAATTGAAATTTTTCAAACGTAGAATATATTCCAGTCAGTGTAGTCTACATTTACGGCAACTTCTACTTCCATAACTACTTTTATATAGGTTAATAGTTAATATATAAGACTGAGACAGAGAGGGGCTGGGGACTTTCACTCTCTGGCAACCTGTGGTATTAACTACCTTAGTCATCATGGCTTCCACACATCATTTGTGCCGTGAAAACAAATAAACACTTTTAACATTTTGAAAGACAGTGGAATTACAAGATAACATGTGAGATACAACATTCAGCTCAATTGCAATTAGTGGTGGGTATTATAACACAGAATTTTGGGGCGATATGTACTTCTGAGGGGCCTGCAGATCACAAACCTGCCTGTCAGTGTCACAGACTGGCGGACACCTCAAGTGCATAAATAAACATAGAATTTGAATATTTTTTGCAAATGTAGAATATATGAAAATGAATAACTTTATGCACAAACGAAAGGTATGCTATATGTTTGACTGTGTTAAAAATGTCTGAGTTTCAAGTGCCAGTTTCAGACAGTTGCCAGAACTCAGAACTCAGAACTCAGAACTCAGAAAGGTATTTATTTAGGCAATAATTGTACATTTTCAATATATATATACATGTATATAATGCAGAACAGAATAAATGCCAATGCCAGGGAGACACAAATAAAAGGTAAATAACATACCGCTAGCAAATGTGCCACCCTTAGTGGGTTAAATTAATTTCCATTTTGAAAAATATTATTTCAGTGTAAAGTGCATATTCAAATTTAAAACAAATAAGACAATAATACATGAAACATTGCCATAAATATTTTATACATGAAAATTATATGGTTTATATGCATATGATAATATATACAGTAACTGATTAACATTGAAGTTGTTACAATTCTATTTGACAGATTTTAAGAATATTTGAGTCAAATATTTTAACAAAAAGGAGCATACATCATTTAGAATAGAAATATTATTAAACAGTATTTAAATATTGCATAGTATTGGGTGGTGAGTTCAAATACATACAATATACCAGTAATCAATTTCTAGAACAAATATAACAGTTCTCAATAAGACAATCCATCTGGTATGAGTTAAGGAAATACATTTTTGTGTATTTTGAAAAACCTTGTAGACTGTGTGTGTCTATCTTTTCTATAATACATGTTGGCATCATATTTACAGTCACTGTACTCTACATATACGGCAACTTTAAAATGATGAGAAAATATAAATATCATTTTCAAAAAGGAAACTGTATACAAATTCTTTTTTTTTTTAAAGAGTTTCTTCTTACTCCGTGGGGCTCATATGTGCTCTGAAAAAAACTTGGGGGGGGTCTCCAGTTCCGAAAAGCCCCCCCCCCCCCCCCCCCCCCCCACCACTCCCTGGATCCGCCACTGAAACTATCTTCAAATAACTGCATGATCTGCCACTGAAACTATCTTCAAATAACTGCATATAAGACCTATAACAGTAGTTCAGACAATTTACTATATGTCATGCGAACCTACAATGTGTCACATATTTGAACTAAACTTGTTTTTCCAAAGGTAAAACTTATGTTATTTGCAGTAATTCAGTCAATAGACCTGTGCAGAACAGTTTTCAGCCTCCAGTTTGTCACGCTTGATAATGAGATACGATTTGTCTTATGAGGGAAACATTGCCATAAATGTGACCAGTGAACCTCATTTGTGAGGCCATCTTAACATAGAGAAAATGTGACCAGTGACGTCACCATGATGAATCACGTGATTACTTCAGATGCTATTGTTGTCAATTCTTTTTCCGGCATAAAAAGTAACCAATATGTCATTTTCTATTAACTCTATAACGTCGACCTAATGACTAAAAAAACCGTGATATATCACCGATAGCATGTGTTTATTAACGTAAATATCCCCCCCCCCCCCCCCCCCAGAGTGGTAGAGTAGAACAAAATAAAATTTTAAAATACGGAATGTGAATGAAAAGAGAAAAGCTGCTTTATCGGTGCTGGGTTGTGAGAGGCCGGTATGAGCAGATTGGTGCATAGCAGAGCCTGGTGCCATACCTACGGTGCCTCGCCATCCTGTACTGTAATCCTCCACAATAAACCTGTCAGGAACCAGCCACGGAAACCTTAGTGAAGTTCACAACGAAGTCCTACAAACGTCTCAGGATACCACTCTGCTGTGAGAAAATGCTAGGGAAGAAAATAGATCACAGTCCCACGCATGCAACGCACCACACGAGGCAAATGTCAAAACGAGGCTATATGACCAGATCATATGTTAATAATACAATGCTTGAATAATGGCAGGTTAGACCTTCCCAAAATACAATAATTCAATCTCCCCAAGAGAGAACCATATATGTCCAGATGGGAAAGAGGATGTCACAATCTGTGGGTGGTTATAATCTATGGCAGTATAAGGTGATCTCTTCCTGTTTGGGGTTTCACTTTCATTTCAGTCGTTTCGTGATGAGACCTGCTTGTGGTTGATATGGTGCTGCCTCACTGAATTGAGATGTCGCAGGTCCTTGATATGACATCCCACCCCGTCATAGATTTGGAAGGACAGCGGGGGAATCACGAGTAAGTAAATAAAGGGATTATAAGCGGATTAAAGTTGAAAGGGACATACAGCCGAAAACATTCGCACATTTTGCATTATCTTGAAAACCATTGTGATGACTGAACCAAGCTTCAAAATATTTCAAGGGCATAATACATAATGTGTAACATGAAGTCGATATCGGCATTGCCGGGAATCGAACCCACGACCTTTGGATCATCACAGAGGAACTGGCACATGGCTGCAGGTGGTCATTTGGAACAAGTGAATATCAACTAAAATATATTTCTATTTCACAATTCGGGAAAGACGTTTGAAAAACATTGAAAATGCTTTATAGCCTGATAGAGATAAGGATTATATATTATTAATATGCCAGAAAAATCTCAAATTACGTGACACAGAGGAGACATAGTATGAGGCTCCTTATATTTGAAATTTAAAAAATATAACAATATCTGGTCATCATAGAATTGAAAATAATAGTTAAACTGGTAATCAAAGGTTGTTTTCATGTCGATGTGATAAAAACAAAGATCTCCAAGTAACTCTTCTAAAAAGGTAGGGTATTGAGTCTCGCTGACGCATTTATTCTGGCATGATATAGCCCAAGTAGTCGTAAATACAAATAAAAAATACACACATGAAGATGCAATCAAATGTTGATTTCTCGACTATTAAATATAGTTTCAGGACAGCTCAAATATGGTTTGTTGTTCTGTAACACAAATGGTATAAATTGCTAAAAATATATATTTGATTTTTTTTAACAGTGATGGTGAAAAATGGTTAAATTATAGTGACGATGGAGGTCCGTCAAAGACTAACAGTTTTGGGAAATGACAAATTTTATCGTAGAATGAAATACCTCCACACACGAGTCGAAACAAAAAATTATTCCAATGGTTTATTACGGATGGCACACTACATGACAACAAAGACTGACAGTACGTTCTGTTGATGACTTTATCGTAACTGTGGTTCCTTTATTAGAATTCCTGGTGTCAAATATTAAAATATCACTTTCACCATAAAAAAATTGACTCGAAAAAATCAATTTCCTAATGGAATTTGTTTTAAGATTTCTCCTTTTAGTGAAGTACACACACCCACTTCATACTGGGGGATGTTTTTAGCGGTGATTTTCACACCTATCAGCTTGCTGTCACAGCTGGCGACGAGAAACCGTTACCTCAGTACTTCTAACATCCTCGCCATAATCAATAGGTTTAACTGTGATCACGATTAGGATCGTGTCATATTACTTTTAATTTCATGCTCAATATAATTACAGGACTAATTTATGCTGATCTTTTTAACTTAATATAGATCGGGCTATACCTTTGATGTGAATGAAGAAATAATATGATAAACGTCTGTATAATTTAAATTATCTGTTTAATAATATTCCATATCTTGACATCTTTTATTATGAATATTTGTTTAATATAAATTTCCATTTATGTAGATGACAGACATTAAAAAAATGACAATATAAAGATATTTTTAGGTATTTCTATAATGTGCAAATACAGCGAATATTGAAAACAATTGCCATATCTGTATTGTAGCTGAATGTAGCTGAATGTAGCTGAATGTAGCTGAATCAAAATAAAACTAGTATTTAGTGTAAACAGACTAAAGGCCTGAAAGGTGTGCTGGCCAATTTTTTTTTTTTTTTTTTTTTTTGCTTTTATTTTTATTTTTTTTGTAACGTGTGTCAGCGTTGTACACAATATAGGGGACTGAGTCGGTCCTGTAATAATTTGTGGTGTCAACAATAATAGTATACATGGCTTAAGTCAGGTTCCTTAATACTAAATACACTGCACTTGTTGATATCTGACCTAATGAGGTAGGTATTTTCCTCTGTGCTGCAGGCTGTTAAGTACACTTACACTATGCTCTCTCATCTAATTCATAGACCCTATTAAATATCAAAACCCTGTCCAATCCCCATGCCAGTGGCACACACACTAATTATAACACACAGTAAAATACTTTCTAGTACCTCAATTAGCAGAATGGGTTATGCATTTATGCATGTGAGAAACAATTCACTAGGCTGAAAGAAATACACAACGTAGCCTCAGAGATTGAGTTTAACAAACAGAATGACAGAAAATCCCCTTCACTACTAGGTTATGCGGACCGAGTCAGCACAACGTACCCACTGGCAGGTGAACACAACGCAGAAACAACGTTGTGAGCATGTAGAAATCAGGTTTAGTAGTCTTTCTATGTTTTTCAACGTGCTGAGCATATAGAAGAATAATGTCGTGGTCTGACCTAATAACAACGTTGTTGTTCTACGTGCTGATAACGTTGTCAGTACGTTGTCTTGCGTTTTTTTAAATAAAAGGGAGTCGAAAATAGTATTTGCACAAAATTGATTTAATTCCAAAAAATCTAACACAACCCAAGCTAACCTAATATTACCTAGATACCAGAAATGACCAGTAATGACCATCACGAAATCTGGCGTATGCCTGTGGCATTAACGTTAGGTAAACATGCAGTCACACAACATATACCTTAATTAATCATAATATACAGACAATTACATATACAGAACCATTATTTAGTATGACTGTTGCCTTTAAAGTTCTACAATACATGATAATTCCATAATGTCCCCCCCCCCCAAAAAAAGGGGGGGTATGCCCCGTAGTTATACCACCTGGTGATATTCCTGATCAGAGGGTGGGATGGTGGGTGATCGCGGTGGTCAGCGACAGAATGAATTTGAACTGGCTGTCTGGCCAAAGTTTGTGTCCCACACGTGATAGCCGTTGCTATGCTACCACAATGCGCCGCTGGGGGGGGCCCCATACCAACGGGACACCTAACGGCTGCCATATCTAACACTTCTTGTAAATAAGCAAGCATTAACAACGTGCTTACAACGTAGTGAGCACATAGAAGACACCTGTGGTGATTAATTTGGCCAATAGGTAGCTGCAGTACTACAGAAAATGGCGACATGTAACAGCTTAATTCCATAAGACAAAGTCAAAAAATCAGCATAACATGCCAGTTGAGCACCTGCTCACAACGTTGTACAACAACGTGCTCAAAACGTTAACTACGTCCATACAACGTCAACGTGCTCAGCACCAAAACACAACGTGCTCACAACGTAGAAAAAATGTAAAATTGTTAGCTGGAAACATTTGAAATGGAATTTGGATAGAAATATGATTTGCAAAAGTGATCTTAATTAAGTCTGAATTTAGAGATATCTTTGGAAGTGGCCTATTGGAAAGTCTTCACCTTGAAACTAACAGATGCTTCTTTATGAAGTACAGGAATTTCACATCCGTATGCAATAGCCTCATCTGTTGGCTTGACATCTACAAAAAAGGATGATGATAATTAATCTATCGTCTGAGTTTACACTGATTGAACAAATCCTACTATATATTCCATTCTGTAAATAACTCTGTTTGACACATCTACAACTTCGCGACGAACGTATGACAAGTAACTAACATATTTTCCATTAAGTTTGTTTTTGAATCAGACAATCAGCCATATATAAAGTTGTTTCTGTGTAGAACAGTCCATCAAAATCACAAAGCCGCTCTCTACATATACTAAAACATAGAAGTGGTGGTCACCTGCACGACTAATGCCTCGGTCACATTTGGGACAGGGAGTTCATCAGTGGTAATCAAAGGTATGCCGTGGCTGTGGTCACATTATACACGGGTGCCGCACGGCATGTGCCAGATTAGATGCCATAGATATCTGTAGGATATCCTAAAGACGTCTATATCATTTGAAAGGCGTCTGAAGGATATCCTAAAGACGTCTATATGATATCGTAGGGAGCCCTTTGGATCATCTGACGAGGGCCTGTGAACACATGAAATACTGTATACCGAGAAAAATTCGCGCCTAGTTATTTTCGCGCCATCGCCGTTTTCGACAGGTTCGCGCCGTTTTATTTTCGCGAATTTTGGATTTCTAAAACATAATATTATCACAAATTACGCTTTGCAGGTCGAGAACAGAACAAAACAAAAAATTTCGAAACACTTTGTTTTGACTTTGTTCTCACTGATTCCAATTATCAGCGTTCACAGTTTTGCATTTCGTCTGCTTTGAGTCGTGTCTTCCCTGTTGACAGAAATGCTTTCACACGTGGATCGATCTTAATTGCGTTTTAAATGATAAATAAAGGTATATACATAATATTATCACAAAATACGCTTTGCAGGTCGAGAACAGAACAAAACCATACATTATTGCGCAATATATTAACTATCGTTTTCGTGCTAAAAACAAGAGCCTCTTCCCGTCACTTCCGCCTTTCAAAATTGCGACCACGTGTTGCGTTGAGGTGTCCCTTTTTGACAGAAATACCTTCACACGTGGATCCATTTTAATTGCGTTTTAAATGATAAATAAAGGTATTTACCCAATATTATCACAAATTATGCTTCGCAGGTCGAGAATTTATCCATGAAGTAAAACGCAAATATCATGTACGTGATGTCACGATATTTCACGTCCGCAACACGAGGAGAGGCCAGGGATCCATCATTGCGCAATATATTAATATTTCAATGCGTGTTCATAGACTCCAATTGTTTTCGTGCCAAAAATAAGAGCTTGTCCCCGTCACTCCCGCTTTTTAACATGACGACCTTGTATTGCGTAATGCATCTTCAATTTCGCGTCCATTTAATTTCGCGAATGACGTCCTGGCGCGAATTAACGCGAAAATAAAAAGGTCGCGTAAATTTGTCTGTATACTATTTTCACCGTACGATGCCACCGGCAGCCCTAAGACAATCTCAAGATATGCCTGTGGGACACTCACGGGAGCCTGCCGTGTACTTTAAGATGATGTTTGGTGAAAGACATCGGCGAAACGCCGGCAACTTTTATGTTGCAGATAAAAGTTCCCGATGACCCTACGACATTTTAAAACTGCCTTATTGTGGCCGATGATCTCCCCATGCCCTTACGACAATCTGAACTGCCGATTTTGTAAAAAAAAAAATACCCATCGACCGGGCATCTTAACTGAAATCGGCGCAAATGTGACTGGAGTATTACTCATCACATATATTGTCAATATTTGGCATTTGTTCATTGAGGCGTGACATGAACGTTTGCAGGCATGGACTTTTTCAATAAGCCTCTGAAATAGCATTATGGTACACACATGAATAAATGAATAAATGAATGAATGAATGAATGAATGAATGATTTGTTTGTTTGTTTGGAGTTTAACATCACTTCCAACATTATTCTAGTCGTGATGAGACCTACTTGTAGGATATATATAGTGCTGCCTCTTGAATGAATGGATGAATGAATGAATGAATTAATTAATTAATTAATGAATGAATGAATGAATGGTACATCGATGCATTAAGGACATTCAGTGCCAAGTTTCAAGCTTGGACATTACAAATGTAAAGTTAATAAAAGATAGGTAATCCTGTTTTGTACAAAATGTTGATATGGACAGATGGACGGACGGCAAGTGACACCTTAGTCTCACTGACAGCTGAGGCAGGCGAAATGAAAATATGCTGCACTTACTCGCGATAGACAGGACGACATTTCCCCCGATTAGCTGATCTCCGTTCCTATGGGCATAGCCCCGGACGGTGAACCTCCCCGACGCCCTGATCTCGGGGTCAGTGATTCTCAGATTCGCCCCGATAACTTCCCTAATTGTGTGGCCGGTAACGTCCTCCACGTCCCGGTACCATGTGAACACAGGGAATGACTGCAGAGACGGGAACCTGAAGTGACACGTTATGGCTACCGTCTGCCCGATCCACGGATCCGGATCTGATACCGAGGCTCGGAACTCCACCGGGGCCGGCTCTGAGGCTTCTAAAAAACAACATAATAGCTAACACTTCCATATTCAAAGAAGCAACACTTGCATGAACAAAAACGTCGTGTTGTCGTCGTAGTCAATTTGAATGTTATCTTAGCTACCCTGAGACTGGGAGTTCTCAACGTGGAGGGACTCGTACATCATAACTCCTTGCAGGGGGAATATCAAGCCATAATCTCCAGAATCAGAGTCCTGCACATCTGAAACGAAACGCTACTATTAGCCAATACTTATCACCATAGTCA
The DNA here is from genome assembly GCA_949316495.1 of Amphiduros pacificus. NCBI lineage: Eukaryota > Metazoa > Annelida > Polychaeta > Phyllodocida > Hesionidae > Amphiduros > Amphiduros pacificus. The sequence goes on from OX439001.1 coordinate 29,109,531, forward strand.
CTGGAGTGGAAAGAAGATTTCGTGTATATGCTGGGACTAGTCACCAGATATGAGCAGCATCAGGGTCTCAGATCTCTCTCTGCTGTTATGTGGAACGGTCTTTGTGGTGAAGGTAAACCGACCACTGGAACCAAACGTCTTTTCTAGTTGAAAGTTGACAACAACTTCCTCTTGGACATTGCTACTAGGAGATTTCTTCACTATGTAGAAGTAGGGCAGTTCATCAGGAAGGAAATATTCCAAATTAAAAGAAATCGCCACATAATCTCCCACGTGCGGGGATGCAGGAGTTATACTGGAGGAAGCTTCAAACGGGCTTTCTAAAAATATTATTATTTCACATTTTCATACATTTATCTTCCCAAAACTGATAAATCGCACTGACTTGCACATGTGGTGCACATTATGAACCTAATTACAAAATACATAGATACATTTTTTATCAATCTTAATATTTCACGTCACCATGAACTGTAACTTGTGTGAATATTTCAATTGTTTTGGGCGGGTACAAGCCAATGAACTCATACAGTCTGCTGGAACTTGGGTCGCGCCGAGGAACCTGTGGCGTGATCTGGATCCCATAATAACCAGAATCTCTCTCAGATAAATCTGTTTATAAAAGAAATAATAACCATTTTTAAATAGCGCTAAATTATACTAGGTCTGCATACAACACAACTGATATGCAATTTCTCTTATTAAAGCATAACTTGAATAATCACATAAAATCATATTTATAATCACAAAGAGTGTAGTATATGTTTCCTAATGTTATTCAGATTACTAACTTGAAATAGTGAGTGTCAGTTTTACAACCCACAGGCCTGCGGATTTGACTTTTAAGCGGGTGATTCGATAATTTTCCCCTCTTCTCTTCACAGGTTTATCGTTTTCCCCAATGTTATATAAATGGTTTGATGAATCTCTGAAATACCAGGAGAAGCGGGGTTCTAGGACGGGCGCATAGAGAGTGAATGTTGTGGTGAGGCTGGTACTGCTCCCTCTATGAGGGTCTGGGTCAGACACGCTAACATCCACAGCGTAAAGCGCATCTGAAATGCAACCATACTCCTGATCAATCATAGAAAATACACAGATCAATAATAGAGAATATACACATCAGTAATAAAGAATACAAAGATCAATAATAGAGAATATAAAGATCAATAATATAGAATACACAGATCAATACGGTAGAATAGACAGATCAATAATGTAAAATACACAGATTAGTTATATAGAGTACACAGATCAATAATATAGATTATACAGATCAATAATGTAGAATATACAGATCAATAATATATATATTACAGAGAACAATAAGGTAGTATATAAAGATCAATAATAGAAAATACGCAGATCAATAATAGAGAATATAAAGCTCAATAATAGAGAATACAAAGCTCAATAATAGAGAATATAAAGATCAATAATAGAGCATACAAAGCTCAATAATAGAGAATATAAAGATCAATAATAGAGAATATAGGGTAGATCAATAAGGTAGAATATAAAGATTAATAATAGAGAATATAAATATTAATAATAGAGAATACAGATCAATACGGTAGAATAGACAGATCAATAATGTAAAATACACAGATCAGTTATAGAGAGTACACAGATCAATAACATAGAATACAAAGATAAGATAATACAGATCAATAATATAGAATACACAGATCAATAGTATAGAATACACAGATCAATAATATAGAATAAACAGATCAATAATGGAGAATATACAGAGCAATAATGGAAAATTAAAATTTACAGATCAATAATAATATAGAACACATTGATCAATAATGTAGAATGAACAGTTCAATTATATAGAATAGACAGATTATTAATGGAGAATATACATATCAAAATAGAATATTCAGACCAATAATAATATAGAATACATTGATCAATAATGGGGAATATACATATCAAAATAGAATATACAGACCGATAATAATATAGAATACATTGATCAATAATGTAGAATATACAGATCAATAACGTAGAATAAACAGATAAATTTGTTGAATACACAGATTATTAATGGAGAATATACAGATCAAAATAGAATATACAGACCAATAATGTAGAACATGCAGATCAATGTAGAATATGCAGATTAAAAACATAGAATACACTAAGTAGATAAAGCTTAGTCAGAGATTCAGTCCTTGATTAGAGACGGACAGAGGTTTGTCAAAGGTCAAATGTTTGTGCTTATTCTTGTAAGAACATTTACTTAATGCTGAATACATGTGATTTGTTCGAATCGTTATCCTGAATCTGTGGGAAGGAGGCAGATAAAGTACGTCCACTGCTCCCAGGTGGCACTGCACAACGGCCGCTGCTCCCGGGTGGCATTGCACAACGGCCGCTGTTCCCGGGTAGCACTGCACAGCGGACACTGCTCCGGGAGTGGCACTGCAGTCAATAAGACCGTTTGTGGACGTAATAGATTGTACTTTCATGACAAAGACCGAATAGCCAGGGACCCATAAATGTCTGTGGTATATTTCTTGAGATTCAGAATAAAATGTTTAAGATTCATGAAATCATTAGCCCATCAAAAATTGTGAAACAGATAATCATTTACAAAATATGTGGTAGACAATAAAAAAACTGGTTCGGCTTAATCCAAGAGGTTTCTTCGAAGTGTTGTTGGAGGGTGGATAACTGTCCAATATCAGAAACTACTCTACTTTATTCATTTAATAGTCTCATTCAATAAATCATTGACATTTCTACATACCAAGTATGAAGTTACATATAAGTGGTGGCTGAGATGTGCTCCGCACAGGGGCAAAAATAAATGATAAAGGTCAGGTTCATAGCATTAAGGTCAAAGGTCAAATCTCTGAAAGATGTACATGGTGCTCGACATAGTGTTGATGTAATAGAAATGAAGTAATTTAATCCATTTTTTAATGGTTGTGAAATGTTGCATGCACACATTTTGAATTCAAGACCACTGTGTCAAAGTCAAAGGCACAGCTATGACGTAAAACATTTCTGTATACGAAGTATTAGTTTCCTCCTAAGCAAGCGGTTGCCGAGATCTGCTCCATATCAATTTTTTGACCGCAAGGTCACTGCACTAGGTCAATTGTGATATCACTAAGATTTGTGGGAATCTGAATCTTTATCTGTATATCTAACCCTGTTTAAAATTTGAAACATAGATTACTGGTACTTGGAGATATTCAAAGAAAATGTTGACAGACGGACAGACAGACATTTACCCCACTCTTCAAGCTCTGTGACTTCAAAGAAGTATGTAGACCTAAAAACCGTGTTTGCTCTGAACTGCTGAGAGAAAGGTGATATCCAGCACATGGACATGTACTCTTTATTGTTATGACAAGCATATACCTGTTGCTCACCTCGAACTGCTATCGTTACATATTCAATGTATCCAATGTTTGGGAACTCCACACCATATTTCCCACCTTCATCTAGAGTTACATCTGAAATGATTGTACAATGAAAACAATAGGACAGTGGGATGCAAAGTTTTCTGTTAATTGATTTGATTTCTTTTAAGTAATGTTTCGGCTATATCAAGTCAGATATATACAAGCCTGTCATCAAAATGCAATGCAATGGACATTTCAAAGAAATGACATAACAAGAGGGTTGCTGGCGGCTTGGGGTTTTACATCAATTTCAACATTATTTCCGTTATTTCGTGATGAGACCTACTATAATGCTGCCTCACTGAATTGTCATGCCGCAGGTCCTTGACAACCCACCCAGTCACAGATTTACTAAAGACAACGGGTTAACCCTTTAGGCACGGGCCTCAGCTCATATGTGAAATTGTATCATGAATTCAATCTCGACACGGCGGGATCGCATGCACCCACGATCTTTAGATCACCACATAGGAACTGGTGTTAATAAGCTGGCACTCTAACCAACTGCGCCACGGCCTATGGCCTGACAAGAGAGTATGGATCTGAATGGAAGGGGCAATGTGTCTGAAAAGAAATGGGTATGGGTCTTAGAGGAAGAAGTGATCGGTCTGAAAGGAAAGGGGTCAATCTTAGAGGAAGAAGCAATCGGTCTAAAGTGAAGGGGGCATGGGTCTAAGAGGAAGGTTGGCATTAAGCCAGGGATCAAACTCACGACCTTTGGATCACCACAGAGGAACTGGTGCTAATAAGCTAGCGCCCTTACAAACTGCGCCACGGCCCATGGCCCTTAGAGGAAGAAGCAATGGGTCTAAAAGGAAGGAATGGGTCTGATAGGTGGGGCATGGGTCTTAGAGGAAGGGGTAAGGGTCTTTGGGAAAGGGGGTATTAAGCATTTTTAAAAACAGTAACTTTATATTTTAAAGTAACAATAGCAAAAGACACCTAAAGTATCCACATACCTCTTATGGTAAATATTATGTCCCTCTTATTGCCATTTGGATGGCTTTCCAGACTGTATCTAGGATTTCTTTGATATCGCTCTGTAAGTTCATCATTTTCCCCAAGCAATTGAAAAGAGCGACCGTCTGTCTTGTACCAGTAAAAATCTTGTGTGGCATTTAAAAACAAACAGATAAAACAAATATACAAATAAAAAGTTAAGCAAACTGTAGTTCTTTCAGGTCACACATAACGAGCTCATTTACCGATGTTTTCCGACCTTTCGTGCATTGGATTTCGCTCCAATTCTTGTGTTGATCCCATCATGATAAAGTGGTGATGGAGCGTCAAATATGCCATTTATATGTGTTCGTTTTGTATTTATATGACGTTTTAAACTTTGTAAATGAACTTTAAAAAGAAATGCAGAAATAAATATGTCCCGACATGGAGGCCGCTACTTTGCACGTTTTAATTATTTTAATTTGCTTTTCTTTTTTTAAATAGATTAATACATTAAATTACATTCTGCTACCACTGAGAGGGCAGAGTTGTTATTTTCACAAATGTTCATGATTTTTTTCCCTCCATCTTTTAAGCATTTGAGGACTTGAAAAAGTGTAATTATCGAGGAACTACCTCAATTACCTTTTACTGGTTTTCAATGAAATCGAACATTCAATATATAATTTGGCTTGTTTTACTGTAACACGCTATTATAGCCATGTGCTAGCATCATATATAGGAGTATATAATATGGCTTGTTTTACTGTTACACCTTATTATAGCCATGAGCTAGCATCATATATAGGCTTGTTTTACTGTTTCACCTTGGTCTTTGTATTCCTCCACGTGGTATATTATAGTCAGGGTATCATGAACTTGTATATTATCATTTGGAACCTCTAACAAGGCCAAGGACCATGCCATATCTGCAAAAGATGAATGGAGTCATAGCATGTGATCCACTTTTTCTATCTACATATAATCTAATCAGACTACATAGAATGTATGAAACAAGATACTAACCTGGACAGGTTAACTTAATAATAAAGAAAACGAATATCAGCATGGTGTCCATAGTGCCCTCTACGGCCAATCACTCCACAGTTGATGTTAAAAATGGGTCGATATATTATTCCCATATGGAGCACTCATATACCATGAATGCTGCTCCAGAAATAGGTAATTGTCCTAATCATGGTATGATTAGCGAGCAATGAATGGATGAATGAATGGATTCTTGATGGCACGTCGACACATTATGGCCATGTGGTGCCAATATGATACATTTTAAAATTATAGTACATGTGGATGAATGATAGTGTAAACACATACAATAAACTACAATTATTGTAAACTAAAACAGAATGAATGGCAAGTTGCATTTTATAAAAACATCAAATTTCTTACAAAATTCCTTCTCCTAAGTTGAACACTGAAGTCAACCCAACTTTATTCCACCCTTAAATTGTTATTATATCACAATAATAAAATTTATACAGCGCTGACACCAGACTTAGCCTGTTCATAGCGCTGAAATGGATGAATGGATTCTTAGTGGCACATCGACACATTAAGTCATTCAATGTCATCAGGGTATGAATTAAAAACTTGGATGGGTGATAAATGTGTAAAAACATACAATAAATATATAATCATAATATTTATAATACCGGTAAGGCAGCACCTTACCGTTTAAAGCCTCCCATGTAGTAAGAAGGATCTTGAAATCTATTTTGGGACACACAGGCAACCAGTTACCTTTTTTTTGTTATACAAAAGCTTTCGGCTGGGAGGGGTTGCAATCTTTTGCTTCTGCAGCTTTCTCTCACATATGCAGCTATATGTCACTTATGCAGCTATCTGTCACGTATGCAGCTATCTCTCACATATGCAACTATGCCTCACTAATGCTATCTTTCACTTTTGTATCCATCTCTGATTTGTCTAACTATCTCTCACTTGTACAGCTATCTCACTATTGTAAATATTTCTCACTTGCGCAGCTGTCTCTTGTGGTGTAACAATAGGACAGTTATAAAGCTAAATTTCATTGCTATTTCTCACTGATGCAGCTATCTCTCACTGTTGTTGCTACCTCTCATGTACGTAGCTGTCTCTCTTACTTTTGCAGCTATCTTTCACTTATGCAGCTATCTCATACTAATGCAGCTATTTCTAACCTTTGTATCTGTTTTACTGGTGAAGCTATCTCTCACTTGTGTAGCTATCAGTTTCTGAAGTATCTCTCATTGTGGTAACTATTTCTTATCTGTTACTTTTGTGCAGCTAACTGACTTTTGTGCAGCTATTTCTCACTACTATAACTTTAATTTCTCTCAGTGTTGTAGCTATCTCTCACTTATACAACGGTCTATCACTTGTGCAGTTGTCCCATACCTGTGCAGCTATCTCTCACTTGTGCAGCTATCTCTCACTTATGCATCTGTCTCTCACTTGTGCAGCTATCTCTCACTTATGCATCTGTCTCTCACTTGTGCAGCTATTTCTCACTTGTGCAGCTGTCTCTCGCTGCTGTAACTATCTTTCATTTATACAGCTGTCTCACACTCGTGTAGCTGTCTAAGTAATGTTTGGATTTTATCTGTGAAGGCCCCTTTGTGCAAATCCTTACAGGGCCTCAACTCGTTCAATAATTAGGTCAATAATCACTAAATAATCACTAATTCCCGATATTTGAATACAGAAAGTTGTAATACAGAAATATAGGCATATTGTGGATAATATTTCAAATCGAACATGATTCTGATGATGAGTGAAAACTATTCTATTCCAAATATAGCTATTGTGCAAAACATTGCACAAACTTGGAAAATAAAACTGAAGTGAAGAGAGGTTTAGCGTCAATAAATTCCACCAGAAGGCAACGTGGTGAAACAATAGCGAGATCGCACGCTCTTATCAGTGGCGAATTTGAACTCGGCCAATACCACATATGGGAACTTTTTTTTTCAAATCTCGCCACACTTCCTCTCTGATCCCGTTCGTGATTTTTTATATATGTATGTAACCACTGAGCTAACCTTAATACTACAGATGCTGTCTCACTTTTTCAGCTATCTCTCACTTTTGAAGCTGTCTCTCACTTGTGCAGCTATCTCTCACTGTTGTAACTCTAACTTGTGCAGCTGTCTCACACTCGTAACTGTCTCTGTAATTATCTGTCACATGTGCAGCTGTCTCACTTCTGTAGCTATCTCCTACTGTTGTAAATCTTTCACTCGTGCAGCTGTCTCACACTCAAAACTGTCTCTGTTTGTAACTACCTCTCACCTGTGCAGCTGTCTCTCATTTGTGCACCTGTCTCTCACTTGTGCATCTATATCTCACTTTTGTACCTGTCTCACTTTTGTAGCTGTCTCACTTTTGTAGCTGTCTCACTTTTGTAGCTGTCTCACTTTTGTAGCTGTCACTTACTTGTGCAGCTATCTCTCACTGTTGTAACTCTCTAACTTGTGCAGCTGTGTCACACACGTAAGTGGTTCTGTTACATATGGATTGTGAGTGTCCGTCAATGGGGAACTTAGAGCGGGGCTCTTAACCTAGCTACCCTATCTACCCATGTGAGTTGGGAGGTAATAAGGACTGCAGACACAGAATATACAATACACAAGATCTACCTTTATTTGGTGCTGTATACCCTTGTCTGGCTAGGTCGGCATGGCAATGAGCGAGGCATGTGAAATACCCAAATGCATGATACTAATGAAGTCCTGAGAATGCATAAAACACCCAAGTCTATGTAATCGCAAGGCTGAGTGTCGTGGATCTCCTAGGCAAGTGGATGCTGGAACTCTTCCTCTGACTGCCGTCTAACAGTTGCGGGGCCCTTTAAAGGAAAGTTGAGCATCATGTGTGTGGGGTTTGCCTACGTGGCATCTTCTCCTACTTCGGGGTTGCGCATGTCCTGCCTGCGTAGCATGGGGAATCACATCATCTCTATTTGCGGCGGGTGAGGCATTGCATCAGCCTGCACTTGTTGGCCTCACGTAGCACTCAGTAACTATGTATAGTCTTTTGCCAAAGATCGTGATTGTCTATAATTGTCCATATATGTTTATAAGAGTCTAAAGGTAGGTAATCCTACAGTTCTTTTTGTAACTATCTCCCACATGTGCAGCTGTCATTCACTTGTACAGCTATCCCTCACTTATGCAGCTGTTTTTCCCTTGTGCAGCTATCTCTCTCTGTTGTAACTTTTTCTTACTGTTGTAACTCTCTCCTTTGTGCAGCTATCTCTCACTGATGCAGCTGTCTCACTTGTTCAGCTGCATCGCTTATATAGAAGTCTCTCCCTTATGTCTCACTTATGCAGCTGTCCCTCACTGATGCAGCTATCTCTCACTTATGCAGCTGTCCCTCACTGATGCAGCTATTTATCTCTCATTGTTGTACTGGACAAGTTACCGCCGTTATGAAGTAGACCGTGACTGGCAGCAGCTACAAGGGTCCTCTCCAGCTTAGCCGCTGTAATCGGCGGTTATTGGTGGCGACAGAAAAGTGGTCCCTCACAAGTAAATGTCTCATGCTGTTCGTAACTATCTCTCACTTGTGCAGCATTCTCACCTATGCAACTGTCTCTCACTTGTGCAGCTATCTCTCACTTGTGCAGCTATGTCTCACTGCTGTAACTATCTCTCATTTATGCAGTTGTCTCACACTCATGTAGCTGCCTAGGAATGTTGCATTTTATCTGTAAAGGCCCCTTTGTGCAAAACCTAGTGGGACCTCCACTGGTTCAATAATTAGGTCAATAATTAGGTCAAATTCCTGATGGTTGAAAATAAAGCTTAAATACAGAAATGTATGCATATCTGAGGAAATATTTCATATCTAACGTAATTTTGACAACAAATAAGTGATAATTGTGCCATTCATAATTTGCCAAAAGTGCAATCCATCACATAAACTTGCAATACAAAAGTGGAGTTTGGTTTAGCGTCACTTCCACCAGATGGTAGGCAACTTTGGTGACGGAACAGCGAGATCGCACGCTCTTTTCAGTGGCAAATTTAATTGCAGCCTATACCTCACACAGCAACTTTTTTTTGTTTTTTTTTCAAATCTTGTCACCCTTCCTCTCTGATCACGTTCATGCTTTTTTATATATGTATGTAGTGATCATATGTAGCACTTATGCTATGAACAGACTGAGTCTGAGATTAGTGCTTTACAAATTTTAATATTATTATTATTATCATTATTATTGTTATAATTATTATTATTATCATTATTATTATTATTACAAGTGAACCGACAATAATATGAAATGCAGAGGTGCAAGTTAATATAAGCATAGTATTCTCAACAATTGGAGTAAATGGAGAAAGAAGTCTTGATGTTGCAAGCAAGGTAAACACAGTTGGGTGAGGCTAAAAGATGCACATTTCTTTCTACTGATATCGTATATACAAATGACCACAGTTTCGTCAATAATTGAGTAGAAAGATAATTTGGAGTGAAGTTGTCTTGACGTTGCGATCAAGATAAAAATCGTTGCGCAAGGCTACGAGATGCACATCTCATTCCACTGAATACCGTACATACAAATGACCACAGAGATTGCACACTCTTATTGTTTTGCATCAAATACCTTATAAAGCAATTTTTTTCTTTAAATCTCGTCATCCTTCCTCTCTGATAATGTTTTGTGTATGTATGTAACAAGCACCATCCAACTCACATATGTCAATTACTTTTGTGCTGTGAAGAGGTCAAAGTAAATTAGTTATATAAATTAATCTCCTAAATGTGAACATACTATATATGATTCATGCAGTGGCAATATTTGTGATATTTGGTGTTAAAACATGGTATTTATGTTGCTTTGGAATTTCGCTTCTGTGATCTCAAAAATATCACTATATATCAAAATCCTATTCAGCCTTTAACCTTTAGCCATTTACTCCTCTGAGCCAACCCAGGGTCAATCACATATTGCAATAATGCTACATTCATTTTCTCAAGAGTGATTGCTAAAGGTATTGGTTACCTTCCAGTTCCTCAATAAAAAAAACTCTATCCACATACCCCACACTTTTGAGTCCCTGCCACGTTCTCTTCCGTAGGGGTGGTAGAGCTGGTGGTCCCATCTCCCCACTGTCACATGCAGTCTCTGGCCTTCTCGAAGCTGACACAGAGGGAGATTCAGTTGTAGATCCAATTATAGATGCAGAACTAACACCCGAGGCAGAGGAAGAGGCATGGTTAGAGGAAGATTTTGTTTATTTTGTTTATTTGGGGCTTTACATCACTTTCAACATTATTTCAGTCATTTCGTGATGAGACCTACTTGTAGCAGATATAGTGCTGCCTCACTGAATTGTCATGTCGCAGGTCCTTGACATGACAACCCACCCGGTCACAGATTTACAAGGACAACGGGTTAACCCTTCAGGCACGGGCCTCAGCTCATATGGGAAATTGTATCATGAGTTCAATCCCGGCAAGGCAGGGGTTCGAACCCACGACCTTTGGATCACCACAGAGGAACTGGTGCTAATAAGCTGGCGCTCTAACCAAGTGCGCAACGGCCGGTGGCCCGTTAGAGGAAGAGGCAGCATGCGGGGATGAACCATGTGCCCATTTCACCCTAGTAGCCAGGCCCTTTGGCTGAAAATAAAAATTGTAAATGCACTAAAAATAGGTCTAAATACCCACCCAAATCAGCTGACCATGAAATCAAATAATGTTTTGTCTTATCACCAAATTCTCCTTAAATGTTTGTTATATATAGTGCCACCTGGTGGTGTAATCAGTCACTGGAAAAACCATTACCAAATTTAGTATTCAGCAGATGGCTAAAACTTTTAATGTGGCTGCACAACACACATTAAAGTCATTCATAGCTAAATGATTACTAAAATACTGTAAAATCAAGCAAAAGCATACAACACCAGCACCATTCTACTTGCTATGAGGAGTAATATACACATTATTGCTGAGCACACCATGACCCTCATTCTTACTAATTTAAATATTTAACTGTCTGTGTCCAGAAATTCATTAAGAGAGAGATAAAATAAAATTATACAATAATAAAAACAATTAAATATATTACAAGAAAGGTTTCCAGCTCTGTATATTTACAAGTATTATGATGTGAAGAAATCTTAATGGTGTTACAGTTTCAAGCCCTGGTATGATTCTGACCACAACTAGATCTACAATTTTAAATAATCACCTTTGTGTGAAGGTTCGCAGTGGTGATGTGTTCTGCAAACATAATCCCAGGGGCCTGTAATTCCCAAATGTAAATGGCATGCCTTTCACAAGTTTTGATAAATGTGTCTCATTCTTGGCTACAAAACAGTCAAAATCCTCCAGTTTCAGCCCCTTTGAAGACACTCCATTTGGAAAATATAAATCTCTGAAGAACTGGTCAATATAAGTTAGGGTGAAATTTCTCTTGAAGGTGGTCCTCCCCTTTGTTTTCTTCACAACACAGTAATCTTGTAAACCCTCATTCCAAAACTTCCACCCATCTTCCACTGCCCGGTCTTCTTTTAAATAAATCTGGATAAATACCAAAAAAAAAGGAAAATTCCTTAATGAAGAAACAATGGCTTAAAAACATTTCAATAATTTACTTCATCAAACTTAAATGTCGCCCACCCCCTCATCCCAATCCAAAATTATTTGAAAACTCACCTTTCTAACAGGACATCTGCAAAAAAAACTAAATCTTTAGTGACCGTGGCCTTTCTGATACTGTTTTGGTTTTTTGTATTGGGATTCAATACAGCTAATCACGATCAGATTTTTCTCTTTATTTATGTTTGAATTCTATGATTTACACCATATTTTACTAAATATACCCAGAATGCCCTGCTCTATTGATAGGGAGGAATTTCCAAGTAATATGAATTGATAACTTCATGCATTGATGGGCAAAGACGATGTTCTCATCTAGAACTTTTTTTTCATCAAACACTTTTTTTCTTAATTTACATGTTATAGAAATATTTTAATTGATGTGCACATATGCAAACTGGAATTTATTACATGCACACAGATGAACACTCCACAGTGGCATCAGTTTCTTGAACCATGTTGACCACACAAAAAGCAGAATCACAAACCACAATAAATGAATAGACATTCCCCATAATTATTTTACCAAGATAGTCCCTTTCTGATATCCACTGCTGACATAAAAAATAACCCCCAAAATACGTGTAAGCGCCCTTGTGACTGCCAGTATCCTGACTGCCCCCTCCTATTTGGGACACATGGTCAAAATAACTGTGTTACCGCGGTACCAAGTGCCTGTGCATTTTATTTGGCAGATATATATTCTCTCATCTTATATAAAACCTGAAAACAGCTGCCAACCTTTATCTTAATCACATACTTTCCACTGTAGCAAGGATCACAAGAAAGAGCTGGACAACAATCACAGTCCCGACCAAGACCAACAACGGTTTCAATCTGATTCAATCTCTTCAGTTGGATAGGGACTGACTGCGTTATCCGAATTCTTGTTTATATTGGATCTTGTGGAGGTGCTGTTCCTTCACTTGTAGCACCTCAAGACTGGAGGTTTTCTCAGTTCCTGTGAGCTCCTGGGTGGAGGTGCTATTAAAAAAACCTTTGTTTTTTGGGGTTTTACGCTGGTTACAGGTGAGTTGTAGCGTATTCTACTTGTGTAGTAGAATATTCTGAATTTTTTGGGAGTTTTTTTTTAACTTTTTGTCGATTCGAAAGTGCTTGATCTCTAAGGGGCGATCCATTTGATTTTTGTGGGGTGGGGTGGGACAGCAGTACTGGATGAATAATTTTTTTTTCTGGTGTGGGGTGGGTGAATAAATTTTTTTTCTGGTGTGGGGTGGGTGAATAAATTTTTTTTCTGGTGTGGGGTGGGTGAATAATTTTTTTTTCTTGTTGCTTCCCCAGACTCTGATCCTTCATTTCAAGCAATCCATATAGAAGATAGAAAAACTGGAAGGAGGTGGATGAATAAATTTTTTTTCTTTGGTAGGGTGAATGAATAAATTTTTTTTCTGGGATGGGGTGGGTGAATAAATTTTTTTTCCAAAATCTCCCACCCCACCCCACAAAAATCAAATGGATCGCCCCTAATCTCTAATTCTTTTTAAATTTACGGATCCTCTCCCTGATGGCCTCCAGACTATTTCGTTTATTTTATGCTACATAATGACCTGGCGCGGGATTGGAATGTCCATTTTTTAAACAAATTTCTTGATCTCGTTTCTTTCTTTTGTTATGTATACAAGAATTTTTCAATAGTTTTCAATAGAGAGGCCTGTTGGTCCATTAATGTTTGTACATTGGTACAGGTCTAGCACCCTGACAGACCACAATAGAGGTCACATGCTTGTATACCTGTGACCGCCTGCTGGCCAAATGAGTACAGCCAGTAATTGGCACTTTCAGTAAAATACAATAACCATGCTAGGTGTATTTTGGATGATTTTAGTAAGATAGCTTGCTTGTATCAGTTTCATTACCACATATCATTTGAGCATACCTAAATGCTTAATATATAAAGGGATGGATCTTTTGAATATTTCTTTAATTCTGACATGGCTACATTAATATTCAAAGTTGCATAGGTCCATGGAGGTGTTTCTGGATATTGAAATTTAGCTATTCGATTTGGATTTTATATTTAAAGATTGTAAAGATTCTTTGATGTGAATGCCAAAAGTCGGTATTGTATTTGGTTTATTTTCAAAAAGATCAACATAATTTGGATTGAATATAGTATCATGTGCAGGATTGTCTGGACAAGTAGCAATTTTTGCAGCATACTGAAGGGAAAGGTTTCTCTTCTCAAATCGATAGGCAGTTCATCTGCCTCAACTGCCAAGCTATATGCAGGGGATGTACGAAATGCACCAAGGCATAATCTTAAACCCTGATTTGGAATTGGATCAAGCTTTTTAATATAAGATGTATGAGCTGATCCATATATCATACATCCATAATCAAGTTTGGAACGTACCAGCGCTCTATATAATTGTAATAAAACATTACGGTCCCCTCCCAAATCAGTATGGGCAAGAGCCCATAATAAATCTGCCTTTTGGCACTTCTTTTTAACATATTTAATGTGAGGAATAAAAGATAATTTCCTGTCAAAAATACGTTCCAAGAAACTTTTCTTCAACAAGTATCCGAGTTTGGCCTTAATAAAGATCTGGGTGAACCATCCATTTTTTACAAAAGTACATACACCCAGTTTTCTTTAAAGAAAACTTAAATCTGTTATTATCAGCCCATTCTTGTATTCTATTGAAATATTGTTGGAGCTGACTTTCTATCTCATCACGAAATAACCGAAATAATGTTGAAAGTGATGTAAAACCCCAAACAAACAAAAATCTGACTTTCTATAGTGTGCATGTTTGTGGACCTGTAACATAAATTAAAATCATCAACAAATAAAGAACAATCTGTTCCAGGTCTTCCACAATTTACTATGCTGTTGAGTTTTATTAAAAACAGATAATATACTACCCTGTGGAACACCCATTTCCTGACCAAATGCATCAGGAAATGATGAACCCACTCGGACCCTGAATTGTCTATTTGACAAAATATTTTGAATAAAAAGGGGTAAGACCCCTTAATCCCATATGATATATATTGCTCATTATCCCAAATTTCTATGTAGTATCATAGCTAAGAACCCAACAAAAACTAAGGTATATATCCTATGTTTAATATTATTGAAAAGAATCCCGTCACTCACAAGACACAGGAACAGAAATTCATTAAAAAAATGGACATTGCAAACCAGCGCCGGGGCTGCACTAAGCACAATATAAACAAAATAGTCTGGCAGCTTCAAGGGAGAGGGTTCGTAAATTTAAAAAGAATTATTTAACAAATCAAATAGATTTGTTTTGGTATAAAAAAGCCAAAACAAACCCACAAAACGCTAGCGTAAGCAAACCAAATGCGGTTTTAAATGCATTATATGGCTCATATAACACTGTACGCAGCTCTCTTTGCGGGGGGTCCTTCACAGCACTTCCACAATGAGGCAAAAAGACCCACAAACACCTCCGCTCCAGAGGCGCTATGAGAGGAGGTGCAGCACCTCCAGAGGTGCTAGCACCTCCTCAGTTTTCATATATAAACAAATCATAGGATAACGCAGTCAGTCCCCATCCAACTGAAGAGATCAAAGTGATCGAAACCCTTGGAAGGGGCTGCGATAGTTGTCGCAGACTAATCTTAGGATCCTTGCCTATTCTCCAATGGGACGATTATTCTTTGAGTCTGATGAGTCTGCCAGGCTTAGGAATGGGAATAACAGTGGCTTCACTCCATGAAGGAGGAAAATCACCACTTTCCAGTGATTGGTCAGGCATGTGTTTAAGGATTTGGTAGTGAATTTGATCAGGCCCAGGAGCAGTATCATGAGATGTATCCAAAGCAAGTTTCAAATCTTCTATTGTAAATGATTTATTATATTGTTCCAAGTTATGAGATATGAAATTTAGCTGGTTTCTTTCTTTTCTATTTCTTATTTGTTGATATTTTGCAGAATAATAATTGAATGAGAAATTCTTGAATATGGTTGGCCTATTGTGTTACCTATTTCAGTGGGATTTGTAATTAATTGGCCATTATGATTTAGATGTTTGATCCTTGATCCACCTCCCTTCCCAGCAATTCTACGCACCATATCCCAGCATTTTTTAATCAGTGTATGTGTATTTAATTTGGAAACAATCCTTCAAAATTTATCTTTTGCTTATTTTAATAATATAACTGACTTTAGCTTTTTTTTAATCGAAATTGGTGCAAATTATATTGAGTCGGCTGTCGATTTAATTTTTTCAAAGCTTTTTTGTGCTACTTGACAGCTTTTTTGCACTCGATCATTACACAAGGGTTTTTCTCTAATTTTAAAATTTGGCTTTGATTTGGGAATACACCCATCAGCAATATCATACAATGTATCCATAAAAACTTGTAGAGGATCATCTACATCATTAAAAAAATTCTGGAGTTATTTTATTAAAACAGGATGTTTGAAATTTTGCCCAATCATCTTGAAATTTCCACTTGGGGATTCGTTCATCTGGTCGAGGAAAATAGTTATTTAAAATAATGGGGTAATGATTACTGACCCATTGATCTTTCTCTACTTATCATGTATAATATAAATATAAATTTGGAGTGCACATGGAGAGACATATCAGTGTTAAAGAGCCTGTAGCAGGATGTAAATATGTCAGAGAATCGTCATTCCAAAGGCACAAACTATTGTTATTTAAAAGATCTTCTATCATATGTCCTTTGGAATCAGTATTGTTTCTGCCACCCCAAAGATAGTTGTGAGCATTAAAGTCACCAACTAACATATATGGCTGTAGCAGCTGGGTTATCAAACTATTTAAATCTGTAATTTTAATTGGCTATACTTGGTGGTAAATATATTGAACATATAATAATGTTTTATGCAGGGTCACCCTGACTGCAGAGACTTGTAAATCAGTATTTAATGTGTCTTTACTTTGGGGTATACAGGATTTAACAAAAATAGAAACTCTGCCATGTGCTCAGTCCATTGTGTCTATTGAACTAACTTTATTTTAATCCCTTAAATGTTAAGGAATTATCTTTGAATTCAGTTTCTTTTAATTACTGATGCATTATATTTCTGGGCTAATAACTCCAGTTCTGGCCTATTTGCCTCGGCCCCGGGCGGCGTCGTTGTTTAGAGCGCCAGTTCCTTTGTGGTGATCCAAAGGTTGTGGGTTCAATCCCTGGCCGTGCCGAGATTGAATTCATGATACAATTACACACATGAGCTGAGCCCTTTGCCAAAGGGTTAACCCATTGTCCTTGTAAATCTGTGACTGGATGGTTGTCATGTCAAGGACCTGCGACATGACAATTCAGTGAGGCAGGACTATATCTGCTACAAGAAAGTCTCATCACGATGACTGGAATAATGTTGAAAGTGATGTAAAACCCCAAACAAACAAATAAAAACTGTTTGCCTCAAATCCTCTTCAGTTCCATTGTGCGATACTACTGATAGCCAGATTACAGATGGGACTAAATATAGGATTTAACATTATCATTTATTAAGTTTATGATTATGCTTGGAGTGAACAGGTGTAAAATGTACATTGGATTCTAAGGATTTAGTTCTATTTATTTTACTTTTGCTTTGATCTTTGGTTTCCTTTTTGTCTGTTTTATTAATTGTTCTATTGCTATTTATGTTTTTACTGGATGATGTGGAGGGAGTTTGTCAGCATCAGAACTTTCTGCAATTACAAATCTAGGTCATCTATTCTCATTCACTTTCAAATCATTATCTGAGTCCGTTTCTGTACCTGCCCTTTTTCTTTTTTGTTTGTTTGATGCCATGTGTTTTGTTCATTATTCATTGCCCATGTCCTAAGCCTCACTCTGACTCCTATTTTAATAATAGGGAGTAATAGATATGGGACAGAGCCATCAACATACCTATATAATGCGGCTAAATTGGACAATATACTCAAAATACTGTTTCAGCAGTCAAGTTCCATATGTTTGTTCAGCTAATCTCATGACAATTGTCATAATATTTTGATAAGTGTGAAGAAATTACCATACATTTCATCTTAATGGAGAATTTATCATGATTGATAACATTTCTAAAATATACCATATTTTAACCTTATTTTACTTTCAAATTAGTTTTTGAAAATTGGAAAAATGTGTGGAGCTATATTCCACAAGACGGTTGGACAATAAATAGGTGTTGGAACTGGACTGGTATTACTGCCAAACCAGTCCAGTGCTCTTTTGAGGGTTATTTTCTCATTTCCCCCAGTCAGATTTATGGAAATGCCATTATGACTTTCATCTGGTGAAGGCAAATGGCTCTGTAGGAAAATGGCTATTTAAGAACATTTATAGTGATGTACTATTTATCTTGAATATATTCCAAAATTAAAAAAAAAAAATTCAGGCCCGAACCACTACAACTGTAACACAAGAAACACCTACTTGGTAAGTCACAAAGGTTGCTGAAAAACTATGTAGGAGAAATCATTCAAAGTCAAATATATTGAAAATTGCAAAAAGAAAGTTGGTTATAATAATTGTTTTATCATTATTCACATATCAAATTCATGTGTAACACCTGTTCACCTACAATTAAGCAAAACAACATCATGTTGTCTGGAACACAAGAAGTAAAACAAGAATATGAGAGTGCAGTGTTCAGACTGGCAGGTCACTGGCAAGTCAAGCTGGTTCCGGTGGAAGGATCTCACGAGTCTGAAGGCAGACCTCAGTGAAGTGGATATTTTATGGCAAACTTAAAGCATAGTTCTGTAAAATTTGTTTGGGATGTAGATAACAAATAGATTAGTAAGGTTAATCATTCAACCAATTGTATTGGATTTTCTTTTCAACATCAAATGTCAAAGTTGTATAAAGATTATAATGATGCTCATAGTTTAACTTGGGATTTTTCATATTTCTTGTGAAACAATGAGATGGAAATGGAGGCAGAGATAGGTAGATGTTCAGCTGAGTACTTTATCTCATATTACTACCTTTGTTTGAATTAGGTGATATTCACATGCACACTGGTAAGACCTGTGCAATTTCTTCAATATATGGGTCAGGACACTATTTGCCTCACCAAATGTCAAGGACTCAAGGTTCACCTTTTCATTGGTCTTTCAGTTCAACCATTATATTATTTCATATTCCTGTCTGAACTATAATCTGAATTGAGAAAGGATCAGCATGTGGGTTTATTCATAGTGAAGGGTAAACCTGCAAACCTCTATAGACAAGAAACTCTATGGCCAATCTGTGCATCTCCAAAATTATAACAATCTACCAGGCTGGTCTGATATACTTGCAATGCCAAACTGTCAAAGAACAGCTTCATAATTTCTTGTTCTTCCCCAAATAATAATATTAACTCAATTGTCTCTGGACTAATTATGACACCATGTTTTTATATTCCATCATCAGCTTACTTGAAGCACTGCTTTAATTTATAAGGGCTGTTGCAAGTTGAATGGGCCACATAGCATTTGTAGGGTGTAACCATTCAATTTCTCTGTAAGTAATAGACTGATATCATTTTTTCAATGCTAAATTGCCTTCATACATGATTCTGAAGGATATATATATTTTTTACAGAATTTGAAAATGTTTATTTCATCTTAAACGGCTAATATTCAGTCAAAATTTGACTATTTCTTAATATTCTGTGTTAGCATGCAAATTACAGCTATTTTTCAAATCATAACAAAATGAAAACAATTTTAGAACAAAGATTCATTCTGATTGCTTTTTGTAGACTGTATTCTCTTGTTTGGTATGGTGTAACACTTATATTGATACACATAATAGTTCAAAAGTTACGTGCTGACAAAGATAATTTGAGAGATGTAACCAAAAAGCTGTAGTTTTTAAACATTTTAGCCAGAAAGGCAACTAGAATGGAAAAAAGACACACAGATAATCAATCAAGGCTCCAAATCATAATCAAATCAATGTATGATTGGAAACAAAAGGCTTTGTGTGTAGCATTTGAGTATTTTGTAAAATATTCCTGATTTCATTCCTCAAAGTATGCCAGTGTAAAAATCTGTAATGTCCAGCACCACTCATATCAGGTATTAAGAATGATCCAACAAACTTATTGTTTATTATGGATTGAGAGTTCAGTATGATAGTAATGTTAAGCCAAAGATAAGTTGCACCTTTACTATTCTCATATAATTTGATGGGGGTCAAAGTATAAATGTAATGTCCAGCATCTTGTAATGTCTGGCACCACTTTTGATAAGTGAAGCATGGTGTTAACATGCCATATTCTTTGCTTATTTAAACACCCTGCTTATAATTGATTATCAGAACACCATTTTCACTGTTTACCAAAGTTATTATTTATAATCTCTAGTAGTAAACAATAAATTTGCATGATATCATAATATTTAAAATATTTTCACACCCATAAAATATTCTCAGGTATGTCAGATGATCAGAATATAGGTATCATCCAAATGGTGTTACAATTAACTGCAGATACACAATTCACTAAAATATAGCATTTAATTGTAATAGCATTGTAAGATAAATTTGAAATTCCAGGACAGTAGTTTGAACATAGTAGATGGTGCTGGACATTACAAGACAAAGTAATGTCCGGCACTCAATTATTAAAAATGTTTCATGCCATTTTTATTGTGTCTTTGAAACTTATTAATGTTGTGCTGGTGGAATCATATGGGATACACCTAAATCAAATATTTTACTGATATTAAATTCACTTATTTTTCATGTGGTATCATTAAATCTCCTATAGTATTGGCAGGATAAACTAGGCTCTAAGGAAGCCACCCCTAAGCCACGTGTCACTTTCCTACACTGAGTATACATGTACATCATGTACACAGGTGTGTTATATATTGCCAGCCATTAGTGCACTTCATGAGTGTGATGAAGCCACCTAAGGCATGTCAGTCTCAAGGTGCCTTACAATATCCCATATCTATTTATGAACTTAGACTGTTGGATTAGCCAAGTTATAGCTGCCATTCTTATGACCATGAACATCTCACTCAATAAGGTCATGTCAAGCCTGAAACACAGGTGCTCCAGAGAATACTGTCAGTTGGTCTTGAGACTTACACCAGTAAAGATGGGACTCTCTAATCAAGAAAAGAAAAAAAGACAGTTTGATAAACTTAAAGCTGATCATAAGAAATATGAACTGCACAAGAAGAATGATGTAGAACGTAAACGTGCACAGAGAGTCTTACAAAAGTTAGAACAAGAAGCACACCCAAGAAAGTATGCATCAGTTATTGAGAAAAACAAGAAAGCAAATGCCAAAAGAGTACGCAGACACAGAGCTAAAAAGAATCAGGCAGAGTCAGATTTGTCCAAAGCAGCTGTAGCCCAACAAGAGAGGAGAAAGAGAGAGAAAAAAGAAAATGTCAAGAAGCAAAAACAGTTGTCAGAAACTGTTGCAAGCTTAAAACAAAAGAACAATCGGCAAAAAACCAAGAATTTCCGTTTACGAGTGAAACTACAGTCTAAGAGTTTTCATGGGAGTCCATCTACTCCTGTGGACATTATTGAAACAGAATGTACACCTGAAGGAGAGTCATACAAACACCGTAGCAGTCTGTCAAGGGCTGTTAAACGCACATCAAGTACACTGCCTGGTGAGCCTGCAAGAAAAGTCCAGATACTGGAAAACATAGTAGAGAATGCTACCCCAAACACTAAGAGAGCACTTACAAGTAGTCCAGTGTTTGCTCCATGTGTTAGTGACCAAAAGGGTGCCAAAAGAAAGCTAGACATGGCTTTAGAGATTGTTTCGGAAATTTCAGATCTTGCTGAAGAAGCAAAATCAAGTAAGAACAAGAAGAAAAAGGAAGCGGTAAAGTCAGTGACAGGAATTCTAAGTTCAAAGCTTGTGAAAAGATCAAGGAGTTTGTCAGCTGCCTCCATTGCACGCTGGCTGAGACTTAACAGAAAAACATTGGCTCGCCAGCAAGTGAAACAGCAAAGTGATGAAGTAACAGAACAGAAGAAGTGGCTGCAAATGTCAGAGATTTTTACCTCAATGACATTAGTAGGGAGCTACCAAATGCCAAAGATGTGATCATGATCAATGGTGAACCAGTGCAGAAACACCTGTTTGAGGTTACTCAGAATGAAGGGTATAAACTTTTCAAGAAGTATCCAGATGCCAAAATAGGTCAAAGGACCTTTGATGCTTTGCGTCCCCATGAAGTAAGGCGAGTTTCTGTGACACATCGCATGGTGTGCTGCTGTGTGTACTGTGAAAATGTCAAATCCATGACAAAAGCACTGAATTTTGCTATTAAATCCGTGGATGACAGTCATACCATGAATAGTTCACAGGATATTTTGAATATAACCCTGTGTGACAAAGGTGATTCAGAATACCACAAACTAGAATGCATTGACAGAACCTGTGAGGAGTGTGGAACTGAGAAGTTAAAAGACAGGTTTGAAGGTTATGCTGGTCGGTGTGAAAGTGTACAGTTTGAAGTGTGGGAGAAAACAACAATAACTTACCATGACAAGTCAACAAAGACAGACAAACAAATTCAAAAGACAGTACTTATTACAAAACAGATGCCCATAACAGATTTTCTTGATGCGTTCTGCAAGATCCTAGAGCCACATGCTCAACACAAGTTCCAAGCTCAATGGCAACACAAGATGTTTGAGTTAAGCATACAGTCACTCAAACCAGGAGAGGTGGTGATGTTGATGGACTTTGCAGAGAACTACACCTGCAGACTACACAAGGAAATCCAGCAGTATCACTGGAGCCAGTCTCAAGTGACACTCCACCCCATTATGCTGTACTATTATAAACCTATGGGGGATGAGCATGAACTAGTCAAAGAGGGACTGGTGATAATCTCCCCTGACTTGACACATGATGCTCATGCAGTTAGCAAGTTTGAGGAAGTGGCCATAAACCATCTCAAGGAGAAGGAAATTAATGTAACCAGTGTTCATCAATGTTGTGATGGGTGCCCAAGTCAGTACAAGGGAGCTATAAGCTGGGCTAACATCACCTACTTTCCCAGTGACCATGGCGTTCCAGTCCAAAGAAACTTTTTTGAGACCAGTCATGGGAAAAGTCCTTGTGATGGACTTGGAGCCACAGTGAAGCATAGTGCAACCAAGGCTGTGCTACAGAAAGGAAAAAAGATTGCAAATGCCCAGCATCTCTTTGACTTTTGTAATCAAAACCTGAAACATAACCCCATGGGTTGATAGCTCTGCTGACTTGAATGAAAACACATGAACTGAGATTAAGTACAACAAGCAACCAGGTTATGATTTTCCATACAAGATCCCAAAGTAGGCAAGATGTATTTTCTGAGGTCTAATTCTATCTATTTTCCATTAGACTCAGTTCTTTTTCCATTTTGTCATGATTTTTTCAAAAATCTAATAGCTATCACTAAGTTGTCAAGGAGGCTGCCATTTTGAATAACATAGCCAATGAGAATCAAGATAACAAGTTGGGGCCAAATTTGAAATGTAACATGCATTTTGATTGGTCAAAATCATCATCAAGTCTGCTCCACTTTTAATGGTTGTGAGATTTTGCATGCACACAAATTTTGAATTCAAGGTCAATGTGTCAAGGACAAAGGTCACATGACTAAGAAAGTATTACGAGGCAGGGCTATGACCTAAGACATTTCTGTATACCAAGTTTTAATTTCTTCTTATAAGTGGTTGCTGAGATATGCTCCTTACAAAATTTATGACATCAAGGTCACTGCACTAAGCTCAATGGTGACATCACTGAGAATTTAAGGAATCTGAATCTTCAACTCTCTATCTAGCTCTGTATAAAATATGAAACATAAATTAATGGCAGTTTTGGAGAAGAAGATTTTAAAACATAGTGTTGGTATATAACAGATATGAAGTGACACAAATTTTGAATTCAAGGTCAATGTGTCAAGGACAAAGGTCACAAGACTAAGAAAGTATGACGAGGCACGGCTATGGCCTAAGACATTTCTGTATTCCAAGTTTTAATTTCTTCTTATAAGTAGTTGGTGAGATATATTCCTCACAAAATTTGTGACATCAAGGCCACTGCACTAAGGTCAATGGTGACATCACTAAGATTTGAAGGAATCTGAATCTTCAACTCTCTATCTACCTCTGTATTAAATATGAAACAAATATTACTGGTAGTTTTGGAGGAGAAGATTTTTAAACATAGTGTTAGTATATAACAGATATGAAGTGTTTTTTATTCACTTCTGATGGTTGTGATGTGGCATGTTCACAAATTTTGAATTCAAGGTCAATGTGTCAAGGTCAAAGGTCACATGACTAAGAAAGTATGACGAGGCACGGCTATGACCTAAGACATTCCTGTATATCAAGATTTAATTTCTTTTTGTAAGTAGTTGCTGAGATATGCTCCTTAAAATGTTAAGACATCAAGGTCACTGCACTAAGGCCAATGGTGACATCACTGAGAATTGAAGGTATCTAAATCTTCAACTCTCTATCTAGCTCTGTATAAAATAGTGTTGGTATATAAAAGATATGAAGTGTATTTAATTCACTTCTAATGGTTATGATGTGGCATGTTCACAAATTTTGAATTCAAGGTCAATGTGTCAAGGTCAAAGGTCACATGACTAAGAAAGTATGATGAGGCACGGCTATGACCTAAAACATTTCTGTATACCAAGTTTTAATTTCTTCTTATAAGTAGTTGCTGAGATATACTCCTTACAAAATTTGTGACATCAAGGTCACTGCACTAAGGTCAATGGTGACATCACTGATAATTGAAGGAATCTAAATCTTCAACTCTCTATCTAGCTCTGTATAAAATAGTGTTGGTATATAAAAGATATGAAGTGCATTTAATTCACTTCTAATGGTTATGATGTGGCATGTTCACAAATTTTGAATTCAAGGTCAATGTGTCAAGGTCAAAGGTCACATGACTAAGAAAGTATGATGAGGCACGGCTATGACCTAAAATATTTCTGTATACCAAGTTTTAATTTCTTCTTATAAGTAGTTGCTGAGATATACTCCTTACAAAATTTGTGACATCAAGGTCACTGCATTAAGGTCAATGGTGACATCACTAAGATTTGAAGGAATCTGAATCTCCAACTCTCTATCTACCTCTGTATTAAATATGAAACAAATATTACTGGTAGTTTTGGAGGAGAAGATTTTTAAACATAGTGTTAGTATATAACAGATATGAAGTGTTTTTTATTCACTTCTGATGGTTGTGATGTGGCATGTTCACAAATTTTGAATTCAAGGTCAATGTGTCAAGGTCAAAGGTCACATGACTAAAATTGTATGACAAGGCACAGCTTTAACATAAGACATTTCTGTATACCAAGTTTTAATATCCTGTAATAAGTGGTTGCTGAGATATGCTCAGTACAAAATTTGTGACATCAAGGTCACTGCACTAAGGTCAATGGTGACATCACTAAGATTTGAAGGAATTTGAATCTTCAACTATATATCTACCTCTATATAAAATATGAAAGATGTAGTACTGGTAGTTTTGGAGAAGAAGATTTTTAAAGAAATGTTGACAGACGGACGGACAGACGGACAGACATTTTCCCCCTCCTAAAGCTCTGCGAGCTAAAGTCTCAGCAGAGCTAAACATAGGCATCAGAGATGCATCAACCCTCAGCCCTGGTAACTCATTGCACAACATTCGCTCCACACAATATTTGTGAACAAAACGTCACTGCACCAAGGCAAATTGATGCAGGGGTAAAAAACCCATAAAATCTACTTCCTTTGATAGCTTAGGTGTGTCAAGTATCATGAAACTGTCATCATTTACTCTAGAATTATTGATATGGGCCTGTGACCTTGAAAAGCAGGTTAAGGTCACCGTCCATCGAACTCATCTGGAGTCTTCCCAGATTCTTATGTGTGTCAATTTTCATGAAGCTGCCATCATTTGTTCTTAAGTTATCACGATGACAAGGATGATTTCACATAATTGTCCCTGTGACCTTAAAATCAGGTGAAGGTCATGTTCCATCAAGAGAAGTCTGAGGTCTTCACCAGATGCTTGTGTGTGTCAAATCTCATAAAGCTGCCATCATTCGTTCTTGAGTTATTGCGATTCTTGGGATTTCACATAATTGTCCCTGTGACCTTGAAAAATAGGTCAAGGTCGCCATCCACCGAACTAGTCCGAGGTTTTCACCAGATGCTTATGTGTGTAAAGTTTCATGAAGCTGCCATCATTTGTTCTTGAGTTATCACGATGACAAGGATGATTTCACATAATTATCCCTGTGACCTTGAAAAGTAGGTGAAGGTCATGTTTCAAAGAAAAAATTCTGAGGTCTTCACCAGATGCTTGTGTGTGTCAAATCTCATAAAGCTGCCATCATTCGTTCTTGAGTTATTGCGATTCTTGGGATTTCACGTAATTGTCCCTGTGACTTTGAAAAATAGGTCAAGGTCGCTGTCCACCGAACTAGTCCGAGGTTTTCACCAGATGCTTATGCGTGTAAAGTTTCATGAAGCTGCCATCATTTGTTCTTAAGTTATCACGATGACAAGGATGATTTCACATAATTGTCCCTGTGACCTTGAAATCAGGTGAAGGTCATGTTCCATCAAGAGAAGTCTGAGGTCTTCACCAGATGCTTGTGTGTGTCAAATCTCATAAGCTGCCATCATTCGTTCTTGAGTTATTGCGATTCTTGGGATTTCACATAATTGTCCCTGTGACCTTGAAAAATAGGTCAAGGTCGCCGTCCACCAAACTAGTCCGAGGTTTTCACCAGATGCTTATGCGTGTAAAGTTTCATGAAGCTGCCATCATTTGTTCTTGAGTTATCACGATGACAAGGATGATTTCACATAATTATCCCTGTGACCTTGAAAAGTAGGTAAAGGTCATGTTTCAAAGAAAAAATTCTAAGGTCTTCACCAGATGCTTGTGTGTGTCAAATCTCATAAAGCTGCCATCATTCGTTCTTGAGTTATTGCAATTCTTGGGATTTCACATAATTGTCCGTGACCTTAAAAAAAATAGGTCAAGGTCGCCATCCATCGAACTCATTCGAGGTTTTCACCAGATGCTTTTGTGTGTCAAGTTTCATGAAGCTGCCATCATTTGTTCTCGAGTTATCGCGATGACAAGATGATTTCACATAATTGTCCCTGTGACCTTGAAAAGTAGGTGAAGGTCATGTTTCATAGAAAAAATTCTGAGGTCTTCACCAGATACTTATGTGTGTCAAATCTAATAAAGCTACCATTATTCGTTCTTGAGTTATTGTGATTCTTGGGATTTCACATAATTGTCCCTGTGACCTTGAAAAATAGGTCAAGGTCGCCGTCCATCGAACTCGTCTGAGGTTTTCACCAGATGAATATGTGTGGCAAGTTTCATGAAGCTGCCATCATTTGTTCTCGAGTTATCGTGATGACAAGATGATTTCACATAATTGTCCCTGTGACCTTGAAAAGTAGGTGAAGGTCATGTTTCATAGAAAAAATTCTGAGGTCTTCACCAGATACTTATGTGTGTCAAATCTCATAAAGCTACCATTATTCGTTCTTGAGTTATTGTGATTCTTGGGATTTCACATAATTGTCCCTGTGACCTTCAAAAATAGGTCAAGGTCGCCGTCCATCGAACTCGTCCGAGGTTTTCACCAGATGCATATGTGTGTCAAGTTTCATGAAGCTGCCATCATTTGTTCTTGAGTTATCGCGATGACAAGGATGTTCGCTACAGACATACATACATACATACATACATACAGACATACAGACATACATACATACATACATACATACCCACGCCAGGAGTACTGCAATACCCTCAGCCTGATTACATCAGGGGCTGAGGGTAAAAAGGTGGGAGAGTCTGCCTTCATGTCCAGACGTAATGCTTACAAGAACAGTGAGAGGTCATTTTCCTATGTTGATGACATTGATCATGACAAACCATCCAGAAAGGTGAAAACACTGCCTGGAACAAGAAAAGTCCATTCTGCTAGAAGCACTGGTCAGACACTGAATATTCAAGTCCGAAGGTTGTCCTGTTATTGTGAATCCTGCAAATATGGTGAAGGCATCTGTGAGAATGCCACATATGTCAGTCAGTGGGAAAGTAAAAAACTCAAACTGGTGAATGGGATAATGCAGCAAAGGACTGAGGCTTCTCCAGATGCACATCAAGACCATGTAGAGATGGAAATCCCAGAGAATGACATTTTGTTGCCACCTGAGATTGTATCTGATGATGAGCGCGAAATGAATGAAGTAGGGAATGTGGGAGATTATGGGGCAGTGTGTGTAAAAGGCACCAAAAGGAAATGCATGTTCATGGGAAAAGTCTTAGAAATTGAAGAGGATGTTGTAAGGATCCACTTCATGAAAAAAAATTCAAACGGAGGATACATAGTCAAAGATATAGACAGTGTTTATAAAGAGGATATTCTCTTTAAAGTAGATCCACCTACTTGTGTCCTGAAGGGAAATAGGATTACATCATATATCTTTAAGGATGTAAACCCAGCAGATCCAAAACTAAAAGGGCTAACATTGATGTAAATATGTATCAGTAGTCATGTCAAAAGTGACACTCAAAAACAATTATAAATGTAATGTCCAGCACTAGACATTAGACTTATGTGGAGCATTGATATATGAAACTCTATGGTATCCAAACATACAGTGTGAAATGTTTTGTGGTGACAATGTTTTGAATCAACATTTTAAAGTCAAGTTATAACATGGACATCATTATTGTTTGGTAAAATCGACATATCAGAAAAAAATTCTTGATAGGAAATATATCTGGGTACTTAAAAATGGATATATTTCACACATTATGTTCATTTTTTCACATGGAAAAGTCACATAGACCGCAACAACACTTAAAACTTATCTAGGAACACTTGTTTGATTCATACCTTATGATATATATCTAACTGAATGGAGATAGAGTTTAGAGTAATGTCCGGCACTGTAAGTGTAATGTCCAGCACCCAGAGTATCTACTATTATGATGAGGTGTAGTCTTTAAACATTACATATTATTAGTATGAAATAGATTTTACACTATAAGTCATCTATTAAAGAATCAGATTAATGTAAACTTGATTAAATATTTGAGATATAGACTTTGTAGTGATAGTAGGGTAGAATTACAAAAAAATAACAAAAACTCGAAAACAAATGAAAGATCTTTCTTCAGCTGTACAACACTGACTAATGCATCAAATGTAAAATTAATGACCTTGTGATGTTTTATACAACTATTGTACTTGGAAAGTGTGTTTAAATAAAGATAGATTCCTAAAAAAATATTTTTGTAGTGTTTTCAAGTCTGATGTACTTTCTGGTGTAATGTCCAGCACCACATGTGTCATCCTGATACAGAAGTCCAGTACAAAAAAAGTACCGGTAAGCCCGAAAATATCCAAAGATGTGTGCATTCTGGTTCTATGAAGTAGTGGCTAACAAATGACTTAAATTTCAAAATGAAATAGGGAACTTCATTTTTCAGTGACCCTGCTAACATATGTGGCCCATTTAACTTGCAACAGCCCATAAAACAATCATAGTGAACACTGGATATTTACAACACATATATCTTGTATCTTAGAGAAGACAGTAGAATGCCTTAGTTTATTTAGATTGGTTAGGTATGGTCAGAAATTCAAATATTTTAGCTGAGCTATGTTTTTGTCTCATCTAATTTAAACAGAATGTAGTACACATTAACTTCCTGTTATTCTTAATATAATTAATTGAAAGACTACATAGGATATAATTTGAATATCCATTATCATATTTGTCAGTGAGTAGTATTTCTCAATAATGTTACATATCAGACAACCAATCACCTTGTGTAAATTTTCTATTATAATATCATACAAATGCATGACCCAAATATTACCCATTATTAATATGCAGTTTCATTTGTTTTGCTGAACACATTGTCTTCAATACCAGGTCCATGGACATTAATAAAGCATCATTATATTAAGTGTAATTGCTCTTCTGTAAATAATTGTAACTCATGACAAAAATGATAAAACTTCAATAACTATAAAATTTCAGGGAGATGTGCAAAATAACAGAAACATTCTTTATCCCTACAAGACAATTGTATTAGCATGATGCTTCTTTCTAGCAGCATCAGTAAAGAAGCATTGTTTATTATAATAATCTATTTGTTGGTTAGCACAGCATGAGATGGGTAGTCTCTGCTTTATATCACTCCACTGCCACCAGAATCTTCTACACTGACCAATCTCATAGCCTCTCATAGCCTCCATATAAATCATGTCATAAATTTAGTTATGTTTTCTTCTCGGACTTGGTGCAAATGTTTGTGGGAGTTAGATGGAATGGCTGGCTATTCTACCAATTGTTTACACCCATTTTATTCAGTTGTCCTCCAGAAAAGATTTGTATGCAGCATCATCCATCAAACCATCAAGCTCTGAAGTGTTTGACATCTGAATCTTGAATAACCATCCTGTGAAAAGATACATATTTAATGTTAACATCTTCATTGTTATAATCAAATGTTTTACAAGCAGCATAAAGGTTGAGGGCTCCCAATATGGCAACATGTGTATAGAATGCAAAGATGGTCCAGGAAGAAACACATGCAAACTATTCAGTGGTGTGACAAGCATTTGTGATAAGTGCCCCGTATTTCCCTGAAATCTTGCACATTCCACAGCTCCACTGTTTGAGCTGCCACTGCTGTCAATTTGACCTTGACCTTATTATATAGGTAAACAAAGGTCATCAAAAGGACTGTCAAACTCATTTGAAATATCGATGTTGAGAATGTACAGAGATTTTCCCCACTCCTGAAGCTCTGTGACTTCAATAAGTCAGCAGAGCTAAAAACGTACAAATTTCTATTTATCATTTAGTTTTTCAAGTTTGATATTAAATTCCCAATCAGAAACTGATGATTCTTGATGTGAAATACTGGTGTGTGGTAGTGAAAATAATAATGATAACTTAATTTGATCAAAGTAGCACCTTTTTCATAGCAGTCTTTGTTGATGACTGAAGGTTCGTCTATTGCACCTTGGTTCTTCTCCACAATAGTTCCAGACACTGGACAGAAAATCTCACTGACAGCTTTCACACTCTCCACAACTCCACACTCATCTGAAACACACCACCACATTAAATGTTAAAAATACTTCCCAAACCGATATATAAACTCTTCCCCAAATTAACCAATTAAAAGTAAGCATGATATCATCTGACATCTGGAACTTGTTACTGACTGGTTTTTTATAGTAGTGGCCAATATAGTCACGCATAGCTATTATATGACTTCATATCATGTCCTGTTTATTGATGTTTATAATTTGTGACCATATAGATGTACACAAATCCATAGTTGAGTTGAGCCAAGAGAAATCATGATGTGAGGCAGACACCTGGACATGCAAGTATTTGAACTGATCATGGTCAGATGCCAGAGGTCATAGCAAAATGATACAATACTTCTCATCCTGACATTTATTAACCTCTCCATCATGAGCCACTAGTTTACCTTCAATATTTGTTAAGGTTATCACGCGACAAGGAGAATGATATTTTTCATTAAATAAATGATGACTTACCATCTTTTTCAAAGTCAGTACCCTCTTCTGGTAATTCTACAAATACTATATCTCCTAAAGAATCCTGTAATTAAGAAATAACCATTCTATTGTATAATCATTTGTTTAAGCACTAAAAGATATAGATGTAAACAAATGTGAACATGTTGCACAAAACCTGTCAGAACCTTAAAACTATACTATGGTGGCAATTTAGTCTTACATGCATTGAACACCCTGATTTCATAACATATGTTGTCATTTATATTTTAAACTTCCACCTTGTCAAAACATAAGTGTATGTCCTGGATGCAAACAAGTTAAGGATGTGCCTACAAATAAGAAAAATAAAAAATTCTCAAAATGTGGATATTGCACAATTCTCAAAATCCTTTTTGTGCCTTTCAAAGAATACCGATATGATGGGTTTGCATGTGAGACAGGAGCAGGGGTTTACTTGCCCAAGTCGATAGGAACAGGGGTTTGCTTATCTCGGCAGATAAGAGCAGGGGTTTGCTTATCCGAGATAGGAGCAGGGGTTTGCTTATCCGAGACATGAGCAGGGGTTTGCTTATCCGAGATAGGAACAGGGGTTTGCTTATCTGGGCAGATAAGAGCAGGGGTTTGCTTATCCGAGATAGGAGCAGAGGTTTGCTTATCCGAGATAGGAGCAGGGGTTTGCTTATCTGAGATAGGAGCAGGTGTTTGCTTATCTGAGATAAGAGCAGGGGTTTGCTTATCCGAGATAGGAGCAGGGGTTTGCTTATCCGAGATAGGAGCAGGGGTTTGCTTATCCGAGATAGGAGCAGGGGTTTGATTATCTGAGATAGGAGCAGGGGTTTGCTTATCCGAGATATGAGCAGGGGTTTGCTTATCCGAGATAGGAGCAGGGGTTTGCTTATCCGAGATATGAGCAGGGGTTTGCTTATCCGAGATAAGAGCAGGGGTTTGCTTATCCGAGATATGAGCAGGGGTTTGCTTATCCGAGATAGGAGCAGGGGTTTGCTTATCCGAGATAGGAACAGGGGTTTGCTTATCTGGGCAGATAAGAGCAGGGGTTTGCTTATCCGAGATAGGAGCAGGGGTTTGCTTATCTGAGATAGGAGCAGGGGTTTGATTATCTGAGATAGGAGCAGGGGTTTGCTTATCTGAGATAGGAGCAGGGGTTTGATTATCCGAGATATGAGCAGGGGTTTGCTTATCTGAGATAGGAACAGGGGTTTGCTAATCTGGGCAGATAAGAGCAGGGGTTTGCTTATCCGAGATATGAGCAGGGGTTTGCTTATCTGAGATAGGAGCAGGGGTTTGATTATCTGAGATAGGAGCAGGGGTTTGCTTATCCGAGATAGGAGCAGGGGTTTGCTTATCCGAGATAGGAGCAGGGGTTTGATTACCTGAGCATGGTCGCTGAGTCCCACAGTTCCAACATCGCCCTCAATGAGAACCCACTCATGCCCTTCTGTGAATTTGCGTTCTGAAACAAGAAAGTCACTGACTTAAATCAGCAGAAACTTACATATGATTTATAAACAATGTTTAAGGTTTTAACTATTAATTTTAATCACTTTTTGTGTGTCTTGTGTTAGGATTGATTGGATCGATCATCTTCACAGCTCCAAACATACCTCTCTTTGGGTAGGTTCATGACCTGCCGAATTTGTCCCAGAATGATGTCCATTCAGTGAGTTACAAAGACTTTGGTTTAGCATTTGGCACGAAAATATATCTTCTGTTACATTTATTCCTTTACCATATATTATTCTGTTGATTGCGATGTGCAATTATGAGGCAGATATAGCACTGCCTTACTGAATTGTCATGTCACAGGTCCTTGACATGACAACCCACCCAGTCATTAATTTACAAGGACAAACATACCGTATTTACTCGTGTATAAGACGAGGTTTTTGTGCAAAAAACCTTAGTTAATGTTTGGGGGGTCGTCTTATACACGAGAGCAGTCTTATACTCGAGTATTTACGGTAAAACGTAAATACGGTAAAACGTAAATACGATGTTCATATTTTCGAAATAACGAATATCAGACGTAGCAGATTGATTTTAATTGCGTTTTAAATGATAAATAAAGGTATTTACCCAATATTATTGGTCTATTATTTCAAAACGCTTTGTTTTGACTTTTTTCTCACTGATTCCAATTATCAGCGTTCAGTTTTGCGTTTCGTCATTGTCTCTACTGCTTTGAGTCGTGTCTTCCCTTTTTGATTGCATTTTAAATGATAAATAAAGGTATTTACCCAATATTATCACAAATTGTTCGAGAACAGAACAAAACCATCAATCCATTTAAAACGCAATTAAAATCGAGCCACGTGTGAAAGCATTTCTGTCCAAGCGGGAAGACACGACTCAAAGCAGTGGAAACAATGACGAAATGCAAAACTGTGAACGCTGATAATTGGAATCAGTGAGAACAAAGTCAAAACAAAGCGTTTCGAAATAATATTGGGTAAATACCTTTAAATGATAGATAATTTTAATAGACATAGAAGTAAAAGTAAAACGTAAATCGATGTCCGTGAAGTAGCGGATCGATTGACCACGTGACTCATGTGATCATTGACTTTGCAGATTTGACAGAATTGCATTTTAAATGATAAATAAAAGTATTTACCCAATCTAAACACAAAATACGCTTTGCAGGTCGAGAACAGAACAAAACAATTCATCCATTTAACATGCATTACGCAATACGAGGTCGTCACTTTAAACATAGGCATCAGAGATGCATCAACCCTCAGCCCTGGTAACTCATTGCACAACATTCGCTCCACACAATATTTGTGAACAAAACGTCACTGCACCAAGGCAAATTGATGCAGGGGTAAAAAAAAACCATAAAATCTACTTCCTTTGATAGCTTGTGTCAAGTATCATGAAACTGTCATCATTTACTCTAGAATTATTGAGATGGGCAGGTGACCTTGAAAAGCAGGTTAAGGTCACCGTCCATCAAACTCATGTGAAGACTTCCAAGATGCTTATGTGTGTCAATTTTCATGAAGCTGCCATTATTTGTTCTTAAGTTATTGCAATGATGTGGATTTGACATGATTGTCCCTGTGACCTTGAAAAGTAGGTAAAGGGCATGTTCCATCAAGAGAAGTCTGAGGTCTTCACCAGATGCTTATGTGTGTCAAGTCTCATAAAGCTGCCAACATTCGTTCTCAAGTTATGGCAATGATAGGGATTTCACATAATTGTAACTGTGACCTTGAAAAGTAGGTGAAGGTCATGTTCCATACAAAAATGTCTGAGGTTTTCATCAGATGCATATGTGTGTCAAGTTTCATGAAGCTGCCATCATTTGTTCTCGAGTTATCGCGATGACAAGGATGATTTCACATAATTGTCCCTGTGACCTTGAAAAGTAGGTGAAGGTCATGGTCCACCATGAGAAGTCTGAGGTCTTCAATAGATGCTTGTGTGTGTCAAATCTCATAAAGCTGCCATCATTCGTTCTTGAGTTATTGCGATTCTTGGGATTTCACATATTTGTCCCTGTAACCTTGAAAAATAGGTCAAGGTCGCCGTCCACCTAACTAGTCTGAGGTTTTCAACAGATGCTTATGCGTGTAAAGTTTCATGAAGCTGCCATCATTTGTTCTTGAGTTATCACGATGACAAGGATGATTTCACATTATTGTCCCTGTGACCTTGAAAAGTAGGTGAAGGTCATGTTCCATCAAGAGAAGTCTGAGGTCTTCACCAGATGCTTGTGTGTGTCAAATCTCATAAAGCTGCCATCATTCGTTCTTGCGATTCTTGGGATTACACATAATTGTCCGTGACCTTGAAAAATAGGTCAAGGTCACCGTCCATCGAATTCTTCCGAGGTTTTCACCAGATGCTTATATGTGTCAAGTTTCACGAAGCTGCCATCATTTGTTCTCGGACTATCGCGATGACAAGTATGATTTCAAATAATTGTCCATGTGACCTTGAAAAGTAGGTGAAGGTTATGTTTTATAGAAACAATTCTGAGGTCTTCACCAGATGCTTATGGGTGTCAAATCTCATAAAGCTGCCATCATTTGTTCTTGAGTTATGCGATTCTTGGGATTTCACATAATTGTCCCTGTGACCTTGAAAAATAGGTCAAGGTCACCGCCCATCGAACTCGTCCGAGGTTTTCACCAGATGCTTATATGTGTCAAGTTTCACGAAGCTGCCATCATTTGTTCTCGAGTTATCGCGATGACAAGATGATTTCACATAATTGTCCCTGTGACCTTGAAAAGTAGGTGAAGGTCATGTTTCATAGATAAAATTCTGAGGGCTTCACCAGATGCTTATGTGTGTCAATCTCATAAAGCTGCCATCATTCGTTCTTGAGTTATTGTGATTCTTGGGATTTCACATAATTGTCCCTGTGACCTTGAAAAATAGGTCAAGGTCGCCGTCCATCGAACTCGTCCGAGGTTTTCACCAGATGCATATGTGTGTCAAGTTTCATGAAGCTGCCATCATTTGTTCTTGAGATATCGCGATGACAAGGATGTTCGCTACAGACATACATACATACATACAGACATACATACATACCCACGCCAGGAGTACTGCAATACCCTCAGCCTGATTACATCAGGGGCTGAGGGTAAAAAGCGGGAGTGACGGGGACAAGCTCTTATTTTTGGCGCGAAAACGATCAGAGCCTATTTAACACGCATTGAAATATTAATATATTGTGCAATGATGGATCCCTGGCTTCTCCTCGTGTTGCGGACGTGAATTAACGCGACGTCACGTACATGATATTTAAGTTTTACTTCATGGATAAATTCTCGACCTGCGAAGCATAATTTGTGATAATATTGGGAGAATACCTTTATTTATCATTTAAAACGCAATTAAAATCGATCCATGTGTGAAGGCATTTCTGTCAAGAAGAGAAGACACGATTCAACGCAACACGTGGTCGCAATTTTGAAAGGCGGAAGTGACGGGAAGAGGCTCTTGTTTTTAGCACGAAAACGATTGTTAATATATTGTGCAATAATGGATGGTTTTGTTCTGTTCTCGATCTGCAAAGCGTAATTTGTGATAATATTATATATATACCTTTATTTATCATTTAAAACGCAATTAAAATCGATTCACGTGTGAAAGCATTTCTGCCAAAAAGGGAAGACACTACTCAAAGCAGTGGAAACAAAGACGAAATGCAAAACTGTGAACGCTGATAATTGCAATCAGTGAGAAATAATATTGGGGAAATACCTTTATTTATCATTTAAAAAGCAATTAAAATCGATCCGTTACGTCACTCCCGCTTTTTAAAATGACGACCTCGTATTGCGTAATGCATGTTAAATGAATGGATAGTTTTGTTCTGTTCTTGACCTGCAAAGCCAATTTGTGATAATATTGGGCAAATACCTTTATTTATCATTTAAAACGCAATTAAAATCGATCTGCTACGTCTGATGTCCGTTATTTCGAAAATACGAATATCGTATTTACGTTTTACCGTATATACTCGTGTATAAGACCGCTAATATCTTATATCGTAAGCATATTTAAGTTTCACTTTTAAAATGACCGCCAAGCTTCAGCTGAAGCTTGAATGGTAGCAGAGCCGATATCTTGAGAAAAACCAACTCGTCTTATATTCGGAAATTGTTTTTTTTTAAGCAAAATAACCTCAATTTCGTCTTATACACGAGTCGTCTTATACACGAGTAAATACGGTAGTCATCAGAGATGCATCAACCCTCAGCCCTGGTAACTTATAACTTATTGTACAACATATCCGCAAATATTTGTGAACAAATATGTCACTGCACAAGGCAAATTGATGCAGAGGTTAAAAATATAATAGTGCACTTCGACTTCACCAGATGCTTATGTGTGTCAATTCTCATGAAGCTGCCATCACTTGTTCTTCAGTTATTGCAATGATGTGGATTTCACTTAATTGTCCCTGTGACCTTGTAAGTAGCTGAAGGTCACCATTCATCAAACTCTTTTGGGGTCTTTACCAGATGCTTATGTGTGTCAAGTTTCATAAAGCTGCCATCATTTGTTCTCGAATTATCACCATGATGGGTATTTGACATAATTGTCCCTGTGACCTGGAAATGTAGGTGAAGGTCATGTTCCATATAAAAATCTGAGGTCTTCACCAGATGCTTCTGTCTGCCAAGTCTCATAAAGCTGCCATCATTTGTTCTGGTGTACAAAATCACAATGATGAGTATTTCAAATAAAAGTCAAAGGTCTTCATCAAATGCTTATGTGTTGCTTATGTGTGTCAAATCTCATAAAGCTGCCATCATTTGTTCTGGAGTTATCGTGATGCTTGGGGTATTGATTTCACATAATTGTCCCTGTGACCTTCAAAAGAAGGTGAAGGTCACAGTCCATCAAACTGATCCTGGGTTTTCACCAGTTGCTTATGTGTCAAGTCTCATAAAGCAAAAATAATAATAATAATAATAATAATAATAATAATAATAATAATAATAATAATAATAATAATAATAATAATAATAATAATAATAATAATAATAATAATAATAATAACAACAATAATAATAATATTCATTTGTATAGCGCTATTTTAGACTAGATCTGCTCATGGCGCTCTTGCAGATAATGTTTCCTATAATAGTTTTTCACTTTGAGGGGCAGGGCATTTCAATTTTTTGCTGCGTACACCATAAAAGCCCTATCACCATATGATTTCATATTTGTCTTGGGAACAATATATTCATTCATTTCATTAGATCTGAGACCAAGGCTAGATTTTTTATTAGTTAATAACTCAGATAGATATTGTGGGGCAAAGCCATTTTGCACCATCCAGGTCAATAGCGATATCTTAAAATCAATTCTTGCCTCCACTGGCAACCAGTGCAGATCCATTAGTTTATGTGTAATGTGATCTCTCTTTTTTAGTTTACCCACAACTCTAGCTGCAGCATTCTGCAATTTTTGCAACTTAGCTAACTCGCATTTTGGTAAGCCAGCAAGAAGCGAATTACCATAGTTTGTTTGTTTGTTTGTTTGGGGCTTTACATCACTTTCGACATTATTTCAGTCATTTCGTGATGAGACCTACTTGTAGCAGATATAGTGCTGCCTCACTGAATTGTCATGTCGCAGGTCCTTGACATGACAACCCACCCGGTCACAGATTTACAAGGACAACGGGTTAACCATTTAGGCACGGGCCTCAGCTCATGTGGGAAATTCGAATTACCATAGTCTAGGGTGGATGTAATAAAAGCATGAGCCAGGGTATTGGCAGTCTTCTCATCAAGGCAATTTCGGACCCTAGCTAAAAAAATTTCATGAAAAAAACATTTTTACACATTTTATTAACTTGTGATCTCATAGATAATTCTTGATCTAGAATAACTCCTAGATCCTTAACCTTATTTGATCTAGGAATTTTAGTTTCTACTATAATATCACCAGGTAAATTATCTTTTCAGCTTTTACCACATAAAAGCATTTCAGTTTTCCCATCATTAATCTTCATTTTATTCGCTATCAGAATTTTTTTTACCATTTTTATGCATTTCTCCATTTCATCGCAGGACTTTATCAGGGTCAATTGTAATGTACAACTGTGTATCATCCGTATAGATATGATGCTTGAGCCCATAATTTCCAATTATGTCAGATAAAGGCTCCATGTATGCTGTGAATAATCCATAAAAATCCGTATTTTTAAAATCTGCAATCCACTCGCAATCTTCACTTAAGACCGGCCCTCAGGTGTAGTTCAGGTGCTGCGACACTTATGACACCTGGGCTAGATATGCGAGCTTTATATACCTGTATGTGAGCTGATTGAGCTAAAGTGTTCAGACTCAGTCAGTCTCGGCAGAGATTTCTGTGTTTAAATAGTACTTCCTGGATATCGTGTCCAAATGGATTCACTCTGTGTTATTTATATAGTATAATAATAATCTTTGCAGCACTTTTTTTATCAGTATTTCGCGAAATCCAAGATATACATTTAATATGCGGCAGGAGGAGGTTTGCGGCGCTCGTATTTTAGTTTTGCAATTTTTATATATTCTTTATACCAAACGCTTTAGTCTGTGGATGTTAAGAGTATTGATTTTGTTTCATTAATTGCTTGCATTTTCTTCTACTGTCGTCAATTTCACAATACGTACCTGGTATATATACATCTATATATACTATCCAACGGTGAACTTGTTGTTTGAAATTTTGAGATTGATATTTTCTCCCTCAAAATTGTTCCTTGGTCCTAGATTTTTTTCCCTGAGTATTACACTCGTGTATTCCAACAAGAATTTGTGGTTATTTGCACAGAAAAGCATAGGAATAATAATGTACACTATGGTTTATTATTCCTAGAAAAAAGCGTCCATTCATCCCGCGCACGCATACATTTTACATTTGTTCTCGAGTTATCGCAATGATGGGGATTTCATGATACAAATCATTGTTAGTACCAAACCACCCACCCACCCACCTACCTACCGAAACACACCCACCCACCCACCTACCTTCCGAAACACACACACACACTACATACATCAGTCTTCCCGATAACCACCGGACTGCTGGTCCTGACCAATATTTTTTGCCAAGGTCCGGCATATTTTCCGCCGTAGTCAGACCTCGTGTCCGACGTGTATTTCTGTGAAAATTCTAACTTTTCTCAAAACTTATCACTCGACAAGATCGGCAGTCATTTTAAAAGTAAAACGTAAATACGAAGTGTCAGGGATCCACAGGCCTCAACATTATTAATCGGTTGCACGGAGCTATATTTAACATGTGTCGGGCAAGTCCGGGCAACTGAATGTTTCTCTTCCACTTGCCCGCTGGAAAAGTGCTGTAATCTTGAAATAATATACCCCAGAGCCAATAAAAATTACTTTTCATCACTGTGCACAGAGCTATGAATGCAATTGCTGCCATTTTGTCTGCGATTGATTATCTTGGCCGGGTGCACTCCTGTTCAAAAGTCGACCACATTTTCGGGATTCTTACCACAATATACATACTCATTTTGCAACCGTGCACGACTTTACACATAAATCGAATGTGTTTCCTAATCTGGTCCCCTATCATAATATCTTCTTAGATTTTATATTTATAAATAATGATCAGGTACCAGTCAAAAAGTCTTGGAATTTTTCATGAACAACATAGACACTAATAACATGTCCATATATGGACAGTAAACCACCTCGCATGTGCCCGTATGCAGTGCCCAGAATTCTGGTCATACGTCACTGGAAATATGGGTTGTTGTTTAGGGTTTCCCTGTTCTATATTTATGTCAATCAATCAGAGCAATTCCCTCTAAAATAGTGACAATCAGTGTTCGAAATTTGTGATCGCCCGGTCGCCATTGGTGATATACTTTACCTTCGGGCCATATAGAAATCAGAATTAATAGTCCAGTTGGCAATGGAGTTTTTGAGTTTGTTTCTATGCATTTGTAGCCTAAATTCTTTGCAACTTTGGGCAAAAACAATGAGAGAAATCATCCCATCTTCTTCTGTCCCTGGCTGGCGCCATTTTGTGTCTACCATCCTGTCACATCGCACACCAGTCTCCTTTCACGAATGTGGTCAATGCGTAGTATGAAAAGAGAGCCTCGATGCGCCAGACTTCAGCATGGACCAAGCTGAAGGCGTTCCGTATGAACGATTCTGATTGGTCAGTTTCGGATGCCTTTGACCAATGAAATTAGTCGACACATCTTTTA
This sequence comes from Amphiduros pacificus, assembly GCA_949316495.1. Lineage (NCBI taxonomy): Eukaryota > Metazoa > Annelida > Polychaeta > Phyllodocida > Hesionidae > Amphiduros > Amphiduros pacificus. The sequence continues at coordinate 29,150,777 of OX439001.1, forward strand.
CAGATGGCTATAAACTTTTACTAAGGGATATGACCTTACAGCTTTCATAGACCTTATGGCTACACACTTTTTTACTCAAATTTCATACACTGGTGACAATATTCGCCTGCTGCACAACGAGAGGTCCTTGATAGTCCCAATATAAATTTGGAATAGATTTGGACTAGCATAGTCTGTGAACAACATCATGATGCTGAGATATTTGGAACATCTCATCGGTGTATTTTGACGAGAGTTTTGGTGAAGAGAACAGGTTGAACAGATTTTGAGAAAATAAGATATAAAGTACAAATCCTTATTGTATTCAAAAATAGCTTTTATTTTTCTATCCGGGCAAGTGAATTGTATTTCAGGGCAAGTAGATTTTCAATTTTACTTGCCCGGTGGGCAAGTTGGTCACAAATGTTAATGTCAAGGCCTGATCCATCATTGCGCAATGCATTAAGGTCTATAATCCACAATCAGTTTGAAGCATCGGGAGAGAACTTCGTGTGGTCTCGTATATTTACGTAACTGCCTTCGGCTCTGCATGCTCTGGGGGATTCCAGGATGAGAGTGAGGCTATGACGTCAGTGGGGGTATTTCTCATACAGCACACATGGTGTCCAGCTGCAATAACTGAGTCGAACCCGTTTTAACGGTAGTTAAAACGGGTTCAATTTAAATAATAAAAGTTTAAGACTAGCTGGTTAAGTTTACTTTTTCTGTGCTAAATTAATAAATAACATGACTTTGAACACATTTAAGCCAAAAAAACATAAGTCTGTCCCAGTGTTTCATTGTGGATTATAGACCTTAATATTTCAATGCTAATGAATACATTGTGGTGGCGCTCCATCGTTTTCGCGCCAAAAATAAGAGCCTGTCCCCGTCACTTCCGGTTTTCACAAAGGCGACCTCGCGTCTTATTGCGTATTTAAGCATTCGTAAACTCACATTTTCTCTGACTTGTGCATAATTTAAACTTATTAAATGAAGGCGGACTATTGCTGACACGTGTCAGAATATTTCTATGTGTATAATAAATCAGAGATTTTAATTATATCGCCGTTTGGGAAGATAGTAGTTTATTTACTCTTCACACCGATATCGTCTATTATTCTTTATTTTTTTTTGCGGTCTGGTAAAAATGCTTTTGGCCGGACCGAATGTCTGTTGAAAGCCTGGCGACTATCGGGAAGACTACATACAAACATACCCACGCCAGGAGTACTGCAATGCCCACAGTCTGATTACATCAGGGGCTGAGGATAAAAGGGTTGACCCTTCAAATTACATGTTCATTTGTTAATTAAATGGCAATATTTTACTTGTATTGGCCAAAGTAGGACTCTCGTTTCCTGGTGTGCTTGAATGTGGAAATAGCACTATGGTTTGGGGGGGGGGGGGACAAAACAGTACTACATCACAATCTGTCATAGACTCTAAATATTGAAAAATCACTGAACATTTTCTTTAATGACCCTAATGACCTGGGAGGCGCTTCTATATACAACCAAGCACAATGCTTGGAAGATATGGTCACATTAAAGCTTTAACCATTAAAAGAGTTTTTTTTGTATTTTCAATTTTTTATACTATTCATCACAAATAATACCCTGGAATATTGTTATTTCTTTCCTTAAAACTTGAGAAAAGGAAAATCTGGGTATTCTGAAAAATCACTCAGCCATCATGGATGTCATGCTAAAGCTGTGAATTTCTGGATGCTTTTGACACATATTGTATTGGCATTTATAGGATGTTGCGTGATTATTTCCACAATTCATTTTTGTCTGCATGAATATTCTACATATGAGCAGGTTATTTTTCCATTCAAGGCTTGCCAGTGATATAACAATATAGCTGGCTGCTGAGACGCATCCAAGACCTGGGAGGCCCTTCTATATACATTACTAAATATGAAAGGACAGAATATATAGTACTGTTAATACAGGATCTGCCACCAAAATATGTGTCTTGCAAATGTATCACACAAAGTGGGTTTTGTGGTTCAAGTCAATTTATACACATATATGAAATGAACATATCCAATGTGTCACAGTGGACAGCATACTTGTCTCATAGGTTCAAATCCCATATCAGAAGAATGTTTGTTCATTTAATATCAATATAGTTATGAAATGTCAATCATGGAGTCAGTACTGATGAAGTCTCACCAAAAAGTCAAACATTGGACAAGTACCTTACCCTTAGAACTTAACAAATTTTATTAATTGAGAATGTTGACATCCCCATTGTCCTGGCTTAATGACGTCATTTTGTTACATTTTGAAGGGCTCGAACTTGTTATCATGAAAATTCTTGACCAATTTATATCATTGATAACTCCTATTTTAGTTCCTTGTCTACTCATGGATATAAAAACAATAGGAATAGGGCCTTTTCGAACTCAGGAGTTCAATTTCTAAGCAGAGAAGTACATGAAGACTTTGAGCTTGTGAGTAAAAATGTCACCCTGACTTGTCAATCTTGTAAGAATATAACCTACAATTATCACTTTATAAGATCAAGTAATGTCAACTAGTGGCTATACCCCACTATTACTTAGCATACTTATAATCAACTGTGCATGTTTCCTGGATAATATAATGATTGACAAAGACCAAAATGTGTGAAATTGATAAGCTCTACCTCCTGATACAGTGCTAAGTGTGAAATACCATCTTGAGGAAAATGTATGTTTAGCTGCATGCCATAACTTTATCTAGGTCAGAGTTTGGGAGGCAGGGGTAATCCCAGGGGCAACGGAGCTTGGACACAAAGTTATCTCTAATCAGGTGTCATCCCTGTGATGTGGTCAGCAGCTCTCTCTGTTCTCTGTGGGGCACTTTGATTGGGGACAGATTACAGTACTTGACCACCGGACAAGTGGAACAGAAGTGTCCAGTTGCCCGGACTTGCCCGACTGGTGTGAAATATACCTCCGGGCAAGCGGGCAACTGGCTAATGTCGAGGCCTGCAAATGGTTTGATATTTATTTCATTGTAAATGAGTATCATAAAAGTCTGTATAGTCTACTTCATGAACTTACTCAAATGTAATTGCTTCTGGGGTACGTACATTACAGCATTTGAGTAATATTTACCAAATACTGATCACCCTTGGACTAGGTGGCTCATAACAATTTATGAACTAAATAGAGCAAGGAATCCATCAAGTACAAAAGTTTGAGGACTTCTTATTCAAAGATCATAGCCAAAATGAGTAAATTAAAGAAGAATACAATTAAAAACATAACCCCATGGGTTGATAGCTCTGCTGACTTGAATGAAAACACATGAACTGAGATAAAATGCAATAAGCAACCAGGTTATGATTTTCCATACAAGATCCCAATTCAGTTTTGATGAGATATTCATTAATATTTTGCAAATCATTATCATTTTACCAATGCAATATTTCATGCACAAAATTTGTGATTTTTTCAAAAATCTAATAGCTATCACTAAATTGTCAAGGGGGCTGCCATTTTGAATAACATAGCCAATGAGAATCAAGATAACAAGTTGGGGCCAAATTTGATATGTAACATGCATAAATTTTGATTGGTCAAAATCACTATCTGCTCAATTCTGCTCTTGAAAAGGATTTAAATGATCATTTAGGAAGAAATGTTCAAAAACATTACAAACATAGGCATCAGAGATGCATCAACCCTCAGCCCTGGTAACTCATTGCACACCATTCGCTCCACACAATATTTGTGAACAAAACGTCACTGCACCAAGGCAAATTGATGCAGGGGAAAAAATACCCATAAAATCTACTTCCTTTGATAGCTTAGGTGTGTCAAGTATCATGAAACTGTCATCATTTACTCTAGAATTATTGATATGGGCCGGTGACCTTGAAAAGCAGGTTAAGGTCACCGTCCATCAAAGTCATCTGGAGTCTTCCCAGATGCTTATGTGTGTCAATTTTCATGAAGCTGCCATCATTTGTTCTTGAGTAATCACGATGACAAGGATGATTTCACATAATTGTCCCTGTGACCTTGAAAAGTAGGTGAAGGTCATGTTCCATCAAGAGAAGTTGGAGGTCTTCACCAGATGCTTGTGTGTGTCAAATCTCATAAAGCTGCCATCAATCGTTCTTGAGTTATTGCGATTCTTGGGATTTCACATGATTGTCCCTGTGACCTTGAAAAATAGGTCAAGGTCACCGTCCACCGAAATAGTCAGAGGTTTTCACCAGATGCTTATGCGTGTAAAGTTTCATGAAGCTGCCATCATTTGTTCTTGAGTTATCACGATGACAAGGATGATTTCACATAATTGTCCCTGTGACCTTGAAAAGTAGGTGAAGGTCATGTTTCATAGAAAAAATTCTGAGGTCTTCACCAGATGCTTGTGTGTGTCAAATCTCATAAAGCTGCCATCATTCGTTCTTGAGTTATTGCGATTCTTGGGATTTCACATAATTGTCCGTGACCTTGAAAAACAGGTCAAGGTTGCCGTCCATCGAACTCGTCCAAGGTTTTCACCAGATGCTTTTGTGTCAAGTTTCATGAAGCTGCCTTCATTTGTTCTCATGTTATCTCGATGACAAGGATGATTTCACATAATTGTCCCTGTGACCTTGAAAAGTAGGTGAAGGTCATGTTTCATATAAACAATTCTGAGGTCTTCACCAGATGCTTATGTGTGTCAAATCTCATAAAGCTACCATCATTCGTTCTTGAGTTATTGTGATTCTTTGGATTTCACATAATTGTCCCTGTGACCTTGGAAAATAGGTCAAGGTCGCCATCCATCGAACTCGTCCGAGGTTTTCACCAGATGCATATGTGTGTCAAGTTTCATGAAGCTGCCATCCTTTGTTCTTGAGTTATCGCGATGACAAGATGATTTCACATAATTGACCCTGTGACCTTGGAAAATAGGTCAAGGTCGCCGTCCATCGAACTCGTCCGAGGTTTTCACCAAATGCATATGTGTGTTAAGTTTCATGAAGCTGCCATGATTTGTTCTTGAGTTATTGCGATGACAAGGATGTTCGCTACAGACATACATACATACATACATACATACATACATACATACATACATACATACATACATACATACATACATACATACATACATACATACATACATACATACATACATACATACATACATACATACATACATACATACATACATACATACATACATACATACATACATACATACATACATACATACATACATACATACATACATACATACATACATACATACATACATACATACATACATACATACATACATACATACATACATACATACATACATACATACATACATACATACATACATACATACATACATACATACATACATACATACATACATACATACATACATACATACATACATACATACATACATACATACATACATACATACATACATACATACATACATACATACATACATACATACATACATACATACATACATACATACATACATACATACATACATACATACATACATACATACATACATACATACATACATACATACATACATACATACATACATACATACATACATACATACATACATACATACATACATACATACATACATACATACATACATACATACATACATACATACATACATACATACATACATACATACATACATACATACATACATACATACATACATACATACATACATACATACATACATACATACATACATACATACATACATACATACATACATACATACATACATACATACATACATACATACATACATACATACATACATACATACATACATACATACATACATACATACCCACGCCAGGAGTACTGCAATACCCTCAGCCTGATTACATCAGGGGCTGAGGGTAAAAAAGCAATGATATGCATAGGTCAAAGGCCATTATTATATATGTTTATTCACTTTTGATTGTTGTGAGATTTTGCAAGTATACAAATTTTGAATTGAAGGTCAATGTGTCAAGGTCAAAGGTCACATGACTAAGAAATTATAACGAGGCACAGCTATGACCTAAGACATTTATGGGCTCAGCCAAGGGAAAGTGAACATTAACATGAAAAATTGAAACTCAAAATATGTGCTTATTTTACATTGTACCTTATAAACTAAAAACTGTAGTTTCTGAAACTGTTTTATTTTTTTCTCTACCCTTATTGGTTGTGAAATAATCACAATTTGTTTAAACCCTATTTTGTTGGTTCATTTTGCTGTCTGTCGTCGTTTTTCTATCAATTTAGAAAATATGGTGTATTTTATTAGAAATCACATGCAAAGTAGTGGAAATGGGACTTTAATAAAGTTGAGATGCTATGTTATCATGATTTAAATTCAAATTCTTGGCACACAAGTCTAAAGATGTTTTGGGGGAAAAACTTTAAAATATGAATTTGTCCCTCCGTTACATGTCCCTCCGTTACAAAAAATATTGAAATTTTTACCTCATGCTATAATGCATATCACAAGGAATGTGAAACTTTCTAGAAGTAAGGTACTTATAGTGAAGTATCATAACATTCTGTATGCTTTATGAAACTCATTTAATTTTTGGTTGATTTTATATGAAGAAAACCTGTCCCTCCGTTACTAGTAACGGAAGGACAAATGTTCAGGTTCATGCAAGTTGTTATTATTTCAGTTATTTGCCAGAAATTTTTATTTCTTAAAGTAGTTTATGTCAAGTGGAAATGGACACAAACAATTTATTTGATTAAACATGTATTGGTTGGCTAATATGTGGTCTGTCACCTGAGAGACAAGAGACACTTCATGTTTATACTCATGCATCAATCAACATGGTCAGTGATACATAATTCTATTTCCCTGTCTACATACTCAGGTATTATAAACACTGGTTTTCAATAGTGTCTGAGTTTATGGCAAAAAAATTCATATTTGTTTGCATTGGTACTTTAGTCAGAGGAAGAAAGCCACCAGCTGACCTGCACTGGGTACACAAGCTGTCCCATCAGAGACAACACAATTGCTGTTTGATAGGTGTGATTCCTTGTGACACTATGTAACCGTTTGATCTTGTCAAAGTGTCTAATTTACCTGACAAATCCATTCTTAGGGATAATGCAGTGTTCCTGGCTTACAGTTAGGATAACACAAGGCTAAGAACATGATGATGTAATGGAATGAGTTGTGTGTGTCATCCTTATGATGACCAAAATGACCATGGTCAAAATGACCATGATACGAAGTGGACCGCTGGACCAAGTGCATGTGCATTTCATTTGATAGCTATATATTCCCTCCTCTTATCTAAAACCTGAACATAGCTGCCAATCTTAATCTTATTCAGCTACTTTCTGCCGTCATTATACCTCATGTCCGTCATATCTTTCTGTTAATATTTTCACTTTTCACTCAGGCCTGGACATTAGCATTACCTTTAAAGCTTGGCGTCCAAAAATGTAAATAGTATGCATTTCTAAGCATTGTTAAACTCATATTTTCTCCAACTTGTAGATAATTTACACTTGTGGATAATTTAGATTCATAAAATGTCCAAATTCTGTCTAATGTGGCAGTTCAGTACCACAGTCACCTTTGTCACATGGTTATTTTGATCATAATCCATCCTTAGTACCCAGTTGTCATTTGTGGTGTTTATTTGGTCTTTGTTACTTATGTTATTTCATTCAATTTATTCTGTAAATTTATTCTGTCAAGTTCATAAAGATTTAGCACCTAAATAGTGCATGTACAGTTTGTTACAGAAATTACTTGTTGACAAGATTACAGCTGAACATTTGTGTCCCTCCGTTACTATTTTCTGTTGTCCCTCCGTTACGACAATATTTCTTTAATAAATAAAACAGTGTTCAGGTTATAAACTTGATATTTTGGTATTTACTACTTAGGTATGTGTAGGTGATATATGATATAGTGATTTTTAAGAATATTCATAAGAACTTTATGTTAAGCCCATTTTGCTACATGACCCCAAAGCTGCTGTTCAAAAGTGTCCCTCCGTTACAGAAAACATATTTTGATACCATACATAAACTGTTACAGTATGATCCTCAATACTTTGGCATATTGTAATGTTCAGTGGGCTTTGTCAAAAACAATAATTAAGTATTTCTAATAATTTGGTATTTCTGGAATAAATGCATTTATGTTATGCTGTTCAGTGATGCTGTCCCTCCGTTACCGCTTGGCCGAGCCCTTCTGTATACCAAGTTTTAATTTCCTCTAATAAGTGGTTGCTAAGATATGCTCCGTACAAAATTTGTGACCTCGAGGTCACTGCACTAAGGTCATTGGTGACATCACTAAGATTTGAAGGAATCTGAACCTTCACCTCAATATCTACTTCTGTATAAGACTTGAAACATATATTACTCGTAGTTTTGGAGAATATTTTGTTTAAGCATAGTGTTGATACATAACAGATATTTAGTATTTCCAGTTCATCGTTCATGAGCTATGGCCTGCACAATAATACAAAGGTCAAAGTCACAGAATCAAGGTCAAGGGTCAAGTCTGTATAAAATGTATATGGTGTATAAAAGAGTGTTGATATATAGCAGATATGAACTAGGTTTCATTCACTTTTAATGCTTGAGATGTTGAATGTTCACAAATTTAGAATTCAAGGTCAATGTGTCAAGGTCAAAGGTCACATGACTAAGAAAGTATGACTAGGCACGGCTATGACCTAAGACATTCCAATATACCAAGATTTAATTTCTTCTTGTAAGTGGTTGCTGAGATATGCTCCTTACAAAATTTGTGACATCAAGGTCATTGCACTAAGGCCAATGGTGACATCACTGAGAATTGATGGTATCTGAATCTTCAACTCTCTATCTAGCCCTGTATAAAATAGTGTTGGTATATAAAAGATATGAAGTGTATTTAATTCACTTCTAATGGTTATGATGTGGCATGTTCACAAATTTTGAATTCAAGGTCAATGTGTCAAGGTCAAAGGTCACATGACTAAGAAAGTATGATGAGGCACGGCTATGACCTAAGACATTTCTGTATACCAAGTTTTAATTTCTTCTTATAAGTAGTTGCTGAGATATACTCCTTACAAAATTTGTGACATCAAGGTCACTGCATTAAGGTCAATGGTGACATCATTAAGATTTGAAGGAATCTGAATCTTCAACTCTCTATCTACCTCTGTATTAAATATGAAACAAATATTACTGGTAGTTTTGGAGGAGAAGATTTTTAAACATAGTGTTAGTATATAACAGATATGAAGTGTTTTTTATTCACTTTTGATGGTTGTGATGTGGCATGTTCACAAATTTTGAATTCAAGGTCAATGTGTCAAGGTCAAAGGTCACATGACTAAAATTGTATGACAAGGCACAGCTTTAACATACAACATTTCTGCATACCAAGTTTTAATATCCTGTAATAAGTAGTTGCTGAGATATGCTAAGTAAAAAATTTGTGACCTCAAGGTCACTGCACTAAGGTCAATGGTGACATCACTAAGATTTAAAGGAATCTGAATCTTCAACTATATATCTACCTCTATATAAAATATGAAAGATGTAGTACTGGTAGTTTTGGAGAAGAAGATTTTTAAAGAAATGTTGACAGACGGACGGACAGACGGACAGACAGATGTACAGACATTTTCCCCCTCCTAAAGCTCTGCGAGCTAAAGTCTCAGCAGAGCTAAAATTGGAGGTATCCTCATGTTTCATATCTTTAGAAATTTTGTGTTAAAAGCCAAAACATAATTATCAAACCTGTTTTTTTAACAGAGTTGTCCACTTGACATTTCATCACTTTACAAACAACATAAATGATTTAATATTCTATCAAGACCAACACTAACATCTCTGAATACAAGGGGTACGTATGCTATGATGGGGGTACGTACACTACATACAGACAAGACATCTCATTTTCAACCAACAATTATTTCACTAACAATACTCAACATTGGTCAAATATATTTTTGTACCTATATTGTACGTGAATAAACTACTATAAAAATAAAATCAATCAATCAATCATTATTAGAACTGTAGAATATTTTATTACAGGGGTTAAAACCAGAAATTCTTTTAAAAAAACACATTTTTTTCTGAGGTATTGTGGATTATCCAGGTTTGCCATGATGTCATACACGAGACAATCTTAAAAAAACTAAATGAATAATAATTAGTCAAAATATACCGAAATCGGGGTCAATGGGTGCAATTTTCATAACAATATATCCATACCATTAAGATTAACTTTTCTATGCCAAAAATTTAATTGTTCTATTGGTTTTACGTATACAAGACATTTCCCTAATTATCAGCCAATCCTATGATTGCGTGAATCCTATGGTCGCTAGCTCTATACCAAAACTGATTCTCGTCAATGGAGTGTCATTCTTAAAACTTTAAGTTTAAAATAACAAGGATTTATGACTTAAATCCAAGTTTAATATTATCTGGTATGTACATTGACCGGCAGCCAAATCCGGACATTTTCATGTTTTTCACTCCCGATTTTCTCAAAACCTTTCGAAACTTTGTAAAAACTGCTCACATCGATAGAAGACAGTCAGTCTTAAAGGCCTGTGAAGTAAAAATGCTATCCGTTCAATATTTACAGAATTATTGGGAAATTCGTGCATTCAGTAAACCTGCAGATTGTCCGAGTTTCCATTGACTTATACGGAGAAGTTGGCTACGTCACCACTTCTGACGTCATTTGACAGTGACAACATCACTCGTGCCGTGAAAACAAATAAACACTTATAGCGTTTTGAAAAGCAGTGGGAATACAAGATAACGTGTGAGAGACAATACTCAACTCAATTGCAATAAGTACAGCAAGGTTTGCTTTATGTTTTACTGAGTTAAAAAATGTCTGAGTTTAATCTGCCGGTTTCGGACAGTTGCCAGTCACTGTACATGCAAGCATTTATTTTTGATCCCAAAAGCCCTAAAAATCTATGAGGTGTCAGACTTCTCTCTGACTGATAATGCACATCACATACTGAATTACCCATCTTTACTAGGCCTCTTCAATATAGGCCTAGCAATGACGCGACCAAATGTTGTACTATTTGGGCGCCCATGAATATTAATTAGCTAGAGATTCGAGTTACGTCATCGTATCATGCACAGTCATCGTATCATGCACATGCTGTCCTACTGAAAGACTGTAATTACGTAATCGCATTGTGCACGTACGGTTGGATACAATCAAGGGGCGGGGCTAATGGAACAGACCTATTTGAACATATCTCATTGCATAATCGGAGAGGGTGTTATATACTGAGCCCGATGCAAAGGAGAGTAATGCTGAATATAACAAGCCCAGAAAAAATCTTTCAAGAGTCCTGCCAATCACCAGAATTTAAACAGGCATGCCCGTTAGCATAGTTAGAGGTTAAAGGGCAGAGAGCAAGTTAATAAATAACTGAGGCAGGGTGGTGCTATAAAGCCTATATGAAGGCTGACATCGGTTATCATGTAAGATACTTCCCAAACTCAAATAACTTGAGTGCTTGAGCTAAAAATTAGGCTTCTAATTTTCCGAAATTTGGAGAAACTCCAACTTCACTTACCAGCCAATTTGTGCGCTGTAAAACAAAAGTTTCTGAATTGTTGGGCGTACAGAGCTGGTCCTGAATTTGTCAACTTGCAGATTCTAGCCCCTGTTGCTGCTGCCAGTCGTGCACACCTTACAAAAGTTGCCATTTTACTAGTTTTCTGTCAAAAGTTTTTCAAGGACACTGACACGAATAGAGCTTGGCAGTAGCGAGGACGATGGAATACTCGTCTGTGATTGGTCAATTATTTGGGTCACACCCTGGCAGCTCTTTCGTCTGCTTGGGCGCTAAATTTTCAATGCGCACGTTATCTGAGAGCAATAACTTCATAAATCAAATCAAATTTGAAAAAAAATATAAATATAATCACGATATTAAACCATGTAACAGTGCAACCACAACCTCCAACACGCATGTCTGATAGATTACTAATTAATTTTTTCGGCTGGGAAAAGATCCGGGGGGGGGGGGGTTATTTAGGACTAGCTGAAATTTGGTACAGCCGACGACAACAGAGCTGCGGACGACAACAGAACTGCGGTTTCATTTTCAAAGCCTTTTAAGTGCATCTGCACTCTCGATAATATTCACACCAAGTTGTTTTCTGACACTTGCATGTGCAAACAAAGTCAAATAGTGTGATAAACATTGGTAATCAATTGATCAACTGAACCACAGCTCTGTTGTCGTCCACAATTCTGTTGTCGTCGGCTGTACTCTGATTTAGGTATTAGCTGAATTGTTGATACCCTCATTTAGGGATGATGCAGAAGGAGTTTTTGTAATTTTCTCTCACATGTGCAGCTGTCATTAACTTATGCAGCTGTCTCCAACAATAGTTAACTGCAGACCTCGGTGCTCGGCGAGTCTTCCTCCGCGCTCCGTGGACTGCTCCTCCGTGGAGTTTATGCAGCTCCTCGGCCGAGCAACTCCTCGCTCCGTGGTAGCACGGAGGAACTCCTCGGCCGAGCAAACTTCCAAATCTTGCTCCGTGGCTTGTTTTATTTTATTCCTGAGCAATTATGTGTCCTATTGTAGTTAATATGGACATCTTACCTGGCTGTGGCACCGATTTAGAAGGAAAGAGGCCCTTAAAAAGACAATTTTGACAACTTTTTGATAAACTCCTCGCTTGGACAAACAATTCAACCGCCAGATGTCACCCTGGAAATTTATTACATCGCATACAAAGTCCACTAGAGGGCTTAGTGGTCAACTACTTTGAAACTGCATTGAGAGGTAGTGATATCTGGCGGTAGTCTTATCAGGAAATTCACACATTTTTACATACGATCATCGCTTTTTAAGAATAATTAATGTCAATTGCCACTTGTGGGTATACCCCTTTTGACACAGGTGTGCAAATTGTGATGAAATCGGGGTCAATGGGTGCAATTTTCATAACTATTTATTCACACCATTCAGATCAACATTTCTATGCCAAATAATTCATTGTTCTGTTGGTTTCCCTTATCAGCCAATCATTTGATTGCACGAATCCTATAGGCTTTGGTCGTTAGCTCTAAGGTGGTGACACCAAGTGGCCAATCAATGCATACACCTCGACGGAGGAGCAGTTTTCTCCTCCGTGGAAATAAATTAAACTACAAATGTACTGTAGTGTCCTACAACTTCATGGAATTTCATAGAATATTCAATATAGAATATCCTTCTAAATCTGTTGTTTACTATTTACCTGCCTGTACAGATAAATGTGCCTATTTTTTTGTAAAACTTTTGATGACTTTCTATTTGTGATTGCAATTCTCTTCGGCCGAGGAGCTACTTTCTGCTCCTCCGTGGCAGCTCACGGAGCACAGAGGAAGACACTATAGTAAGGTGGTGACACCTAGCGGCCAATTAATGCGGCGGAGGAGAAACTTACTCGGCCGAGGAGCTACATTCTCCTCCGTGGCAGACGACAGAGCACGGAGGAAGTCTCGCCGAGCGCCGAGGTCTGCGGTTAACTGGTTCTCGCTGTCTCTCAAATGTGCAGCTGTATCTCACTTGTACAGCTATCTCTCCCTGATGCAGCTGTCTCACTTGTGCAGCTATCTCTCACTGATGCAGATGTCTATCTCTCATTGTTGTAACTGTCTCTTACTGTAACCTTGGAGAATAATGAATGGAGGTGTGACGCCATGAGATCAAAGGGGCAATGTGCGTTACCGCCAAACCATTGTGTTGCATGACTCCATATGAGCCGAAAACTGACGCTATTCAACTTTGTGACAATTTTGACTGAATATAGACAGTATTTAGACCAAAACATATTGCGAGTGAAATGTTCTACTTTCTCCACTGATTATGAAGATATAAATTTTATTTCTCTATTCCAAGTGTAGACAATTCAGGGGCCCACCACTATATGATATACAAAAAGAGCCAATATGCACACTTTTCTGGCTTGCAGCTTGTAACTAATGCATTTCATTTCCAGCTGTTATGTTTACCAGGTGGGAACCTTTTTTGTATGAACAAGTGCCTTCGGCTGGGAAAGGATGCTGTCTCTCACTTATAATTATGCAGCTGTCTCTCACTGATGTAACTGTCTCTCACTGTTGTAATTATCTCTCACTTATGCAGCTGTCTCTCCCGTGTACAACTATCTCACTGATGCAGCTCTCTTACATGTGCAGCTATCTCACTTATGTAACTCTCTCATTTGTGCAGCTGTTTCTCACTTGTGCAGCTATCTCTCACTGATACAGCTGTCTCTCACTTATGCAGCTGTCTCTCACCTGTGCAGCTATCTGTGCTGTAACTGTCTCTCGCTGTTGTAATTATCTCTCACTTATGCAGCTGTCTCTCCCTTGTAACTGCCCTTGTAACTGTCTTTTATCTCTTATTTGTGCAGCTATCTCTCAGTTATGCAGCTATCTCTCAGTTATGCAGCTATCTCTTATCTATGCAGCCATCTCTTATTTATGCAGATATCTCTTATTTATGCAGCTATCTCTTATTTATGCAGTTATCTTTAATTTATGCAGCTATGTCTTATTTATGCAGCTATCTCTTATTTATGCAGCTATCTCTTATTTATGCAGCTATCTCTTATTTATGCAGCTATCTCTTGCTATTGTAGCAGTCTATCACTTGCTATCTCTCAATTATGCAGCTATCTCTTATTTATACAGCTATCTCTTATTTATACAGCTATCTCTTATTTATACAGCTATATCTTATTTATGCAGCTATCTCTTATTTATGCAGCTATCTCTTATTTATGCAGTTATCTCTTATTTATGCAGCTATCTAGATCTCTTATTTATGCAGCTATCTCTTATTTGTGCAGCTATCTCTCAGTTATGCAGCTATCTCTCAGTTATGCAGCTATCTCTTGTAAAAATATCTGCATTTCACCCATATAGACCCCTTTGTACAAAACCTTGTAGGGCCTCAATAAATAGGTCAATAAATAGGTAAATTTACCGATGGTTGAAAACAAAGCTCTAATACAGAAATATGGGCATATTGGAGGTAATTTTCGTTTCTAATGTAATTATGACAACAAATAAGTGATAATTGTACCATTCATAATATGCTAAAAGCGCAACCCTTCACATAAACTGGCAAAACAAAAGTGAAGTGGAGATTAGTTTAGTGTCATTTCCGAATTTTGTCGCGGCCAATACCTCATATAGCAACTTTTTTTTTTTTCAAATCTCGTCACCCTTCCTCTCTGAGAACGTTCATGCTTTTTTATATATGTATGTAATCAGCTGGCTCAAAATACATTTGACATTTCAAAATGGCCTAGCTGACAGACTGATGAATTTAATTGGCTGGCTGGTAAAGTATTGAGATTTTAACACCAACTCGCAATTTTGCCATTGAAAACTGCAAAATAAAAAATAAATTATATTGTATGAACACTATTTGACAAAGATTGTAAAAGATTGTAAGCCTAATGATATTTCTACTGTAATTATAAGTTTTTAACATTTAATTATTTATTTAATAAATTTGCTCATTACCAGCTGTTCTGAGCTGGTAACTTTCCCAGCTGGTAAAAAATAACAGCTGACAGCCAAAATCCCAAAGTGTAGCTGGCTGGTATTTTAAAAAATATTTCCTTCTAGAAAATACTAAAAATGAATATTGGAAAAAATTGTTTAGCTGAGTGATATGTTGTTCACAATATTCTATAACATACTCTGCCCAAGTTTCACATCTCTATCTCAATTTTTAACAAAGTTGGTAGTGGTGGGCCCCTGACAATTCTATAACGTTTTAGAAACGTCCATGTCAGAGATTTCCACACCACCCACCCAACCTGCAAAGAGCTCAATACAAATGCATTGATTTACCTGAAATATCATATAATTATGTCAATTTGCACAACGTTCATATTTAGTTTATACCATCAACGCGTCCATTGGCAGGCTAATACATCATTTTTTGAATTGGGAAAACATCTTTCTATTGATATTATTTTCAAATCTGCCAATATATGCGTCCATCCCATTAACATAGCATTGGCCCAGCAAGGAGGTTTCAGATTTTTACCCCAAAAAATCTGATATTCTCACAAAAAAGCTTGTGACCTTTTTTTATTAACATACTATTCAAATTGTGAAAATCCCATCCTTCTATATCTATAGATATTTTTTATATAGGTTTTGTAGTTCTTAAAAAATGTCTATGTACATATGAACTTTAAGGGCTTGTCGGGAATAGCATATTCAGTTAAAAATATCCAAAATTTCACAATTAGATTCCCCAAAACCTATTCATTACGAAATGATGATTCTTTCTTTCAAATTCAAAAACTCATAAATAGCTAAAAAATTGGCGGTCACGCACATTGCTTCAAAGAGAAACTATCCCATTGTTTGTAACAATGTATCCCATTGTTTATAACAATGGGTTGCTATGACATCATGCACACAAGCTACAACGTCAAAACTCATTATACTACAAGCTGTAACTATCTCTCACCTATGCAACTGTCTCACTTATGCAGCTGTCTCTTACTTGTGCATCTAACTCTACCTGTTGCAACTGTCTCTGTACTTATCTCTTACATATGCAGCTGTCTCTCACCTATGCAGCTATATCACTTATGTAGCTGTCTCTCCCTTGTTCAGCTATTTCTCTGTTGTAACCCTGCCTCTCACTGTTGTAACTATATCTTCCTTGTGCAGCTATCTCACTGATGCAGCTGTCCCTCACTTGTGCAGCTATCTCTCACTGATGCAGCTATTTATCTCTCATTGTTGTAAATGTATCATACTGTTCATGCTGTTTGTAAATATCTCTCACTAGTGCAGCATTCTCACCTATGCAGCTTTCTCTCACTTGTACAGCAATCTCTCACTTGGGCAGCTATCTCTCACTTGTACCGCAATCTCTCACTTGTGCAGCTATCTCACCTGTGCAGCTATCTCTCACTGATGTACCTATCTCTCATTTATGCAGCTGTCTCACCCTCGTGTAGCTGCCTAGGAATGTTTGCATTTTTTCTGTAAAGGCCCCTTTGTGCAAAACCTGGTGGGACCTCCACTGGTTCAATAATTAGGTCAATAATTAGGTCAAATTCCCGATGGTTGAACACACAGCCCAAATACCAAATATGTATTCCTCTCTGATCACGTTCATGCTTTTTTACATAGTATGTATAGATGGTTAGCATTGTGTTGTTAGTTCCAACTTGGAGTATAATGAATGGAGTTGTGACACCATAAGATCAAAGGTGCTATGTGCGTTACCGACAATCCATTGTGTCTTTTGATGCCATATCACCCGAAATATGACATTATTCAACTTTGACAATTTTGACTCACAATAGACAGTATTTAGACCAAGACAAATATTTAGACCAAGACAAATTGCAAGTGAAATTTTCTACTCTTTTCACTGATTATGGAGATATAATTTTTTTCATGTACTCCAAATGTACACGATTCTACATGGTTTTAGAAACGTCCATGTCAGTGATTTCCGCATCATATGGCTATTTTAGTGTTATAAAATGTGAGAGCATAAATCTGAGTTCAATGGAGTAGCCCTTTTCCCCTGACAATATATTGAATATATTGAATTTGTCAGGGGAAAAAAGTTACTGCATTGAACTCAGATTGATTCAGATTGATGCTCTCATATTGAGGGGTCTAGTCAGAATCTAGACATGTCTACCAAGCATGCTTAAAGCCCCATTAGTCAATCGAAAATCAATATGACAGCATAAATCTAAGTTCAATGTAGTAGCCCTTTTCCCCTGATAATATATTGAATATATTGACTTTGACAAGGGAAAAGGGCTACTGCATTGAACTCAGATTTATGCTCTCATATTGAGGGGTCTAGACATAGTCTAGACATGTCTACCAATGTCTACCAAAGGCCCCATTAGTCAAACAAAAGTAGTTTTAGTACTTTCCCTCACCTCATATCAGTAAGTAAGTCGAATATATTAACTTTGTCAGGGTAAAAGGGCTACTGCATTGAATTCAAATTTATGCTCTCATATTGAGGGGTCTAGACATAATCTAGACATGTCTACCAAGTATATCTAAGGCCCCATTAGTCAATCAAAAATCTTTGAGATAATTTAAAAAGCATTTCTAAGTTATAAATGCACAAAAAAATTATTACTAAAAAAAATATGTATCTGCATTTCCTTTTATATGACCCAAATCCTGTTGTCACCCTCCATATTTTAACATTCATAACAATATCCACATGTTATTATTCTCCATATTTATTACCACAGTAATATTAATTTATAATTCTTGTCAGAAACTAATTCTATATACAAATAACTATAAGTTTCCCAAAGTTTTATTCTTATGAATTAAACTTATTAACTAATGAGTATAAAGCCATTAATACAGTTGTTTACCACAACTCGGACAGTTTGGAATGTGTTTGGAGTCATGGAATGTGTTGATTCGGCAAAATGTTCAGCTGTGCTCCCCTACCAACCTATTCCCAAATAGGGACCCGGCTCCTAACAGCTGCTAAAGTTAGTCCCTCATTAACATGATCCTTGGGTTCACAGATTATAATTATTTAACGTTAGGGGGAACAGGGACACTTCATGCAGAGGATCACAACTGTATGAAATGTGTTTTTGACTGTTGCTAAGATACCAAAAATGCATGACGTCACTATTTCATTGATAAATAGCCTCACCACCATTATGACGTCATTAATCCTTCAACTGCATGAAATAGTGCACCATTATAACCCACCAAACCCAACTAAATAAATACCATATATCGGTTCAGATGGGATCAATGCTTATTAATACACATGAAAACATCATGTATTGATCTTTTATGACTAATCCATTAGCCAGTAGTTGCTGCATTAGACCTCATCACTGCCCAGTGATACAAAATTAGAAGTAAATTAAACATCATATTTCTCAAAATTTCCCACGCTTTTTATATAGAGAATTTTGATTAATGATCTCTATTTTGAGTTAAGTAACTTTCTTCAAATTCAAGAAAAAAATTAATAAATGGTGTCAAAAATTTACATTTATATGAATCATTTTATTTACAAAAACACAAATTACTTGAGTTATAAGACATCTTTTAAAATTCTGTCTATTTTAACTAAATAACATCATTCTAGCTAAAGGTTAATGCCTTGGTTATGCAGATTGCTAGTGTAGTTATTTATGCCCAAAAATTTGTTTTTAAAGTAAGCTCTATCCTTTCTTTAATTGTTACCAAAAAAACATCTTTTTCAGATTTTTCAACTAAAATGAATCTAAAATGATTAAAAATGAGAAATTTTTTAAAACAAATTAAAAATCTAATAAAAAAAAATCCATCCCGAAGCATTTGATACATTTAAGACTGAAATCCGTTTTGTAGTTATACTCATATAAAGCAATTATCTTGCATCATGTAATTTTTTGGTGTTCAAATGACTATTTTTGGCGGGAAAAAAGAACTTTAGAAGACACTGTTCCCCCTAACATTAACTCAGAATTTAGATATATCAGCCAATCAGTTGGTTTCGGAGAAGGCCAGCTTTCAGCTGAGCTTGGCTCTGCTCAAGGGCAGTTTAAACCCCCCTTGCAGCAGAAGTTGGGCTCAGAAAACCTTGGAAGCTGTTTTCACCATACAACATTTGTATTGAGAATAAAAACCAAGTTTTCTTCATATTGTGATGGTCTTAGAATTGTTATGCTGAAGAAGAAAATCTAGAAGTAAAGATCCTATGGTCCAAGAAGTTGTGACAACCAGTTTACTTCAATGGTAGTATCGCTGTTGTCATCACTCCTATGAAGATCAAGCAGATGAAGCAGCCTGAGTGGATTCCACCTCCATGTTCCGAGGACTGGGATGAATAGATTTATTCTTCAGCATTGTCTCCAGCACCTACAACAATAACAAGGTGAGGCCTCATTTATCTTGAGATGTCAGATGTTGTTTTACATGATGGCACCTTAGGATTTCATTGAAAAGGCAAATGTTTGTTATAATTGTTAACCAGAGTGTTTGTTGAAAGTTTTAAATGTCAAAACCTGCAACTGAATCTAGACAATTTAACATATCAGCTGAATTAGGTTCAATTTAAGGTTTGCTTGAAGGTCTGACCAGAATCTGCAAAGAATCACATGTAGAATCAGCTGAACAGTTAGATTTTACCAACAATGCCATAGATAGTATTAATATACCAGGTACTATGGCAGCCAAAAATATATTGAGTTTTTCTGGTAATATTGATGAGTCCCCTGATGAATTAGTCAAGGACCTGGAAAATCTAAAATTGGCAAATGGTTGGCCTAATGATCAGTTGTTTGGTCAAGCCTTGGTTACATTAAAAGGTGATGCAAAAAGGTGGTATCAAGCACAACCATATGGTATTTATATTCCACCTGCTGATAGTGAAGACACCAAGTTTGGGCTGTTTTCTGAGGCCCTGATAGATAAATTTAAGCCAGACACTTTACCTGGTGATATTATTTCTGAGATATTGAAGAGTAAACAAGCAAAAGGTGAAAGTGTTGATGATCATGTAGCAAAGGTTCTAAAAAAGTTTGACCTGGCTGATGACCTCAGTTGAGCAACTTAGATGTTCACTTCTAGTGGCTAGTTGTATACCTGAGATACAGGATGCATTGTGGTTGATGTGCAAAGATGGGCAAGAAAGGTGGAAAAAATGTTGTTTGCCCAGAAGTCCCACAGTGTATTTCTATCATCAGCTGAGCCAGACGCAGAATCCAATGTTATGGAACCTGTCATTCATAGACCCCCAGTCAGACGCCCCCTGCCACCACAACAGCTGAGACAACATTCTTCACGCCCACCTACACAGCGTCTAGGACCATTTTGGACATGTGGCGGTCCTCATCTGCAAAGGGATTGTCATCAATTCCAACAAAACTATGACCATCGTGAGCAGTATTCTAGACAACCTGGATATGGACTTGGTCAATATAGTGGTCAAAGAGGTGCTCAGAGGGGTAATCAATGGGGCAACCACGGATACTCCCCAGGACAGAGATTGACATTTCGCGGAAGATCATCTCAGTCTGGTTACTATGGTCAACAAAGAGGTAGATTTTCATCCGGGTTTGGACAAAGTAGACGTGGATCAAAACACGGTGGCCACAACAATTGAAACTAAGTGAACCCAACATTACTGATACACCAACAAGGAAAGATCCAAATATTGAAAGTCACAGTAATACAGATAGTGTTGGGTCAAATGAGTACATATCAATAACAGGCAAAGGCAAATGTTATGTTATGCTAATATTTTTATTAAAGATCATACTTCACAAGAAGTGTGTATGGATATATACTTGGAGGCATACTTTGAAACAAGTGTTGATTTTAAAAAATCAAGCTCGCGTAAGTTTGCAAAATCCCAATGCAAAATCCTTGACAAAATCCACGAATTTTTCCTTACTCTACCACATACTCACAAATCACTTCTCATAAAAAAGTGCCATCTGACGGTGTAAGCAGAAATTCTGTGCAAAAAAATGGCCGCCATGAACCGATAATAGGTGTATGCTCCATAGACTTACAGCTTAATCATGTCAAAACCTCGAACATTCAGACCTAAAGTCAAAACAAACGTGACCGAAAAAACGTCAAATATCAAATATCAAATGAACTTCAAGCTCGTGGTGAGCCCCTGTTTAATAATGTGACCACAGCTACGGCATATCTCAGATTAAACGGTTGCTGATAAACTCCCAGTCTGCCGATTCTTACTTCCCGGTGCAAATGTGACTGGGGTTTAAGCAGGTGTTTTCACTAGATGACTGGTCAGTTGAGCCTAAGTTTGTTAACAAAGTGTTCAATGGATGAGAAATATTTTAGGAGAAGACTTATCTGGTTTCAAATGGCACAGAGATTTATGTCGGCATAATATAATGGGTTTACAATCAATAAGATTTGATCACAAAGTTTAGGGTTTAAACATCTATATGGTCTTGGACAAAAGTGCTTGAAAATCTGATTTCATGAAAGCTTTACACTGCCCGAAAAATAAGATTTACAAAAATAAACATGTATTGTTTTTCCATTGTAAAGACCAATGAAGATCTCTCAGCTAATAAACAATTTTGTAAATACCATTTACTTATTTACAATGCTTAAATATGTTGTATTTTACCAAATATATCAAATTGTACATATCAGTTCATAAACAATGTTGTAAAGATTGATGAATGTCTTTACAATATTGTATTTATGTTGTTAATATCAGTATACATTCATATCATCTTTAATCAATATTATGGTTAATTGTATTTTTCAACTTGGACATTTTGATCATATATTCGTATATGTGAATGAGAACAGGGATTTTTTTATACATGTTACATAAAGAGCTTCACATGAAAGGACAAACAAATATGTAAAATTACTTCTATGATTAGTAGCTCTTGGAATTGCATATATGCACATATGCATACAGCATTGGAAAATGTACATTTGAGGACTTTATTTGAGGACTTAAAAATTGATAAATTACTACATCAGGATATTATATATTGCATTGTAAGTGACAAGATATCTTTATTTGCATGTTCCTCAGGTTGTTTAGATACTGTTAGGACTTTTCAGAGTGAAAATATGTTCACTACAAGCCAAGATCTTGGATGGGAAGTGAGAAGAAAGGTATAAAACATTAAAATCGCGCCTGCCGTTTTTTACACCTTTAATGTACTATTCAACATTCAGATCTCTTAGTTATCTCTATTTACATGAACCTGAGGTAGTTTAGATACTGTTAGGACTTTTCAGAGTGAAAATATGTTCACTACAAGCCAAGATATTAGCAAATCTTGGATGGGAAGTGGCAAGAAAGGTATAAAACATTAAAATCGTGCCTTACACCTTTATGGTACGATTTAACATTCAGATCTCTTAGATATCACTTGTAACACATTGAATGTCCATTTCCATACAGGAGCAAGGACAGGCTGAAACCTCCACATGCCATTTATATATCATAGTTCATTTAACAGTATGAATTTAGGCGGTAGAAAAAAGAAATAATGTTTTGCAGGGCATTTTCCTCCAGAAAACACCACCTCCAAGGATATATGTTTTACTGTAACAATATAATTTGATTTTACTCTGTTTCAGGGCTGCATATCTCCAGGCAAGGTCAAAACACAATGAGCTTTTATGAGTTTATGCGCTGTTTTGACAAGGGAGCTGATTGAAAAGATCAAATCATCAAGGTCAAGTATAATATATAACATACATTGTCTTTTGTTTTGTTTCAGAGGTGCTAGTTTTCAGACAGGGTCAATGACAATTCTACATACTGTTCTCACAAGGGCCTTGATTTGAATGCTTACATATTATTCAACGACAACCATACAGTACACAACCTTTCCTTTTGTTTTGTTTCATATCTACTTATTTTGATGCAAGGACATTGACAAGAAACATACTTAAATGTACAGTTTGTTTTGTTTCAGGATTGCTGGTTTCAAATAAAGGTCAATGACCTTCCAACAGTTTATGCAATGTTCGTACAAGGACTCAGATTAAAAGGTTCACATATATCAAGGATTGATATACATTGCATTTTGTCTTCCTCTAGGACTGCTTGTTTTGATGCAAGGTCAATGACCTTTTTCTGTTTTGTGCACTGTTCTATCAAGGGCCTTAATCGAGAGAGTCACAAATTATTCAATATTTTATAAACTGTCATTTTGTTTCACCTTTTTATTTTATTTATTTTTTGACATGAAAGGTCAATGACCTATCACTATTCTTTGCACTAACAAAGACCTTGATTGACAAGGTATTATACAATTCAATGATACCAACTAATGAAAAAGGTCCTTGATTGAAAAGATGACACACAATTCAATAATATGATGTGCCTCGTCCTGTTTCACTATTGATTGTTACCATGTTAGGGCATTGATCTTTTTATGTAAATGGCCTTTTGCTGTTTGTGCATTATTATAATAAGGGCCCTGGTTGAAAAGGTCACAACCTATCCAAGGATAAATATCTTGATTTTATTTATGTTTCAGGGCTGCTTATTTTCAGGCAAGGTCATTGACCTTTTACAAGTATGGATACAGCTCTAACAAGGGACTTGATTGAAAAGGTCACATATAGTTTCAGGATATTTATGTTTTGTAGTAAGGCTCCTTGTTTCCTTTCAAGGACAATGAACCTGTATTTTAGAAAACTTTTGTGCAGAAACGGTCAATGACCTATTGCCATTTTTGGAAATGTCTTTCAAATGTGTATGTTATTCTTATTTCTATAAATTATTTTCATTTCAGACAGATTGTTTCAGCAATCATATTTCAATGACCTTTTTAATTGTTACTTTCCTAACAATAGCCATCAGAGCAAAAATCCAAATGCCCTTTATTATCAATTATCCAAATGCCCTGAGGTATAACCTTCAAATAAAGATATAGCCTTTTCTCTCTTGTAAATATGCTGTCTTTATATATAAGCATCTTAGCTAAATATATTGTAAATGTCAAAATAATACATTTAAGCATATTTTGTGTCCAAGTAAAGATCATATTTGACAAGCTTTTCACATGCATCTTGTTCATCTTTACATGCATATAGTATCTTGTATTTGTCTTGTTTATTTGAAATTTAACATCTTTTCTGATTTTGTAAAGATCAAGTAAAGATCATATTTGACAAGCGTTTCACATGCATCTTGTTCATCTTTACATGCATATAGTATCTTGTATTTGTCTTGTTTATTTGAAATTTAAAGGAGGGGGTTCAAGTATAAAAGGAAGGGGGTGGAGCCTATTAAACAGGTCTTGACCATCAAAACACCCAGAGCTCAGCCAGTATAAATTGAATACATACTAATATATTTGTTACTTTCTAATATAAATGTATGATACTTGGTACAATGCTGCATGAACACAAGGGCTACAACATATTTTAATCTGAAATCTAAATGTTTGATATCAAAGCTCTTTTAAACAATAAAAGTGTTCTGAGATTTAAATTATTTTGAATTTGATTGACAGTTGACAATGTGTGTGAGATGTTGGTTTAGGTTTGTTTATAAATACCAAGCACATGGCTGAGTGCATGTGTCCAGCATGTTACAACATATTTGCGGTTTTACCCCATACCTCCCATGGGCTAGATGTTGCTGCAGCTGGGTGGGGAGCGGTCAACTTCAGAGACTCGTTATATAACTTGTGTAAAGATAAGAACCTGATTTCCTGGTCCTCCTCAGATAAACTTTTCAGTGCTTAATTTATGTTTTCTGAATGGTCCGAAAGTTTTTGATTGATAAACATGTAAAAAATGACATATGCACACTTTAAATTATAAGGTTCACCTTTTCTGCTTTTATTCTCTTCCCCCTCTCTTTATGAGATCAAGGAGGAGGACTGTCACTGAGATAGTCAAAGGGGTTAATGCAGGGTGGTGTGATACAACCCCTTTCTTGCCTATGTTTACAAACAACCTGCCCAGCCACCAGCAGCATCCAGTGGGCTGTGAGTGGACAGTTTGATCAACGGTCAACTTGTGAGGTAGCTGTGTTGTGTGGAGCAGCACCAATCAGCAGCTTGGGCAAAATCTGGGGTGGGGTTAACTGACCGTACGGCTTTTCAGGGGTACTGGACCCCCCTCTTTAACATCTTTTCTGATTTTGTAAAGGCTTGCAAATTCTGGTCTTTAAATTGCCAATTTGTCTGAAAGGTCATGTTAATTTCAAATTTACTTCAACAATATATACATATTGGCCTCTTGTAAATCTAATTTTTCACGCAGTGTTAAATAAACATGGAAAAGTCTATTTTCAAAAATACATTCTACACTACCCAGAGAGAAAGTTTCCCTTGGCTAAATGATGTCATTTTGTAATGTTATATTGAAATGGCGA
Source organism: Amphiduros pacificus (assembly GCA_949316495.1). NCBI lineage: Eukaryota > Metazoa > Annelida > Polychaeta > Phyllodocida > Hesionidae > Amphiduros > Amphiduros pacificus. The sequence goes on from OX439001.1 coordinate 29,176,637, forward strand.
CCGATCGTGCTTGGGGGACACGGACGGGGATCGGAACTATACCCGCTGGCTACCGGTGAGCTGGGGCCTTAACCTAGCTACCTAATCTACCTATGTGAGTTGGGAGGTAATAAGGACTGCAGACACAGGGTATACAATGCACAAGAGTCTTTTTTTTTCGGTGCTGTATACACTAGAGTCTGGCTAGGAAGGCATGGCAAGAGCGTGATATATAAAATATCCAAATGCTAATACTGACAAAATCCTGAGGATGCATTAAAAGTCTATATACAAGTGGCTGTCACGAGACAGAGCGTCGTGGATCTTCTAGGCAAGTGGTTTCTGCTCCCCGAGTAGCGATTTCGGGGCCTTTTTAAGGAAATCTTAGTGGATCTGTGTGCATACTAATAAGCGTCGCCTGCGTCTGCCTGCGTGACTCATCTGCAGCGTCTTGGCAAAGTTCCGGTTTGGAGCATCACGTAATCTCTCTGCTGGGTGAGTAATGTTGGCCTTCACGTTGCACTCAGTAACCTCTATGATCTCTTGCCAAATATCATGATTGTCTATACTTGTATATAACAGTCTATAGATGGGTAATCTATATCACTGCACGAAACATGGGATTTACAAAAATATACTGCCAATGTTTTGGTATTGTAAAGACCAACTACAACATTGGATTACATTTACAATTTTGTAAATACTCTCATCATATTTACAAGATGGAAATGTCATGTAAATGTCTTCCTATATCATGTTTAACATTTACATTTAAATACAAATTTGTATATGTCATATAACTCATTTACAATAGCTAAAATGTCATGTAAAAATCTCAAGATAAAAAATATCAAAATGATCTTGGAAAAGATTAGGGAAGGTCAGACATGACATTTATATACAAAAGGTCAGACATAAACTTTATGTACAAAAAGCATATACTTCAGATTTTCAGAACTTAATCAAAAAATGGCAGCGCTCCTCTACCCTGTTATTCAAGAGATACAGACATAAAACGTTATGGCCTGATAGATAATTTCCCTGGCTTTCAGCAGATATAAAGTTTTAGCAAATCACATAAAATCTTGGGAAGATATAAAGGATAGAAGAAGGGAAGGTTGATCATGAAATTTATATACAAAAAACATATACTTCAGATTGTCACAGCATAATAAAAAAATGGCAGCACTCCCTCACCCTGTTATTCAGGGGATACAGACATAAAACATATTGGCCTGATAGATAATTTTACCGGCTTTCTGCAGATATAAAGCTTTAGCAAATCGGGTAAAAATGTAGGGAATTATAAAGGAAAGAAGAACGGAAAGTCGATCATGAAATCTATAAACAAAAAGCATAATTATAATTTAGATTTTCAGAGCGTATTCAAAAAACGGCGCCGCTCCTGCACCCTGTTATTCAAGAGATACAGACATGGAACTTAATGGCCTGATTTCCCTGGCTTTCTGCAGATATCAAGTTTTAGCAAATCCTATAAAAACTTTATCCGATTTACTATAAAGGATAGAAGAAGGGAAGGTTGATCATGAAATTTATATACATAAAGCATATACTTCAGATTTTCAGAGCGTAATAAAAAAACGGCGCCGCTCCTACACCCTGTTATTCAGGGATACAGACTTTATAGCCTGATAGATAATTTCCCTGGCTTTCTGCAGATATAAAGTTTTAGCAAATCGGATAAAAACCCGGGAAGTTATAAAGGAAAGAAGAAGGGAAGGTTGATCATGAAATTTATATACAAAAAGCATATACTTCAGATTTTCAGAGCTTAATCAAATAATGGCCATATTAGACTACTTTGATACATATAAAGTGAGATCTTATTCATCTCTCATTGAATTGAAAAAGTTGTAATATATCAGTATATAGTTGAAACCTCATGATCACACATCCAGAAGCATGCCTCATGGTGAGAGCAGTGGGGGTTAGGGGGTATTTGTGTCAGCCCCAGTGTGTACACAGGTCCCAACAGCCAACCCTTTGTTTGCAATCTGACAGGATGTTACATGGAGGGGTCTTACACAACAGATAACACATGCCTCATTATCACAACATTTACCGCCTAGCCTAACTACCTAGGACATTTGAATTTTGACCACAACTCAGAAATCTCTTGCCAGATCAACATCTTCTCCACGTAAGTTATATTCATCAATTATTGTTGAATTATACTTTGTACATGCCAAAATATGGAATAATATATATCATATGATAGAAAAGAGTAAAATCGACATTTTTAATGATATTATGATACATTTGAATATATATATCTTGACTATATTTGAATTTCCTGTGTATTTATTTTCAGGTCGGGAAACAAACCACAAGAATGCTCATCTGCCTGGCTTACCTGCTGTTTTAGCAGTGTTGAGCATCGCAACATCCCTTGCTGTCAACAGATCAACTCTCAGAGATATTGAATATATCTTTGCAACAAACAAATAAATATTTACATTGATCCATAGGGATCTTGATATATTTCTAACAATTAAAAAGGCTTTTATCAAGTAAATATCAATAAATATCCCCAAATATCATCTATTATCCCTTTCCATTACAGTATTCTTCATATTTATCTATCTTTACTCTCCTGTAAATACATCATATGTCATATTTCGTAAAACACTTAAAAGTCATTAAACATGGTATTTAAGTCCATGTAAATGTTGATAAATATCTCACAATAGAGCATCTTTTTCCATCTTTACTTGACCATAATATCCATATTTAAAGACCTTTACCTTACAGTAAATGTGCTGTATTTGTCATATTTTGATAAATATACATGTGTGCATAAATATGTTTAAATGTGGTCTTTTAGGCCTTGAATGATGTACTTAAATATCATGTAAATTGACAATAAACAAGCAGTAAAGATTTCCAAAATTTCTGAAACATGCTCCAAGCAAGAAAGGTGGCAGCCGTTTCGCAAATAAGATGAGTTGTTTAAATTGCATATTCAGTTTTTAAAATCTGTTTTTTATTCAATTGATTAATGTAAAATATTTTCCGAGTAATTAGGGAGAGGCAGCAATATGTCTGAGTCTAGCCATGTTTTAGATGTTTTATAATAAAGAGCAATTAATAAAAATCATGTTTACATATATTAACAGTCTTAGTACAATTTTATGCAAAACCAAAACCCCAACTTTGTTACTACGTTATCCGGAGTCCACAAACTGACGTCCTTACAACGTAATTCCACAACGTTGTCACAACCAAAAACCCAACATTGTTACAGATGTTATATCTAAAATCTCCCAAAAAAGCTTGATTATTCTTTAGATAACATTAAATAAAGAAAATTTAAATACATGATAATAGTTGCCAGCTGCAAAAACTGAGTCAAACCCATTTTAACGGTAATTAGGACGTTTACCACAGTTTATGCAGCTGGTGACTTTTTACTTTACTAGAGCTCAATCAACTTTACTAGAGCTCAATCAACTTGATTGAAAAGAAGAGACCTTGGATGTTCCACAAACCCCTCCAGATCACCTATCTGGGCTTTGCCAATTGGTGATTGGAGAACACTAAGTTCCTGGTGTGATAATGCCCTTTTTTAAATATTATAAAAAATTTAAGCCTTAATGTCCATTTTAGCGTTATACAAAGGTCAACCACAGATTTACTAAAGATTCATTTCTAAGATGGAGGGCAATGTAACACAACAGAATGAGAACAAATTAAGTATGTTCATTAGTATTGTTTTGAAATAGTAATATTAGTAACTGGTTGGCCAAAAATAGCTTAATTGGTAGAATATTCGCTTTGATATCCAGGGATTTAAGGTTTGAATCCCGGTCAGTTACTATTAACTGCTATGAGCAGACATTGTCTGGAATCAACGGTTTACAGATGTCACCTTTTTTTACATTTATATGTTAGTCTGAAGGACTCTATACTTGACTCCAGGTTTTGCACATATATATTTTCAGGAATAACGAACTGTCATAATATTTAGTATCAGTGTAGTCCATGTTGAAATTGTGGATTCAGAATGAATATTGAGTGAGGATTCTTACCATGAGTAAAATTGAATGGGTATAATTAGACCTTTAAGATTTGGGAAACACCTTTCTGATATATTACTTACAAATATTGTCTAACACTCTTTACCCTCAGAAATCATGTCACTGCATTTCAATGTCAGCTTAACTTGGAATAAAAAACATTTTATCAAATGTAAAATCTACCAAATTGTCAAAGGGGTGGGGTGGTTGGGTGTGGCCTGTGAATACCTTATTGCTGTGGCAGATACATGAATTAACATATGTATAACTGTGGCAGATACAAGAATTAACACATGTATGTCTCTGTGTATTGTATTAGGTCAATCTAACCATGCTAGCTTCTTTAACATAATGCAAAATAAAATTGAGTTATACATTAGTGTTTTTTTGTTTGTTTGGGGTTTTACATCACTTTCAACATTATTTCAGCCATTTCGTGATGAGACCTACTTGTGGCAGATATAGTGCTGCCTCAATGAATTGTCATGTCGCAGGTCCTTGACATGACAACCCACCCGGTCACAGATTTACAAGGACAACGGGTTAACCCTTAAGGCACGGGCCTCAGCTCATATGGGAAATTGTATCATGAGTTCAATCTCGGCACGGCCGGGGATCGAACCCACGACCTTTGGATCACCACAGAGGAACTGGTGCTAATAAGCTGTCACTCTAACCAACTGCGCCACGGCCTGAGTTCTACAAGTCGTATATAAGCAATGCATGATATTCCTGGAACAATAGATTTCATAGCTGGCATGTGCTGGTCTACTGTTATGCCCTCTATTGGTATTGTCACCACAAGTACTAATCTTGTGCAGGTGATAAGAATTATTCACGCATCACTGGCTCCCTGTTCACATCAGAAATATCGATCTTCAAAATTCTCCAAACAAGTTGGAAGGCACTAAATAGTAAGGAGCCCCCTTACTTACGTGACCTACTCTCTGTAAGACAAAGTGAAAGAGACCTCATGACAGATCTGGGACCTCAGACTACTACTACTATAATTATAATTATTATCATCATGACTGGTAACTTTAATCATATTCAAGGGCTCTGATTGTGTAGTGTTATGAAGTCTTAAATACTGTATGCTAATCTTTTAAATGCTTCAAATCAAGTTTCATGGGTGGGAAATGGGTGGGCCAAAATAAAATATTTTGATAATTTTAAAAAATAAAAATAAAATATCTATAAAACACTACATGTTTTGCCCAATTGCCATCACGTCCAAAAGGCGTACGTCATGCCAAATATCCAACAAGATCAAGAAATATACAGGGTCAAAGTTCGAATTACTAGAAATGATATTTATGACCCATTTAAAATATCCATCTTTTAGAGTGCTATGCAATCCAAGATGGCGACAAGCGGGAACGAAGGAGACGAAAAACTGATAATCTAGAGTCTTCAATTGTTGTGATAAAAAGCATTTTCAAGTCTGAATATTTGCATCAGGCTTTGGGAATGTACATAAATACAACTGATGTATGTTATCAATACCTCATAAGAATACCTTGCAAGTCCCACATACACATATACAGGAGCTATGTGTTTTCAGCTTCAAAAGTATACTTTCCAAAATGATATTTGTTTTTATTTTTGCATGAGATGTATCCTTAATATGTTTTCTTGGACCTTGGGGGTAATAAAATTCATTTGTGATGTTTTTAAGTGTGTTTTGATAAGTTTTGTAAGAAAAGGTTTGCCTCTGAGAAATTGCATGGTCTTCTGAGTGTCAAAACCGAGGATAGGCCATTCAGCTGGCTATTTTTAGATGCACTTGTAACCAAAGATAACCGGGGTCAGTTGGCCGTAGTCATGGTGACAGTCCCATGAGGATGTGTGTTGCACCCTGAAAGAGGCCAGGTTGGGGTGAAACAGGGCAAATCATGTGGACAGGGACCCTTGGACCAAGTTGGCTGTATACCCAGCTAAAATAATGCAGGTAAAGTCTTCACTAAATATTTTTATCTTATTTTTCAGTAATAAGTGTTAAATATTAAATATTCATTTAAATATACAGGTAGATCAATAATAGGTAAAATGAAATATAGTCTAGGAAATTCAATATGAGTACTACATAAAATTGTCTTCAATTTGACATTTAGGTTTATGTTCATTCCTAATTAAATATTTTAAAGAAATCTAATGCCCATTCTTTATTTATTGCAGCAATCAGAAGTCCTACGTGAGCTTTATATTTATTTGCATCCAGCTTCAGGTGTTCAACCTCATGATGAAGGCAGTGTTCAGCAAACAAGGGAATACCTACAAGCCTGCAATCATCTTTTTGAGCAAGGATTTCTGTCTCACAACAAGATATCAGATTTGAATTCACCTGTTCTCACCAACATCAGTTCAGGATTTCAGTTTTTCATTAAATGGCATGATGCCCTAGAAGGTCCAGATTTTAAACCTGTTTCATCTACAGAGCGACGATTCTTGTCCTGGCAGACATTTGACCTACTCCGAGTATGTGTTTATGGGTTCACCCATTTCTGTGAAGATTTCCTTGCCAGGCACCCAGGATACTATATTCTTCCACTCAAATGGAAGGGAAGTGCAGTGGAGACGCTATTCTCTAATCTGAAACGTATAGCTGGAGGTAAGTTGGATTCCACCAACTATTCCACCGCTAGGGAAGCCTACTTGGCAATGAGGGACACACATGGACATTGTGCTGCAAAAGCAGCACGAGGATACAGGGATGTTCCTTTGTATGTGCGCGATGGCCAGCTTGTGAGGCTTTGAATTGGGAAAATCCTTTTAATGCTATGCTAAGAAATTCTTCATTTTGAAGTTAGTCTATTATTATCTTGCACAGATGTATTGATTGGTAACATCAGAAATAAAATATTTAAGTGTTTATCTAAATTTATTCTTATCTTTCAAGTTTTTATGGCAGAATGTACAAATGGTGCTTTAAAGTTACATTAACATTGAGATGTACTCGCACATCTCCCAAATGTGACTTCATAAGATCACATAAAAATAAAGATGACTAAATTGGCAATGTGGAACATGATATATGTAATCTGTTTGAGACACAAAGTACTTTAGAAATTACAAATCTTTATGTTGCTTACAAAAAACTCTTGACATTCAAATGCATTCATGATTTTCAATGTAATCAAAGTTATTTCTTGGATTTGCGGGTTTTAGCCTGACGGGTAGTCTAGAAATCGCATAAAGATCATCTCTCAGGTTAAACCCTCCTTTAGATATGCGACCAGCATGTTCGTCTCTCCTGTGATAAAAGGCCTTTATAGAGGAATTCATACGGGCATGAAGCATCTTCTTTCTCCATCTAAGCACAAACTTGTTTATTGTTTCATCAGCAACGTTTTTGATTGAAGGCCTGGCCTGCTGAACCACTCTCATACCCTTCCAAAAGAGATTTTTCAAAACACTATCCAAATGTTCAAATTTGGCACGTGTGACCTGCAAAAAGATCAATTATAGGTTTGACTTGACTTTCTTAAAACAAATACTTTAGTTAGTCATTTATGAATTCACATGCTTGGTTATCACAGGTACTTTGCGGTCATCATGTAGACACCATATAATTGAGATCCCATTGAAAGTCTCATACATCAATTTAATTTACTGTATTATAATGAAAAAAGAGCCCAAAACTATTTGTTGAAGCTTAAAGTATGACTTTAACTGAACTGTTTAGTATTGGGTCCAATATTAAGTAACATTGATGTCTCAGCCACTTTTCATGAATAAGTATCAAAATGTACATACCTGTATGAATTGCTTCTCATATAACTTTATGGCATTGTCCGAACAACTCTCTTTGATGCAGTCATTTAGAAAAGTGAGATATTCATTCATGCACCTCACTGGTATTGTCAAATGTAGAGCAGTACCCGGTAACAGCACCTTCCAGTCAGTGTAATTCTTCTTCATTCTTGAGGACATTTGAATTGTATCAATAATCACTTTTGTGTCATTATCACATTTTTTGTATATCAGTCTTAAACAGGCCCCTGCAAATCCTAGAATCATATCCAGTGTGTCCATTTTCTTGTCGATAACAACTGGATGCTGGTGGAATGAAGGCCTCAATTCACTAATTTTATTGCTTGCATACTCAAAAAATGATGTTGCAATGGCATGAAGAACAGTGCTAAAACATGAGGATTCCATTTGACATCCACTTCCACGCTCACTAACTGAATCAGGAATTATTAAGTTTTCTGGTGTGCCACACAATAGAAATATGCTAACAAATTCATTCCATTCAATTTGCAATAGTGCATATTTGTCCTTGAACTGACCTTTGTTGCACGTTTCATATAAGTCACAGATCTTGTCAGACATTGCATTAAATAATCCTTTATGATATAGCAGCTTGGTCAACAATTCCTTGGTGTTATCAGATTGGAGAAAAACATCCTCAGACATTGTCTTGGACATTTCAGAAATAATTTCTGTTTTATTTGTATTGAAATGTTGACGCAATCCCTTAAGAATGTCTTGCACTTGTTGTTTTGTCATTGATTTTGAGAGTACCTTTCCCTTCCTGCGCTTATCAATTTTTTTAGATTTCTTGCTGTCCATGCTGATCAAGTATCTAAGGCAATCTGTAGACTAAGATATATCTTTAATAGCCCCTTCACCACAGTCCCACATCCTGATCAACCATATTTATAGGTCAAAGTAGAACAATGCATGCCTTTGAAACATCAAACAATGTTGTTAAAAGTATTAACAACAATGTATAGGTTGTTTTGGGGAAAAGTGGAAATACCAACCAACATGTATAATAACTGCTACAAAAACAAATATCTCCTCTAATTTGTTATGACAATATTGGTTAACTATTAATAAAGAAATGCAATTTATATATATCTTACTATAATTTAAGGACCTCTTAAATTATAGCAATACATTTATATATTTATTGCTATAATTTATCTTTTTCTCGTTTGCTGATTACATAAAACAAGCTAGAACATACAATCAAACATCATGATGTTTCACCTTGTGCTAATCCCCTTCTGTACCCCATTGTGGCTGTTGACTGCATTAACCACATGTGGTATGATAATTAGCCATGTGTGTTACATCCTGTCTCGTTCAGCGTGAGGGAAAGAAGCTAACCCATACTGGACTTGCAAGGTATTCTTATGAGGTATTGATGTTATATAAGTATAAAAAACGGATGTGTAGGATTTTAAAGAAAAAAATGGATGAGCCTGAGACAAGGTCAGGGGCCCACCACTATATGATATGCAAAAAGAGCCAATATGCACACTTTTCTGCCTGGCAGCTTGTAACTAATGCATTTCATTTCCAGCTGGTATGTTTACCAGCTGGGAACTTTTTTTTGTATGAATCAGCTGGCTCAAAATACATTTGACATTTCAAAATGGCCAAGCTGACAGACTGATGAATTTAATTGGCTGGCTGGTAAAGTATTGAGATTTTAACACCAACTGGCAATTTCGCCATTGTTAGATCATCGCTGAAAACCAAACACAAAGTATTGCTGAAAGTTTGAGTTCCAGGGTCAGACTTTTGCTGTTTTTTGTATGACCCGTTCTTCCACAACTTGGCTAATACTTTGGCTAGCTACTGCCTCTGGTTCTTCTGAAATCAGTTAGAGAATATATGAAAATAATCAGAGATTACAAAGTATATCGATATGTTGTTTGATGTGTTTACACTCTGTCTTTAGGGGGCCACGGGCCGTGGCGCATTTGGTTAGAGCGCCAGCTTATTAGCACCAGTTCCTCTGTCGTGATCCAAAGGTCATGGGTTCGATCCCCGGACGTGCAGAGATTGAACTCATGATACAATTGCCCGTGCCTAAAGGGTCAACCTGTTGTCCTTGTAAATCTGTGACCAGGTGGGTTGTCATGTCAAGGACCTGCGACATGACAATTCAGTGAGGCAGCACTATATCTGCTACAAGTAGGTCTCATCAAGAAATGACGCTTTTTATCTCATACTTGGAGCTTCAAGAGGGTGTTCTGCGCCTGAGATATTCTTTTGCAGATCACTCCTCTGCCGAACTACTTTTGCAAATCATCTTTTGTCCAAAGGACGAGATCCTCCCACCAGAACAAACAAAAGAGACCTGTCAGGCTGAACACTGCATGAACCCATGCTCTTGACTTTGTCTCATATTTATCTTCCAAGAGTGTTAACATTGTAAGAAGTACAGATCTAAAAACAAGAACATGTGAGTGCAGTGTTCAGGCTGAGAGATCTCTCAAGTTGGTTCTGGTGGAAGGATCTCAAGAGTCCGAAATTATGAAGTCACAATGCCCACCTCTCAATGACGTCATCAGTAAGTGTGACGTCATTAAAAAGGGGGCGTGGCATTGTTTATGTTGTTTGACACACACAACATAGGTCTGCACATGCTGCAATGTTTTCCTCTCTGTTTTGCTTTAAATAGATTGGACATCAAACCAAAACCTTTATCTCATACCTATCTGCAGGAGTTAAGTATGAGATAAAGTCAAGAACATAGGTTTGTGCAGTGTTCAGGCTGAAAGATCCTTCCACCAGAACCAACTTGAGAGATCTGCCAGCCAGAACACTGCACTCACATGTTCTTGCCTTATTATTTATCTAAGTGACACCTGAACAATGTAATATTATCAAAATGAATTGGATGAATTATCATTATATCCAAAGATCTACATACATATACATAAATATACAGACTGCGGTATTGATGAAAATGAGCATATACAGTGCAATCAAAGCGCCATTTGGCTTGCATCAATTTTCCAAAATGTGACGCATACACATCACATTCTTAGAGCTACAATACCAGAAAATTGGGTTCCGTTTTTTATGACGATTCCGTATTCAAGGGGTCTCTGTCAGTAATAGATAAATCGTCAGGAGTTCCAATGCACCATGTGCCGGAATTGACACTAATCTGTGTGATTTTAAATGAATTATTTTTTAGTGCCAGAGGTGGATTTTGTCACTGAGTCCAGAAGCAACAAATTTGTGGGGAGTGGGTGGGGCCAATATAACGTCAATGTATATATATAATTATTATATATATATACATTGACGATTGACACGGCGCATGCCATCTGGCTGCATCTAGACTCAGTGGATTTTGTGACGGCTATGTGTCACACCATTTACCACACTACATTTTGTGATGTGAAACGCCTTTTGCTAGTGACCCCAACTGATGTGACTTCATTGTGCTTCTGCTATCTATCTTATGCTATGTTTTGATATTTTGATATATAGTTGTACAGCTCAACTGTATGATTACAATGCTATCCACTACTAGGACTGGGAACTGGCCTGCATCTTGACCTTTAGATGGTAAGTGGTAGTATTCAGGAAGGCCATGATATACGATAATGTCCTTGATCCCTCAGACAACCCATTAATGTTGAATCCGCCAGTGAGAAGTTACATGAATTATTTATTCCCGACTCGCACCATCATGCTATCTGTATCACGTATTGTATGCGACCTGCCTGGGTAGCCAAGGAGCCCTTGTGTTTGTCTCGTTGCTATAGTAACCTACAGACGCTTCAAAAGCAGATATCTCAGCAGTATCTCGAATTGTCTAAAATACATAAATCTGATAGGAAGGGATTCAGCTCATATTTAATCATAAGCGATCTGAATGTAACACTTTGAGATTCTCTGAGATTTATTAGCCTCTAACTCAAAACAATTTTCTCTGGAGGGTCTAAAATATTAATATTTGGAAGTCAATTTTCTTGAATGTCTAAAATACAAAAATCTGATAGGAAGGGATGCAGCTCATATTTAACCATAAGCGTAAGCTCATATTTAATCATAACACTTTGAGTTCATAACTATTTTCTCTGAGATTTATTGCAAAGACCCTTCATAATATCTGACATAATGAATCATGATATCATATCAATACCAGTTGCCAACAACAATGATAAAAAAGCATGGGCTCAACGATATATGTCAACATGAGGTCCTTCAGGAGCGTGCATGATCAATACTTCACCATAGCACAGCCTCAGGGTATCTATGTTTTGAAATATTCCAGTCCTGACTTGCTGCTAGCGCAGACAGGCGAGTGTTTATAGTGTGCACACTAGCTGATCGTTCATATTGACACTGAAGTATTTGGATCCACGACGAGTCAGACCAATTTCGGATAAGGACTAAGTGCTTAGCATTGAACATATTTAATACAGGCGTCTGTGATTGAAGTAAGTGTGCAATGGGGGGAACATATATTAATTGACAGGCAATAGATGATGTATAAATTGACGTATTCACAGTCTCATTTCTAAAAAAAACAACAACATTTCAATGTTTTAATGGCAAAAATATACTATCTTCATCTGAGGTGGTAAAGTAATTGAGCAATGTCAGTTTAGGATTCTGCAGTCTGAGTACATCTATCTGCAAGCTATGATATGCGATATACGTGTTGATCCGAGTAAACTGTGAGATAACAGCGATACACGATATGCGCCTTTAATTATTCTTAAAAGTACAATTATAACAATTATAAGAATTTTATTGTTTATATGTATAACCTGGGATCAGTTAGACGAACCGAATAGAGCACTCCCCACACCCCAGTGATTCGGTTAGCACTCCCTACACCCCACCTTTAATATGCTAAGCATTCCCCACAGCCCCTGCTGAGATTGGGTGTTCATTTCTCACACCCCAGCTGTGATTTGTTCCATTCCCCACACCTCAGCTGTGATTTACTTAACACTCCCCACACCCCAGCTGTGATTTGGTGTGCATTCCCCACACCCCATCTTTGATTTGGATTGCATTCTCCACACCCCATCTTTGATTTGGATTGCATTCCCCACACCCCAGCTGTGATTTGGTTTGCATTCCCCACACCCCAGATGTAATTTGGTTAGCACTCCCCATACCCCACATTCCCCACACCCCAGCTGTGAGTTCGATAGCATTTCCCACACCCCAGCTGTGATTTGGTTTGTATTCCCCACACCCCAGCTCCAGCTGTGATTTGCTTAGCACTCCCCACACCACACCTTTGATTTGGATAGCATTCCATACACGATGGCTGTGATTTGGTTGAAACCCACTACATCCCTGATTTGGAGTCGAGTCTGAAAGAGACATTTTAACATCTTAACCACCTGACTATTCATCAATATGACTACTATACACTGGTTCATTTACGAATTGATGAGATAAGCGCATTCTTCCGTTATTGCTCATATTATATGCACAGATGCGGTGACATATATTTCAACAATAGGATACATAAACATCTCTCATTTCCCTTCCCATGTTCTGGACAGATGCCAATGAAATATATCCTGTAAACCTTATTTGCACAGTTCTTTAATTGAACAAAAGTGATTACCATGATGTACAGCACAATTTGGCACTTTGGTGAATATTTATTTTCATATTAAATTACCCATTAGAAAATATCATAAATGAAAATAAGATTGCATTGACTTGAAGTAGTAATTATTATGACTGACCAAAGAGTAAGACTGAGAATCAAAGAGAATCTATCACATATCAATACACGAAGAACCCACATTCAAGTTGATTACATGTCAGGCCCTTATAGCCATGGACTGTCTGCAAACCAATTAAGAATAGGTTTGATCTCAGCCATGTATTTATAAATAGTATTACTATATACCCAGTAAGAGCATGAAGATTCTTGCACCACATTTCTGCCAATTTGATGTATCGAATTAAATTATAAATAGTCAGATACATCCTAAAATTTCAAAGATATGATCCATACAATACTAAGATTACAATTTAGAGACTGTAATCCTTACTTTATGCTTCCTTGAAATATTCATTTCATGGAGTTGTGTTCCAATTTTATCATAGTTTATTTCATATTTATTTAACGGAGTTGTGTTGCAACAGAAATGAGAAAACAACTGGTGATTGAGTGGTAGATCACCCTGTAAATAAGGTTCTTCTCTAAGAAAGTTACAAATTTTGCACATCCTGATGTTTAATTGCTCATAACATTTACAACTCCGACAAGGCATTGTCATTTAGCACAGGAATAAAATAGTATTCTGTGGAACATTTTTCATTTCTATAATTCCCTCAACTGAATCACAGATCTTTCTGATTTGTGTACAGGTGAACTCAGATTTGGGCAAAAATATGGATCAATGGAAAAATGATCACAATTTTGGCCCTATCTTATCTTTTCAGATTTCCTGTGCTTATAGCTACCATGAAATCACGGGGGCCACAGGCAACTTCAAATAAATTTGCAGTTTGTTTACATATGTGGACATACACCGGCAGGATTATTGTTTTGCTGAAAGTGCCTAGTGCTTTGTAGTGATCAAATAGGTATAAGCATGTTGTGGTCCATAAGAGTGTTAGGGCTGTACCAAATTCAATGGACAAACATACATTATGTGCTTTTCCCTTAAGCCACCATACCTGACATAAAGAAGAAAGTCTATATTTGACAATTAAAATAATGAATGCAATGTTTGAATTTATTTTAAATATAGAAATTCTATTTCTATATTGTCATAGTGTCTAAATAACTGTGAAACTAGTAAACCATTTTGGAGGCATTGACACCATTTCCAAGAGGTGATGTGAGTACATGCATTGTTGGCTGATCTCACTGAAAAACAGAGAAATACACATACAGGTGACATGTGACCTGTTGATTATCACTTTGACTGACATGGTCAAATATTGACAATTCCACATTTTGAAGATATTGAATATTGTTTTGGAATAAATAATATCCCAATCGGATGGAAAGTATTTAAGAATGCACATTCTTTGCAGGTATGTAATAAGGGTTGATGAATAGGTTCAGTCATTTCTGTATTTAATGTGGATCCAGGCAAAATGTTGAGTGAGCAATCAAGCCATGGATTGCAGTAAACAAATAAATTTATGTTTCTGAAGTGCATATCACTCAAACAGAACCCTACTATGAAAATTTATTTCACCTTCAGCATGAAAATAGTACTTTTCCCAACAGGAATTCGAACCCGGACCTTTAGCATAGAAGAAAGATATCTTAACCACTGAGCCACGTATCACTCCATGGCAGCTTTGTATAAAGTTTGGGGTCACAGCATTGTGTAAAATTGAAATTAACTCAATTAAGTTACAGTTTCTTTGCTCGTGTGTCTTTGCTCAAAATTAACCCTTATATGTTGACGCCATCTTTGTTTTCTGTGCAAAGAAATTTTATTTATTCATTTATTTATTGTGTATATTTCTCCATCTGCAAAAAGAAAAAAAATAAACAAAAAAGTTCTGACTTTCATATTGCTCAAATAGGATCCCAACATGAAGATTTCACCTTTTGCATAAAGTCATTATTTGTTTATACTTTCTGTCAATACAAAAAATATTTGTTGTGATGTGCATATTGCTAAGTTAAAGCTTCAAAATCAAGATTTCATCTTCAGCATGAAAAAAATACTTGTCCCAACCAGAAAGTTGTTTTATAAAGGGAGATATTCAGTAATTTCACACAGCAGCCAAAGTAAAATTTAGACTAAAAGTTTCCAAAAATATGTTAAGATGATATCAAAAGTAATGCAAATAGATCAAGTAGATATCTGTAACTCATGTTTCATTTGAATCTAAGACAACATTTTAGTTCATTCTCTGTAGGTAGGTATATAAGGTTAGCATGTAATCATTTACATTGAATATGAAGTGTGTCATATAATGGCCAGACACATTTAATATTTAACTTGAACTCATAAAACAGAAAATTGTAATAAAACAAAGAAAGTCAGTGTCTGGAATTTTATTTTTCTAGAGAAGTCATATGGAAAGTAGTTTGGTAGGATGTTAGTTACATAGGGAGCTAATGTGTTGACATGTACTCAATGAGTACATATCATATACAGAAATCCAGATGCCAAATGCTGGTTGAACACATGGGGAATCTGAAAAGCGAAGATGGTGTTGAAATTGTGTGATCAATACAATCTTAGTTCTCCCTTTACTCATATGCAACAAAAGGGATGAAAGCTGAAATCATAACCTTGGATGAGAACATTGTTATGTATAAAGTTATCAATTTTACCTTCATGAGCTTGAAGTGTGGATATTTCTGATCTGTGCCATCCAATCCTTAAATTCAGTGTTTCAAAGTTTGTGCTAGCCTGACATTAATTAAATATTTCTGCCCAAATCTGAGATCACTTGTACAAAAATCCAAAAAGCTTGTGATCGAATAGAGGGAATGGTGGAAATCAATAGTATCCCATACAATACTGTAATCCTGAGCTCAGCGGGGAGTGACAATGCCTTGTAGTTCTTTGCAAATATTATGAGCAATTAAACAACAAGGCACAACATTTTTAAGTTTCCTTGTGAATGATGTTCCACCACCCAATCACCGATTTTTTATTCTTTCTTTTGGAACACAATATTTCGTTATTTAAATTGTGGTTTTATTTGACAATTGAAAAAAACGATTGCAATATTTGATAATGTTACTATGTTATTTTGCACATGTTTAGACTCTATATTAACATTGCGTGCCGTTGACAGCATGTGTGTGGCCTCCGTCACTGTCAGTTACTCTGTTTGCACCATATTTGTTTACTCAGCAGGGTAACACATCCCAGTTATCCCAGCAACCATCGAAAACACAAACTGACAATCAAGTCAAAGTCGTGTTATCGAGTATCGATCTGTGGCCATCTGTGTTATTGATTGATTCTGTGCATTAGGGAAGGGGGGATTTGAGGTGTTGTGGTGAGAAGTGAGATTGCACGACTTCAATGCCGCCTGGGCTGATTAAATGCACATCAGTTAATGCCACCTACCTAAAACCCATGTATTCTACCTACTTTAACCCATGCAATCCAACTACTTTAACCCATGCATTTCACCCACTTTAATCCATGTATCCCACCTACTTTAATCCATGCAGTCCACCAACTTTAACCCATGCATTCCACATACTTTTAACCCATGCAATCCACCTACATTACAGACCTTTCCTTACATGTAATTATGATATGTAGAGTTTTTAGAAGTGTTTCAAAAGGCACATGTTCTGAATTGCCTTTATTCCCTACCTTATGTTTTTTTCTATTACTGAGACTGAAATGGTATATGGATATCCTAAAGACGTCGGCAGCCCAAAATTAATCTGCCAATGTGCCTGCGGGATACTGCTGAGTCCCTGCCGTGTACTTTAAGATAATATTTCCTGATGATGCCTCAGTCACATTTGCACCGGGCGCCGTCGGGGAAGTTAGAATCGGCCGACTTCACAATCTGCCGGGCGCCGGGGAGTTTATCACCAACAATCTGAGAGATGCCGTAGCTGTGGTCACATTATTAAAGGGCACCGCACGGCACGTGCAAAACTGAATAGCACAGACGTCTGTAGGATGTCTTTACGACGTCTGTTTCATGACACAGACGTCTGCAGGATGTCTTTAAGACGTCTGGGTCGGCTTAAAAACATATTTAATCCTATTTTCACCACATGATGCCACCGGCAGCCCTAAGATAATCTGCCGATGTTCCTGCGGGACACTGCCGGAACCCTGCCGGGACCCTGCTGTGCACTTTAAGATGATATTTGCTGATAAGACATCGGGGAAACGCCGGCAACATTTATGTTCCAGATAAAAGTTCCCGATGAACCGCCCGACCTCTTAAAGATGCACAATTGTGGCCGATGATCTCCCGGTGCCCACACGGCAATCTGAACTGCCTGCCGATTTTGTAAAAAATACCCATCGGCCGGGCATCTTTACTGAAATCGGCGCAAATGTGACTGAGGTATAAGACATCGGGGAAACGCCGGCAACTTTTATGTTGCAGCTAAAAGTTCCCAATGACCCGCCTGGTGATGGTTAGTTCTGTCACACTGTTCTGTCCCCTGGTGAGGAACACTTTATGCACAGCTTTAACTTCATAGACAAGACAAAAATTAAAGATGCCCAATTGTGGCCGATGATTTCCCGGTGCCCGCACGGCAATCTGAACTGCCGGCTTGTGAAAAATACCCATCAGTTTACTGTGGTAATGAAACAAAAATATATTGTACCTCAAGATATCATAATATGTAACAGTTCTGTAAACCATGTACGCCACCACCTTTAACTCGTGTATGCCACCGACTTTCACCCATACATGATACCTACTTAATGTGATATGTACATGTATGTCCATATTTGTGTATAAGATGAGTTATGGAGTGATGTGTAAATAAAAGGCATTCTGGGTAGTAAAACGGTAGATTACACCCATATATTTACACATTGAAGGATAAGCATAAAATTAATGTCAGGTGCCCAGGCCAAAAAGGCCATGCAGGTATGTTACGGGTTCAGACTTGATATTCTTTCATCAAGGCATGTTGTTAGTATCGACCATTACATTTCTCCATCAAGGCATATCTTGCTGCATAAGGTATTTCATTCTGTCATCTCTACGCATACAAATACCTGTTTGTTTTCATCTACTACCGAAATGCATTAATCTTTTTGAGATTTTGATATCACACATTAAATCGTTTTATGGATTGCCATTTGAAACGTAATGCCATCCATTTCTAGCACTGTGCTTATCGAATGTAAATATCAATATAATTAACATTACATTGAACGGGTCACAAATCATGTATGAGCATATCTTGTATCCATTTATATCCAACACTGATTTCTCACAGATAATATTTCACATTGTAAGCTTTATACTGTAACCATGTATATTGAGCTAGTCTCATTTACATTTGACAGTCAGGACTGATCTTATCACATACCTTATCGGATTATATTTCAAATAATATCATCCTATTAGAATAATGATCAATAAAATACTGTAGTACATGTATGTAAACAATCTCATGATTGATAGCGTCAGTAGGGAACCAAGATGCCATTCCAAGTTTGCTCCGTATGGCTCCCAATGAACATCCGACCTTAGACCAGATTAAACCCTTTTAAAATTTTCAGTACAGTAGGTAGTGTTCTCCAATGACCAATCGGCAAAGCCCAGATAGGTGATCTGGAGAGGTCTGAGATTATAGCTTTTCTTGTATAATCACGTTTAAATGTGATTTTTTAAATACCCAACTGTTTTAGTGATAGTTCATATTTTATGTATGATTATATCTAAAATCTCCCAAAAAAGCTTGATTATTCTTTGGGTAGCATTAAATAAAGAAAATATATATACTTGATAATAGTCGCTGTGTTATCAATCAAACAGAAGTCTCATCTTGTCTTGTCTAGCAAGTGCTTTATTCAAGATGGAGGCTACACCAGCTAACCTGTGCTTGTTCACAACTTGTAGCAACTGATACACTTCGTTTAGTAGCATACATCACATCTCCCTTATATATTACACAAAAGTAATATCTCTGTTCTGAATAAAACTATCATCTCTATAAAGTATACAATTTGTCAAATTATTATTTCACTCATACTACCCGGGTCATACACACAAAAGAAAAGCATTCGTACATCAATCTACATAATATCTCTATTTTACTTTAGAGTTACATGTGAATAAACGTCATAATTCAGTTACAAAAACATTTGGCAATATTAATTTGCTTTTACATAAAACATTATCATCAGCAGTATATATGGTTAACTTATCGGTCCTGCATCAACAGTTTCCCATATATTCTTATCTCAGTGCAAATAATATTCATGCAATACACATATAATTTGAACAATATGAATATGTGCTGTACAATAATTCAACCATTATCAAGTTCTACAGTACTTGAGCATTCAATGTCAAAAACTGGCTTGCAGCTTGAGCATATACATTTTACATGAATGGCGATAATTAAAATAAACACAATTCAGTCAACTTTACTGATTTACAGTTTTACATTTAGCATTTCTCTCCACTTTTTACATATCCAACTGCACTTTTCCCCTGGACACTCTACCCCTCCTAGTCATTACCTCTGGCCTAACTGAGACCTGCTCATATTTGACCTTAGCTTGTTGACCAGCTGTTTGTTTTGGCACTGTGGGGGCTTGTTTTGGTACTGTAGGTGTTTTGGGAGACAACCTGGCTGGGCTGCTCACTGACCTAGGGGTTGTACTAGGTGAGCTATGTGATACATCTCTGGTTGCAAAATTTTGTTCAAACTGTTGTTCATACTCCTCATCATTTATTTGAATTGGAGGTTTGGATTCCCCAGTTGGAAACATGTGGCGCCTGTTTCGCCTAAACATTTTCCCTGTTTCGGTCTGGACCAGCAGACTTCTAGGTGTACTAGATGTACCGGTTACCGTACCATATTCCCACTGATTTTGCGGATTGCGGAATCGTACCGGAGTCCCGATCTCGGGTTGTCTAATAGTTCGAGCGTTCCGGTCGTGAAAGTACTTTTGTTTCTGTTGCCTTAATTCCAGGCTGCTCTTCATTGGTGGCACGACATGAGGTTTTAACAGGCTCTCGGCTGTCGGAATTCTGGATTTTAATAGTCTGCTGTGTAGCAGATGACTCGGTGCATATCCCAACACTCCATCTAATGGTGTGTTTCTGAACTCCAATAGTGAGTTATACGGATCCTCACCGCTCCGTACAGCCTTCCTGATCAGTCGTTTTACCGATTTGACGGCGTTTTCTACCTGACCGTTCGCTTGTGGAAAACCCGGACTTGTTGTTACCTGTTTAAATCCCCATTCCTGGCTGAACTCACGATATGTCGCACTATCGTAGCATGGACCATTGTCACTAATGACCTTGTCCGGAGTACCATTTCTGGCGAAAATGGACTTTGTTGCCATGACAACTGCATGAGCTGTTTTATTTGGCAACACTTCAACCTCAGGGAACTTTGAGTAGTAGTCAATTACTATCAAAAAGTCCTTTCCACCTGTCTCAAACAGGTCTGTGCCTACTTTGGACCAAGGGCGGTCCGGAATTTCATGTGGAATCATTGGTTCCTTGGGATGCTTGTTGCGAAATTCCATGCAAATACTGCATTTTGACACTAGATCCTCGATCTGTGCATTCATCCCTGGCCAGAACATAACTGACCTAGCCCTTTGCTTGGACTTGACTATGCCTTGGTGGCTTCTGTGTACTTGAGCTAGTACCTCTGGTCTCATACTTGCTGGAATGATGATCTGATGCTGTCTGAACAATATTCCATTGCAAAATGTGATATCTGATTTGAAGGGAAAGTATGGTTTGATCTCATCTGAGACTTGAGATCTGTCCTCGGGCCATCCTGACAGGACTGTACGACACAACTCCGACAAAACTGGATCCTCCGCAGTTTTCTCACGAATGAGCACCAGTTTCTCATCGCTAACTGGGAGTTGCGTTAGGACTGAGTCGACTAGAGCGGCATCATCGGTTTTGTGCTCGGGTTTGTCAACCGCTGCTCTTGACAGTGCATCTGGAATCAACATTTCCTTTCCAGGCTTATAGGTCACTACTAGGTCATATCGGTGAAGCGCCATGCGCATTCGCTGCAGTCTAGGGCTTAGCTTTGCAAGCTCCTTGCCAAAGATACCAACTAATGGTCTGTGATCTGTCTCCACAGTAGTCTGCTCTCCATATATGTAGTCATGGAAACGGTTACACCCAAATTTGATTGCGCACATCTCCTTCTCTATGGGTGCATAGTTCTGCTCTGCTGGGCTCAGTTTCCGAGACGCATATGCAATAGGCTGACCTTCCTGAGAAATCATAGCTCCAAATCCCTTGTTGGAGGCATCGGTACTCAGGACTACAGGCTTTGTTGAGTCATACAGCTTCAGTGCGGGCGCACTTGCTGCAGCCTGGATCAGCTCATCAAATGCCTTCTGATGCCAGCTTTCCCAGCACCAGGCGTACTCCTTTTTCAGGAGCTGTCTGAGTGGCTCAGACATTTTGGACAGATTTGGCACAAATTTGGACAGATAGACGATGATGCCCAGAAAGTTCTCAAGTTCCTTTCTGTTCTCAGGTCTGGGCATCTCCTGTAGGGCTCTTACCCTCTCAGGGCTCGGCTTGAGACCCTCAACCCAGACTACATGACCAGAATACCCAACTGAGTCCTTACCAACATCACATTTTGGCATATTCAGGCTCATCCCAGAGTCACGCACTCGGTTGAAGTAGTTCTCTAGTCGGTCATCGTGATCGTCATCCTCGCATCCCCAGAGCATCATGTCGTCAACAATGATTTTGATGCCCTCGATGTCGCCAAACTCCTCGACCATGGCACGCTGCCAAATTTCTCCAGCTGAACTTATCCCGAACGGCATTCTGAGATACTTATACCTCCCCCATGGACTATTGAATGTCGTCAGCAGGGAGCTCTCCTCGGTGAGTCTCAACTGCCAATATCCAGAGGTGGCATCAAATTTGGAGAACACCTTGGCGTTAGGCATCCTGGCGGCTACCTCCTCGATGGTATTCATCGGATAGTGCTGTCGGCGAATTGCCTTGTTTAGGTCCCACGGATCCAAACATATCCGTACCTTACCATTCGATTTTACTACCGTGGTCATCGAGTTTACCCAATCTGTGGGTTGTGTCACAGGTTCGATCACGCCAATCGAGACCATACGATCGAGTTCCGCTTTCACCTTATCGTACAACTTGTGCGGCACTGTACGTGGTGGGTTTTTCACAGGTGGTACGCTCGGATCGATCTGTATATCGTATTCTCGATTCTTCAAACACCCAAGGCCCTGAAACAAGTCTTTGTTTCTCTCTAACAAACGCAGTGCTCTTGGACTGGGTTTGTGTGGGGGTTTGGGGGACGGACTGACAGACTGACGGACTGACGGACCAACACTTGACTGACGGACAGACGGACCAACATGTGACAGATGGACAGACTGACCACTAGCTGATGGCTGACCAACAGCTTGTACATGTTTTACACCAGAACTACCACCAGGTGTCCCTTTGTACACCAAACCCATCATCTCACATGTATTTTTACCAAGTATTGGTGTCACATCACCATCTAATACCTCAAACGTTGTCAAGTGGCTTGTCTTACCTACAGTTATGGGTACAGTAATCTTACCTAGTGGCTCTAGTCTGTGGCCACTATATGACTGCAGTGTGGTGTGGCTTTCCTGTATTTCACAGTCTAGGTTATTTGCTATTTTGCAAGGTAGCACATTTACCTGGGCTCCGCTATCTAATTTGAATACTACCTCTGCCTTACCCACACCACAAGTTTCAGTCCAATCCTGTTGGTTCAGCTGACCAACTACACTACATGTATCAATATAGAAAAAATCGTCCTCCGGTTCTGAGTCTACCAGAACTTCATGAATTTTCCCTCTCGGTGGTTTCCTGTGGCGCCCTCATGTGTCTGATGGCTTGCATCTCATGGCGAAATGTCCGATTCCGCCACATTTGTTACATTTCTTTCCATATGCCGGGCATTTTCCGGGCAAATGTTTGTATGGGCAGTTCGCACAGTCTTTCTTACCACCAGTGTATTTCCTGTCCGGTTTGCGCTGCTGAGCATGTCCGTTACTTGTTTTTGTTGTCTTTTTTCTAACAACATCTACCTTGCTCTGCTCTTGTGTCTGTGTCAAATTCATGGATTTCAGCTGTTCATTTGACACCTCCGAAACCGTGGAAATGTCAATGGCCTTATGCAGGGTTAACTCTTCTACCCTCAGGAGTCTCGCTCTTACCCTCTCATCACTAACTCCACAGACAATTCTGTCTCTGAGAAGCTCGTCGGCTAGTGCACCGAACTCACAATCCTTGAGTATAGTTCTCAGTTCTGTTAGATATTCGATGAAGGGTTCTCCTGCCTTTTGGTTTCTACTGTTAAATTTATACCTGCATACAGTTATATTTTTCCTTGGCTCACAATACTCTTGAAACTTCTGCATTACAGGGGCTATTTTATCTTTGTCAGTGTCTGTTGTGAATGTGAATGTGTCAAATACCCCTTGTGCTTGTGGGCCAGCACAATGCAAGAGTGTTGCAACTTGAATTTTCTCCTCTTCTTTGTCAATCTTTGAGGCACACAAGTAGAGCTCAAGGCCTCTTTTGAAGTCCTTCCAATTCTTGGACACATTGCCCTCCAAGCTCAATGCTTGGGGCTGCTTCAACTGACCTGCCATGTCAGTATTTTTCACTTCTGAACACCATGTGTTATCAATCAAACAGAAGTCTCATCTTGTCTTGTCTAGCAAGTGCTTTATTCAAGATGGAGGCTACACCAGCTAACCTGTGCTTATTCACAACTTGTAGCAACTGATACACTTCGTTTAGTAGCATACATCACAGTCGGCAGCTGCAAAAACTGAGTAAAACCCAGTTTAAGGGCAGTTGAAATGGGTTCAATTTGGACGTTTAAACTGGTTTACCACAGTTTTTGCAGCTGGCGATTTTTTACTTCACTAAAGCTCAATCAACTCCACCAAACTTTTCTTTGGTTGAAATTGGAAGAAACCTTGGACATTCGACAAACCCCTCCAGATTACTGGTCTGGGCTTTGCCAATTATCCCTGAGTGACATGGTGGATTACTATGACAAGGAACTCACATCACTCATGGATAAACATGCTCCTATCAAGTTTGCCGAGGTCACTCAGCGCAAGCCTGTACCTTGGATGAGTGACCAATTAAAGCTGGAAAGATCTCTCAAGAGGAGGCTTGAGAGAAAAATGAACAAGACTGGTTCTCACATTGATAAGGAATCTCAGAGAAATAAATACAATTCCATGCCGAAATCAGCTCAATCAACATACTTCTCCAACCTAGTTGAGGAAAATAAGCATGACTCTAAAAAGCTTTTCAGAGTCATTGACACAGTCATGCACAAGAAAAAGGACATACCAATGCCCCAGACTGACTGTGAGGTCACTCAAGCTAAGAAGTTCAATACATTCTTTCTTGAAAAAATAGAAAGAATTCGCCTAGCAATTGATAAGGCTCAACCCTACCAAATTTCGCCACCAGGTGACTCTACGAACAATAGTACAGTGAGTCTTGAGATGTTTACACCCTTAACCATAGATGATGTACGAAAATTGGTCAGAAGGTCTACAAAGAAGTCATGTGAGCTGGATCCTATTCCAACCTGGCTCCTACTAGACCTCTTAGATGACCTCTTACCAATAATTACTTCCATCATAAATAAATCACTGATGGAATCAGCAGTATCTGAAAATATGAAGATAGCCATCATAACACCCCTGCTGAGGAAACTTGGCCTAGAACTGGTTGAGAAGAATTACAGAGTTGTTTCCAACCTGAAATTTATCTCTAAACTAACAGAGAGGGCAGTTGCAGACCAATTAGTCCCTCATCTGGTAAGGAATGGCCTGACTGACAAGTTTCAATCAGCCTACAAAGAATATCACAGCACTGAAACTGCTTTGTTAAAGGTGCAAAATGATATCTTATGTGCTCTAGACAATAAAAAGTCAGTTATCCTGCTGTTACTGGACCTCTCTGCTGCCTTTGACACCATTGACCACCAAATTCTATTTGATAGATTGGAGGCTAGATGTAATGTCAAGGGTCACGCCCTCTCCTGGATTTGGTCATATCTAAGTGACAGGAAACAATGTGTGAAAGTAGGGACTCATAGGTCCTGTCTCAAGGCCATAAAAAATGGGGTCCCACAGGGCTCAGTTCTGGGTCCCATACTTTTCACCATTTATATGACACCCCTTTCCGACATCTTAGCCAAATATGGTCTGAGCTATTGTAGGATATAGATTACCTACCTATAGACTCTTATAAACATATATGGACAATCATAGACAATCACGATCTTTGGCAAGAAACCATATACAGTTACTGAGTGCTATGTGAGGCCAATAAGTGCAGGCTGATGCAATGCATTACTCGCCGCGAATAGAGATGACGTGATCCTCCAAGCCATGCAGGCAGGACATGCGCAACCCTGAGGCCGGAGAAGACGCTACGCAGGCAGCCCTCACACAGATGCTCAGTTTTCCTTAAAAAGGCCCCGAAATCGCTACTCAGCAGCCAGAATAGACTTGCCTAGAAGATCCACGACACTCAGCATCGTGACAGCCACACTTGTTTAGACTTGGGTGTTTTATGCATTCACAGGACTTTGTCAGTATCATGCATTTAGGTATTTCTTATGCCTCGCTCTTTGCCATGCCGAACTAGCCAGACTAGAGTATACAGCACTGAATAAAGGAGATCTTTGTGCATTGTATATTCTGTGTCTGTAGTCCTTATTACCTCCCAACTCATATAGGTGGATAGGGTAGCTAGGTTAAGAGCCCCGTTCACAGCCAGCGAGTATTATATCTCAGATCCCCGTCCACATATCCCCACATCCTGAGACATTCCCCATACACCAGTAGGGTTACAAACCATACGTAACACTATCATATTTATGCAGATGATATTCAGATCTACATCCCTATGGACCACACTTCCCCCCATCAAGTTGATATACGCAGACACAAACTAGAGGAGTGTGTCAGTGAGGTTAGAAACTTCCTTATATCAAACAGGATAAAGATAAATGATGGAAAAACAGAAATGCTTATATGTACTGACAGGTACAATACTGCCATCAGCAGTAGTATCCCAGACACAATTAGGGTTGGGAGCTCTGATATTGCTCCTAGTGAGACAGTGGTGGACCTTAGCATCACCTTTGACTCCAACATGGACATGAAGGCCCAGATCAGAAAAATGTGCCAGAAAGGCTATTACCAAATTTGGAACCTGGCAGCCATCAGACATTGTCTATACGAGAAGACAGCTGTAACACTTACCCATGCCTTTGTTACCTCCACTCTAGACTATGGGAATGGCCTACTAGCTGGTCTTCCTAGATCAGACACCAGGAAGCTACAATACCTCCAAAACTCTATTATTATTATAATTATTATTAGGTCAGTACCTTTGGGGCAATTATAAACATATTGAGGTTTGACAGTAAAAAGAAAATCAGACCGAGATCCTATTCCAGCTTTGGAAATTTACAGTAAGCCAGGCCAAGGCCCTATTCCAGCTGTGGTAATTAATGGTAAACGAGACTGAGGTCAACTTCCAGCTGTGGTAATTAATGGTAACCCAGACTGAGGTCTTATTCCAGCTGTGATTCATATGGGAGTTTTAATTCTGGCATTGATACATTCACATGGACATGGACCAGTTACTGTAACTGAAAATAATCGGGAACATCCGGTCGCAATACCAAAAATTATATTTTTGATTTCCATTCTCATTTTTAGCAGATGTAGACTGTGTGCAGTGAAAGAAGTAACTGTAGAGCATCAGCAATATTTGCTACATTTCTACAGCAATTTCTGTTCCGCTAAAAGCATTCGTGAAATGAGATTTTCTAGCACTTTTTCCTTGCATGATATAAAATTTATGTTTATACCCCAAACTTTGGGATCAAATGTTATTACCCATCATATTTCCACAACATAAATTTCTGTGCCATTTGAAAGTGGATGAGTCTTCTGCTAAAATCCAAATCATCCATTGGACACTTTGTCAACAAACTTTGTTTAGCTGACCAGAGATCCAGTGCAATCAACTGCTTTGTTAAGTTTTTCTAACTATGGGGCACCTTCACATTTTTGGGGACAAAGGAGTGATTTGGCTCAGTTTTCCTTAAAAAGGCCCCGAAATCGCTACTCAGCAGCCAGAATAGACTTGCCTAGAAGATCCACGACACTCAGCATCGTGACAGCCACACTTGTTTAGACTTGGGTGTTTTATGCATTCACAGGACTTTGTCAGTATCATGCATTTAGGTATTTCTTATGCCTCGCTCTTTGCCATGCCGAACTAGCCAGACTAGAGTATAAAGCACTGAATAAAGGAGATCTTTGTGCATTGTATATTCTGTGTCTGTAGTCCTTATTACCTCCCAACTCATATAGGTGGATAGGGTAGCTAGGTTAAGAGCCCCGTTCACAGCCAGCGAGTATTATATCTCAGATCCCCGTCCACATATCCCCACATCCTGAGACATTCCCCATACACCAGTAGGGTTACAAACCATACGTAACACTATCATATTTATGCAGATGATATTCAGATCTACATCCCTATGGACCACACTTCCCCCCATCAAGTTGATATACGCAGACACAAACTAGAGGAGTGTGTCAGTGAGGTTAGAAACTTCCTTATATCAAACAGGATAAAGATAAATGATGGAAAAACAGAAATGCTTATATGTACTGACAGGTACAATACTGCCATCAGCAGTAGTATCCCAGACACAATTAGGGTTGGGAGCTCTGATATTGCTCCTAGTGAGACAGTGGTGGACCTTAGCATCACCTTTGACTCCAACATGGACATGAAGGCCCAGATCAGAAAAATGTGCCAGAAAGGCTATTACCAAATTTGGAACCTGGCAGCCATCAGACATTGTCTATACGAGAAGACAGCTGTAACACTTACCCATGCCTTTGTTACCTCCACTCTAGACTATGGGAATGGCCTACTAGCTGGTCTTCCTAGATCAGACACCAGGAAGCTACAATACCTCCAAAACTCTATTATTATTATAATTATTATTAGGTCAGTACCTTTGGGGCAATTATAAACATATTGAGGTTTGACAGTAAAAAGAAAATCAGACCGAGATCCTATTCCAGCTTTGGAAATTTACAGTAAGCCAGGCCAAGGCCCTATTCCAGCTGTGGTAATTAATGGTAAACGAGACTGAGGTCAACTTCCAGCTGTGGTAATTAATGGTAACCCAGACTGAGGTCTTATTCCAGCTGTGATTCATATGGGAGTTTTAATTCTGGCATTGATACATTCACATGGACATGGACCAGTTACTGTAACTGAAAATAATCGGGAACATCCGGTCGCAATACCAAAAATTATATTTTTGATTTCCATTCTCATTTTTAGCAGATGTAGACTGTGTGCAGTGAAAGAAGTAACTGTAGAGCATCAGCAATATTTGCTACATTTCTACAGCAATTTCTGTTCTGCTAAAAGCATTCGTGAAATGAGATTTTCTAGCACTTTTTCCTTGCATGATATAAAATTTATGTTTATACCCCAAACTTTGGGATCAAATGTTATTACCCATCATATTTCCACAACATAAATTTCTGTGCCATTTGAAAGTGGATGAGTCTTCTGCTAAAATCCAAATCATCCATTGGACACTTTGTCAACAAACTTTGTTTAGCTGACCAGAGATCCAGTGCAATCAACTGCTTTGTTAAGTTTTTCTAACTATGGGGCACCTTCACATTTTTGGGGACAAAGGAGTGATTTGGCTTACAGAAGCCTGTTTGCCCATTAATGGTTGTCCATTGGTACAGACTTAACACACTAACAGACCACAGTAGAGGTCACATGCTTGTATGCATGTGACCACCTGGTGGTCAAAAGAGTACAGCCAGTGCTCAACACTTTCAGCAAAACACAATAACAATGATTGGTGTATTTTGGTTAATTTCAATGTGATACATATCATTAAAACATAATAACATTATAACAATTTAAAATGTAAAATTTCTTTTGTTATATCCTTAAAATAATCTACTCTTTTCTTGGGCTAAAGCTGCACATCCTTTGTTCCTGTTTCGAATGCATACCAACACAGAAAAAAATCTCTCAAAGCTCCCATGATATTTTCTCAGTAGAAGGCACTCTCTCCACAGCTGAATACCCCTTACTCTCATAATCTGGTACTTTTCATAATTTCATGGTTCATAATCATCACCATCAACGTATTTTTGTTGCAGTTTGACAACATGGCTGAGAGTGGGTCTGCATTCAGTAAGTTTGCTGATAAAGCAAATAAGACGGAGATTTCAGGCAAGGCAATGAAGAAGTGGTTAACAGATGCAAAAGTATTGGGGAAATATTGTAACACCACTGCATTAGATATTGGCTTCAATAAAGCCAAGACCAAAGGAAAACTGTAAGTACATTTTACCTTTCTGTGATAAAGTATTTAATTGAACCTCCAGCTAACTGAAATAATGTTGAAAGTGATGTAAAACCCCAAACAAACAAACAAAAAATGAACCTCCAGCTCCACTCAATAAAATAATTAATAGTACCCCCAGCTCATCTTGATAAAATAATTAATAGAAGCAACAGCTCTTCTTAATAAAATAATTAATAGTACCTCCAGGTTCCCTCGATAAAATAATTAATAGAACCTACAGCTCCTCTCGATAAAATAATTAATAGAACATACAGCTCCTCTTAATAAAATTATAAATAGAACGTCCAGTTCCTGTCAATAGAATAATTATTAGAACCTCCAGACCTCTCTCGATAAAATATTTAATAGTACCTCCAGTTCCTCTCGATAAAATAATTGTTTATATTGGATCTAGTGGAGGTGACAGCACCTCTGGAGGTGCTGCTCCTTCACTTGTAGCACCTCCAGCCTGGAGGTGTTCTTGGTTTCTGTGAGCTCCTGGGTGGAGGTGCTATTGAAAAACCTTTGTTTTTTGGGCTTTGCACGCTTTGTTACAGGTGAGTTGTAAAGTATTCTACTTATGTTGTAGAATATTCTGCATTTTTTGGGGAGGTTTTTTCGACTTTTTTTCGATTCGAAAGTGTTCGATCTCTAATCTCTAATTCTTTTTAAATTTGCGGACCCTCTCCCTGATGACCTCCAGACTGGTTTGTTTATTTTACGCTACATACTGCCCCGGAGCGGGATTGGAATGTCCAGTTTTTAAATGAATTTCTTGATCTCGTTTCTTTCTTTTGTTATGTATACGAGAATTTTTCAATAGTTTTTGGGATAAAATACCTTATTTTTGTTGGGTTCTTGGCCAGTTTTTTGGCCGTTTTTTTGGGGCGATTGTATTCCACTGTCGATTGACAACCAGGTTTGATTGTAATTGAACACGGACAAGAAACTTTGTTGTTTAAAAATAGGTTTTATTTTCATTTGTTGTTTCTACTTGTTGGTTGTTTCTTGTTAGAATCCCAGTTCTTTTGCATGTAAATGTTTTGTTTATGAGGTGCAGTGGGTTCTTAGACCACTGGGATGTCCCTTAATTGCGTCAGGACCTCTTCCAGTTCCTCGGGGGGGGGGGGGGGGGGGGGGGGGTAGAAGCTCCAACTCATTAAAGTGATAATTAAAGTGAAGACGAGAAGTCCAGCACGTTGATAGCTAATCCTCTGTATTTTTGTGAAAAAGAGATGTGTTTTTAACCAGACTATTTTTTACTAATCTGGTCTCCCCAGTGGTATAACCCATTACATTCTGTAGATTTCCGCCTTATAAACTATTTTCATATTTCATTATTATGTATATCATATATATCATTCACATGACATGTTAACATTGAGGTTCTCGTGGAATAATATTCCTTATTATATTTAGAATTATGCATATTTTACTTTTTTTACGTATGTTTTTTTTCACCAATATAAAATATTTATTCATAAACAGACTTACCTAACACTACAATATTTGTTTTAGGTTCAATAGATTTTGTTTCAACTCTTTAATTCTTTTAACTTTTTCTGTATTCAATACTGTTAATACATGTTTTCTCAATTCGTTATATGTCCATTTTGTTGTTCCCTTTATATCTACATAAATGTTTTCATATTTAAATAAATTTATCTTCTTCCATATAGTAAATCTTGTAATGCTCAGAATTGTATTTATTATATTGTTATTTGAATCATCTGAATGAGATCCACATATAGTAGTAAAATTGTTCAGAGTTATATCAATATTTTACATAAGTATAACATTTTGTATAGACTTCCAGATATCTTTAACATGACAACAGTTTATCAACAGATGTTCTACATTTTCATCACATATGTTACACAGTTTACAGGTGCCATTGGAAAATTTCATTTTCACAAGTCTCTGTTCAGTATTAATTTGACCATGAAATAGTTTCCAGTTGAAATAAATACAATTTCTGGGAATGATCCAATTACAAAAGTTACTTTTAAACCACAAATCAAAGTGTATATGTGTCATGTAATATTTTCTTTTTGGATTTCATATAAACATTTGTGTCCAACAAAATTGAATAAATATCCTTTTATGTTAGCTGAATGATACATTTTTCACCATTATTTGGTTTGTACATTTTCTGTTTCATAAGAATGTCTTGTTCTGCCAAATTGTCACTTTTAACTTTGTAACTCCTATCCTTTAAAGAGTCAGGTATGGCACATTTAATTCTACTTAGTTAAAAAATATAGGGAGCTCTGTTTGAAAGTTTGGTTAGAATAACGTGTTCATCAATATTGTCATTAATAACAACATCAGAAATATATGTAAGACTGTCTCAAGACCAATGGCTTAGTGCTAATGGTTTTCCATTAAATTTTATCATTAAACTATAAATTTTCATATTCATTTACTAGTCTACTCCATCTATATATTTCAGGAAAATACATTTTGCATTAATAGTAAAATGGTGGTGTCTTTAAATTATTTACAATTTCTCTAATGTCGTTCACTTGCAACAGAAACAACTTTGTCCCAAACCTTCTATGTGATGAATGAAAAATTTGCATTGGGAATATGTTCCATCTTTCTGAGTCATCTGATAACAATAAGCAAATAACTTTTATTCTTTTAACCTTAATCATAGTCTTCAAATCAATCATATTTATGCCACCCAGGTTTTGGCATTTTTGCCATTCCACATAAAATCATATAATATCTTTTCAATCTTGTTTATAAAGATTTCAGGGATGTGTGTCATTTCACAGGCATATAAAACCATGGATATTCCAATACTTTTTATTCAATGTACTTTGCCTTGTAATGACAATTTTCTGATTTTCCAAATCTGAAGATTTCTTTTCAGCTTATTATTGTTTCCCAAAATTCAGACTTGTCAATATCTTTACCAAAATTATGCCAAGACAATATTTTGGTCGTTGGTTTAATTTTATGTCATCCATATTTATATTACAAGGCCTAACAACGCTTTCTTTCATAACGATACCCACAGTTTTTTCCTTATTTAACCTTCCACCAGACACTTGTTCATACATATTTATTACTTCAAAACGTTTATATATCATATTGACATTATTTAGAAAAACTATGCCATCATCCACATACATGCTACATTTACATTCATTATCAATATACCATGTTCATTCTTCAATGTAATACCATGTAATTCTTTACTTTTCCTGATATTTTCTGCAAAAGGCTCTGGCTCAATATTGTACAGCAGTGCTGATAAGGAGTCGCCCTGCCTTATCCCTCTTTTAACAGGGAAATATTTAGACATAAAACTATTTGTCAATACATAACTTTTCATGCCTTTATATATAATCTCAATCCGTGTTTTAAAATTCTGACCAAATCTAAATTTATCAAGAACCTTGTATAACCACTGCCATTCAACTCTGTCAAAAGCTTTCTGTTGGTCAAGTAGAAGGATAACTTCATCATCATAATGATTTTCAATTATGTCTTCTACAAGTCTTCCATAAGGTTATCACCACACCACTGACTGGGGTCAACTACTCTAGGGTCAGATATATGTAGGCCTACCCCCCCCCCCCCCCCGCTCTGCTCCTTTGTGGCTTCACCAATCATCTTCTTCCCTGTCTTCAGTAGGTATTCTCATGCTTTCTGGTGTGTGTGTGGAACTTTTCCTGCACGCATCTAGTAAATACTTCATATCTTGTCTCATTTCCTGTCATCATAGTTCCTAATATGCTTGCCCAGGTGTTTCACCTCTTTGGGGTCTGTACTGGCCATTATAGATTATCTGCTCTGTTACTTGAAAATCTCGGAACATTGCAGCTTTTTCTGACTGAATGTACTGTTCATAACAAGTGTACTGCTGGCCATCAATTTCTATTGGGCATTCCATATTAAAGCCGCTCATAAATGACTTCTCACTCATAAAACAGAAAACATTTTCATTTTTTTTTTCGGGACATTCTCTC
Organism: Amphiduros pacificus; assembly: GCA_949316495.1. Taxonomy (NCBI): domain Eukaryota; kingdom Metazoa; phylum Annelida; class Polychaeta; order Phyllodocida; family Hesionidae; genus Amphiduros; species Amphiduros pacificus. The sequence goes on from OX439001.1 coordinate 29,210,476, forward strand.
GGGATATGGGATGATGACTTACACTTAAAACACTTTGCTCTGGTTGGGGCAGTAAAAGTTCAACTTGTGATCATTCATGAATGAATTCAACATTTGGCACATTTACCACCAGATATTACTCCAACAGCTTGGGCCTTTTGGTGCAAAACGCTGAGGGTCAGAGCTCTGAGCACTGTTCTTTATCAGTTATTGACACAAAAGCTGGAATATCCCTTTCAGCATGTTCAGCTGGACTATATATATATAGTCCAAAGTAAAAAGGTAGTTGTATACAGTGTAATGGTGATAAAAGTAATCCAACAAAGTCCGTGGTGACAAAGAGTTAAAACCTTTTATTGCTTTATTGCGACATGTTTCAGTCCTTCAAGGGACTTCTTCAGGCTACAGTTCAGGTTACATATATATATATATATATATATATATATATATATATATATATATATATATATATATATATATATATATATATATATATATATATATATATATATATATATATATATATATATATACACACATATCTGGTACCTGTGGTCCATGATGTCTTTCTACCCTCAAAATGAATCATCTCAGATAAATAAGTTAATAAGTTGTCTTTTTAAACAATTATCAGCAACTTGTAAATTGTTTAACAGGAATTTGACTGAGAAGGAGATTCCTAATTTGGTCAAAGAGCTCGCTAAAGAGTATGGGAAGGGAAATGAAGCAAAATTTGCTGACGCCGACGCTAAGATTCAAGAGTTGATGAATAATGCTGTGCCAATGACCCATGGCGCCACGGTAAGATCATTGTAATTATAAAAAAAAGTCTCTCTATTTAACAAAATAATGAACTGCTACATTATTTTGTGATGCAAATTTATGAGACTCAGTTCAGTATTTAATCACAGGCAAACTCATGATCTATAATCACAATATAGTGCAATATATATTTCTTATTAATTATTAATTCAAATCTATTCCCTCCAAAAAAAAATTATAACCTTTCTGGGTGGTTGTTTGTTCAAATGATGTAAATTATTTTATACAGAAAACTTCAAAAACTGGAGGTGTTGGCAGAATGACTGATGCTTCGAAGTACACGGGGTCCCACAAGGAGAGGTTTGACAGTGAGGGGAAGGGTAAGGGTAAAGATGGCAGAGTTGACGCCGTCAAGAACACAGGCTACGTGGGTAACTACAAGGGAGACGGCACATATGAAACCAAACCCTGATCTCTCGTACACCAAAATATCACAGTCTAAAATCCATGTATTGAGTGTTATTCACATATAAATCTTGTTGAGTGATATTTTATTCATTGTTGTTATATGACTGTACATTCCCTCACCCTCACAAATAAACAGAAAACTAAGTTAGGATTGATACATCTTAAATTTTGGTGAAAGATTATCCTTTTGGTGAAAGATTATCCTATATATATATATATATATATATATATATATATATATATATATATATATATATATATATATATATATATATATATATATATAATATACCTCGGTGTTTTTATCAAAATACTTAAAGTATGTTAATCTCATTATATAATCATGTGATTATCTTATCTTGACCATAACTTTGGGATTTACCTTGAGTAATTTATGAGAAATTATGGCAGAGTTATGAATCAAGATGGGAAACTGAAATTATTTATAAAACAGAATGATCACTGCCTATATTCTCCTATATTCTCCTATATGTCTGTATTTTTCGCTTTTGGGAGGATGAATTAAAATATTTTCTAAAATTGACAAACCTTGTGACATTTGTTTTTGCATTTCACTTTGAACTATATAACATCAGTGTAGTCTCAACATTCTGAGTGCACTATAACAGCAGTATATATAGCCTACACTTCAGATTGAACTGTAACATCAGTATAGCCTACCCTTCAGATTGAACTGTAACATCAGTATAGCCTACCCTTCAGATTGAACTGTAACATCAGTATAGCCTACAATCCAGATTGAACTGTAACATCAGTATAGCCTACCCTTCAGATTGAACTGTAACATCAGAATAGCCTACACTTCAGATTGAACTGTAACATCAGTATAGCCAACCCTTCAGATTGAACTGTAACATCAGTATAGCCTACCCTTCAGATTGAACTGTAACATCGGTATAGCCTACCCTTAAGATTGAACTGTAACATCAGTTTAGCCTACCCTTCAGATTGAACTGTAACATCAGTATAGCCTACAATCCAGATTGAACTGTAACATCAGTATAGCCTACCCTTCAGATTGAACTGTAACATCAGTGTAGCCTACCCCTCAGATTAAACTGTAACATAAGTATAACCAACGCTTCAGATTGTAATGTAACATCAGTATAGCCTATCCTTAAGACAGAACTGTAACTTCGGTATAGCCCACAATTGGATGAATATATTTAGATTCAACTGTAACATCATTATAGCCTACCCTTCAGATCGAACTGTATCATTGGTATAGCCTACCCTTCAGACAGAACTGTAACAGCAGTATAGCCTACCCCTCAAATTGAACTGTAACATCAGTATATCTCACCCTTCAGATTGAACTGTAACATCAGTATAGCCTACCCTTCAGATTGAACTGTAACATCAGTATAGCCTACAATCCAGATTGAACTGTAACATCAGTATAGCCTACCCTTCAGATTGAACTGTAACATCAGTATAGCCTACACTTCAGATTGAACTGTAACATCAGTATAGCCAACCCTTCAGATTGAACTGTAACATCAGTACAGCCTACCCTTCAGATTGAACTGTAACATCAGTATAGCCTACACTTCAGATTGAACTGTAACATCAGTATAGCCTACAATCCAGATTGAACTGTAACATCAGTACAGCCTACCCTTCAGATTGAACTGTAACATCAGTATAGCCTACACTTCAGATTGAACTGTAACATCAGTATAGCCTACCCTTCAAATTGAACTGTAACATCAGTACAGCCTACCCTTCAGATTGAACTGTAACATCAGTATAGCCTACCCTTCAGATTGAACTGTAACATCGGTATAGCCTACCCTTCAGATTGAACTGTAACATCAGTATAGCCTACCCTTCAGATTGAACTGTAACATCAGTACAGCCTACCCTTCAGATTGAACTGTAACATCAGTATAGCCTACCCCTCAGATTGAACTGTAACATCAGTATAGCCTACCCTTCAGATTGAACTGTAACATCAGTATAGCCTACACTTCAGATTGAACTGTAACATCAGTATAGCCAACCCTTCAGATTGAACTGTAACATCAGTATAGCCAACCCTTCAAATTGAACTGTAACATAATTATAGCCTACCCTTGAGATTGAACTGTAACATCAGTATAGCCTACACCTCAGATTGAACTGTAACATCAGTATAGCCTACCCTTCAGATTGAACTGTAACATCAGTATAGCCTACCCCTCACATTGAACTGTAATACAGTATATCTCACCCTTCAGATTGAACTGTAACATCGGTATAGCCTACGCTTCACATTGAACTGTAACATCAGTATAGCCTACCCTTCTGATTGAACAGTGACATCAGTATAGCCAACACTTCAGATTGAACTGTAACATCGATTTAGCCAACCCCTAAGATTGAACTGTAACATCAGTTTAGCCTACCCTTCAGATTGAACTGAAACATCAGTGTAGCCTACCTCTCAGATTGAACTGTAACATCGGTATAGCCTACCCCTAAGATTGAACTGTAACATCAGTACAGCCTACCCTTCAGACAGAACCGTAACATCAGTATAGTTCACCCTTCAGATTGAAGTGTAACATCAGTACAGCCTACCCTTCAGATTGAACTGTAACATCAGTATAGCCTACCCCTCAGATTGAACTGTAACATCAGTATAGCCTACCCTTCAGATTGAACTGTAAATTCAGTATAGCCTACCCCTCAGATTGAACTGTAACATCAGTATAGCCTACCCTTCAGATTGAACTGAAACATCAGTGTAGCTTACCCCCTAAGATTGAACTGTAACATCAGTATAGCCTACCCTTCAGATTGAACTGTAACATCGGTATAGCCTACAATTGGCTGAACATATTCAGGTTGAATTGTAACATCGGTATAGCCTACCCTTAAGACAAAACTGTAACATCAGTATAGCCAACCCTTCAGATTGAACTGTAACATCGGTATAGCCTACAATTGGCTGAACATATTCAGGTTGAATTGTAACATCGGTAAAGCCTACCCTTAAGACAGAACTGTAACATCAGTATATCCTACCCTTCAGATTGAATTATAACATCTGTATAGCCTACCCTTCAGATTGAACTGTAAATTCAGTATAGCCTACCCCTCAGATTGAACTGTAACATCAGTATAGCCTACCCTTCAGATTGAACTGAAACATCAGTGTAGCTTACCCCTAAGATTGAACTGTAACATCAGTATAGCCTACCCTTCAGATTGAACTGTCACATCGGTATAGCCTACAATTGGCTGAACATATTCAGATTGAACTGTAACATCAGTATAGCCTACCCTTCAGATTGAATTGTAACATCGGTATAGCCTACCCTTCAGATTGAACTGTAACATCAGTATAGCCTTCCCTTAAGATTGAACTGTAACATCGGTATAGCCCACAATTGGCTGAACATATTCAGATTGAACTGTAACATCAGTATAGCCTACCCTTCAGATTGAATTGTAACATCGGTATAGCCTACCCTTTAGATTGAACTGTAACATCAGTATATCCTACCCTTCAGATAGAATTGTAACATCTGTATAGCCTACCCTTCAGATTGAACTGTAAATTCAGTATAGCCTACCCCTCAGATTGAACTGTAACATCAGTATAGCCTACCCTTCAGATTGAACTGTAACATCGGTATAGCCTACAATTGGCTGAACATATTCAGATTGAACTGTAACATCAGTATAGCCTACCCTTCAGATTGAATTGTAACATCAGTATAGCCTACCCTTCAGATTGAACTGTAACATCAGTATAGCCTACCCTTCAGATTGAACTGTAACATCGGTATAGCCCACAATTGGCTGAACATATTCAGATTGAACTGTAACATCAGTATAGCCTACCCTTCAGATTGAATTGTAACATCGGTATAGCCTACCCTTTAGATTGAACTGTAACATCAGTATATCCTACCCTTCAGATTGAATTGTAACATCTGTATAGCCTACCCTTCAGATTGAACTGTAAATTCAGTATAGCCTACCCCTCAGATTGAACTGTAACATCAGTATAGCCTACCCTTCAGATTGAACTGAAACATCAGTGTAGCTTACCCCTAAGATTGAACTGTAACATCAGTATAGCCTACCCTTCAGATTGAACTGTAACATCGGTATAGCCTACCCCTAAGATTGAACTGTAACATCAGTTTAGCCTACACTTCAGATTGAACTGTAACATCAGTATAGCCTACAATCCAGATTGAACTGTAACATCAGTATAGCCTACCCTTCAGATTGAACTGTAACATCAGTGTAGCCTACCCCTCAGATTAAACTGTAACATGAGTATAACCAACGCTTCAGATTGTAATGTAACATCAGTATAGCCTATCCTTAAGACAGAACTGTAATTTCTGTATAGCCCACAATTGGATGAATATATTCAGATTGAACTGTAACATCAGTATAGCCAACCCTTCAGATTGAACTGTAACATCAGTATAGCCTACCCTTCAAATTGAACTGTAACATAATTATAGCCTACCCTTCAGATTGAACTGTAACATCATTATAGCCTACCCTTCAGATCGAACTGTAACAGCAGTATAGCCTACCCTTCAGACAGAACTGTAACAGCAGTATAGCCTACCCTTCAGATTGAACTGTAACATCAGTATAGCCTACCCCTCAAATTGAACTGTAACATCAGTATATCTCACCCTTCAGATTGAACTGTAACATCGGTATAGCCTACGCTTCACATTGAACTGTAACATGAGTATAGCCAATGCTACAGATTGAACTGTAACATCAGTATAGCCTACCCTTCTGATGGAACAGTGACGTCGGTATAGCCCACAATTGGCTGAACATATTCAGATTGAACTGTAACATCAGTATAGCCTACCCTTCAGATTGAACTGTAACATCTGTATAGCCTACCATTCAGATTGAACTGTAACATCAGTATAACCTACCCTTCAGATTGAACTGTAGCATCAGTTTAGCCTACCCTTCAGATTGAACTGTAACATCAGTATAGCCTACCCTTCAGATTGAACTGTAACATCAGTTTAGCCTACCCTTCAGATTGAACTGTAACATCAGTAAAGCCAACGTTTCAGATTGAACTGTAACATCAATATAGCCTACCCTTCAGACAGAACTGTAACATCAGTAACATCATTATATAATCATGTGATTATCTTATCTTGACCATAACTTTGGGATTTACCTTGAGTAATTTATGAGAAATTATGGCAGAGTTATGAATCAAGATGGGAAACTGAAATTATTTATAAAACAGAATGATCACTGCCTATATTCTCCTATATTCTCCTATATGTCTGTATTTTTCGCTTTTGGGAGGATGAATTAAAATATTTTCTAAAATTGACAAACCTTGTGACATTTGTTTTTGCATTTCACTTTGAACTATATAACATCAGTGTAGTCTCAACATTCTGAGTGCACTATAACAGCAGTATATATAGCCTACACCTCAGATTGAACTGTAACATCAGTATAGCCTACCATTCAGGTTGAATTGTAACATCGGTATAGCCTACCCTTCAGATTGAACTGTAACATCAGTATAGTCTACATTTCAGATTGAACTGTAACATCAGTATAGCCTACCCTTCAGATTGAACTGTAACATCAGTATAGCCTACCCTTCAGATTGAACTGTAACATCAGTATAGCCTACAATCCAGATTGAATTGTAACATCGGTATAGCCTACCCTTCAGATTGAACTGTAACATCAGTATAGTCTACATTTCAGATTGAACTGTAAAAGAAATATAGCCTACCCTTTAGATTGAACTGTAACATCAGTATAGTTTACCGTCAAGATTGAACTGTAACATCGGTATAGCCTACCCTTCAGATTGAACTGTAACATCAGTATAGCCTACCATTCAGATTGAACTGTAACATCAGTATAGCCTACCCTATAGATTGAACTGTAACATCAGTTTAGCCTACCCTTCAGATTGAACTGTAACATCAGTATAGCCTACCCTTCAGATTGAACTGTAACATCAGTTTAGCCTACCCTTCAGATTGAACTGTAACATCAGTATAGCCTACCCTTCAGATTGAACTGCAACATCAGTATAGCCTACCCTTCAGATTGAACTGTAACATCAGTATAGCCTACCCTTCAGATTGAACTGTAACATCAGTACAGCCAACCCTTCAGATTGAACTGTTACATCAGAATCGCCTACCATTCAGATTGAACTGTAACATCAGTATAGCCTACCCTTCAGATTGAACTGTAACATCAGTATAGCCTACCCCTAAGATTGAACTGTAACATCAGTACAGCCTGCCCTTCAGATTGAACTGTAACATCAGTATAGCCAACGTTTCAGATTGAACTGTAACATCAATACAGCCTACCCTTCAGATTGAACTGTAACATCAGTATAGCCTACCCTTCAGATTGAACTGTAACATCAGTACAGCCAACCCTTCAGATTGAACTGTAACATCAGAATAGCCTACCCTTCAGATTGAACTGTAACATCAGTATAGTCTACATTTCAGATTGAATTGTAACAGAAATATAGCCTACCCTTCAGATTGAACTGTAACATCAGTATAGTTTACCATCAAGATTGAACTGTAACATAGGTATAGCCTACCCTTCAGATTGAACTGTAACATCAGTATAGCCTACCCTTCAGATTGAACTGTAACATCAGTTTAGCCTACCCTTAAGATTGAACTGTAACATCAGTATAGCCTACCCTTCAGATTGAACTGCAACATCAGTATAGCCTACCCTTCAGATTGAACTGTAACATCAGTATAGCCTACCCTTCAGATTGAACTGTAACATCAGTACAGCCAACCCTTCAGATTGAACTGTTACATCAGAATCGCCTACCATTCAGATTGAACTGTAACATCAGTATAGCCTACCCTTCAGATTGAACTGTAACATCAGTATAGCCTACCCCTAAGATTGAACTGTAACATCAGTACAGCCTGCCCTTCAGATTGAACTGTAACATCAGTATAGCCAACGTTTCAGATTGAACTGTAGCATCAATACAGCCTACCCTTCAGATTGAACTGTAACATCAGTATAGCCTACCCTTCAGATTGAACTGTAACATCAGTACAGCCAACCCTTCAGATTGAACTGTAACATCAGAATAGCCTACCCTTCAGATTGAACTGTAACATCAGTATAGTCTACATTTCAGATTGAATTGTAACAGAAATATAGCCTACCCTTCAGATTGAACTGTAACATCAGTATAGTTAACCATCAAGATTGAACTGTAACATAGGTATAGCCTACCCTTCAGATTGAACTGTAACATCAGTATAGCCTACCATTCAGATTGAACTGTAACAGCAGTATAGCCTACCCCTAAGATTTAACTGTAACATGAGTATAGCCCACCCTTCTGATTGAACTGTAACATCAGTATAGCCTACCTTTCAGATTGAACTGTAACATCAGTATAGCCTCCCCTTCAGATTGAACTGTAACATCAATAAAGCCTACCCTTCAGACAGAACTGTAACATCAGTAACATCATTATATAATCATGTGATTATCTTATCTTGACCATAACTTTGGGATTTACCTTGAGTAATTTATGAGAAATTATGGCAGAGTTATGAATCAAGATGGGAAACTGAAATTATTTATAAAACAGAATGATCACTGCCTATATTCTCCTATATTCTCCTATATGTCTGTATTTTTCGCTTTTGGGAGGATGAATTAAAATATTTTCTAAAATTGACAAACCTTGTGACATTTGTTTTTGCATTTCACTTTGAACTATATAACATCAGTGTAGTCTCAACATTCTGAGTGCACTATAACAGCAGTATATATAGCCTACACCTCAGATTGAACTGTAACATCAGTATAGCCTACCATTCAGGTTGAATTGTAACATCGGTATAGCCTACCCTTCAGATTGAACTGTAACATCAGTATAGTCTACATTTCAGATTGAACTGTAACATCAGTATAGCCTACCCTTCAGATTGAACTGTAACATCAGTACAGCCTACCCCTAAGATTGAACTGTAACATCAGTACAGCCTACCCTTCAGATTGAACTGTAACATCAGTATAGCCAACGTTTCAGATTGAACTGTAACATCAATACAGCCTACCCTTCAGATTGAACTGTAACATCAGTATAGCCTACCCTTCAGATTGAACTGTAACATCAGTACAGCCAACCCTTCAGATTGAACTGTAACATCAGAATAGCCTACCCTTCAGATTGAACTGTAACATCAGTATAGTCTACATTTCAGATTGAATTGTAACAGAAATATAGCCTACCCTTCAGATTGAACTGTAACATCAGTATAGTTTACCATCAAGATTGAACTGTAACATAGGTATAGCCTACCCCTAAGATTTAACTGTAACATGAGTATAGCCCACCCTTCTGATTGAACTGTAACATCAGTATAGCCTACCCTTCAGATTGAACTGTAACATCAGTATAGCCTACCCTTCAGATTGAACTGTAACATCAGTATAGCCTACCCTTCAGATTGAACTGTAACATCAGTATAGCCTACCATTCAGATTGAATTGTAACATCAGAATAGCCTACCCCTAAGATTTAACTGTAACATGAGTATAGTCCACCCTTCTGATTGAACTGTAACATCAGTACAGCCAACCCTTCAGATTGAACTTTAACATTGGTGTAGCCTACCCTTCAGATTGAACTGCAACATCAGTATAGCCTACCCCTCAGATTGAACTGTAACATCAGTATAGCCTACCCTTCAGATTGAACTGTAACATCAGTACAGCCAACCCTTCAGATTGAACTGTTACATATGAATAGCCTACCATTCAGATTGAACTGTAACATCAGTATAGCCTACCTTTCAGATTGAACTGTAACATCAGTATAGCCTACCCCTAAGATTGAACTGTAACATCAGTACAGCCTGCCCTTCAGATTGAACTGTAACATCAGTATAGCCAACGTTTCAGATTGAACTGTAACATCAATACAGCCTACCCTTCAGATTGAACTGTAACATCAGTATAGCCTACCCTTCAGATTGAACTGTAACATCAGTACAGCCAACCCTTCAGATTGAACTGTAACATCAGAATAGCCTACCCTTCAGATTGAACTGTAACATCAGTATAGTCTACATTTCAGATTGAATTGTAACAGAAATATAGCCTACCCTTCAGATTGAACTGTATTATCAGTTTAGTTTACCATCAAGATTGAACTGTAACATAGGTATAGCCTACCCTTCAGATTGAACTGTAACATCAGTATAGTTTACCATCAAGATTGAACTGTAACATCGGTATAGCCTACCCTTCAGATTGAACTGTAACATCAGTATAGCCTACCCTTCAGATTGAACTGTAACATCAGTTTAGCCTACCCTTCAGATTGAACTGTAACATCAGTATACCCACCCCTTCAGATTGAACTGTAACATCAATAAAGCCTACCCTTCAGACAGAACTGTAACATCAGTAACATCATTATATAATCATGTGATTATCTTATCTTGACCATAACTTTGGGATTTACCTTGAGTAATTTATGAGAAATTATGGCAGAGTTATGAATCAAGATGGGAAACTGAAATTATTTATAAAACAGAATGATCACTGCCTATATTCTCCTATATTCTCCTATATGTCTGTATTTTTCGCTTTTGGGAGGATGAATTAAAATATTTTCTAAAATTGACAAACCTTGTGAAATTTGTTTTTGCATTTCACTTTGAACTATATAACATCAGTGTAGTCTCAACATTCTGAGTGCACTATAACAGCAGTATATATAGCCTACACCTCAGATTGAACTGTAACATCAGTATAGCCTACCATTCAGGTTGAATTGTAACATCGGTATAGCCTACCCTTCAGATTGAACTGTAACATCAGTATAGTCTACATTTCAGATTAAACTGTAACATCAGTATAGCCTACCCTTCAGATTGAACTGTAACATCAGTATAGCCTACCCTTCAGATTGAACAGTAACATCAGTATAGCCTACAATCCAGATTGAATTGTAACATCGGTATAGCCTACCCTTCAGATTGAACTGTAACATCAGTATAGTCTACATTTCAGATTGAACTGTAAAAGAAATATAGCCTACCCTTTAGATTGAACTGTAACATCAGTATAGTTTACCATCAAGATTGAACTGTAACATCGGTATAGCCTACCCTTCAGATTGAACTGTAACATCAGTATAGCCTACCCTTCAGATTGAACTGTAACATCAGTTTAGCCTACCCTTCAGATTGAACTGTAACATCAGTATAGCCTACCCTTCAGATTGAACTGTAACATCAGTTTAGCCTACCCTTCAGATTGAACTGTAACATCAGTATAGCCTACCCTTCAGATTGAACTGCAACATCAGTATAGCCTACCCTTCAGATTGAACTGTAAATTCAGTATAGCCTACCCCTCAGATTGAACTGTAACATCAGTATAGCCTACCCTTCAGATTGAACTGAAACATCAGTGTAGCTTACCCCTAAGATTGAACTGTAACATCAGTATAGCCTACCCTTCAGATTGAACTGTAACATCGGTATAGCCTACCCCTAAGATTGAACTGTAACATCAGTTTAGCCTACCTTCAGATTGAACTGAAACATCAGTGTAGCCTACCTCTCAGATTGAACTGTAACATCGGTATAGCCTACCCCTAAGATTGAACTGTAACATCAGTACAGCCTACCCTTCAGATTGAACTGTAACATCAGTATAGCCTACCCCTCAGATTGAACTGTAACATCAGTATAGCCTACCCCTAAGATTGAACTGTAACATCGGTATAGCCTACCATTCAGGTTGAATTGTAACATCGGTATAGCCTACCCTTCAGATTGAACTGTAACATCAGTATAGCCTACAATCCAGATTGAATTGTAACATCGGTATAGCCTACCCTTCAGATTGAACTGTAACATCAGTATAGTCTACATTTCAGATTGAACTGTAACAGAAATATAGCCTACCCTTTAGATTGAACTGTAACATCAGTATAGTTTACCATCAAGATTGAACTGTAACATCGGTATAGCCTACCCTTCAGATTGAACTGTAACATCAGTATAGCCTATCCTTCAGATTGAACTGTTACATCAGTATAGCCTACAATCCAGATTGAACTTTAACATCAGTATAGCCTACAATCCAGATTGAACTGTAACATCAGTGTAGCCTACCCCTCAGATTAAACTGTAACATGAGTATAGCCAACGCTTCAGATTGTAATGTAACATCAGTATAGCCTATCCTTAAGACAGAACTGTAACTTCGGTATAGCCCACAATTGGATGAATATTTTCAGATTCAACTGTAACATCATTATAGCCTACCCTTCAGATTGAACTGTAACATTGGTGTAGCCTACCCTTCAGATTGATCTGTAACATCAGTATAGCCTACCCCTCAGATTGAACTGTAACATTGGTGTAGCCAACCCTTCAGATTGAACTGTAACATCAGTATAGCCTACCCCTCAGATTGAACTTTAACATCAGTATATCTCACCCTTCAGATTGAACTGTAACATCGGTATAGCCTACGCTTCACATTGAACTGTAACATCAGTATAGCCACCCTTCTGATTGAACAGTGACATTGGTATAGCCCACAATTGGCTGAACATATTCAGATTGAACTGTAACATCGGTATAGCCTACCATTCAGATTGAACTGTAACATCGGTATAGCCTACCATTCAGATTGAACTGTAACATCAGTATAGCCTACCCTTCAGATTGAACTGTAACATCAGTATAGCCTACCCTTCAGATTGAACTGTGACATCAGTAAAGCCTACAATCCAGATTGAACTGTAACATCAGTATAGCCTACCCTTCAGATTGAACTGTAACATCAGTGTAGCCTACCCCTTAGATTAAACTGTAACATGAGTATAGCCAACGCTTCAGATTGTAATGTAAGATCAGTATAGCCTATCCTTAAGACAGAACTGTAACTTCGGTATAGCCCACAATTGGATGAATATATTTAGATTCAACTGTAACATCATTATAGCCTACCCTTCAGATCGAACTGTATCATTGGTATAGCCTACCCTTCAGACAGAACTGTAACAGCAGTATAGCCTACCCTTCAGATTGAACTGTAACATCAGTATAGCCTATCCCTCAAATTGAACTGTAACATCAGTATATCTCACCCTTCAGATTGAACTGTAACATCGGTATAGCCTACGCTTCACATTGAACTGTAACATGAGTATAGCCAATGCTACAGATTGAACTGTAACATCAGTATAGCCTTCCCTTCTGATTGAACAGTGACATCGGTATAGCCCACAATTGGCTGAACATATTAAGATTTAACTGTAACATCAGTATAGCCTACCCTTCAGATTGAACTGTAACATCAGTTTAGCCTACCCTTCAGATTGAACTGTAACATCAGTATAGCCTACCCTTCAGATTGAACTGTAACATCAGTTTAGCCTACCCATCAGATTGAACTGTAACATCAGTATAGCCTACCCTTCAGATTGAACTGTAACATCGGTATAGCCTACCCTTCAGATTGAACTGTAACATCAGTATAGCCTACCCCTCAGATTGAACTGTAACATCAGTATATCTCACCCTTCAGATTGAACTGTAACATCGGTATAGCCTACGCTTCACATTGAACTGTAACATCTGTATAGCCTACCATTCAGATTGAACTGTAACATCAGTATAGCCTACCCTTCTGATTGAACTGTAACATCAGTATAGCCTACCCTTCTGATTGAACTGTATCATCGGTATAGCCTACCCTTCAGACAGAACTGTAACAGCAGTAAAGCCTACCCTTCAGATTGAACTGTAAATTCAGTATAGCCTTCCCCTCAGATTGAAATGTAACATCAGTACAGCCTACCCTTCAGATTGAACTGTAACATCGGTATAGCCTACCCTTCAGATTGAACTGTAACATCAGTATAGCCTACCCTTCAGATTGAACTGTAACATCGGTATAGCCTACCCTTCAGATTGAACTGTAACATCAGTATAGCCTACACCTCAGATTGAACTGTAACATCAGTATAGCCTACCCTTCAGATTGAACTGTAACATCGGTATAGCCTACCCTTCAGATTGAACTGTAACATCAGTATAGCCTACCATTCAGATTGAACTGTAACATCAGTATAGCCTACCCTTCAGATTGAACTGTAACATCAGAATAGCCTACCCCTCAGATTGAACTGTAACATCAGTATAGCCTACCCTTCAGATTGAACTGTAACATCAGTATAGCCTACCCTTCAGATTGAACTGTAACATCAGTATAGCCTACCCTTCAGATTGAACTGTAACATCAGTATAGCCTACCATTCAGATTGAACTGTAACATCAGTATAGCCTACCCTTCAGATTGAACTGTAACATCAGTACAGCCTCCCCTTCTGATTGAACTGCAACATCAGTATAGTCTCCCCTTCAGATTGAACTGTAGCATCAGTATAGCCAACGCTTCAGATTGAATTGTAACATCATTATAGCCTACCTTTCAGATTGAACTGTAACATCAGTATAGCCAACGCTTCAGATTGAATTGTAACATCATTATAGCCTACCCTTCAGATTGAACTGTAACATCAGTATAGCCAACGCTTCAGATTGAATTGTAACATCATTATAGCCTACCCTTCTGATTGAACTGCAACATCAGTATAGCCTCCCCTTCAGATTGAACTGTAACATCAGTATAGCCAACGCTTCAGATTGAATTGTAACATCGGTATAGCCTACCCCTCAGATTGAACTGTAACATCAGTATAGCCTACCCCTTAGATTAAACTGTAACATCAGTATAGCCTACCCTTCAGATTGAACTGTAACATCGGTATAGCCTACCCCTCAGATTGAACTGTGACATTGGTATACCCTACCCCTAAGATTGAACTGTAACATCAGTACAGCCTACACTTCAGACAGAACCGTAACATCAATATAGCCCAAAATTGGCTGAACATATTCAGATTGAACTGTAACATCAGTATAGCCAACGCTTCAGATTGAATTGTAACATCATTATAGCCTACCCTTCAGATTGAACTGTAACATCAGTGTAGCCTACCTCTCAGATTGAACTGTAACATCAGTATAGCCAACCCTTCAGATTGAACTGTAACATCATTATAGCCTACCCTTCAGATTGAACTGTAACATCAGTGTAGCCTACCTCTCAGATTGAACTGTAACATCAGTACAGCCTCCCCTTCTGATTGAACTGCAACATCAGTATAGCCTCCCCTTCAGATTGAACTGTAACATCATTATAGCCTCCCCTTCTGATTGAACAGTGACATCAGTATGATTGAACTGTAACGGTATATCCAGCCCATATAAAAAAATTACAATCACCATATGTTGTTTTATAATAATTTATTTATATGCAATGGCAAATCCATCATTACATGGGCTAAGTAATGCAACATCTACAATATCCTCAACAGACCCTGACAATTATATGTGCAAACACTAATATGTCAATAAACCTTAATCACACCAGTGTACAAAACCACATTACAAGCTAAACCAAAAACCCAGTGGTCACAATACTTGCCCCCTCTTAAACATCTTACTTTTGTGTAAAAGGCTTTTAAGAATATATTTTTATTTTACTATTTCACAATATTTAAAACAATCAGACTTTGAGTGAATTGTTTTTTATGACTGGTTTAATCCTAAATTAATGTCCAATTGAAATGAAGTACCTCTTATACTTCCTTCTGGGATTAAAGATACAGATCGCCTCAGATAACCTGAAGTAAATCAATAACTGGTAGAAAAGCCACAGACAATACCTTCAATAATTTAATCAATCAGTCATCCCACATCTCATCAACAAACCTGTGGAATGTATGACCAGACAGGTCATGTAGAGCCAATCATTTAGAACCAATCATTTGTGACCTATCTAAGGTATACTTCACTGAGTCAAGATGCAGCAGACAAATTGCATGGGCATGTCAAATGTTAATGTTGTATATATACATATACATGTACATATACATATACATGTACATGTACATATACATGTACATGTACATATACATATACATATACATATATACATTGACGTCATATTGGCCACACAGACTCCCTCCAATTTTGCTGCTTCTAGACCCAGTGGTATACATGGCTAAATGACCACAGGACTTTTTGTGGCATTTTCAACCAGTAGGTCACAAATGTACCTTAATTCAATGATTTGAATGATGAACAATTCATTTAATATTAAGACGAATAAAATGCTTCTGCAAAGTTCTGGCATTGTATATTAACAGTGGTGCAAGTCCTGCTGCACATTATAGTGGACTAGTAGTGTTATACCTTACAGTTAAGGGAAATTAATTCAGACAGGCTCATCAACATAAATAACAAATTGGTCTCCAAAGTGCATTACCTTGCACAGAAATCATTTATTTCATTGCTGAGTATGGTTAAATATTTATAGTTATTGACCTACTTTCATGCAGATGACATTTTGAATATTTTAGTAGATAAAAGAGTAAAACCTGATCTTTCTGATCACATTATGCACAAATACAAAATGACCAAAACTAGGCCAATCACCACCCCAGAATACACTAATAAACTCCCTGGCTTCTATTTCATACATATTCAAATAGTATAAAATGTACCATGTTAGACAAAGCTGATATAACTGCCCAGCATGACCTTATCTGAAATATCAATGTTTACCGTCATATTTATTTGATAAGGTACAGAATAAAGGCTCAAATGGGTATCATTGTGTGTTCACTTTTAGATCTGCTGTTCCCAATTGATAGAAGTTAAAATAGTTTTGCATGGGAATGTTTTGAGGTTGTATGGTCCTAAAATCTGTCACTTCTATATGAAGATATTTAATTTATTCTCTTTAAAATATTAAATTCAAACCAAATAGCGTGTGAATTGATATAATATTGAGAAGATATACCTAGACATATGTATATCATCTGTTTGTTAATTCAGTGACACTAAACTTTGATGAAAACTGATGGATGTAACTGCTCTGAGAACATGTTCCTATAAATATACTGTATCAACTACTTGTCTGATACTGACCAGAATGTTGAACTAAATACCAAGAAATGTTCCAGAACACTTGATTTTATTTGCAAATGCTACACTTCAGATATATCTTCAAGTATTATATCCTGGATGGTTCAATTAAATTGACCGTGAGAGTTATCAACTGTGAACCAAATAAATATTCCTGCCTGTATTAAATAACATGAACAAACACAAGTATATTCCATACATTGACCTGCAAACCAAATGGTGTGTGAATTCCAGACCATCATGTGCTGCCACCTGTCAACTATGAATTCTGGTGAGGACTCTGGTGGGAAATTTGTCATAGGCCTGCTGCCAATCTCTGTTATCAATGAATAAATATGGAGTTCAGTTCTGGTTCCGGTAAAGTTGTACAGTCCTGGTGTGTATTTTTCAATGGGGGGAAAAAACAACATGGAGATCGGCAATCGGCCTATGACAACTGTCCTCATCCCTAGAATGCATACACAGAGCTGATAGCCACAGAGCCTCAATGTCAGGGAGACTGTATTGGTTTAGAAGGGTGAGCTGACTCATGAGGCTAACTTTACAGTGCATTTGACCAGTCTGAAGATACTCTACTAAACACAATCAATCTATCCTCTAACTTTCTCTCCCTCCATTGCCCTCTCACTGTTTGCACATGAAATTTAATGAAAAAAACTCCAATAAATGAATACTTTTAAAGTTCCTGCCTTTATGCACACCATTAGGCATACAGATGCTATGATATACATGTAGTTTATTTACAAGGTGGCACTTCTAGGACTAGACAAAAAGCCAGATTGGACAGTGAGAAACAAGTGCCAATGTATTCTTCTGTTTACCGGTACTTAAAAGGGGAACATAAGATAAGAAGAGCATCTATAATTAGCAGACACTGTTTAAACAAAATAAAATGGATAGTTATACTGTGAACAATCTTTTCTTCTTTTCTTGATATTATGAATATTCATGATCTGTGGCTTGTATTGGCCACAAATCTGGGCTTTGGAGGCAAAAGTTGGTAGAGGACGGCCTGGATATAGTGCAATTGTGGGATACCATCTTGTTTTTTTTAATGATTGGACTGTCCAGAGTTTTTTGTGCAGTATGGGGCAGTATGGCAACCCGTAATCAGCCTATGTTTGGCAGAGTACTCTGGAGGTAACTATGTACAGCCTAACTGACCACAGGATATGGCACGGACAGGTCAGACTTAGTCTCCTGTCTTCTCTCCTGGGACTTGATTGTATTTATGATACAAATCAATGAATGTCAGTACATAAATAATAGGAACATAAAACATTTTGAAATAGACTTTTCATTACGTGAACTTGTACATTCTTAATAATCTTACTCTCTGAAAGTCACCATCAAAACTGTCAATACTTTACAGACCTGTCCAAACTTTCAAATAAATGTTATATCACATATTCACTTTGAAAATTATCAAATACAATAACAACAGTTAACAAAAAAGGGATGTCATTATGATTGATAATTTAGTTACTTGTCATCAAATATAACACCAATATTGTCTATTTTACCGATTCTGATTTATCTTATTTCAAATTCAGAATTTGTAGCCAATCAACTTTAGGCACTCAAATTATAAAATGAGGTCATGCAAGGTCATAAAAAGGTCAAAACTTGTCCATTTCAGAAGTTTATGGGAGTTGGTTTAAAGAGTGCTGTCATGTGCTTCGTATTTATGACGAAACATATGACTGGGTATAACTCTTTGACATTTCATTTTCAATATAAATTTATAATAATTTAATTACTTCACAGATTATTATCAAAAGGTAAATTTTAATTAAAGTGTGATCTTATATGTAAGTCATGAATAAACTGAACATGAGCAAATAAAGTTTATGCATGACCAAATACATGTTGGAATTAACTTGTGCCCCAACAAAGAATATGATGAAAATTCATTCAAACCAAGTTACAGGATAATCGCTCATAGTATCAATATACATATTACTTGTATCTCGATATTTTTATATTGCAACTTCATTTCTTTTTAAATAGATGTTACATATTGACCGAGAATAAACATGTTTAAAACCATTGTCATTAACTGTCACAGACAAAATGTCAATATATATTTTTTTGGAGTTTAAAATATTATTCAATATCTCATTACAATAAGTCAGTGTACTTTAAAAAGTAAAGATATAATTTGACAGATAGTTCCATTCTGAACACATAATATTGTCAGAATCACTTAGCTGGAAATCCTGGCATTGGTAAACATATAATAATATCCAGGATTAGTCTTTATTTCCTTTATTCTGCAAAAGCATTAGCCATATCGGCAGTATAATTAAGGTATCCACATCCCACCAGGTGACGTGACTCATGCACCTTCAATTTGGCTCCGTCCAGCTGAACATCACAGAAGCGACAAGCAGCACTGGGCTCAGCAGGTTTCATTTCTACGTTTCTGTCTTTTTGAGTGTATCCCTGCAGAACATAGTCTGCTACTGTGGGCGTGTCATCCTGCGAGAAGCCGTGGGGCAGGTTGGACAGAGCCGTGTCCTGCAGAGGGGCTGTGAAGTGGAGTCGGACATGCTTCTCCAGGTACACCCTGGTGCGGGCACTGTACGTGCAGTAGGGGCAGCCATGTTTGTCCATGCGCAGGTGTTTGCCTCGGTGATTGCTCTCGATCTCCTGACTGAAGGTCGTAAAGGGGCAAAGCGTACACATGAATGTTGGCCTCTGTTCCTCCACCGGGGCTGCCGGCACCGCAGTCTCCCACTTCTGCTTGCGAACTCTTTGCGGTGGTTTCTTTGGGCTGCTGACAGGGCTCTTACCAGTGCCACCTGTTGACATTTTCTTAGGTGACACAGACAAATTTTGTTGGATTGGGGGCACCACTTTGGCAGCAGATGGGAACAAGGTGTGTATCGGTATGTTCTCCATGCCCTTTTCTCTCATCTTCTCTGTCACGGCTTGCAGCAGATCTTTAGGTTTACCTTTCCTCTCTTCCACTGCCGCTGGTGACTTGTGATGCTGGTTGATGTGCTGATCGAGGAAGGCGGCTCGCGTGGCACCGTATCCGCACCGATCACACCGGAACTTCACCCTCTTCCTCTGATGACAATAAAGGTGAACTTTAAAGAAATACTCACGTTTAGTGGTAAAGTCACACCACTGACAGGCATAGTTCTGCTCAGCCGCATCCCACCACAGCTCAGCAGGTATCTCTAACATCTTCTTTTTGCTTTTTCCCTTCCCACGGATGGGAGTTGTTGATGGGAGTTGTTGCAGGTTGTCAGGTGCAGGGGCCAAGTTAAGGAATGAGGGGGCACCACCTTGTGCATTATCACTGCCATTAGATTCGCTGCCTGGAAGAGGCTCAGTGGTGCCACCTATAGTGCTGCCAGTGAGGGCCGCTTGTTTGTGCTGCATCATGTGACACTGATATGCCTCACTTTTAAAAGCCACATATTCACATTCTGAGCACGAGAACTTGATTCGTTTTCTGGGTGGCTGTGAGTGGGTGGGAGACGTGTCGGTGACTGAGGTGTGAGCTCCGTCCTCGTGTAGAAGCAGATGCTTCCGTAGAATATCCATCTTATTGGTGGTAAATGTGCAACAATGACATTTATATTTGCCCAATCCAAGATGGCATTTAGTATGAACAAGAAGATTGTACTCTGCCCGCGCTGACTTCCCACATGTTTTAAAGGGGCACTGCTTACAACTGAGAACCAGTCTCTGGTCCACAGGTTTCAAGTCCCATGCAGTAAGTTTGCGTTTCTTTGTTTCCTGAATCTTATCACTAACTTGGCTAAATGATGCCATATTAATAGTTTCCTGGATGGGGAGCTTGGGGGCAATTGGAACATACCTTGAGACAATCCCACCAGATGGCATCACTGCTTTCTGAACTAAGTTATTCTTTGGCAATACTCTGGGATTTGAAGGATCAGAGTCCAGGGTTTTATAAACTGCACCCTCTGGTGGTGGTGGGTTTGGCTGAAGATGGACCTTCCTATGTTTTCTGATAACAGAATACTCGTTGGTACTAAATCCACATTTTTCACAAGAGAATGTTCCTTGTGTGAAGTGATGTTTCTCATGTCTCTCTAGGTTGTACTTGGAAGCATAGTTTGCACCTGTTTGGAATGGACAAAATCTGCACTTATAGAGATACTTTCCAGCCAATGTCTCTGCATCTTTGTCTTTTAATCCTATTCTTTTCTTGGTCTCTGGGCTGCCCCCTGGTGTGATATGTTTGTCATTTTTCAGAGCATTTTCTAAAGTTGCGGAATCACCACTACTGTCCAAGCTGATGACATCTGACCCTGCATCTGACATCTCTCCGACAGAGGACCTCTTCTCCTTCTTGATCTTCTTTGTGTTCAATATGGTGGCTCTGACATCTTCGTGGAGGCTAACATGGATCTTAATGATATCACAGTAGTGCGTGCTGAAGGTACAGGCACTGCAGGTGAACCTGGCATTATAGCCGTGGCACTTCTCATGTTTCTCCAGACTCACCTTCCCAGCTGGAGTGCAGCTTGCCGTCTTAAACGGACAGTACCGGCAGTGATACACGTTCTTCAGCCGACCACCAGAAGCAATAGACTCCAGACTGGGAGCCAGCTGGAAGCCATCTTTATCCATATCCTCCACCGGAGTCATAGGAGATTTCTTCCCTTCTGGAGAGCTGCTACTTGGAGGGGGACTCAGCGACTGATTCTCAATAACAGGCATGGCATGGTCCTCATTGTTTTCATTTTCCTCACCAGAGGGCACAAGTTCCTCCTCTACAGTAGATTCTGCTTTACAACCAAGCATAATTTTTGGTTTAAACTTTAATTTTTTGACACCGTTTTTCACTTTAGGTCCTGCTAGATAATCCCTGACTGTGGTGGGTAGACCTTTCCTCTTGGTTGGCAGAGACAGAATGACTCTTCTTGTTCTCCGTCTCTTCTTGAACTTGGCCATGGGGATGCCATTCTTGGTTACTTCCCGGTCTTCAGGTTTATGCAATATCAGGTGTCGATGCATGTGCTCATTCGAGTCAGAGCTATAATTACATGCCACACATGCAAACTTCTTGTTGGTGCTATGACACATTTGGTGTTTTACCAGCACAGCTTTAGAAGATTTCCGTCCTCCAGTCTTGAAAGGGCAGAAAGCACACTTGAGGAAGGCTTTCTCTGCCTGTTCGCCCTCCTCTCTGGGCTGGGTCTTGATGGGCATGGCTTCAGGGCTAGGTGTGTACAGATTATCCTCGCTATCTGCTCTGCCCCGGATGTCATCTGCCTCACTCTTAATACTGCCTCGGTCTTCCTCAGCTTTCTTAGGTGTTGTTGACAGATCAAGTGAACCATCACTGGCATATGTCAGCTGTTGTGTTTGTTTAGCAGCTTCCAGCATGGCACCCACAGTTTTCTGTTTACTTCTAGATTGAGCCCTAGGTGACAGGTCAAGGACAGTGGAAGTGTGAGGTGGGGGAGTGTTGTTCACACTTTGGTTGCCATCACTTTCTCTCATTTTGCTTTTATTTACTCTTGGTTCATCAGTCCTTTCATCTTTTACTGAGAGGTCATTTTTATACCCTGCTTGCAACAAAGCCCTTTCTTCATCTTCTTGTCTATCCATTGTTTCATTGTCTGGTTCTTTGGCGGGTGCAGGTAGGATATGGCGGGGGGCTGAGAGTATGGTTTTTGCCGCCCTCTTCCCCCGCCCCCGTCCACGCCTTGATACCCACTTTAATGGTTCTGTTTGATACTGGCCTAGATTCTCATGCATTTCTCGGTGTAGTTTAATGGAGTTCCAGTTGTTGGTACTAAATGTACACAGAGTACAGGAGAAGGGTCCGTCAATAAAGTGACATCTCTCATGACGTACGACAGCACTCTTACAACCAACTCCCATAAACTTCTGAAATGGACAAAAGCGACATTTGATAATAGGCTTCTGACCCGCTCTCTCCAAAATTATGCCACTGTTTTTTGTCTGTAGATATTCTTCTAAGGTCATATCATTTGAGGGGCGGAGTGATTCAGCCGGGGTAAATGACCTAGAAGTGGAAATATCTCCATTTTCCTGAGTACCTTCCTTTTCTTCCTCCTCTTTTTCTTCTGCCTCATCTAAATGATCTGTCATCACAGATACTTTCTGGATCTTAGTTGGCGGTGAGAATGATTGCCTATTGTACTTCCTAAATCTTAAATCTTCATCATCGTCCATTGGGATGAGATTTCTTATTCTATTGGAGGTTGCTGCTGTCAGTCGCGCTCGCCGACGCCCCCTAGAGGAGGATGATCCATGAGGATTGATGCGTACTGGGTATGGCCTTGGTGGGGCAGAGTCTAACTCTGGTGGCTGACTGTTGATAGATGAGTTAGAATTTGTCCCCACTGAGTTTTGATAACTCTGACTCGCTGTCACAGGCTGTAGTACAGGGGGAGACAGGTGCTTGGCAGTAGGGCTGGACGACGCTGATATGTTACCAGACGGGGAGACGGCAACGCTGATGGGAGAAACCACAGGGCCGACTGCAGTGGGACTGAGGAGGCTTGCCATGGGGGTGTTCTGTAAGGTAGCGCCAGTGTTGAGACTGAGATGCTGAGCCTGCTCTGGGTTAAGGACAAAGTTAGTGATGAGGAGAGCTGTCCCCCCCATGGTACTGATCGTGCTCGGCGTGATAATGTTCATCCCTGAGATTGAAGGACTAGAATCTTCTTTTTTTGTGACAGTCTCACAGTTTTTATCATCCTCAGGTTCCTCATTTTTACTATTTCCATTTGTTGCTGCCTTATTTTCTAAGCTGTCAGCTGGCTTTCCTGTGACATTTTTCACTTCATCACATCTTTCATTTGCACTTGTTTTTTCTTCATCAGTTTCTTGTGCTTCTGATTTTTTTTCACACGATTCTCCTGCCTCAGTTTCTTTTCCACATTTCTTATCTTGAGTGGATTTTTCATTTTCCCCTTCACTTGACTCATTTGAATCATTTCCACTGTTTTCTTCATTGTCATCTTTTGTTAAAATTCCATCAATTTCTTCAGCAACTTTAGCAATTGCTTTGACTGAAACTTGATCAGAACTATTTCCTGCTCCATTTTCAACAATTTTGCCATTTACTTTAATTGAACTTTCATATATATCTTCATTTTCTATTTCTGTAGTTTCTTTCAAGACATTCTTGAGATCCTCTGCACTTTCAGATGATTTGTTTCCTCGGATCCCTTGTGAGTTTTTTGTAGATACCTCGCAGCCAATCTCTGTAGCCATGGCAACGTTGGTCTGCCTCAGATCCTGTAGAAAATATACAAAAAAGTATATATCAAATTTAGCAACAAATTATCTTTAGAGTTTAATGATTGGCAGGACTAACCAATTTCCTATTCCAGTATATCTGAATATAAATTAATAAAATGTATAACCATGGTTATTCAATATGCTCAATGAAGTGCTCGGTTCAAAAGTTAATGATTTAAGCTGTCTGACATCATTACTTTGATTACATTGAAACAAGTTGCAGCCGTACAGAATGTTATGTTGACAAAATGACGTCATTAAGTCAGAACAATGGGGATGTTAACTTCCTTCCCATCCGTTGCTGGTGGTGGATGTTGATGTCCTTCCAGACCAATAGGGGTTAAATATAAATATCTCAAGAATATCAGATAATGCCACAGATTTGGACAGACCTACAACTGAAGGCTTTAAGAACTTGCAAAAGCCTTAAAATTTTAAATTGCCCCCTAAAACTTTATCATAACAAATTCACTGATGATCATGCAAAGCCAGTCTGATACAGAGAATGCAAAGGAACATGATATTAGGAGAACAGCATTGACACTTTTTTAAGGTTTCTGAGAATTTCCACTCCACAATGGCTTTGGATTTTATAGGTTTGTAGAACATGTGTGAGGCTGAAGTCTCAATGTTAATATCAAACCCTATGAAAAGACATTGTCTGGTATCAGCATTGTATAAAATCTGAGATAAAATTGTGCAGACTAAGGCCAAAATGTCTGGCAAAATAAAAGGGTGCGATACATCTAAAAAAAACTATATACCATCGGGTTGGACACAATCAAGGTCACTAGAGGCAGTCACCTAACATGAAAAATCAAACTTGTGACCTGCATTTCTAACTTATGTTTTATTAAAATGCAAGGTCTCCTTGTCCTAAATCCAAAATCTTTTTGCACAAGGACATACCATTGAAATTTTATGGCTGCTAAACATACGCATGTTGCAGGGGGTACGTACTCTACAAACTGTATAAACTGATTTTGGATAATTAAGAAATCTTATCCAAATTAGTTATATTAATGAAACAAATATAAAGCAAATAATTAAATATAGTGTATATAATGTTCTAACATAGTTAAAACTAAATTTGGACAACCAAAATTTTAAATATATAGAGAAAAAATGTTGAGACGGGATAATAACATTTTGATATTTTCAGTACTGCTCCAAGCAAAGATTATGACAACAAATTAACTTCAAATGAATCTTAACTCATAATGCTTATCAACTGCAGATAAAGAAAGAATATTTTTGAAATTTATAACATGCAACTGCCTAAGTATTTCACTTCTTATTGTTTTGAAAAAATTGATACATTACCTGGGGTACTATACTTGAGCATCAAATAATTCTGTTACATTATTGGGATGGGCTTCATCAAGGTCTGAATGTACACTTGGCAGTATTACAATGTAATAAAATATTTTTTGATGTCACCAAACATTTAAGATGTTGCTTATGATAACAAGCTGAATAATACCTTTTAGTTAAAAAAAATAAACCATGAATCAGTGTACTATTTCCAAAACAATAAATATTTTGATGTCCTATACTTATTAAAAATAAACTGTTAAGAATGTGCATTGTGTGCTGTACCTTTTTGTCAAGTTAAAGTTAACAACTAATATAAAGGATACATTGCACAAACAAGGTATATTTTGACTAATTATTATTCATTTAGTTTCTTTAGGATTGTCTCATGTATGACATCATGGCAAACCTGGATATTCCACAATACCTAAAATGTGTTTTTTTTAAAGGAATTTCTGGTTTTAACCCCTGTAATAAATAATTCTACATTTCTAATAATGATTGATTGATTGATTATATTTTATAGTTGTTTTTCACGTACAATATAGGTACAAAAATATATTTGACCAATGTTGAGTATTGCAAGTGAAATAATTGTTGGTTGAAAATGAGATGTCTTGTCTGTTTGTAGAATACGTACCCCATCATAGCATACGTACCCCATTGTACACAGATGTTAGTGTTGGTCTTGATAGAATTTTAAATCATTTATGTTGTTTTTAAAGTGATGAGATGTCAAGTGGACAACTCTGTTAAAGAAAAAACAGGTTTGATAATTATGTTTTGCCTTTTAACACAAAATTTCGAAAGATATGAAACATGACGTTGCCTCCATTTTTTAAATTGTATTCTTGTTTAATTTACTCATTTTGGCTATGTTCTTTGAATAAGAAGTCCACAAACTTTTGTACTTGATGGATTCCTTGCTCTATTTAATTCATAAATTGTTATGAGCCACCAAGTCCAAGGGTGATCAGTATTTGGTAAATATTACTCAAATGTTGTAGTGTACGTACCCCAGAAGCAATTACATTTGAGTAAGTTCATGGAGTAGACTATACAGACTTTTATGATACTCATTTTACAATGAAATAATTATCAAACCATTTGTATTTACTTTTTATATACTTACTCAAAATTAACTTCAAAGTTTTACTTGGTCTGGCTAATGAATTTGGTAGAAAGTCAAATATTACCAAAATTATTGTAAGAAATTTGTGTAGAGAGCAAACACATAATTATTAAACAATTTCTAAAACTGTTGTTTTGTTAAACAGAGTTGTCCACTTGACATCTCACACCTCTGTGAACAAGGGGGTACGTACTCTACAAGGGGGTATGTACACTACAAAACAGACTTCACATCTCATTTTCAGGTTTTGGGAGCATGCTTTCAACCCATAATTATCTCACTAATAATACTCAACAGTAGCTCAATATGACTGTATAATATGAATTAGTTGTCTTTTCTGGAACTACCAATTCACATGGGGGTACATACTCTAAGCATTTTTGTTGAAATTCTCCTAAAAACATCATATGGCATAATATTCACAAAACAATGATTTGACTAACTTAAAATATTTATTTGTTTATTCCTTCATATGACATTGTCCAATGAAGGTATTTATTAGTCCATTTTTGTTGTATGTAGAATGTAGACAGTGTTTTATTATTGGGGTTTTAAACCAGAAATTCCGTAACAAAACACATTTTTCAGAGGTATCGTGGAATATGCAATTTGCGGTGATACCATACAGCAGACAATCTAAAAAAAACGAGAAATAATTAGTCAAAATATGACTTATTTTAGCAATGTAACCTTTATATTAATTGTGAAATTTACCTTGACAGAAAGGTACAACACATAATGCACATTCGTAACAGTTGATTTTTCATAAATTTAGGACATTAAAATATTCACTGTGTTGGAAGTAATACACCGATTCATGATTTCTTTTTTTTATTTAAAAGGTATCATTCAGCTTGTTATCATAAGTGACATCTTGAATTTTATTTATTTATTTATTTTTTCTTGGGGGGGATATTTATCATTGTCACAATATTCTCAATCAAGGTTTAAAAAAAATCTTTTGTGAATTGAAAATTACTGCTTCAAAAATGACCATATATCTATATGGTTACACATAATCAGGTCAAACATAACAACCTCTTATGTGGCATTTGCATGGCACTGTATGGTTATGCCATGACCCTGAGTGACCTCATTTGGTCATGTCATGACCCTGAGCTACCTCATTTGGTCATGTCATTGACCCTTAGTGACCTCATTTGGTCATGTCTATGCATAATCAATTAGGCACCTGGCTCCAACTGATTAGTATTCCAGACTTAACCAGCCACTGTTATACAAATATAATATACATCCATGGTTTTATTTTGAAAATAGACAGTACCAATGATGCTAATGACTGAATGGTGAATGTGTCAAGACTTCTACTCAAGTGCCTAATATCAAGTGAGGTAAACACTGCATTCACCAGAGACATATTTTACCAACACAGCAGAAGCAGATTGCAGCAGAATCTCTCTGTAAATATACATACCACAGAGAGAGGTCTGAGGAAGAATGCTTCCATGTGGCCAAGTCTGCATAAATTATGCTTATAAGACCAAGGACATTGCACCCAAAATAGCTCAGCTTGCAGAGACAGATTGGGCACACCAATACATACATAATCTCATATTTCATGGTTTTCCCATTTATCAATGCAGACATGACTGTCATGAGATTCCTGATTTACTATGACCTAAAAAGCGTTGTATCATACCAAACAAATAGCACGTCAATACAGGAAATGCTCCATAGCAGTAAAGAATCAATGTGTGTGAATTATGATGCCATGTCAGGGTTTTAATGGCTAATATTTCCACATGACAAAACAATGAATGACCCATATGTAATACCTTGGAGTAATATTACTCCATGCATGGACAATTTCTGCTTAAAACTGTTCAAATTAAATAGAGTATAATTTTAAATAAGGGTAAATATTCACAAAAACTTGTATCTCATTTACTGATAACCTAACACTTGACCTTATTTGAAGGCAGAGTACATTCCAACTGACACTTTCCTCTCCAGGCCAACAACCATCTGACCAAATCAAACCAAAACGCATCAAAGCCTCAGTGACATACAACCCAGAGCACTAACAATTATTCAGAGTTAAGCTCCTATTGGACCAATATTGGACCAATGTAGACACACTGGCTTCTAATTGTGGCAAATATTTGCTTTGTAATCAGTCTTTATTCAAGATATTTTTCCATCTTATTTGTAGCCTGAATCATGCTGACATGCTCTGGTGGCACAACTGGGCCAAACTGACATTATCAGAAACATTCTAACAGTCAGTCAGGCTCCTCTGCAATACATCAGTAGCCAGTCTTAAATCTTTTCACTTTCTCTGCCATTATTGTCTTATATTTGATAATATTTAAAATATCATCCAATAAGAATTGACCAGCCTCTGATCACGGCCTGTGATTAGTTGGCTGAGACACCAACCAATCAGTATGAAGCAGAATCTGTCATTTATCCTTTCACCAATCAGTGCACAGCCTGATTTTTATGAATAGTAACGACTTGCAGTCGATCCCGAACACTTCTTTTAGCATTGATGGCAGGGACCCAAATGAGAGGAAAGTCCTATCATAGAAGTTACAATCAGTCACTCTCTAATCAAAAGATATCTACAAAACAGCATAAATTTCCTGAAGCTTATCTACTGTAAATACAGAGTTGGCAAGTAAGTATGGAACATAGTGTAAAGGCCCAGAGAGGAAAGCAGCTTGGTCAGGCCAAGGCCAAGACAGCTCTTCTCTCCAGCTCCTCTCTGACTGACCTTGCCAGGGTCACAGTGAGGCTACTGCAGGGGTTCTGAGTGGGAGAGGAAGGCAGCTGTCTGACCTTGCTAGGGTCACAGTGAGGCTACCGCAAGGGCTCTGAGTGGGAAAGGAAGAGAGCTGTCTGACCTTGCCAAGGTCACAGTGAGGCTACCGCAAGGGCTCGGAGTGGGAAAGGAAGAGAGCTGTCTGACCTTGCCAGGGTCACAGTGAGGCTACCGCAAGGGCTCTGAGTGGGAAAGGAAGAGAGCTGTCTGACCTTGCCAGGGTCACAGTGAGGCTACCGCAGGGGCTCTGAGTGGAGGAGGAAGGCAGCTGTCTGACCTTGCTAGGGTCACAGTGAGGCTACTGCAGGGGCTCTGAGTGGGAGAGGAAGAGAGCTGTCTGACCTTGCTAGGTCCACAGTGAGGCTACCGCAGGGGCTCTGAGTGGGAGAGGAAGGCAGCTGTCTGACCTTGCCAGGTCCACAGTGAGGCTACCGCAGGGGCTCTGAGTGGGAGAGGAAGGCAGCTGTCTGACCTTGCCAGGGTCACAGTGAGGCTACCGCAGGGGCTCTGAGTGGGAGAGGAAGAGAGCTGTCTGACCTTGCTAGGTCCACAGTGAGGCTACCGCAGGGGCTCTGAGTGGGAGAGGAAGGCAGCTGTCTGACCTTGCTAGGTCCACAGTGAGGCTACCGCAAGGGCTCTGAGTGGAAGAGGAAGGCAGCTGTCTGACCTTGCCAGGGTCACAGTGAGGCTACCGCAGGGGCTCTGAGTGGAAGAGGAAGGCAGCTGTCTGACCTTGCTAGGGTCACAGTGAGGCTACCGCAGGGGCTCTGAGTGGGAGAGGAAGAGAGCTGTCTGCCCTTGCCAGGGTCACAGTGAGGCTAACGCAGGGGCTCAGAGTGAGAGAGGAAGAGAGCTGTTTGGCCTTGCCTGTGTCACAGTGAGGCTACCGCAGGGGCTCTGAGTGGGAGAGGAAGAGAGCTGTCTGCCCTTGCCAGGGTCACAGTGAGGCTAACGCAGGGGCTCTGAGTGGGAGAGGAAGAGAGCTGTCTGCCCTTGCCTGTGTCACAGTGAGGCTACCGCAGGGGCTCTGAGTGGGAGAGGAAGAGAGCTGTTTGGCCTTGCCTGTGTCACAGTGAGGCTACCGCAGGGGCTCTGAGTGGGAGAGGAAGAGAGCTGTTTGGCCTTGCCTGTATCACAGTGAGGCTAACGCAGAGGCTCTGAGTGGGAGAGGAAGAGAGCTGTCTGACCTTGCCAGGGCAGGCCTTGGCATTTACACTAGCCTGGTGGTCCGTGGCCACCAGATCCTTTGTTTGGAACAGTGAATGGTCAGTTGTAGTGGCCCAGTTGGGCAACCATAGTTTTGGTCCTTTAGTGGCCCAAACTATCTTGATTTTATTCTAATTCTTGACTAGTCATCATTTGGAGAATTTCATGAGAGGAAATCTGTGATCTAAGATTGATGATCCAAGATTTACAGAGATTGGGTCACATGACCTTGAAATGTAGGTCAATGTCACTCACAAATTGATCCAATCGAGTTATTGATAAGGTGCATCCATGGTTAACAGTTAAGTTTGGTAATGGTATCTTTCTTTCTTGTTAACTTATTACATTCATATGGATTTCACATGGCCTTGAAATGAAGGTCAAGTTCACATATATATGACACATCTATGGATTAAGTAACAAACCCAAAAATATTTTGTCCAGTTATTGCATTCAAAAAGAGATACCCTGACACCCAGATGGCCCAGAGTCTGACAAAACACCTTCATAAAATATTTGCAGAGGGGTAACAATACCCAATTAGCCTAGTTTATTGAGCTGAATATGGACTATTTGGTCAACTTACTCCATAAAAACCTTCTTTTTAAAATTTACAGTCAGCTTTTGTCTATCTGGATGACTCTACCATCAGCACCTCACTTTTCTCTTTATTTCTTACACATATGTTAAACCCTGGATGTTTCTGATACATGTAATTTTTCCTGCCATTCAAAGGGGAAGGTCATTCAGAATATAATCTTATCTGCATTACATCAGTAGTTCTCACTCTCTCTTTTATCACTGTCCTGCTTTGACGTTTGAAATCAGAATTGACCAATCTAAGGTTATGACCTGTATTCATTTGGCTGACTGAGATAGATGTTAACCAATAAGAATGTGTTTGAATACTCATTTATTCTGTCACCAATCACTTCACAGCCAAATTTTTAGGAATAGTCATGACTTGTGGTAAATTTTGTGTGCACCTTTTTATCTTTGATGGCAGGGACTGATATGATAACAGAAGTCCTGTTTTGAAGGGTAGGTCTCTGTCAATTTCCATTTATTCAAAGCTTGCAAATAAGAATGAATTCCCAGGTCTTTCCATTCAAAACAGGTGGTGCTCCCTATAATGATTGATAATAGGCAGTTTGCAGAATGCAAGAATTGTTTTCTTTTCATACTACTCTCCATGACAGGACTTCTCTATCATATCAGTCCCTGCCACCAAAGCTATAAATGTGCACATAGAATCAAGCGCAAGTCATTAGTATTCAGAAAAACCTCGCTGTCAACTCATTGGTGAAAGAATATAAATAGATTTGTTTTGTACTGGCAGTTGTACTGAATGGTCAGTATATGTACATGGTTACAGTTTATGCCCTAATGTTGGTCAATTCAGATATTATGATATTTTTGTGAGCAAGGCAAGGATTTATGACTCAGGGATTTCCAAACTTTGAATGAGACCAAAAACAGAGCAAAAATGACTGCAGAGGTAGTAATTGAATACTACCTGGCTGTGTAATGCAGGGCATTGTTATACCAGCCATTTAAAATATGTTATATGTGCCTCAGATGTCAAGTGTACTGCATATTGATCAGCAATGACACAACTCAAGCCACATGAAACAGACAGGAATTAACTTAGACAGGTGCAACATGACATGAACTCATTCTGACCTGACAGTGGGTCAGCTGACAAGTCACAACTCACATTATCTCAGCAATCCAGCAACATATAACATTGAAAGAATTTAGCAATATTTGGAAGGGTCGGATTTTGATGTATTGGTCCTGAGGCAGTGGTGGTAGTGTGAATACAGGAGAATACTCCCACCCCCATTTCCTGCTGACTTGGGGACATGTCTCACTGAATAATGGCTTGCAAGAGTTCAAATTGACATACAAATCCTAATCTCAACATTTTGATCAATTAAGTTATCAATTCATTGTTATTATAAATGCATTATGGTTGTAGTGAAGAAGAGGTAAATGGAAATCTGAAAAGTCTGGTAAAAATACAAATCAGGAAGTTTATCATGCCTACTTTACAATCTATGACCATCATCCTAAATCAATGGCCACCATCCTCAATCTATGGCCACCATCCTAAATCTACTGGCCACCATCCTCAACCTACTGGCCACCATCCTCAATCTACTGGCCACCATCCTCAATCTACTGGCCACCATCCTCACTCTATGACCATCATTCCTAAAATCCCCAGTCTTTAACAAAATACCCAATCTGTGACAATATCCCCAATCTGTGATAAAATCCCCAATCTTTACACAAAGATCTGAATCTATTACTTGTACAAGTCATGCGAAATGTTGCTATTGCAAAAACTGTTTATAAACAAAGGCACAGCATGTTACAAAATATATTCAATGACTATTTTTCTTTAAGAAATGAAATATATAATATCAATACAAGATATTCGAACAAATTTGAGTTAACATCATTAATGTTAACTCAAATTACGGTAAAAATACCTTCAGATATTTAGGTGCAAAAATTTATAATAATATAAATGATGATATTTTACAATGCAACTCAACTATAAGCTTTACAAGAAATTTACAAATAAGTCTTATTAAAAACTATTAGATTTCATTACAAACCTGACATAAATTGTATAATGTGCAAATTTCATTGTTATTTACTTAAATATACTGATATATTATCTTTCTTTCCTTACTTAAAATGTAAATATTTTTGTTATCCACTATGACTATTTATAATATTTAAATGTACAGGTGACCAGCTCGATACGCTCCTGAGCCTTTCTGGTAACCTCCTTTATTTCATAATTGTACTGTTATAATTTTCTTTGTTATTTGAACTTATGTAATTATGAAATATTGGAAATAAACCTCATATCATATATATCATATCACCATCATTCCCCAATCTATCACCATCATTCCCCAATCTGTTTAAACATTTGTTATCCACCAAGTGCCAACAGGTCCCACTCTTGCAGTTAAAATAACTAAAACAAATTAAAGAATCCTTTTTTTTGTTCTTATTTATATATTTTTTTTTCTTATTAATACCGTATCCGCTCGGGTTAGCGCCCATGCTTGGCTTAGCCCCCACCCCCCTTTTTAGGAAGAAATCATTAAACGCCCACCTTCCCTGGATGTCCGCCATCATGTCATATTGGTCTCTACAGATCTGACTTTTAACATCTTCCTACAGTATGAACAAGTGAAATCTTTGAAGCTTACCCCAATATTCTGTTAAATCATGTCCTATCACAGTGTTCACGTGTATTTATTTGTGAAAGTTGTGTAGAGTTTCGTGAAAATTGACAGAAATGTGCTTGCAAAGCTGCAAAGTTTGCATCTTCTCCAGCATTGTGTTGTGTACTCGTCATCGCTTTATGCGCTCTTATTCAAATTTCTGCACTGAAACTGATGACGTCACAGGTGTCACTGTATTATCGCTCACAACGGCACCCCATGTTATCCGATGAAAGAGGCAAGTTTGTGTACATTTTACAAAGATTTATGATTGTGTAAGAGCCCACCCATCTTTATAAATGCCCATGCTTGGGTAAACGCCCACCCCCCTCTTTTACTTTGTCCCAAATTAGCCGCCCATGGGCGCTAACCCGAGCGGATACGGTAATTCATATTACATTTTTATATGACTATTTAAACATGTTAAAACAGGTTTCAAGAATCTTTGACAACACTTAGTTTTGGAAGGGGTAGTCAAACAATTTAATCTGAATCATGTAAATTATGCATACAAATTTGTTTTGGACAGGTAAATACATTTTGCACAAAATATGCATTCAGGCAATAAATTGCAGCCAAACATTGATTTTGTCACTTCACATGTCGTCGACCTGAAGTCTTTATAAATATCTTGCTAAATCAGTGACCACAATAAAGTGCAACATTTTATTGTAGTAAATTATACTAAATTGATAAATTGATTTGCCTTAAATTAAAACTTTAAAAATTTTGGCTTTTTTGAGGTATAAATATCATATTTGAATTTTTATCATATCTATATGAGTAAAGAATTTTGTTGAGCCCCTCTGACCTTTTTGTTCCATGTCATACACATTTGAGTTAACCATAAAATTCTTTGTCACATTCCTACTCATCTGCCACAAATGTCAGATTTTAAATGTACTATCTGACAAGTGACTCATGCTGAAACCAGGGTGATCATGGTGATGGAGGTTTGTATTCTGCCCTGATGTAGGTTCCTAACCTAGTTCCCTGATCTAGCTCCCTGATTAACTCATAGTAGCATGATGTCAGCCACCAACCTCTGGCCAGTATCGTTCTCATCAAGAATATGATAATTAATCACAGGGAAAAGACGAGGAGAGTTGAGAAGCACATCTAGACTTAACAATAAGAGGATAAATAACCTGGCGGGATCAAACAACTATACCCAAAGACATCGGCAAAATAGACTTGAAATCCACTGTTTCTGGAAACAACACGCACTGCCCATCAGATTGAAGTTTCCCCAGTAAATAAACTCGACCTCCGGCGATTAACTGTTGTACTTACTTACCGTGTCATCATCTTTCCTAGTCATAATGTTTGAAAATACAGAAACGGGTGCTATCTGTAGCGTTTTTTCCAGGGTTGCATGGTTTCCGCCGCATGGCGGTATATACCGTCTCGGCGGAAATAGGTTTCCGCCACCCAAAGTGGCGGAAACTGTCATAAACTCCAAAAGTCATTAATTTTCAGTCTGTTTCTCCAGATATGATGAGCATAACATTAGTTTAAACATTTGAAGCAATATACACATACTTTAGACCTATATATGTACTGTATTGGGGGTGGGGTGGGAGCATCTCTTGTCTGATGTGGCACTAAAATGAACTGACCATGGCGGCGTAAACTGTCATAAACTCCAAAAGTCATTTATTTTCAGTCTTTTTCTCCAGATATGATGAGCATAACATTAGTTTAAACATTTGAAGCAATATACACATACTTTAGACCTATATATGTACTGTATTGGGGGTGGGGTGGGAGCATCTCTTGTCTGATGTGGCACTTAAATGAACTGACCATGGCGGCGTAAACTGTCATAAACTCCAAAAGTCATTTATTTTCAGTTTTTTTCTCCAGATATGATGAGCATAACATTAGTTTAAACATTTGAAGCAATATACACATACTTTAGACCTATATATGTACTGTATTGGGGGTGGGGTGAGAGCATCTCTTGTCTGAGGTGTCACAAAAATAACTTGACCATGGCGGCGTAAACTGTCATAAACTCCAAAAGTCATTTATTTTCAGTCTGTTTCTCCAGATATGATGAGCATAACATTAGTTTAAACATTTGAAGCAATATACACTTACTTTAGACATATATATGTTCTGTATTGGGGGTGGGGTGGGAGCATCTCTTGTCTGATGTGGCACTAAAATGAACTGACCATGGTGGCGTAAACTGTCATAAACTCCAAAAGTCATTTATTTTCAGTCCTTTTCTCCAGATATGATGAGCATAACACCAGGTTTTACATTTGAAGTAAGATTCATATATTTCTGACATGTAGATATTGCATTCAAGGGGGAGAGGGTTCTAACAGTCCTTATGGGTATGGATTTTGTGCCAGAGGTTTCTGCCACCTGATTCTGTGGTTCTAGACAGGCCTTATGGGTTCAACAGGCCTAAAAGGTTTCTGCCAGTTTATGCCGCTTAATTGTGTGGGTGTCCAAAACAGTTGCGTGCTTATTTTGAATTTATTTTTACATTTTATATGATCTTTGTCACTACTTCTTAAAGTAAACACATGACTAACATAAATATGTGACAATCTGCTGGGGGTAGTAATAGAAGTTATGGATTTATGACATGGGAACAGAGGTTTCTGTCAGAAACCTAGTTTCTGACAGTTTCCGCCAGGCGTCTCGGCGGAAATAGGTTTCCGCCGGCGGAAACCCAACCCTGGTTTTTTCCTCAGTTTTTTACCCGACATTACGCTTGACTACGTGAAATGACATTCAGAAGAGTCCAACTGATAACGTCATGGAAACACAAAGGGAGAAAACTCATATGACATCAGAAGCACTACAACGTTGTGGAATTTCTAGATTGTTGCTGTCACTCCCGTGAATAAACTGGTCCACTTTCACGTCTTTGCGCAAACTCGTAAACAATGGCGAAACGATGCCGAGATGAAGAAAAAACAAAGAAATATTTTCAAACAGGACTGACATCTGCTGTTGATATAAAAAGTACATAATTGTTTGATTGTTAGTTGCCAGAACTCGAGTTCTTCAAGAGTCGTGAGCTAAATTGGATGGTCAGTGCGTGGTGTTTCTGGAAACAGTGGATTTCAGGTCTTTTTTGACGATGTCTTTGGGTATAGTTGGCAATTCATAAATATAATTAGAAACTGAGGTCACTGTGACTAGAAACAAGGTCACCGACTAGAAATCAAAGTCACTGTGACTACATGAACAAACTGTTGGACCCCTTCCTCTTTCAGGCACCATCATCATGGTCATATTTTAATATGAATCACTTTGAAAAAACAAAACAAAGAAGGGAAAGATAAGGTATTGAACAGATTCCCCAAAATACATATAAATCTAAATGCCAGCCATGTTTTAAGTACAACCACAAATGGACAGGTAACATCTTCAGTCAGTTTTATTTACTCAGCTGGGAGTCAACAAGCGTCTCAGCAGAACCCGGGGTTACTCTTCAAGCAGGGGCATGTTACAACATCGCTTTCTCTTCAGTTTACATGGAGAAGTTGCTTTAAGTGATGGATGTGTGTTGGTGTTTGCGGTGCTGACAGCCTCATGGTGGTAGCCATGTATATGGGTTGCGTTGGCTTTGTTATGCAGCTCCGCCATGCTAACAATAACCCTGGAAACCCAACACTTTTTGTGGACTCCAGATCCTCGATCGCGGATTTCAGCAAGTAAATCCCACTTCCCAATCAACATAAGAACATTAATCTATATAGTAAACCCTACTCTATAAGACCGTGTGGTTATTTTACCTGATGTCACTGTAGTTTTGAAGATATGGAGAGGTTTTAGGCGCGGCTACATAACCCAGCTAAGACATGTTGCCACATCCTTACCAGCACGGTGATTAATTTGTCTGGAGCACCCAGCCTGCCGGCACTCCGCTGCCATTTAAACGCTCGGTGGGTGCGATCATTTATGACTCGGTACTCCAGCCCAGCGACATTTGGCTGTGAGTGGCGGCTACCTTTGTGCTCAAGCTGTCTTGTGTTGTACGATACTGGTGGATTCGAGCCTTGATCATCCACTCACAAATATTCAATCAATCACCTATCACCACCACTAGAAATTTCCTCGTTTCAGAGGTTTATGAAATAAATATTAAATATAATTTATTCTGTCAGATTGCTATCAAAATTCAAATTGAGAAATTGGGTATTTAATATTGGACTGAGTAATTAATGGCTGATGATTACATTGCTCTAAGATTCCCCAACGACACTGATCATAAACCGAATGAATCACTGCACACCATGTGCCGTGCTAGTACTAGAGGTACGCCTGCATACCTCGGTGACGAGGAGCGAAGCAAGACACCCCTTCAGCAGTTCAGCATGTCAGCTGGCATGTTCAGTATGTTCAGGCAGGCTGAGGTCGGGTATGGTCTGAGCAGCTATATGTTCACATGGGTAGTGGTTCGGAATATACTCAGCCCGGAGACGAGCTATTGTGTTACCAAGCAAGCCATCATACATGCATCACAGACCTTTTTTAATATTCATTTTAACACCCATTAAGGCCCTATGGCCTATATATATATATATATATATATATATATATATATATATATATATATATATATATATATATATATATATATATATATATATATATATATATATATATATATATATATATATATATATATATATATATATATTGACCATGACAGGTGAACTGAGTCCTATATATTTATAAATACATTGATGTACTGATATATGTACTGAAGTATCAAACCTATCTACAATCAGAGAAATAAAAGTTTCATCCCGATATATCCCATGTAATATCACTCTACATTTAATATCCCATGGAGTAAAGGTCTTAATTACTCCATGAATATCCGTAATTAGGCATGGAAACTCGCAATACGCAAGAAATATATCGTACCATAGTTTAAATACATATTGGTGGAGATCAGATATATTGTTGAAAAAATACCAACTCAGGGACATGAACAGACACGATACGGACGTGAACATGGTGAAGCTTGGGTCTCGTGAGACCCTGTGTTCTGTGTGTTTCTTATTGTTTTCAACAGTGTCTAACCTCTAAAAAGATAAGGTCTTACCAATATAGAGTATAGTGTATATGGATAAAAGGTATCATGCTAATGGGTTTGTCTAAATTATTGTAAATTAATTTTGCTAAGATGCTCAATATACATGATACAGTCAAATGATAGTTGTAGCATAGAGAAAAATTCTCTATGTTGTAGCTAACTTAGCCATGTTAAAACGGTGATTGCTCTCAAGGAATTTGCGCACCAACAAATGAAGAATTAATATCCTAATTTTCTTTATTCTAAATTAAAACTAACAGAAAAAAGATGAGATAAAAACTGTTCTTTTCAAGCACAACATCAATGTTTATGATAACTTTATTCAATGTTGAAGACCTTAAGTTTGCTGTTCAACCTGCTGTGGTTCAAGCCACCTGGGCTCGACCCCATTTCCTCGTTATTCAGTGTTCTCCACACGGTTAATTGGACCGGGAGTCGAGGCTCACGTACAGTTCATGCATAACAATTGATATTATCTACGTAAAAACTATCCAACATATGCTCTTGTAAATGTGAGTGTTAAGATACATGTCACAAGAAAAGTATAGGTCAACATTCTGTCGATAACACTTAAATTTGACCCATGTTATGTCAGGTGGCCTGGATTGAAATGAAAAGGAAGTTAGTGTGCTTCACCCCTGTTTATGGAGAGACCTTCTTTTTGGGGTGGGGTAGCTTTTTAATCATATACTATATACAAGTCTTACTCTTCTTTTAAATTCTTTTTATGTATTTGTAATGTTCTTAGTCCTAGAAACGCATATATTCTTAGTGGATGCACAAAATACAAATGTCATGAAATACTTGAAAATAGTCATAACATCAAATTTGTTTCCGCATCATGTTTTTTTTTGTTTTTCTTTTGTTTTTTTCTCAAATAATCTGAGAAATAACCCTCCCTTTAATTGTGACTTGCCAAACATGCCTATAACGTTTAAATCATAAATAAAACTTTAACAGGTTAACATGGCACGTTAGTTTGTGACAAGAACAAACACTTGGGTGATTAATGTTAGTATTTTAATTTTCATTGTATCTTTACTAATTGTGAATTCCATGGTTTCATTTCAGTGGTCTTTTTTTATCACTTTACCAAACTGTCTCTTCATTTATTGTTGCTCTTTGTTTAAGAGACTGTTGTCCATATTTGGTTTATTTTCCCTTTGTAAATTGTGGGATACTACTTTTTTTCTCAATTATATCAGGACACAATTTTGTCTATTTTGAATGTTGATTCCACAATAGTTCACTATTTGTTGTCAGGACAAGGTGTCACGTCCAGACCCTTGTCATTGTCCATTAAGCCATTGTCACTGCACCCTCCATAGCAAGACTTCTCTTTCATATCAGTCCCTGCCACCAAAGGTATGTGCACAAAATTGAGCGCGAGACATCAGTATTCATAATAATCTGGTTGTCCACTCCACAGGGAATCTGAAAAGCTATGATAGTGTTGAAATTGTGTGATCAATGTCAATTCCCACTTTACTTATATACAACTAAAGGGATGAAAGCTGAAATCACACCCTTGGATGAGATCATTTTCATTCCATGTATAAAGTTATTAATTTTACATTTATGACCTTGAGGTGTGGATATTTCTAATCTGTACCATCCATTCTTTAAATTCAGTGTTTCAAAACTTAACCTAGCCTTACCTTAAGTAATATTTCTGCCCAAATCTGAGATACCTTGTACAAAAATCAGAAAAGCCTGTGATCCAATAGAGGGAATGGTGGAAATCAATAGTGTCCCATATGATACTTTTATCCTGTGCTCAGTGGGGCGTGACAATGCCTTGTAGCTCTTTGCAAATAGTATGAGCTATTAAACAATAGGGGGCGTAAAATTTGTATGTTTCTTAGGGAATGATATTATTTCCAGGGTGTTCCACCACCCAACCACCGGTCTTTTCTTATTTCTCTTGGAACACAATTTTCAGCTTCATCAAACAAATATTTTTGAAAGCCATAAGGTAAAGTTTTCACTTTTTAAAAATGCTTTGGTATCTTATCATTGAATGGATGATATCCTTTAAATTTTAGGATGTACATAAGTATTTTTAATCTGATTTCAAACATCAGATTGACATAAATGTGGTGCAAGAGCTTTCATGCCCTTAGTTTATATATATAGTAATGCTATATATAGACACATGGCCGAGATCAAACCTATTTTTATCATTTGGTTTGCAGACAGCTCATGATCCACTCATTGGTGAAAGAATTACTCTGCGAGGTAGAGTCATATACTACCTCTGCCGCGAATACGTTTTTCTTTGCACAGAATTAGTCCGCACATTAGCGTGCAATTACCATACAGTTGGCCAATTGGTTGGCTCATGTACATGCTCGTGCACAACAACACAACTGTACACGTGCCCATGCCAATTTCATACTTCCAAAAGTAATTTCGAATAGACCATTAATAATTTGGGTGGGGAGTATATTTGAAATATCTGGTTGAAAGATTATACCATTTATATCTATTTTTCAGGGTTTTTACATCACTTACAACGTTATTCCAGTCTGTTCATGGTGAAGCCTGACATATAAGTAAGCTTTGCCCAAGAAGAAAAAGTCAAGACTTCTTTTCCTCCTCTTCCCTTGAGGATTTATGATCCATCCCCTGCTGACTATTTTTTTGTCTGACTATTTTGGTACACATGATACTAAAATCTCAATCCTTGTTGTACCCACTTTCTTATAATAACAATGACACCATTGGCCATGTTACCCCATGTGACGAAATATTCTTCTCATTGTGTCCTGGCTGCTTGAACTGGGTGTGGCCTCTGGGTTAAATATGCTGTTTACATGCAGAGCCAGGTATAAATCCTGGATCTGCTGTGGCGAGTATGATAGAATATAAATAGATTTGTTTTGTACTGGCAGTTGTACTCATGGTCAGTTTATGCGCCAGAACTTGGTTACAGTTTATGACTTGATGTTGGTCAATTCAGATTTGATGATATTTTTTGTGTGCAAGGAAATGACTCCAGGAATTCCAAACTTTGAATGAGATCAAAAACAGGGCAATGACTGCAGAGGAAGTAATTGAATACTACCTATGTAATGCAGAATATTGTCACTGTATCGAGCAGGATAATACTCCTAAACAATATCGCCTCCAGATGGTGTAGCAAGTGCACAATGTTTGATGCAAGTAAACCATTTGTTTTCGTATACTGGCATGTTTAGGCTTGGACAAATAAAGATATCTTAGATTTGCTTTGACCCACACATAAACCTACATTAAAAAGTAAGGTAATGCTTGAGAGAATTTACTCTGCATGGCAAGGTAGAATCATATACTACCTCTGCAGCAATACGTTGTTCCTTGCACAGAATTTGTCTGCATATTTGCATGCATTTACCATATAGTTGGCCAATTGGCTGGCTCATGGTACATGCTCATGCACAACAACACAACTGCACACGTGCCTATTTCAAATATTCAAAAGTAATTCAGAGTGGATCATTCGTAATTTGGGAGGGGAGTGTATTTGAAATATCTGGTTGAAAGATTATACCATTTACATAATTTTGTTCAGGATTTTACATCACTTACAATGCTATTCAGTCAGTTCATGGTAAGGCCTGACATATAAGCTTTGCCCAAGAAGAAAAAGTCAAGATTTCTTTTTTTCCTCCTCCCTTGGGGATTAATGGTCCACCCCCTGCTGACTATTTTTGTCTGACTATTTTGGTACACATGTCACTGAAATCTCAATTCTTATTGTACTCACTTTCTTATTAAAACAATGACACCAATTGGCCACGTTACCCCATGTGATGAAATATTTTATTCATTGTGTCCTGGTTGCTTGCACTGGGTGTGTCCTCTGTGCACTCAACCAAAGAGTTGAATATGCCGTTTACTTGCAGAGCCAGGTATAAATGCTGGATCTGTTGTGGAGAGTAGAGAGAATTGTTTTGTATGCACCAATAAATATGTGGAGTAATTCATTGAAATTACCCTTCCTGACCACTTCTAAGTTACCCATCCCAGTCATTTCAAAGTTATCCTTCCCGATCACCTCTAAGTTACCCTTCCCAGTCATTTCAAAGTTACCCTTCCCGATCACCTCTAAGTTACCCTTCCCAGTCATTTCAAAGTTACCCTTCC
This sequence comes from Amphiduros pacificus, assembly GCA_949316495.1. Lineage (NCBI taxonomy): Eukaryota > Metazoa > Annelida > Polychaeta > Phyllodocida > Hesionidae > Amphiduros > Amphiduros pacificus. The sequence continues at coordinate 29,253,908 of OX439001.1, forward strand.
CAGTCATTTCAAAGTTACCCTTCCCAGTCATTTCAAAGTTACCCTTCCCAGTCATTTCAAAGTTACCCTTCCCGGTCACCTCTAAGTTACCCTTCCCAGTCATTTCAAAGTTATCCTTCCCGATCACCTCTAAGTTACCCTTCCCAGTCATTTCAAAGTTACCCTTCCCGGTCACCTCTAAGTTGCCCTTCCCGGCCACCTCAAAGTTACCCTTCCCGGTCACCTCTAAGCTACTCTTCCCGGCCACCTCTAAGTTACCTTTCCTGGCCACCTCTAAGTTACCTTTCCCAGTCACCTCTAAGTTACCCTTCCTCTAAGTTACCTTTAAGTTACCCTTCCCGGTCATATGGAAATTACCCTTCCTGGTCACATTGAAGTTGAACTCTCCCCGGTTATTGCTTCATTCATATATGCAGGTCACGCTAAATTGAGTCAGAAATGATGAGTAACTTAATGAATGTGTCATGTTGTTTCCTTATTAGCACCAGGTCCTCTGTGGTGATCCAAAGGTCGTGGGTTCGAACCCCGGCTATGCCGAGATTGAACTCATGATACTATTTCCCAAATGAGCTGAGGACCGTGCCAAAGGATTGGCCCGTTGTCCTTGTAAATCTGTGACCGGGTGGGTTGTCATGTCAAGGACCTGCGACATGACAATTCAGTGAGGCAGCACTATATCTGCTACAAGTAGGTCTCATCACGAAATGACTGAAATAATGTTGAAAGTGATGTAAAACCCCAAACAAACAAACAAAACCATATCACGGCATGGACAACAAAATATAAAGTTGTGGGAGTTTTTATGATGTATCTGATCAAAAGTATTAGATAAAAGTGTAAGCAAGAGCTAATGTCGTGGTAAAAGGAAGTCTGTACATATTGTCATGCAACTAACTGGCAACAAGAAAAGGTGATAAGAAAAGGAGTGAGTCATACAGTGGGGCATCTGAATACTTGACACGAAGATTGGAAGTTCGGGTATTATGCAGTCTGCCAGCAATAAGTTATATAATACTGATGACATCTGCACTATGCATGCTATGAGGATTGTTATGGGATAAGATGGAGTATGTCTGCAATACAGTATATAATGCTGATGGCATCTGCACTATGCATGCTATGAGGATTGTTATGGGATAAGATGGAGTATGTCTGCAATACAGTATATAATACTGATGACATCTGCACTATGCATGCTATGAGGATTGTTATGGGATAAGATGGAGTATGTCTGCAATACAGTATATAATGCGGATGATATCTGCACTATGCATGCTATGAGGATTGTTATGGGATAAGATGGAGTATGTCAGCAAAACAGTATATAATGCTGATGGCATCTGCACTATGGCGACTGTTGTGGGGATTGTTATCAGTTGGGGCCGCTACTAAAAAGCGTCACAAAATAATGTGATGATTTCAAGTCACAAAATGTAGTGTGGTAAGTTGTGTGACACATAGCCGTCACAAAGTCCACCTTCATCAATACACATTCATTAAGTTACTCAAAGTCTGTACTGAAAAATAATTCATTTAAAATCAAACAGATAAGTATCAATTCCGACACATGGTGCATTGGAACTCCTGAAAATTTATCTAATATCTGACAGACTCCTTGAATATGGAATCGCTAGAAAAAACTATTAATGGTCTATTCTAAATTACTTTTGAACGTATGAAATTGGCATGAGCACGTGTACAGTTGTGTTGTTGTGCATGAGCATGTATATGAGCCAATTTGTCCTATCCTTTATTACTGGACTGTCCTCTCACCACTCTGTGACCCTCTCTCTTCATTCCTCAACGTTATGTAACTCTCTCCCTCATCACCAAAGAACTTAAATATCCACTAGAGTTTGAATACTAAATAGTCTTTAGAGCCTACATACCTGCCTCATTCAAATATCCTTCAGAGCATGTATTCCTACTTGGAAGAATTTTACTGTGGTTTGTGAAGTGGTTTATTTTTGTTTTAACATTAACAGTGTACATTAGGGAACCTTTAGTGAATCAACTTAAAATTACCATGAGTCATTAGAATTAGGCTTATCTTCAAAAATTCCCAGGAGACAAATGTACAATATGATGGAAAAGAAAATGAGAGCAAACAGTCATAAACTGAAGTCTATTGAAGTTTATCAGCTGGAGGTAATGCATTTCATGATTGATTGATGTCACTTTTGTCCCAGGCTATTTACCCTGATGCCTTGATGATGAAAATGTGAGGCTATACTGTCACAAATCTTAAAACATAATACAGAGAGTGACACCTGGTGTCTCTAAAACCAACTACATTTCCATGTCATCTAATTTGTGACGGAACAGCGTCACAAAATAAAAATCATGAATCAAGTTAGTGGTGGACTATACTGCCTCCTGGTTAATTAAATGTGCTACAATATTTTGTGACACGTAGGCATTACACATTTTGTGACGTTTTTTGCAAGTGGCTCCAACTGGTTATGGGCATTGTTATGGGGGCATGAAAGCTATAAGGTATATAATACTGATGTCATCTGTACTGACAATGGGGAACTATGACAGAACTATCTAATTTGTGACGGAACAGCGTATATATAAGAGCATTGTGACTCTTTGTAATTTATGGAATTACACTATTTAAGATATCTAGTTTGCTTCCTTTTTATTCCATAAGAGTCACAATGCATTTCTTGATATTGCCCATCCCAAGATTTAGACATTTCCGTAGTAACTTTGACTTTTTTATACCATTGTAGGAAAACAACCCATTTACTTTGCCATCCCCAAAATGGGAGAGTCTGTGGTCCAAAAGATGCTCGGAATTGTTTCTCTGGCTTCAGTCTGCAGTGCAACTAGCAGCCAAATACTATATATTATTATATCTGTGATCATATTCTACCATGTGCATGAGCATATTTTACCATGTGTATGAGTATATTTTCAGTCCTTAATCCGTGACCTCCATCCCTTATCCATGAGCTCCATCCCCAATCTGTGACCGCCTTCCCTAAACCATGACCTCATCCCTAATCTTTGACCTCATGCCTATTCTGAGACCTCCGTCCTTAATCTGCCACCCCCATCCCTAATCTATGTAGAATATTGAGATAGATCACAGATTAGGGCCAGAAGATGAATAGAACACAGATGAGGGAGTGGTCACAGGTAAGTGCCCCGCATATATAATATTTTGACATATGTGAGAATAAGAATAAGAATAACTTTATTTTAAATCGATTGTGAAATACAATAACAATATCTGGAAGCTAATTATCAATTATCTAGAACTGAAATATATACAAGTGAGTCAACAATTACACATACATGTAGTGAATCAACAAATGATTACATAAGCTAACTATCATTACACAAACATATAATCATTCAAATGTATAAGTATACAAATGAACACATACTACAATTGAAATTAGGACATTGCCATGAGCTTATAATTCTTTTGAACATTTAATATCACTTGATTTCATTTAGTAGCAGGTTCCACAAATGGCCTCCATAATATGTCAATTGTATTTTGCCATACTTAATCTTTTTGAAGCTCTTGTTTTACTGGTAACTTCCTATCCCTATGGTCATATGTTATTTCATTTTCGTTCAAACATACCAAACATATATGAGGGATTTAGGACATTAATACTTATAAACACTTCACAAGCAATCAATTTCAATCTCCTGAGATGTCATGATTCACAACTTGCATCTTTAAACACAGATTTGGGTAATTACTAACAAAATCATTCAACATGAATCTGAGAGCAAGTTCTTGTATTTTATCCATTTGTTTCAGCTGGATGTTACATTGGCCAATATGAATGTTTTATATATATATATATATATATATATATATATATATATATATATATATATATATATATATATATATATATATATATATATATATATATATATATATATATATATATATATATATATATATATATATTAGAAGCTGATACAGATCTGAGGTACTGGAGGTATTTTTGTCAGACCTCATTATGGGGTACCATCTCATACCTTAATGTGTGTAACAGAAGAGTGCCATCTGGTGTTAATAATGAAATTATTTTACATACCTCACAAATCTAACCTTCACATCAATGGCGCTAATGACATTATCCACCACCAGGGTACTTATTACTACCAGTGACACTAGATGGCAGTGATTTATATAGATATTGCCTGGTTGTATAAATATGCTTCTCAGACATGTTTGTTCAAAAAGGCCTTGTACGGGTTACTTATATAACTGTGACTACGCAGCTGCACTATGAAGAGTGGGGTATTTTATATGCCTCACAGTACGTCAATGCCCCACAAGACAGGTCTGAGATTGGTAAAAACCCCATATCTGATACAATCTCTTTCTATATATATATATATATATATATATATATATATATATATATATATTCTATGTATGTATATATATATATATATATATATATATATATATATATATATATATATATATATATATATATATATTCTATGTATGTATATATATATATATATATATATATATATATATATATATATATATATATATATATATATATATATATATATATATTCTATGTATGTGTATATATATATATCTGCCCTTTATTTTACAGTTAAGCAATTATCTGCCCCAAAGCCTGATCTATGACGTGTTTTTCCGTATTTATATTCATATGCATCATACCATGTAAATACTTTCGTCAAGCGAAAGCACTACACAGGGCATGATCAATATATTAGTCGCTAATTGGGCCAATTAATAATGTGTGATCCTTCGGCTCCGCTGATCAATTTTTAATGTGGCCTGAATTAATCTTACACATAGTCAGGATGTGTCTAGCTTCTTGATTGACATGACACCTGGTGGTCGCATTCCACACTATTGATTTTCTCATGCATTCGAGCATTCACATTTATGACATGTGATGTTAAACAGGGCTCTGTCACAAGTTGTTTGTTACAAGGGTGGATGTTTATCACAACATCTTAATTTTGCATACGACTACGTAGGTTCCAAGATAACATCTGCCCTTGTGACAAATATCTGCCCTTTAGATAAACATCTTTCTTCGTGAAACACATCTACCCTTTTTATAGACATCTTATGACAAACATCTACCTTTGTGACAAACATCTTCTGGCGAAGATCTATCCTTGTAATGTGCATCTTATGACAAACATCTACCCTTGTGATAAACATCCACCCTTGTGGCAAACATCTACCCTTGTGGCAAACATCTTATGACAAAAATCCACCCTTGTGGCAAACATCCACCCTTGTGGCAAACATCCACCCTTGTGGCAAACATCCACCCTTGTGGCAAACATCTACCCTTGTGGCAAACATCCACCCTTGTAACAAACATCTTATGACAAAAATCTACCCTTGTGGCAAACATCCACCCCTGTGGCAAACATCTACCCTTGTGGCAAACATCTACCCTTGTGGCAAACATCTTATGACAAAAATCTACCCTTGTGGCAAACATCCACCCTTGTGGCAAACATCCACCCTTGTGGCAAACATCCACCCTTGTGGCAAACATCCACCCTTGTGGCAAACATCTACCCTTGTGGCAAACATCCACCCTTGTAACAAACATCTTATGACAAAAATCTACCCTTGTGGCAAACATCCACCCTTGTGGCAAACATCTACCCTTGTGGCAAACATCCAACCTTGTGGCAAACATCTACCCTTGTGGCAAACATCTACCCTTGTGGCAAACATCTACCCTTGTGGCAAACATCTACCCTTGTGGCAAACATCTACCATTGTGGCAAACATCTACCCTTGTGGCAAACATCTACCCTTGTGGCAAACATCCACCCTTGTAACAAACATCTACCCTTGTGGCAAACATCCACCCTTGTAACAAACATCTTATGACAAAAATCTACCCTTGTGGCAAACATCTACCCTTGTGGCAAACATCTACCCTTGTGGCAAACATCTACCCTTGTGGCAAACATCTACCCTTGTGGCAAACATCTACCCTTGTGGCAAACATCTACCCTTGTGGCAAACATCTTATGACAAACATCTACCCTTGTGGCAAACATCTACCCTTGTGGCAAACATCTACCTTTGTGGCAAACATCCACCCTTGTAATAAACATCTTATGACAAAAATCTACCCTTGTGGCAAACATCTGCCCTTGTGGCAAACATCTACCCTTGTGGCAAACATCTACCCTTGTAACAAACATCTACCCTTGTGGCAAACATCCACCCTTGTGGCAAACATCCACCCTTGTAACAAACATCTTATGACAAAAATCTACCCTTGTGGCAAACATCCACCCTTGTGGCAAACATCTACCCTTGTGGCAAACATCCAACCTTGTGGCAAACATCTACCCTTGAGGCAAACATCTACCCTTGTGGCAAACATCTACCCTTGTGGCAAACATCCACCCTTGTGGCAAACATCCACCCTTGTGGCAAACATCTACCCTTGTGGCAAACATCCACCCTTGTGGCAAACATCCACCCTTGTGGCAAACATCTACCCTTGTGGCAAACATCTACCCTTGTAACAAACATCTACCCTTGTGGCAAACATCTACCCTTGTAACAAACATCTTATGACAAAAATCTACCCTTATGGCAAACATCTACCCTTGTGGCAAACATCTACCCTTGTGGCAAACATCTACCCTTGTGGCAAACATCTACCCTTGTGGCAAACATCCACCCTTGTGGCAAACATCTACCCTTGTGGCAAACATCTACCCTTGTGGCAAACATCCACCCTTGTAACAAACATCTTGTGACAAAAATCTACCCTTGTGGCAAACATCTACCCTTGTGGCAAACATCCACCCTTGTGGCAAACATCCACCCTTGTGGCAAACATCCACCCTTGTGGCAAACATCTATACTTATAACAAACATCTTATGACAAAAACCTACCCTTATGGCAAACATCTACCCTTGTGGCAAACATCTACCCTTGTGGCAAGCATCTACCCTTGTGGCAAACATCCACCCTTGTGGCAAACATCTACCCTTGTGGCAAACATCTACCCTTGTGGCAAACATCTACCCTTGTGGCAAACATCCACCCTTGTAACAAACATCTTATGACAAAAATCTACCCTTGTGGCAAACATCTACCATTGTGGCAAACATCTACCCTTGTGGCAAACATCTACCCTTGTGGCAAACATCCACCCTTGTAACAACCATCTACCCTTGTGGCAAACATCCACCCTTGTAACAAACATCTTATGACAAAAATCTACCCTTGTGGCAAACATCTACCCTTGTGGCAAACATCTACCCTTGTGGCAAACATCTACCCTTGTGGCAAACATCTACCCTTGTGGCAAACATCTACCCTTGTGGCAAACATCTTATGACAAACATCTACCCTTGTGGCAAACATCTACCCTTGTGGCAAACATCTACCTTTGTGGCAAACATCCACCCTTGTAATAAACATCTTATGACAAAAATCTACCCTTGTGGCAAACATCTACCCTTGTGGCAAACATCTACCCTTGTGGCAAACATCTACCCTTGTAACAAACATCTACCCTTGTGGCAAACATCCACCCTTGTGGCAAACATCAACCCTTGTAACAAACATCTACCCTTGTGGCAAACATCTACCCTTGTAACAAACATCTTATGACAAAAATCTACCCTTGTGGCAAACATCTACCCTTGTGGCAAACATCTACCCTTGTAACAAACATCTTATGACAAAAATCTACCCTTATGGCAAACATCTACCCTTGTGGCAAACATCTACCCTTGTGGCAAACATCTACCCTTGTGGCAAACATCTACCCTTGTGGCAAACATCCACCCTTGTGGCAAACATCTACCCTTGTGGCAAACATCTACCCTTGTGGCAAACATCCACCCTTGTAACAAACATCTTGTGACAAAAATCTACCCTTGTGGCAAACATCTACCCTTGTGGCAAACATCCACCCTTGTGGCAAACATCTACCCTTGTGGCAAACATATTATGACAAAAATCTACCCTTGTGGCAAACATCCACCCTTGTGGCAAACATCCACCCTTGTGGCAAACATCCACCCTTGTGGCAAACATCCACCCTTGTGGCAAACATCTACCCTTGTGGCAAACATCTACCCTTGTGGCAAACATCTACCCTTGTAACAAAAATCTACCCTTGTGGCAAACATCTACCCTTGTGGCAAACATGCACCCTTGTGGCAAACATCTACCCTTGTGGCAAACATCCACCCTTGTAACAAACATCTACCCTTGTGGCAAACATCCACCCTTGTAACAAACATCTCATGACAAAAATCTACCCTTGTGGCAAACATCTACCCTTGTGGCAAACATCTACCCTTGTGGCAAACATCTACCCTTGTGGCAAACATCCACCCCTGTGGCAAACATCTACCCTTGAGGCAAACATCTACCCTTGTGGCAAACATATTATGACAAAAATCTACCCTTGTGGCAAACATCCACCCTTGTGGCAAACATCCACCCTTGTGGCAAACATCCACCCTTGTGGCAAACATCCACCCTTGTGGCAAACATCCACCCTTGTGGCAAACTTCCACCCTTGTGGCAAACATCTACCCTTGTGGCAAACAACCACCCTTGTAACAAACATCTACCCTTGTGGCAAACATCTACCCTTGTAACAAACATCTTATGACAAAAATCTACCCTTATGGCAAACATCTATCCTTGTGGCAAACATCTACCCTTGTGGCAAACATCTACCCTTGTGGCAAACATCTACCCTTGTGGCAAACATCCACCCTTGTGGCAAACATCTACCCTTGTGGCAAACATCTACCCTTGTGGCAAACATCCACCCTTGTAACAAACATCTTATGACAAAAATCTACCCTTGTGGCAAACATCTACCCTTGTGGCAAACATCCACCCTTGTGGCAAACATCCACCCTTGTGGCAAACATCCACCCTTGTGGCAAACATCTACCCTTGTGGCAAACATCCACCCCTGTGGCAAACATCTACCCTTGTGGCAAACATCTACCCTTGTGGCAAACATCTTATGACAAAAATCTACTCTTGTGGCAAACATCCACCCTTGTGGCAAACATCCACCCTTGTGGCAAACATCCACCCTTGTGGCAAACATCCACCCTTGTGGCAAACATCCACCCTTGTGGCAAACATCCACCCTTGTGGCAAACATCCACCCTTGTGGCAAACATCCACCCTTGTAACAAACATCTTATGACAAAAATCTACCCTTGTGGCAAACATCCACCCTTGTGGCAAACATCTACCCTTGTGGCAAACATCTACCCTTGTGGCAAACATCTACCCTTGTGGCAAACATCTACCCTTGTGGCAAACATCCACCCTTGTAACAAACATCTTATGACAAAAATCTACCCTTGTGGCAAACATCCACCCTTGTGGCAAACATCTACCCTTGTGGCAAACATCTACCCTTGTGGCAAACATCTACCCTTGTGGCAAACATCTACCCTTGTGGCAAACATCCACCCTTGTAACAAACATCTACCCTTGTGGCAAACATCTACCCTTGTAACAAACATCTTATGACAAAAATCTACCCTTATGGCAAACATCTACCCTTGTGGCAAACATCTACCCTTGTGGCAAACATCTACCCTTGTGGCAAACATCTACCCTTGTGGCAAACATCCACCCTTGTGGCAAACATCTACCCTTGTGGCAAACATCTACCCTTGTGGCAAACATCTACCCTTGTGGAAAACATCTACCCTTGTGGCAAACATCTACCCTTGTAACAAACATCTACCCTTGTGGCAAACATCCACCCTTGTAACAAGCATCTTATGACAAAAATCTACCCTTGTGGCAAACATCTTATGACAAAAATCTACCCTTGTGGCAAACATCTACCCTTGTGGCAAACATCTACCCTTGTGGCAAACATCTACCCTAGTAACAAACATCTACCCTTGTGGCAAACATCTACCCTTGTGGCAAACATCCACCCTTGTAACAAACATCTTATGACAAATATCTACCCTTGTGGCAAACATCTACCCTTGTGGCAAACATCCACCCTTGTGGCAAACATCTACCCTTGTGGCAAACATCCACCCTTGTAACAAACATCTTATGACAAAAATCTACCCTTGTGGCAAACATCTACCCTTGTGGCAAACATCTACCCTTGTGGCAAACATCTACCCTTGTGGCAAACATCAACCCCTGTGGCAAACATCTACCTTTGTGGCAAACATCTACCCTTGTGACAAACATATTATGACAAAAATCTACCCTTGTGGCAAACATCTACCCTTGTGGCAAACATCTACCCTTGTGGCAAACATCCACCCTTGTAACAAACATCTACCCTTGTGGCAAACATCTACCCTTGTGACAAACATATTATGACAAAAATCTACCCTTGTGGCAAACATCTACCCTTGTGGCAAACATCCACCCTTGTGGCAAACATCCACCCTTGTGGCAAACATCCACCCTTGTGGCAAACATCTACCCTTGTGGCAAACATCCACCCTTGTAACAAACATCTTATGACAAAAATCTACCCTTGTGGCAAACATCCACCCTTGTGACAAACATCTACCCTTGTGGCAAACATCCACCCTTGTAACAAACATCTACCCTTGTGGCAAACATCTACCCTTGTAACAAACATCTTATGACAAAAATCTACCCTTATGGCAAACATCTACCCTTGTGGCAAACATCTACCCTTGTGGCAAACATCTACCCTTGTGGCAAACATCTACCCTTGTGGCAAACATCTACCCTTGTGGCAAACATCTACCCTTGTGGCAAACATCTACCCATGTAACAAACATCTTATGACAAAAATCTACCCTTGTGGCAAACATCTACCCTTGTGGCAAACATCCACCCTTGTGGCAAACATCTACCCTTGTGGCAAACATCCACCCTTGTAACAAACATCTACCCTTGTGGCAAACATCCACCCTTGTAACAAACATCTTATGACAAAAATCTACCCTTGTGGCAAACATCTACCCTTGTGGCAAACATCTACCCTTGTGGCAAACATCTACCCTTGTGGCAAACATCTACCCTTGTGGCAAACATCTACCCTTGTGGCAAACATCCACCCTTGTAACAAACATCTTATGACAAAAATCTACCCTTATGGCAAACATCTACCCTTGTGGCAAACATCTACCCTTGTGGCAAACATCTACCCTTGTGGCAAACATCTACCCTTGTGGCAAACATCCACCCTTGTAACAAACATCTACCCTTGTGGCAAACATCCACCCTTGTAACAAACATCTTATGACAAAAATCTACCCTTGTGGCAAACATCTACCCTTGTGGCAAACATCTACCCTTGTGGCAAACATCTACCCTTGTGGCAAACATCTACCCTTGTGGCAAACATCTACCCTTGTGGCAAACATCTACCCTTGTGGCAAACATCTTATGACAAACATCTACCCTTGTGGCAAACATCTACCTTTGTGGCAAACATCTACCTTTGTGGCAAACATCCACCCTTGTAATAAACATCTTATGACAAAAATCTACCCTTGTGGCAAACATCTACCCTTGTGGCAAACATCTACCCTTGTGGCAAACATCTACCATTGTGGCAAACATCTACCCTTGTGGCAAACATCTACCCTTGTGGCAAACATCCACCCTTGTAACAAACATCTACCCTTGTGGCAAACATCCACCCTTGTAACAAACATCTTATGACAAAAATCTACCCTTGTGGCAAACATCTACCCTTGTGGCAAACATCTACCCTTGTGGCAAACATCTACCCTTGTGGCAAACATCTACCCTTGTGGCAAACATCTACCCTTGTGGCAAACATCTACCCTTGTGGCAAACATCTTATGACAAACATCTACCCTTGTGGCAAACATCTACCCTTGTGGCAAACATCTACCTTTGTGGCAAACATCCACCCTTGTAATAAACATCTTATGACAAAAATCTACCCTTGTGGCAAACATCTGCCCTTGTGGCAAACATCTACCCTTGTGGCAAACATCTACCCTTGTAACAAACATCTACCCTTGTGGCAAACATCCACCCTTGTGGCAAACATCCACCCTTGTAACAAACATCTTATGACAAAAATCTACCCTTGTGGCAAACATCCACCCTTGTGGCAAACATCTACCCTTGTGGCAAACATCCAACCTTGTGGCAAACATCTACCCTTGAGGCAAACATCTACCCTTGTGGCAAACATCTACCCTTGTGGCAAACATCCACCCTTGTGGCAAACATCCACCCTTGTGGCAAACATCTACCCTTGTGGCAAACATCCACCCTTGTGGCAAACATCCACCCTTGTGGCAAACATCTACCCTTGTGGCAAACATCTACCCTTGTAACAAACATCTACCCTTGTGGCAAACATCTACCCTTGTAACAAACATCTTATGACAAAAATCTACCCTTATGGCAAACATCTACCCTTGTGGCAAACATCTACCCTTGTGGCAAACATCTACCCTTGTGGCAAACATCTACCCTTGTGGCAAACATCCACCCTTGTGGCAAACATCTACCCTTGTGGCAAACATCTACCCTTGTGGCAAACATCCACCCTTGTAACAAACATCTTGTGACAAAAATCTACCCTTGTGGCAAACATCTACCCTTGTGGCAAACATCCACCCTTGTGGCAAACATCCACCCTTGTGGCAAACATCCACCCTTGTGGCAAACATCTATACTTATAACAAACATCTTATGACAAAAACCTACCCTTATGGCAAACATCTACCCTTGTGGCAAACATCTACCCTTGTGGCAAGCATCTACCCTTGTGGCAAACATCCACCCTTGTGGCAAACATCTACCCTTGTGGCAAACATCTACCCTTGTGGCAAACATCTACCCTTGTGGCAAACATCCACCCTTGTAACAAACATCTTATGACAAAAATCTACCCTTGTGGCAAACATCTACCATTGTGGCAAACATCTACCCTTGTGGCAAACATCTACCCTTGTGGCAAACATCCACCCTTGTAACAACCATCTACCCTTGTGGCAAACATCCACCCTTGTAACAAACATCTTATGACAAAAATCTACCCTTGTGGCAAACATCTACCCTTGTGGCAAACATCTACCCTTGTGGCAAACATCTACCCTTGTGGCAAACATCTACCCTTGTGGCAAACATCTACCCTTGTGGCAAACATCTTATGACAAACATCTACCCTTGTGGCAAACATCTACCCTTGTGGCAAACATCTACCTTTGTGGCAAACATCCACCCTTGTAATAAACATCTTATGACAAAAATCTACCCTTGTGGCAAACATCTACCCTTGTGGCAAACATCTACCCTTGTGGCAAACATCTACCCTTGTAACAAACATCTACCCTTGTGGCAAACATCCACCCTTGTGGCAAACATCAACCCTTGTAACAAACATCTACCCTTGTGGCAAACATCTACCCTTGTAACAAACATCTTATGACAAAAATCTACCCTTGTGGCAAACATCTACCCTTGTGGCAAACATCTACCCTTGTAACAAACATCTTATGACAAAAATCTACCCTTATGGCAAACATCTACCCTTGTGGCAAACATCTACCCTTGTGGCAAACATCTACCCTTGTGGCAAACATCTACCCTTGTGGCAAACATCCACCCTTGTGGCAAACATCTACCCTTGTGGCAAACATCTACCCTTGTGGCAAACATCCACCCTTGTAACAAACATCTTGTGACAAAAATCTACCCTTGTGGCAAACATCTACCCTTGTGGCAAACATCCACCCTTGTGGCAAACATCTACCCTTGTGGCAAACATATTATGACAAAAATCTACCCTTGTGGCAAACATCCACCCTTGTGGCAAACATCCACCCTTGTGGCAAACATCCACCCTTGTGGCAAACATCCACCCTTGTGGCAAACATCTACCCTTGTGGCAAACATCTACCCTTGTGGCAAACATCTACCCTTGTAACAAAAATCTACCCTTGTGGCAAACATCTACCCTTGTGGCAAACATGCACCCTTGTGGCAAACATCTACCCTTGTGGCAAACATCCACCCTTGTAACAAACATCTACCCTTGTGGCAAACATCCACCCTTGTAACAAACATCTCATGACAAAAATCTACCCTTGTGGCAAACATCTACCCTTGTGGCAAACATCTACCCTTGTGGCAAACATCTACCCTTGTGGCAAACATCCACCCCTGTGGCAAACATCTACCCTTGAGGCAAACATCTACCCTTGTGGCAAACATATTATGACAAAAATCTACCCTTGTGGCAAACATCCACCCTTGTGGCAAACATCCACCCTTGTGGCAAACATCCACCCTTGTGGCAAACATCCACCCTTGTGGCAAACATCCACCCTTGTGGCAAACTTCCACCCTTGTGGCAAACATCTACCCTTGTGGCAAACAACCACCCTTGTAACAAACATCTACCCTTGTGGCAAACATCTACCCTTGTAACAAACATCTTATGACAAAAATCTACCCTTATGGCAAACATCTATCCTTGTGGCAAACATCTACCCTTGTGGCAAACATCTACCCTTGTGGCAAACATCTACCCTTGTGGCAAACATCCACCCTTGTGGCAAACATCTACCCTTGTGGCAAACATCTACCCTTGTGGCAAACATCCACCCTTGTAACAAACATCTTATGACAAAAATCTACCCTTGTGGCAAACATCTACCCTTGTGGCAAACATCCACCCTTGTGGCAAACATCCACCCTTGTGGCAAACATCCACCCTTGTGGCAAACATCTACCCTTGTGGCAAACATCCACCCCTGTGGCAAACATCTACCCTTGTGGCAAACATCTACCCTTGTGGCAAACATCTTATGACAAAAATCTACTCTTGTGGCAAACATCCACCCTTGTGGCAAACATCCACCCTTGTGGCAAACATCCACCCTTGTGGCAAACATCCACCCTTGTGGCAAACATCCACCCTTGTGGCAAACATCCACCCTTGTGGCAAACATCCACCCTTGTGGCAAACATCCACCCTTGTAACAAACATCTTATGACAAAAATCTACCCTTGTGGCAAACATCCACCCTTGTGGCAAACATCTACCCTTGTGGCAAACATCTACCCTTGTGGCAAACATCTACCCTTGTGGCAAACATCTACCCTTGTGGCAAACATCCACCCTTGTAACAAACATCTTATGACAAAAATCTACCCTTGTGGCAAACATCCACCCTTGTGGCAAACATCTACCCTTGTGGCAAACATCTACCCTTGTGGCAAACATCTACCCTTGTGGCAAACATCTACCCTTGTGGCAAACATCCACCCTTGTAACAAACATCTACCCTTGTGGCAAACATCTACCCTTGTAACAAACATCTTATGACAAAAATCTACCCTTATGGCAAACATCTACCCTTGTGGCAAACATCTACCCTTGTGGCAAACATCTACCCTTGTGGCAAACATCTACCCTTGTGGCAAACATCCACCCTTGTGGCAAACATCTACCCTTGTGGCAAACATCTACCCTTGTGGCAAACATCTACCCTTGTGGAAAACATCTACCCTTGTGGCAAACATCTACCCTTGTAACAAACATCTACCCTTGTGGCAAACATCCACCCTTGTAACAAGCATCTTATGACAAAAATCTACCCTTGTGGCAAACATCTTATGACAAAAATCTACCCTTGTGGCAAACATCTACCCTTGTGGCAAACATCTACCCTTGTGGCAAACATCTACCCTAGTAACAAACATCTACCCTTGTGGCAAACATCTACCCTTGTGGCAAACATCCACCCTTGTAACAAACATCTTATGACAAATATCTACCCTTGTGGCAAACATCTACCCTTGTGGCAAACATCCACCCTTGTGGCAAACATCTACCCTTGTGGCAAACATCCACCCTTGTAACAAACATCTTATGACAAAAATCTACCCTTGTGGCAAACATCTACCCTTGTGGCAAACATCTACCCTTGTGGCAAACATCTACCCTTGTGGCAAACATCCACCCCTGTGGCAAACATCTACCTTTGTGGCAAACATCTACCCTTGTGACAAACATATTATGACAAAAATCTACCCTTGTGGCAAACATCTACCCTTGTGGCAAACATCTACCCTTGTGGCAAACATCCACCCTTGTAACAAACATCTACCCTTGTGGCAAACATCTACCCTTGTGACAAACATATTATGACAAAAATCTACCCTTGTGGCAAACATCTACCCTTGTGGCAAACATCCACCCTTGTGGCAAACATCCACCCTTGTGGCAAACATCTACCCTTGTGGCAAACATCTACCCTTGTGGCAAACATCCACCCTTGTAACAAACATCTTATGACAAAAATCTACCCTTGTGGCAAACATCCACCCTTGTGACAAACATCTACCCTTGTGGCAAACATCCACCCTTGTAACAAACATCTACCCTTGTGGCAAACATCTACCCTTGTAACAAACATCTTATGACAAAAATCTACCCTTATGGCAAACATCTACCCTTGTGGCAAACATCTACCCTTGTGGCAAACATCTACCCTTGTGGCAAACATCTACCCTTGTGGCAAACATCTACCCTTGTGGCAAACATCTACCCTTGTGGCAAATATCTACCCATGTAACAAACATCTTATGACAAAAATCTACCCTTGTGGCAAACATCTACCCTTGTGGCAAACATCCACCCTTGTGGCAAACATCTACCCTTGTGGCAAACATCCACCCTTGTAACAAACATCTACCCTTGTGGCAAACATCCACCCTTGTAACAAACATCTTATGACAAAAATCTACCCTTGTGGCAAACATCTACCCTTGTGGCAAACATCTACCCTTGTGGCAAACATCTACCCTTGTGGCAAACATCTACCCTTGTGGCAAACATCTACCCTTGTGGCAAACATCCACCCTTGTAACAAACATCTTATGACAAAAATCTACCCTTATGGCAAACATCTACCCTTGTGGCAAACATCTACCCTTGTGGCAAACATCTACACTTGTGATAAACATCTTATGACAAACATCTCTACCCTTGTGGCAAACATCCATCCTTGTGGCAAACATCTTATGACAAAAATCTACCCTTGTGGTAAACATCCACCCTGTTAACAAACAACTTGTGACAAACATCTACACTTGTGACAAATGTCTTGTGGCAAATCAATCTACCCTTGTGGTAAGCATCTACCCTTGTGATAAGCATCTACCCTTGTGACAAACAACGTATGACAAACATCTACCCTTGTGATAAACATCTACCCTTGTGACAAACAACGTATGACAAACATCTACCCTTGTGACAAATATCTATTCTTGTGATGTATATTTCCTATTCCAAATGACGGACAGTAGGAAGCTTTCACAGTGTTTACATCGTCTTGATTGAGTTTTGCTACCTTTGCCTGATTGTTATCCTCTCCAGCACATAGTCTCGCGAGTAGGCAAAAAAGCAAGTTGGTCGAAATATAGTTCAGCCAGAATTCGATAAGAAATGTTACTTTCAGTACAGACAAATTCAGTTTAGCTTATGGATAGTCCTAAGGGGTAGACGTTACATTATAAGAGTGTCCAACTTCTAAAGATATACGTGGATAATTGCAGTTTCTGGTGTGTTTGCATTGTGGGAACTTTGTGGTAAAAAGCTGTGTAAATGTTATAAACAAGAAAAAGTGGTGCTCCACATGAAACACGGATGGGAGAAAAAACTTAAAAACAAAACAAAACTTACAACAAACAAAACAAAACTTACAACAAACAAAACAAAACTTACAACAAACAAAACAAAAAAGGGCTTGGATAAAATGGTCTTTTTTTAAAAAGCAATCTTTATTCATCTTTTAAATACAATATGAACGAATTTTTTAGCACAACTGTATGCAAAGATGTGCCTTTCCAGGCTCGATTACGTAAGTTACCCTATACAGCAAAATGTGCTCCATGTGAAAGCCATGTGAAAACCATGTGGTTTTCACATGGTTTCAAACCATGTGGTTTTCACATGGTTTCAAACCATGTGAATCCTGGCAGAAAACGAGTCACATGGAAACCACATGGTTTCAAGCCATATGGTTTCCATGTGATTTCCATGTGGTTTTCATGTGGAAATGAGCCTCATGGAAACCACATGGAAATATGACACAAGGTTTTCTGGTGGTTATTGTGTGGTTTTCATATGGTTTATTGAGGATATGGGGTAAGGGTGGTTCATGCTCGTTGGGATTTGGGATCTAGACTATTGGTTAAAATTACTAATTAAAATTACTAAATTACTAGTTTTATGAAAATTATTATAGTTGCTGATTAATTTTTTTTATCAATGACAAAAACATCATTTTTATTTCAACAGAGAGGTCTTTATTGGAACAATCTTCATCACAAATATAGTATTCAAATGTTTTAATCTTGATACATCACAATACCAATATTATAACTTAAGCAATGTACAAATATTTAAATAACATAATTTATCTTAGGACACATTTAGATAAATACAGGTATTAAAATATTTGAATCCTTGTGTCAGAACAGTTCTTGATGTTTAAGAAAATTATTATGCAGCATGAATGAATGTTTAATTTCATGACATAAGATTTATCTCAGGGAGCTCAAAATAGCTATTGGGGCACATTTCTGCTTTTGTTAACCTGTTAACATTAAAGTTGGCATAGCAACCAGCCTATTGTGACATCATTCCTTGGTGATGTTGAATTACAATATGAAGCACCTGTTGGTCACAAGTAATGAATCACATTTCAACTTTCAATATCTTAACAGTTCAGGTAGTTCTAGATTTAAAGGTCCATTCATCAATCATATTTGTGTCTTATCATCTAACACTTAGTCCATTCTGCAATTTTGTGACATGCCATACTGAACTGTCACTCTTGCTCCCTTCTATGTTACTGTGAATACTCAGACCTCAACAGACCCTTTAATTATGCTCATTCTGCACTGAATCTTTCCTGCTGATATCTTATGTAAGATAGTGGTACACAGCAAAATGTGCTCATTTGAGTCCTTGAATCCTTAAGTCGTGCTCATTCCACACTGAATCCTTCCTGCATGGATGTGTGTCTGCTCATTCTGCACTGAATCCTTCCTACTCGGATGTGAGTCTGCTCATTCTGCACTGAATCCTTCCTGCATGGATGGGTGTCTGCTCATTCTGCACTGAATCCTTCCTGCATGGATGTGTCTGCTCATTCTGCACTGAATCCTTCCTGCACGGATGTGTGTCTGCTCATTCTGCACTGAGCCATTCCTGCGTGGATGGGTATCTGCTCATTCTGCACTGAATCCTTCCTGCATGGATGTGTGTCTGCTCATTTTGCACTGAGCCATTCCTGCGTGGATGGGTATCTGCTTATTCTGCACTGAGCCATTCCTGCGTGGATGGGTATCTGCTCATTCTGCACTGAATCCTTCCTGCATGGATGTGTGTCTGCTCATTTTGCACTGAGCCATTCCTGCGTGGATGGGTGTCTGCTTATTCTGCATGGATGGTTGTGACTGCTCGTCCTGTTAAAAAAAATGTGACAGATAGTATCATACTTGATGCTTCAAGAAGATCTGAACCTACTAGATATCAAATTTAGTGAAAAAAGACTAACAGTATCATTATCTTCATTCAGAAATAAGACATTACATTCATGAGTTATTGATATATGAGATCCCCAAAACAAGGATGTGTCAGAGTTATTTGAAAAAGTGCTCTCTCTCTCTCTCTTTGATTTAACAATTCCCATAAATATATGATCACTAGTTACTAACGAAATAAGGAGTACCCCAAGTAATACCCAAACAATTAAATGATGTACAAACCACACAAGTGTTATACAACTATAGAAGTGATTAGGAGCATCACAAGTGATGTGGAACCTCACAAGTGATGTGGAACCTCACAAGTGATGTGGAACCTCACAAGTGATTGAGAACCTCACAAGTGATGGGGAACCTCACAAGTGATGGAATACCTCACAAGTGATGGGGAACCTCACAACTGATGGGGAACCTCACAAGTGATGGGGAACCTCACAAGTGATAGAAACCTCACAAGTGATAGGGAACCTCACAAGTGATGGGGAACCTCACAAGTGATAGAAACCTCACAAGTGATAGGGAACCTCACAAGTGATGGGGAACCTCACATGTTATGGGGAACCTCACAGGTGATAGGAATCTCCTAAGACAAGTGTTAGGAACCTCCCAAGTGATGTACAAACTGCATGAGTGGTGTACAAAATACACACAATTGATGTTCAACCACACAAATTGATTGTGAAGAAACCATAAAACTGGACCGACCCCACTGGCACAGTTGGTAGAGTGCAGGATCTGTGCATTTAATGGTTGTATAAGTGGAGGATGGGAGGTGGTGGGTTCGACTCCCACTGCCGGCAGTGTTACTTTCACACTGGTTAAAAGGCTCGAAAGTCGACCTGATATGGCCATAGTTGCTGAAAGGGTCGTAAAAACACCATTTCACAAAATTTTTTTCACCATAAAACTGGTAATAAGGGGAAACAATTACTCCCGCCCTGGGCTAGAGATTCTCCCACGCATAATGCTATAAGTACTCTGTACCCTGTACCCTGTATATATCGCTCAGGCACTATTGCAAATCATCGTTCTGACTTTTGCATGCCATTTCTGTTCTTATTGTCCGATTTACACCAAATTTGAACTAAACTTACTGAAAATTCCTTGTTCTAGCGATTGGAAAGCATTTCCAAGCATTTTAAAAGGATAATTTCGCACATCGATGGGCGATGACGATATTGCCGCCTTCAAGAAAAAAACAAATTACAAGGAAATGACTACCCATTTCCCATGATCATACCAATCACAGAATAACACAGATAGTTCCCTTTTTTGAAAGTCTTTCAAAAAAGGAAACATCCGTGTTACAAAAATGGTGTCACCGTGTTACAAAAATGGAGTGCACGTGGGATTCATTCATCCAACCATTTTGATAAAACCAGGGCAAGTTGGAAAATTTAAACAAAAACTGTAAAATGGAGGAGGAAGAACCAACTGTACTCAATGTATTAGCTCGGCTTATAATATAATTGAGGAGTAAATATGAGAATTGGGTAATAATACAGTTCACTGATCATTCACCTATGATCGCGCAAACACAAGATAGCGCCCTCTTTTCACCACTTATGGGAGTAATGTTCGTGCAGTCAAATACACATATATTGCCCATGTAAACAAAGGAAAATAATCACCAAGAGACATTAATAATACATGCAAACTGTGAATAATATATTTATTCACAGTTTTGCTGCATCATATTTCCCCCACATATATTTCTATGCCATTTAAAAGTGGATAAGTCTTCTGCTAAAATCCAAATCGTCCATTGTGCTGAGCCCAATCGCCATCATGGTCCAATAGCTGTCAATATCCACAACTTTTGACGGAGATTGGGCATGTGACAGCTTTGGGGTGACTATTGGCAGTCCCAGGGCCATCATGGAAATATCAAAGAATATCCACTGGATATTGACGCCGATTGGGCAGAGGTAGGATACCCAGAAACAGCATTTCCGTCAATTTGAACTTTGACCCAGACGGGTCCTCTCTCAGCTAGATTATAGCACATCATGCATATTGGCGCATATAATTATGCAAGCAAAGAAATTACCAAATAGTTTTTTAGCATTTACACATTCAAATCTTATTGTGCCAGCAAAGGTGTTAAACACACCCATAACTTTAAATCAATGGATCAAGGTTGAGTCAAGGTGTTAAAAGCATGAAGTGCAATTACGAGGGTCAGCAAGTGGTTATCACTGTTCAAAACGTTATAGGGATTAAGCACCGATTTTGAAAAAAAAGTTTAAAATTCACTTATTGGTGATAAATGTATTTATCTTTCATGTCTATAAACTTTTTGAAAAAAAATGCATCCCCATCATTGTCTGTAAAACCTATTTGAACATGAACTTAATATATAGGTCCCTAATGAAAGCACACTCCTTTCTTGGCGTCATTTTTATCTGGAGTGTCATCATAGAGGCACTGAAAGGTAAAATGACATTATAAGAGCATGGCAATATGCTTATAACGTCATGAAATGTATTGTTTTTTGAATAGTACCAAAATGACGTCAAACAGTGCTACCCTACTTTGAGCCTCAATTGAGGTCAAATAAAGTTCACGCTACCCGTGTTTACCCATCACGTGCAGCCATGGGCTGAGAAAATCTTATACAGACTGTGCAACTGTCTTGTAGCAACTTCTCTTGTTGCTCGATGTCAGACTTTAATACATCATGGTGTTCATATGTATATATACTGTTGCAAAACCAAGAAAACAGGATTGGTGCTTAATACCGTTATGTAATTACATTTCTAAGGTAGTTCAAAGCATCTTTCTCAACATATTCCCGCCAATGTTCTTTCCTAGTTCAATTTTATGTCTGAAGTCATTGATTTTGACCGATGCGTATATTTGCACGAAAATCCACTTTGTATATTATCTAAAAGATAGATATTTTAAATGGGTCACAAATATCATTTCCGGTAATTTGAACTTTGACCCTGGATATTTCTTGACCTAATTGGATATTTGCCGTGATGCCTTTGGGGCGTGACTATGACGCTCTGGAGGTATCATTTGTGCCTCGCACTTCGCTTTTCACCTTTGCTATATTTGCACTTCTACTTCGCCATATTCTCACTTCTACTTCGCCATATTCGCCCTTCTACTTCGCTATTTTCGCATTTCTACTTTGTTATTTTCGACCTTCGTCTTCTAATCTTCTCCCTTCGCCTTTAGCAAACTTTATATACTGCAGTAAGCTGCTCACTGATTGGCTACTTGGCAATGCAATGCGAAGTGCGAAAATAAGAAAGGCGAAGATAACGAAGGCAAAGGGCGAAGATTATGAAGCTCTGGAGGTATCATTCGTGCCTCGCACTTCGCTTTTCAAGCTTCGCTATATTCGTACTTCTACTTCGCCATATTCGCATTTCTACTTTGCTGTATTCGCATTTCCACTTTGCTTTTTCGCCCTTCTACTTCGCTATTTTCGCATTTCTACTTTGTTATTTTCGGCCTTCGTCTTCTAATCTTCTCCCTTCGCCTTTAGCAAACTTTATATGCTACAGTAAGCTGCTCACTGATTGGCTACTTGGCAATGCAATATGAAGTGCGAAGATAAGAAAGGCGAAGATAGCAAAGGCGAAGGGCGAAGATAACGAAGTAGAAGGGCGAAGATAGCAAAGTAGAAGGGCGAAAATAGCGAAGTAGAAGGGCTAAGTTAGGGGCGATGTACGAAGCACGAATGATACCTCCAGAGCTTCATAGAAGATAGCTAAGGCAAAGGGCGAAGATAGCGAAGTAGAAAGGCAAAAATAGCGAAGTAGAAGGGCGAAGTTAGGGGCGAAGTACGAAGCACGAATGATACCTCCAGAGCTTCATACGTGACGGCGATTGGGCAAAACACATTGGACACTTTGCCCGGGGGGGGTACTCTCATGATTTTAACCCGCGGAGGCTGGGATGGAACTGAAAACCCTAGAGCCTGAATTAGGGAAATACTCTATCATTATTGGTACCCTGATTTAGGACTAGCTGAAATTTGGTACCCTGATTTAGGACTAGCTGAATTTTTGATACCCTCATTTAGGGATGATGCAGAAGGAGGAGATTTGGAAAAGGGGATTGTGATCCCTGTTTTAGGGAGAAATTTGAAAAATAGTACCCTGTTTTAGGGGAAATGATAAAATATCTTAACCCGGATGGAACTGAAAACCCCAGAGCCTGATTTAGGGAAATATTCTATCATTATTGGTACCCTGATTTAGGACTAGCTGAATTTTTTATACCCTCATTTAGGGATGATGCAGAAGGGGGAGATTTGGAAAGGGGGATTGTGATCCCTGTCTTAGGGAGAAATTTGAAAAATAGTACCCTGTTTTAGGGGAAATGATGAAATATCTTAACCTGTTTTAGGGAAAATATCAGCGAAAAGGACCCTATTTAGCCCAGCTTCCCCGGTAACGCTGACTATGAGAGTACCCCCCCCCCCCCCCCCGGGACACTTTGTCAAAAAACTTTGCTTAGCTGACCAGTGATCTAGTGCAAACATCTGCTTAATGAAGGTTTGCTCACTATGAGGTACCTTCAGATTTGGACAATGGAGTGCTTTCGATTACAGAGCCCTGTTTGTCCATTTATGTTTGTTTATTGGTACAGGCCGAACACTCTGACAGACCACAATAGAGGTCACAAGAGTACAGCCAGAACTGGGCACTTTCAGCTACACACAATGACCATGATTGGTGTATTATGGTTGATTTTAGTGACATAGCTGTTTTTGTTTTGGTTAGAAGGTGACTACAACATCAAATACAAGCATAGCTCAATCAAATGGTGTCATTGGATTGGTCAGAAAGTGAGTAGTTACAAAATGTGTATGCAAGCAACGATCAACACGTGTGTGTGGATGTAACAGCTTGCTTTAGTTTGAAAATAGGCGGGCATTGTAAGCACATGCACAGCCCACCAATTGCGCACCTGTATATGGATTATGCAATCGACCTTGCAGAATAGGTTGAGACAATGTTATGACAATTGTGGCAGAGGTAGTATGCGACTCATAGCCACATATCATTTAAGCATACTTCAAATCTCTGTAAAAATTGTGATTTCATGGATGCTTTAATGGTGAGGATGTTTGAACATATCACATTTTAAAGTGGTTGGTAATATAAATAGGGATTAGAAACTCCGATTTTGAAGAATTGTGGGCTAACTTGGTGATATAAGCTTAACGTGTAACTTAAATTAGATATCAAATATAATGTTAGGATATGCCTTATAACTGGATAATTAGGAGAAAATGATAAAAGAAATTTAATTTGTTTCCAATCCGAAGTTAATGTCCCTTCATTCCCTTCAGACGCATTTAACTATGAATGTTGTTAACAAAAGGTGTAACTTGGTGTTAGTTTCTTAGTTGGAGTAGTGTATTCTATTATATCAGTTGGGGCCACTAGCAAAAAGCGTCACAAAATAATGTGATGATTTCATGTCACAAAATGTAGTGTGGTAAACTGTGTGACTCATAGCCATCACAAAATCCACCTCTTGCACTCTTGGTGATATAAGCTTAACGTGTTACTTAAATTAGATATCAAATATAATGTTAGGACATGCCTTATAACTGGATAATTAGGAGAAAATGATAAAAGGAATTTTAATTTGTTTCCAATCCGAAGTTACTCTGCATGGCGAGGTAGAGTCACATACTACCTCTGCCACAATACCGATGAAATGTTTCAATCTAGTCCGCAAGGTCGATTGCATAATCCACGGACAGGTGCGCAATTGGTGGGCTGTGCACACTGACAGGTGCGCAATTGGTGGGCTGTCTCACAATGCCCGCCCATTTTCAAACCAAAGCAAGCCGTCACATGCACACACACACATTCAATTGTCCTGCGCTTGTGACAAGAACTTGTGCCATCAATGGTGAAATAAGAAACTTGAGGTGATTTGCGCTTACAATTTACACCACACACAATGCAGCTACAGTCCCCCTCCAGGCTCTCATGGGGTCGTTTACCACTCAGTATACAGTTCGCCGATCTTTCACCTATTATCGCTCAAACGCTACTGAGCACCTTCTTTTCACCACTTCCGGGAGTAATGTTTGTTGCGGTAAATTATACATATTTTCGCCCATGTAAACAAAGCCTTTAAAGTGTGTTTTCAAGTAAAATAATCACCAATAGACATTAATAATACATGCAAAATGTGAATAATAGTTTGTTTTCTCAACGGGACATACAAAAATGTTTTAATGTCGAACATTTCCCCATTGAATGTGCATTTGAAATATTCTCTGTTTTGTTCAACGACTTAAATTCAATATGGCGGCCAGTAAGCAGGAAGTTCATGTTCTGCACATGCTCAGTTCAAAGAACAGCAGAAGGGTTGTGAACTGTATAGTGGTCATATTGGGAAATAATGACTGAGAATGACTTGTAAATGCATTTGTTGTACTCACTTTCTAACCAAACCAATGACCCCAATTGGCTGAATTATACTCGCACACACATCAGTTGCACTCACTTTCTAACCAAAACAATAACACCAGTTTACTTGCACATGTATTTGTTGTTGTATTAAATTTCTAACCAAAACAAGGACACTGATTGGCTGTGTTATTTCATGTGACAACATATTTTAATCTGTGTCTATTGGCTGCTAAAAGAAGCTTGTTATGGGTGTGGCCTCTTAGTACCCACTGATTATGGTCAATACTTGCAGAGCTAGGTATAAATCCTGGCTCTGCTATGGAGAGTAATCCGAAGTTAATGTCCCTTCAGAACAGACGCATTTAACTATGAATGTTTTTAACAAAAGGTGTAACTTGGTGTTTGTTAGTTTCTTTGTTGGAGTAGTGTATTCTATTATATGTATATATTAGGCTTGTTTATTCTATTATATATTTAGCCTGTCAACGAAGCCAATACCAATACTGTCTTGGTGCAAACATTGCTCACGTAGGAGAGACATGTATTCATAGTAATTCAAAAGTATGGATCAGGTTTACTTTTCTGTGATCGGATGACTGGTCACGGAGAAGGTTAAAATAATACAGAAATAGTTAGATGGGTAAAACCCCTGATAGCTTTGTTCCACTTGGAATATTATGTAAATTTCATAAATGAATATCTTTGAAGATTTAATAAAAATAATAATGATAATGTTGATATTAATAATAATGATTATCAATAATATGAATAGTCATTAATTAATTCAAACAGAGCATCCGCTGAATAGTTACTAATTAATTCAAAAAGCGCATCCGCTGCACTAATCGACTTGATCTTGGGCTTATTTGAAAGAAAAAACTGGTATTTCAAGAAGGCTGACAGATCTCTCAAGTTGATTGTGGTGGAAGGATATCATGAGTGTGAAGGAAAAGAGTTTGGCACAGGGATGATCTGCAAAATTAATTCGGCACATGGGTGATCTGCGAAAGTAGTTCGGCAGAAGGGTGATCTATCTGCGATCTATCTATCTCATCTGAGATATATCTATCTCATAGGTGCAGAACACCCTCTTGAAGCACCAAGTATGAGATAATAGAAAGTATCTCTTGAAAGTCTATTCTCGCCATTACCGGTAATGAGTGCAATTCCATCTGTTTGCCTGTTATATGATCATATTTTCTTATCTTTCCCGCAACTCTTGCTGCAGCATTCCGCAATTTTTGCAATTTGTCTATTTCACATTTTAGCATTCCTGCCAACAATGAGTTGCTATAGTCAAGCATAGATGTAATAAATGCATGTGCAAGAGTGCTAGCTGTTTTCTCATCCAAACAACTTCGAATCAGTGAGAGATTTTTTTACATGAAAAAATATAACATTTTTACAAAATATTTTCACTTGCTGCTTCATTGTGCATTCTTGGTCAAGAACTACACCCAAACTCTTGACACTGCTAGACCTTTGACTCACCAACCCTTTCTCTGAGTATTTCACCATTTTTTGAAATTTGATTTTTTTCCACAGATTATCATTTCAGTCTTCGCATCATTTAATTTCATATTTTCATTTTAATGTCCAATATATATATATATATGTATATTGCAATTTGTCTCATACACGAATATTATAGTGTTTTATAGTGTTATATTCACGAAGAAGACGCTCTAATGTGAACCAATTTGCATGATAAACGCGGTCAACCTCGAGGCCAATGAGGAAGGTGCCCATAGGAATTCCCATATCAAATCTAAGGAAATTAATTTAGTTAGATGGAGGAGAGAATTATGTAATCTAAAATGTCATACATGTGTATTTATATCTATCACATCCAGCGCATAATGGGTTAATTTTATTGTCGTCCTCAACATCTGAATCTCATTGCTGTAAACTGACAAATTACAAACAAGCAATTAGTGACTTATACTACAAAAAAAAAATAATGAAGATAATAATGGTAACTTAATATCCACAATTGCTTTAAGATAGGTATATCATATGTCACTGTCATACTCTAGCTCCCTCATACATCATTAGAGAATGCTCTACCCTGTCTGTCAGTTTGTGCTGTGGACCACGCCACTTGGCAGCACACTTCTGGGGACTGGTCTCGTAGCGCACACACAGACACACACACAGACATGCACACACACACACACACACACACACACTATGTGAGGGACACACGGTTCCTCTTCTCGGAGACCCATCTCTTCAGATAGTGTCTTCTATGTTCAGAGCATAATGCAATTTCTGATCATAATTGTACCAAGATGTCAATACAATGAGTCTTCGGAATTACTTGAAGGAGGACAATCAAATGTGCAAGGAAGTAAGCAATAATAAATTCTAGGCAAGGGTATGATGTACATATCTGTCTGCTGGGAAGAATTGTGGAAACTAGCGATGGATCATCTCTGATGTATCAAAGGTAAGACACTGAAATAAAACAAAAGATAGTTATGATAGCAACATGCCGATTATAAATTCTGCTCCGAACAGTAGTCTTTATGAGGTTCTGCGCGATTGCGGTGCAGCACTATGAACATAAAGAGACTATTAATTGAGGTTGTTCAGGCTGAGTAACATATTGAATTCATCCAGGTGGGAGACCCCAAAGCCAAGAAGAACATCAAACCATAAAAAAACTTTACTGCCAGTTAAATGCATTTTTCCGCAATATGCGCAAAGCAAACCCGAATAATCAACTGAATATTTGACAAATTAAAAAGGAGATCATTCCCCGCTTAGAATATGAGCTTAATGGTGATTTATTATAATACATCGTCAAATAACATTAATTCGTGCCAAATATTCCAGGATTTATGGAATTAAAAAACATGATAAATGATATATGTCATATATTAAAACCACACCAAATGAATTAGCCCGTTTTTGGTCCATTTAGTATACATATTCATATTAATGAAATTATTTCACATCATCCCAGATAGCAATAGCATTGGACAAGCTTTTTATTTGTGACATCTATCAGCATTTTGATATAATTATGGCACTATAATGTATTGCACGATTCATAATGGCTGTGTTTGATGCAAATAGGCAGCTAATTGTAACGCATGGACGGGATGGAAATTGAATTGATTAAATGGGAGAAACATTTTCCTTCCTTTTTTTTTACTTTTATGCATACATTTATTTTTTTCCTCTGCAAATTTGGAGCATATTGGCAGCACTTCTTCCATACAGTATACGTCAACAAGGGTCTAAAAAATTGATTAGGGAATTTTAGAATTGTTTTTTAAGGGTATTTATGGGTTTTGGTAATGAGTGCCCCCTAGTGGCAGAGGAATAAAATACCAAAATACTGTACTTGATGGGAATTCGTACATTTACGGTGTAAAAATACATTCCCTATTAAATTAAAAGCATTCATGACATGAATCAATATTTAAACACTACAATATTTGAACTATAAGGTATGCTTACAAGTATATTTCTTTCAAAACAGTATTTTGGCCTAATTTTCCTTGATGATAGTTTTGATGAGAAATGAAGAAGACAAGCAAATAGGTTCTGCAGATTACACATCGGGAATAGGCTTGTTTTTAGCTGTGTTTATTTCATTTCATTGGGAGGAAAATTCAGTGTGATCCTAGTGAAACAGATTCTCTCATTTTGATTTGTATAAATTGGAAATAGAAATGAAGTTTGGCAATCAAATATGTGAAGGGAGGTGAAAAAATTCATATTTTTGAAATGATCAAGTGTGTACTTTACCTCTATTTTTCTCTCAATGTTTTTGAAAAATAAAAAATCTGTTTCACTAGGATCACAGTAAATATTGTTAAGATCACTTTTACAAAGTTTTTTGGAAATCACAATCTGCAGAACGCTTTCCCTTTAACATTTTGACATGACAAAATACATTTTGGAGCAGTGACATATTACTACGCCACTTTTTATGAGTTAAAAAGATATGAAGCTTTCAATTCTCGCTATCTGCTCTCCCGGCTTTTTAGCTGGTCCGTGAAAAAATGACGGGATTGGCGCGAGAGAGAGCGATGCATGATGGGAAAGATGTTGCATTGTAAACTTCCGCCCGCCTTGCTTCAAGATGGGAGGGAAATTTCAGACTGACATCGTACATTGACACGCTAATGTCAGTTGTTGTGTAATCTTTATATAAGTATATTGCAATCTACGTAATTTATGTCAACATTATGGAGGCAAAACTGACAAAAACAACGATGGAAAGATGAAAGGCAGAGGCGACAATGGTCCAAACAGGCTGTCGCCGCTGTTCCCGGATGTGCCGTGTGCAAAGAATTGGGTCAAATATGATCGCAGCGCTCTGAAAATGCAGTGTATATGGTAGAGCAGATAGGGAGAATACAATCAAAGAAATTCTGTTGTGATTTTCAAATAATAAATCAATAATTTTATTACAAAAATGAATACCATAAAATGTCATTTCATGACTTGAAAGTTTTAATGAAAAAGGAACTCTTTTTGACAGCTTTGTCCCGAACAGCATTTTTCCCAAACTTTTTTGAAAATGTTCCATTTTGGCGTAAAAAGTAGTTCCCTCAGAAAATCTGCCACCAGAGGACACTCACTACCAACACCCATAAATAGCCTTAATAGAATCAAAATGAAGCCAATCCAACGAATAATGCAGACTCGTAAATAATTTGCCATTTAAGATTTATTTAACAAATGATAAAACTACTACCACATGGTAAATGTTTACGAATAATAACAGATATATAATAATAACCCTTAGCCTAAAAAGGATGCACAAAATGATAATTTGTGATGTGATGGCATTTATAGCCTCTAATATACATAATGGATAACCCATATATTGTATTCCTCGTGAAGTATCTAAGCTTAAATGGTAAGGTAATTTGTATGAAGGGTGGGATGGCGGAACCAAAAATGAAAGCAACAGAGAAATTGTGCGGAATACCTGTTTAATGGCCAGGAGTGCCCCATATATTTCTAATAATAGAACGGTCTGAACAGAAGTAAAAACAATGCTTGCTTGTTCAACCTTTAACCCCAGCTTGATCAACCAAACTGGGCAATCATTCCATTTCTACAGACCAATATTATGGTCCTTTTAAAGTCTAATGTGATCGGCTGTAATAAAACACACTGAGGCTGATCACTGTCTTAACAATTTGTAATGTGTTAAATGTCTGTGTCCAACCAGAATGCATGTTAAAACCATTTCTTCATGGTATGAATCATCACACTTCCCTCAAGTGGATCGTATAACATGTAGCTTGTAAACATGTTTTGCCCGCGAGGTTTTGCCGCACCTGACATTTGAATCACATCAAAGCATTTATCTCTTTGCATTCCGTTTTTGAGATACTCAAAGCAATACTCCATATCTGAGGTTGCTTTCTGGATTATCTGCAATTTAATGTTATCTTTTACCTAAATTTCATGGAAACCAGTTTAATATGTCATGGATGTCAATCCTTTTGGATCGGTATGGTACTGGGGAGAGCACTGTCATTTCTTCAGATTATTCAAAGTAATTTGTGCATGCGTATAAATATATAACTCTGAGAAAATATCATGTCACTATCAAAGAAATGTAAACAACAATTATGTTACATACATGCAGACGATACTCAGCTCTTCATCACCCTAGATCTGAACAAAATTCAAAATGATTATGCTCAGAAATGGAGATGCATTAAAAGTGTAAAAAAAATGCTGGAAAACAAAATGAAAATAAATGATAGCAAGACCCAGTTACTGATATATGAAAAACTATATAAAAATAATGAAATTCCATCTGTAATTTTGGTAGGTCATCACGTGTTTTTCCCTCAAGCCAACATACCTGACAACATACCAGTGGTAGAGATTAAAAATATGAGCTGGCGTCCTGCTGGGAACACTTGCTTGCTGAGATTAGAACTCGGATTAGTGGGGTGTGTGGTCACTTTCAAATGTCAAAAATAGTGGGCAAATCACTGAACACACATCTGAGCATTATTACTACACATGTTTCTTTAATAATAATTGCAATATTTGAACTTATTTCAAATATGGAAATTCTAATTCTTTATTGTTAATAGTGTTTAAACAATTGTGAAACTAGAGAACTATTTTAGAGGCATTGACACCATTTCCAAGAGGTGACCTTTGCATATATGAGTACATGCATTGTTGGCTGATCTCACTGGACAATAGAAATGCACATACAGGTGACATGTGACCTGTTGCTTTCCATCCTGTCAGTCACTGATATGGTCAAATATTGACAACTCCACATTTTGAAGATCTTGAATATTGTTTTGGAACATATAATATACCAATCTGAGTGAATGTATTTAAGAATGAGCATTGTTTGCAGGTATGTTTAAAGGTTTGATGAATTGTAACAACACCTTGGATAGGCACAGTCCATGTTTATTTTTAAATTTGGATCCAAACTAAATGTTGAGTGAGCAATCTTGCCATGAGAAAAGGTCAAAGCATATCATAAGACCTGTGAGACACATGATAGTGCTGAAATACTTGGAACTAATGCATTGCACTGGATATATTCATAGATGCTCAAGGTTGGCCTCATGATCAACTTACTCGAAGTTTAAAGTCTATGATAAAATCTTGAAATTGGATCCATGTTATATTTCTTTTTTTGTCTGAACTAAAATAAAATTGTGAAAATGTTGGGAAAAACCATATTCAATTCCATATGTTCTGACATGCATATTGCTCAAGTATTACCCCAGTATGAAGATTTTATATTTGTTTACCATATAAAGTCAGGATTATTCATATTGTCTTTGTTTGCGAAATAAAATAATAAAAATTATATTCTTCTGATATGCAAATTACTCAATAAGAACTCCAATATAAATATTTCATCTTTTTTTTTCTTTGATATCAAGTCATTTTTATTATTTTATATTCATCTGCATTTGCAATAGACAAATCAATCTATGTTTTCTGATGAACATATCACTCAAACAGAACCCCAATATTAAGATTTCACCTTCAGCATGGAAATAATACTTTTCCCAACCAGGATTTGAACCCTGGACCTTTAGCATAGAAGACAGACCTCTTAACCACTGAGCCATGTATCACCCTATGTCAGTACTGTAGAAAACGGAAGGAATCACAGAAGGAATCACAGCATTGTATGAAAATTGAAATTGTTCCATTTCCAATTGTTTCAGAAAAAAAAATACATTTTAAGTGTTCTGACTTTCATTTTGCTTTAAAAAAATCCCAACATGAAGATTTCATCTTTGTTTATTGTATAAAGTCATTATTTTTTATAATTTCTATCAAAACAAAAATTATTTCAATTCTATATGTTCTGATGTGCATGTTGCGAAAATAAAACTTCAAAATGAAGATTTCAATTTCAGCATGAATAAAAAAAAAACTTGTTCCTGGTGGGAATCAAACCCCAGACCTATAGCATTGGAGACAGATGTCTTACCCACTGAGCCATGTTGAATAGTATGATATGACCTCACTGATACATCACACAAATAGTCAACATCTTTATCACTTTGTCAAGTTATTTTTATAAAGGGACATTCAGTTATTTCACACAACAGCCTAAGTTAAATTTGTAGAGTAAAATTATATGTTCGTCTAAGATGATATCAATAGTAATGCAAATAGATCAAAAGAAACAGATATCTATAACTCATCTCTCATTTACATCTAACCATTTTCTAGTTGATTCTCTGTAGGTAGGTATATAAAGTTAGCATGTAGTTATTTATATTAAATATGAGGTGTGTCATATAATGGCCATACACATTTTATATATTTAACTCGAACTCATCAAAAGAGAATTGTAATAAGCCAAAGAAAATCAGTTACTGGAGTGGTGCACATTTTTCTGGAGAAGTCATATGGAAAGTAGTCCGGTAGGATGTTTGTTTGTTTGTTTTGTTTGTTTGGGGTTTTACATCACTTTCAACATTATTTCAGTCATTTCGTGATGAGACCTACTTGTAGCAGATATAGTGCTGCCTCACTGAATTGTCAGGTCCTTGACATGACAACCCACCCAGTCACAGATTTACAAGGACAACGGGTTAGCCCTTAAGGCACGGGCCTCAGCTCATATGGGAAATTGTATCATGAGTTCAATGCCGGCATGGCCGGGGTTCAAACCCACGACTTTTGGATCACCACAGCGGAACTGGTGCTAATAAGCTGGCACTCTAACCAACTGCGCCATGGCCTGTGGCCTCCGGTAGGATGTTATTTTCATAGGGAGTTAATATGTTGATATATACTCAATGAGTTCACTCATATCAGAAATCAAGATGGCCGAATGTTGGTTGGGAAAGTGCTTGATTCCTCTTAAGGGGAGTACACGTCATGTGATACAAATATTCAAAGATCTCACGAAGACTTGGCAGTCATTTTGAATCAGAAATTAACAATGAAACAACAAATTGAAAAAATATGCAAAAATGGTTATTTTCATGTAAATAAATATATCATATATTAGAAATTATCTGGATGAGAAAACTGCAAATACTCTAGCTCATGCATTGGTCACATCAACCCTTGATTACAGCAATTCCCTTCTTGCCGGGTTGCCCAAATGTGAAAGAGCGAAGTTGCAAAAATTGCAGAATGCTGCAGCTAGGGTTGTATGTAAAATAAAGAAAAATGACCACATAACTACAAAACTGATTGAGTTGCATTGGTTGCCTCTAGAGGCAAGAATAGATTTCAAGATTGCATTACTTACATGGAAGGCACAGAAAGGCAAAGCACCTCAATACATAGCACAACTGCTGATACCTAAAATAGGTAAAAAATCTCTCAGATCATCAGAGAACAATGAATATATTGTTCCTAGGGCAAACCTAAAAACATACAGTGAATGAGCATTCGAGACAAATGCGCCAAAGATCTGGAATGCCCTGCCCCTGTCGGTGAAAAATAGTAAAACACTAAATACCTTCAAATCTAAACTTGAAACACATTTATTCACGAAACATTATATCCAAATGTGCCATGAGCAGACAGGTCACACCTCCAGCCAGTGGGAAATACTCAAAGCTGTCAGAGAGTGTCACACCTCCAGCCAGTGAGAAAGACTGAAAGCTGTCAGAGAAATCACACCTCCAGCCAGTGGGAAATACTCAAAGAAGCTGTCAGAGAGTGTCACACCTCCAGCCAGTGAGAAAGACTGAAATCTGTCAGAGAGGTCACAGCTCCAGCCAGTGAGAAAGACTGAAAGCTGTCAGAGAGATCACACCTCCAGCCAGTGAGAAAGACTGAAATCTGTCAGAGAGGTCATACCTCCAGCCAGTGAAAAAGACTGAAAGCTGTCAGAGGTCACACTTACAGCCAGTGTCATATATACAAGGGCGAGGCATAGCTGGCTTAACGTGATTTATGTGATTTTGTATGTTCACATAATTTGTTTTAACTTGTGTATTAATCAGTGGGTTTATGAAGTAAGGTGGAATCAACACATTCAGAATGGAACAAGCCTCTACATTCATTCTATTACCAATGTTAGTTATGAAAGAAATAATCTTGCATTTAGACGTTTACCTCATTGAATGTGATATTGTTTATACAACGTAATGTCAGAGTGATAAACACATTGATATTCTTTTTACATGGAATGCCGATAAAGGCAGAAAATGGGTAGACAGGAACACGTGTTTTTACAAGAGGTTTCAACATTTATTGAATTGACTGTAACAAAGAGGGCTGGATTAAACCTCTCAAGAGAGACATATCTTGTAATCATCCAACCCGCACTTAAACAAACTGTTGATTAAAGATCGCAATATCCTGGTATTGTAAACTGATATCTTTGCTTACATTTTCAGAAGAATGGTAAAGGGTGATTGACATTAACGGAATTGTCTGGATCTATTGATTCGACTGTCTACAGCAACATTCTGACTCAGTCAGCAAAATTCAAAGATTGAGCACACAATAGAGATGATAATATCATGAAACAAATTGGGCAACATGCATCCAACTTTGCCAAACACGGCATTTCCACGCCATTACCACCACCTGGAGGTTGCCGAACATCAAATACAAACAGACCGGCTTCAGAACGAGATCTGTAATCATGTGATATGAATTGTCATATACACAAATAACTGTTATATCAAAGGACAGCAGCACAGTTAGTTATCTGCTTCACCTCCACACATGAGGATTATGACAAAAACGAAAATGTACACAACAGTTTGTGGAGAAAGTATCGTATTTGCTATTCACCGTTAAATAAGACTTCTTGAAAAGAGGTTGTCAAATTAATCAACTTAGTGGTGTTTGGGAGAAGGTAACGCATCCTGGTATGATGAATTCTAGCGTTCAGTTGCGGGACTGTTATTATTCTAATAATGGTGCAGATTGTAACAGGAGCCTATCTAATCTCACCTATCCACCTTATGATTCCTACGACTCGGCAAATACCCAGCCCGCTGTATCAGAAATAGCCCAATTTATTGTTAACGGGATTATAGTGCCATCTATCGGGGTACTGGGCGTCCTTGGCAACCTGCTCAACGTGGTCATATTGAGTTGGAGATGTTCAAAGAGAGACGACGATGCCCTGGAGAAGGTAGCCTTGGTAGGACTTATTTCCCTCTCCGTCTCTGATATGTGTTTCTGCATAACTGTCCTGCCAGGATTTATATTTTGGAAGCAGCTAAGCTTTGACAAGAGCAGGTCATTTGGACTTCTCTATCACGCGTACGGAGGGTATTTACAGAATGTGTTTATAAAGACAAGCACGTGGCTGACCATGATCGTGGCCACAGCCCGGTATGTGGCTATATGCCACCCACTAAGGGCCCGGATGTGCTTCGGTCTCACGTCCACTAAAGTGGCAATATTACTGACCTACGCTTTTTGGATAATATTTTTATTGCCAATTTTATGGGAATTTAAAATAATTGAATACCAAATGGACGAAAATAGCAATGTTTACGTCATAGACTTTGGGCCAGTGTCCATGAATAACGCTTTCAAGGTAACGTGTGCCTACACGTGGGCCGTGGTCGGCTACTTCATCCCCATCACTATTCTGGCCTATTGTAATGTCTGCCTCATTCTAGCTCTGAGAGAAAGCAGATTACTACAGGAAAAAGTGACAAACAGGACAGGAAAGACATCCACACGACAGGCTAATCGGAGAATAACGCTGACGCTTATCATGTTAGTGTTGATGTTCTTTCTACTAGTGTCGCCCTCAGAACTTTTACAATTCTGCACCCAAATCACGTCTGAAATTTACACCGTCTACGAACTTGCCATCCTCGTCACTAATGTACTGCAAGCCATTAACTTCTCGTGCCACTTTGTCTTGTACTGCTGTGTTAATGCTACCTTCCGCAGGACACTGGTTAGCATTGGCTTCTACCTGCTGTCCTTGGTGCAATCCTCTCGCATGAAGAAACACACCAGATCTCGCGAGAGCAGCAGCGTGACAAGAAGGAGCACGTGCACCCACTACCCTCTGAGGTCAACAGAAACAAGTCTGTGAGGTCAGGTACACCTGACAACTACTACCGAGACACCCACTGGCCTCTGAGGTCAACAGAAATAGGTCTGTGAAGTCAGGTACTCCTGGCAACTACTACCGAGACACCCACTGGCCTCTGAGGTCAACAAACGAAATGAGACTGTGAGGTCAGGTGCTCCCAACAACCACCGTGGTGCTCACCAAACATTCACTGTATGCAGTGTTTATATACACAGTACTGTCGGTGTCATAGTTTAAGATTCATCTTATTTTTACATGAGCGCCATGAGCTATGTCCCTCCCGTTTATTAGGATTTTAGTAAACTACCGGAACCAGAAGGCCATGCAGATAACATCACAACAACAGTGGAGAACAGACCACATGCAAAGGTCATAATTTTCAAGTGATAACATTTTTTCATCTGGTTTTAGGAGCCGTTACAGTTACATTTCTCACAAGAAAGCTACTGGTGTGATACTGCACATACAAACAACTGTCACCCGCCTTTTTACATTTTCAAAAAGTGAAGAGAGTTGGTGTCAGACACAAAATGGCCTGACATTTAAGGCTGCGACAAGTGACATGATTTATAAACTGTGAAACTAAAAAAATTGCTGAAATTACACAATGGTCATCAATGCATAATTTGGTTTCTGACCGTTTTTACGGTTTGGCTGGACGAATATACATTCTGGTATTTGCAAGTATAAAAAAATGTTATGCTTAAAAAGGAGTTATGCGGGAAGAAGACACCTGTTAGTTTATATCAGTCTGTAAACCATTAGTGGCCAAACAAAAAATGTACAGGGTTTTTCTCAATAGATGATGTTATTTTTATCTTAATAATAAGATGCTCAATCACAAATTGTCATATGTGTCCCAGAAATTAATTGAAGGAAATATTTGTAACAATACAAATTGTTGTACATGTGTAACGTGGTATTACTGCGCCCCGCAAGCAATGTTTCATCAATGTTTCAATCAGCACCATATGATTATATTTATTTTAATTATATATATAATTAAAACTCTCATTTTGTTGTATTATACATCTATTTTCTACAATTATATGTAATATGTTGTGTATTCACAGTTAATTAAACTTGGAATAAGTCATACTTTCCATCCATGAATGACATATATGCCAGTAGTCATTTTTATTGCCTTTGATATACCAGCAGTCATATTTATTGCCTTTGATATGTTAGCAGTCATATCTATTGGCTTTGATATGCCGGCAGTAATTGTTTATTGCCTTTATTATGCCAGCAGTATTTTGTATTGTATTATATATGCCAGCAGTATTTTTTATTGCCTTTAATATGCCAGCAGTATTTTTTTTATTGCCAGCAGTCATTTTTATTGCCTTTGATATGTTAGCAGTCACTTCCTTTGCCATTAACATGTGTCTCATTAGTACAAATATCGATGTGATAATGATAGAGTATGTATCTAATACATATTGTAATTGTATATTGTAAAATATATTAACTTCTAAGATCCGAGTTCTGCTATAAGAGAATGGCAAACTGGGGGTGGGTGGTGGGTTCATAATGCAATTTTCTATTATTGTGTTCTTCAAACTATCTATTATCACTCATTATAGGGACACCACCTGTTTGGAATGGAAAGATTTATGAGGTATCAATGGCACAAACATGGTTCAGTGGAGTGAACTTATATTTTGTATACTATTTTTCAAAACTAAGAGAGATATAAACAAAAAGAAAACTGTTCTGAAAATTGCAAAGAACAAAACAGATATTTACTTGTAAGTGCTTGTAATTTCATTATTTGAAGTTGAGCTTAGTGATTAAAACAATCCTATCTTTATACTCAAACAATTAGCAGATAATCCCAAAAATGTACAGAAACAAAATGTGTCAGTATTTTCGCACCACATATGACATGTGTACAAGATGTAGATTTGTTAAAAAAAAATATCAAATTGTAGATGTCCCTGTAAAATATAGACATTTATGTTTGTGGCAATGTTAATTGCAATAATTTGAATTGACCATTGCTCCTTCAAGCCAAGGCAAGTCTATCTTGCCATAAATTTTGAGTGAATCTTCAACTTGTACATCAGTAAGCTCATCTTCGCAAAACTTTGATGTGTCACATATTGTTATCATTATATTTCAGTGTATTTGATAAGATCACAATGTATTTGTGGATGCCAGTTTGAAAGCCACTCACAGAAAATATGACAGCTTCAAATAAATGTTTATCACAGAACTCTGTCTGTGAAAGTTTGCAATTGTCAGCAAAGTGATATATTGGGAACATATAATTAGGGGGGAAAATCAGCAATGAATTGAAAATGCAAATATACAAAGATGTTTTGCAAAAGCAAACTTATTATATGTTCCCCTGATTTCCTTGTCATGACCGATGGTTGTATACTGTTTATTTGCAGATAGTAAATAGACACAAATAGGACATCTGTACATTGACTACTACTGCTACTGCTGCTGCTACTGCTTCTAAGATAATACTAATAATAATAATAATAATAATAACAATGATATTTTTCAATAACAGGAACAGAAATGAGAATTTCATTAATTCATTCAAACAGAGCATCCGTTGCACTAATCGGCTTGATCTTGGGTTTATTTGAGAGAAAAAACAGACAGAGGAGATTAAAAAATGTAATACTAGCATTTGATTTGATTTGATTTGATATGTTGGCTGCTCCACTTTTGTCTCGTGGGCACTCAAGAGCTTACGCAGCGTGGCTATCCAGCTAGAGAGGAGCTCCAATGAGCACTACCTCCAATCTGTGAATAGCACTCGTACTAACCGCCCGGTGCAGGCCCCTATACTGGTTAGAAACTACCCTATCTAATTACCACCTTCTGCACTGTCAACTTTCACCAAAACACTCACTCCTTCCCTTGGGGCCTACAATTCCCAGTGCGCTAAAGGGTGTCCAATATCCCTATACAGTGTGAGGCATCCAATATCCTCGCAAGCCCTACCAATCACAACCAGAGGCTAAAAATGTCCTCCACGTGAGTACCTAGTGATCTTCAGCACCTTCATATCGACCAGCTGCCTCCTCACCAACTTTTCTACTCCCACCACTTCATAAGCCTCACTTTCCTGTATGATGTCACTGTGAAACATTTTCCTGTCTGACGTCACTATGATGAAACTTTCCTGTATGATGTCACTATGTTTATCTTGTTTGCAACGTCAATACAGTTTCAGGGGTGGGAGAGCTCTGAATCAATCTGGGCAGTAATCAAAACATATGGGGGTGCACATGCGTGGGATGCAAGATGGCAGTGTTTTGATTTAGCTCCATATTTTGTTGGTTCTTCTAGCAATTTACAGTGCTCTAACGTATCTGAAACCTGTCACTATCAAAACTCACCTGATCCAGCACACAAGTCTACACTCTTTTGCAGACTTGAGTGAACACTAGCAGTGTAAAATCTGATCTGTAACGAGGGCTGGTTCAAAACTTCCTTCTATAAACAAGCTTGGAATCACCTCCTTGCTCTGAGGTTACCTTAATCACCTAGGTAACCTTGTCTAATCACCTAGACAAAATCTGTCCAACCACCTGGACAATAAGAATATTTCTACACACTGACAGACCGAATCCCCTCGGCAATCTGGGTTGTTTATAACTCGACCCTATCCTATCATACTGTCAGTTTAAAAACAAGGGAACACACGTTCCTCTCTCCAAAGCTGGTCCTTTACAATCATCACAAGTGATCAAAGGGACTTCAGCATTTACTTCATAATATAGGGTCAACAACCTTCAATTTCGCGCATTTTGGTCTTTGTCAATCATTATATTATCCGACAAAACATGGACAGTTGATTTTATATGTGCTTTAGTGGGGTATATCCATCAGTGACACTTGACATTACTTTATCTTATAAAGCGATGTGCGTATGTTATATTCTGACAAGATTGATAAGTCAGAGTCACGTCTTTGCGCAAACAGCATGAACAACCATAGACTTCGCGCACTGAACTCTCTTCAATGCTGAAAGATGAAATTTAATATATCGAGCATTAAACTTACATATTTGAAGAGAAGAGTCCATAAGCTAATTTTTGAGCTGTCAATGATGTAAATCGGCCAAGAACTGACTGAGCAGTGCCAAATTGTATATATTTGTAACAAGCTGGTACTCACGCACGTGCACATTGTGACAAAATCGGGGTCAATGGGTGCAATTTTCATAACAATTTATTTCTGATTTCTCAATTAACCATTTAATGTTAACAAATACTTGCTTCATGTACTTAGTGGCTTGTTTATTCTTGCTGAGCCAGTTTTCTGACCTCCTGTTGTCACTGGATCGTTATATAGGTCAAAATAGGAGCAAATGAAATAAAGTGATTTGATTGGATAATGCTTTCATGACCTCTGGATCCCAAATTGACCTGACCCAGTATATCGTTGTATTGTAACAAAAAACATTTTGTTATTTTGTTACAAAGATTTTTTTATTCACCATATGCATATATTATTTACAAAAATTAGGGGCTTAAAAATATATATTTCTACACTGAAATACATACATTATTTTAGAGCAAAACTAACTCAAATTAAATCAACTAATCAGAGCACTCCATTTTAGACAGTACACATTTGAATTGACCTATTTAGCAACAATCCACAAAAGACCACAGTTTTCTGCTCATCAGGCATTTTGGGATGAAAATGTGTTATAAAATACTTTAAAGCTGACATATTTGGCCCAAAACTAATCTAAGTATGTATATTTTTACTTCAGTGGAAGTTTGTGGGCAGGTGACATGTCAATTTCAGTCAAAATGGCATTTGAGCTGAGGATGTTTCTTATCCTTATATTATGTAATATATAGGTCACTCTGTGGCACCTGAGGCATTGAACACACTCACGCTTGCTCTGTCCGTGGAACACATACCGATAATGGCTTGCTCCACCCGTTGCTGTCACCCGAAGTCAGTCCCGGCAGTCCCTGCAGCTTTGCTCTCTCCAGTCCAGTCGGCCGTTGATGAGCTGGCAGAACTGAGGATGACCTATGCAAACTTAGTGAAACTCAACAAGTCCACCGCTGATGACAATGTGCGTCTCTCACAGAAAACCGTTGATCTCCTCTCAGAGAAGGCGACACTTGAGGGGGAAAAGATTGTCCTTGAGGATCACAACCACACCCTAACTGAAGAGCTGGCCACTGCACTTCGGACTGTGCAAGAAAAGGATGATGTCCTTGATACCTTCATGCCTGCCAGCTCTGAAGTCAGCAACTCCGGGTCCGAGGAGACATCTTCCCTCCCAAGCCTTCAAGATTGTGGTCCTGTAGGATATAGATTACCCAACTTTAGACTCTTATATACAAGTATAGACAATCATGATATTTGGCAAGAGATCACAAAGGTTACAGAGTGCAACGTGAAGGCCAACAGTTTCAGGCTAATGAGATGCATTACTAACCCAGCAGAGAGATGACGTGATGCTCCAAGCCGGAACTACGCCAAGGCACTGCAGAGGAGCCACACAGGCAGACGCTTATCGGTATGCACTCAGACCCCGTTAAAAAGGCCCCGAAATCGCTATTCGGGGAGCAGAAACCACTTGCCTAGAAGATTCACGACGCTCTGTCTCATGATAGCCACTTATATAGACTTGGGTGATTTATACAGCCTCAGGACTCTGTCAGTATTAGCATTTGCATATTTTATATATCACGCTCTTGCCATGCCTTCCTAGCCAGACTCTAGTGTATACAGCACCGAATAAAGACGACTCTTGTGCATTGTATACGCTGTGTCTGCAGTCCTTATTACCTCCCAAATCACATAGGTAGATTAGGTAGCTAGGTTAAGGCCCCAGCTCACCGTCGCCAGCGAGTACAGTTCCTGATCCCCATCCATGCCCCCAGAGCTCAGCTCAGTACAATCCCCATGTAACAATTGGTGGAGCAATCTGAATCGTTCCATGGCATAGAGCTTGCTGATAATGTGTGGAGTTTCACTTGGCCACCCTGTTACTTGATTTTAGGTCTATGTGGCTTCGATCTTTGAAACAGCTTTCGACGAAATTGCAAGTGGTACACGACCCGCTGGCGAAAGGTCCAGACGTTTCTACAACACAAGGTCAGTCACGCTCAAATTTGTCTAAGTTACCTGCTCGGCAGGGGGACAATTCGTCTGACTCTTTGAGAGTGGCGCCTCCCTCTGACTCACCATTGTCAGATCTTAATGTTACAACTGGTGCAGGTAATTCACCTCCCACGAGTGGTGACAACTTCCCGTTGTCACATACATACACAAGTGGAGAGAGTGAAAACTCCCCCAGACCGGAGAGTTTACACTTACCTAGCTCATATTCCGACGTTCATTTTAGCCATCATCCTCAAGTAGAGAGTGACCAGGAATCTTTCACCTTGTCTGAAATTTCTGATCTCCAAATTGATCCTGATCATTCTGGTTCTGTACCTGCCGTTTCACCTCATTCTGAGATGGCTGAAGCAGAAAACCTAACTGATGAAGATATGCGTAAAATTGATTTGAATAGGTGGTGCTAAGACAGATATAGTAGATAT
Organism: Amphiduros pacificus; assembly: GCA_949316495.1. Lineage (NCBI taxonomy): Eukaryota > Metazoa > Annelida > Polychaeta > Phyllodocida > Hesionidae > Amphiduros > Amphiduros pacificus. The sequence continues at coordinate 29,297,928 of OX439001.1, forward strand.
GTTACAGGCTCAATCTCATGATAATAGGATCCACCAACAGAGGCAGGGTTCTAAAGCACTTTTACCACCTCCATTTTATGGCAAATCTACAGACGATCCACTATGTTTCATGAACAAATTTCTCACATATGCCCAACTTTCACATACGCCAGAGGAGCTGAGAGTCCCGTCTTGCCGTATGTTGCTACATGGTGCAGCTGATGTATGGTACGCTTCGTTATCTGCAGATGTCACTGCATCATGGTTACCGTTCCATGCAGCCTTTCTCAAATTTTTTGGTAGTGAGACAAATGAGTGGCTATTAGAGCAATCCCTTGATAATAGAGTTCAGAAAAAGACTGAAAGTGCCGAAACTTATATTAATGATGTTCTGAGTCAATGTCAGAGATTACAAAAAGATGATATGGAGACAAAGAAAATTTTAATTCGAGGCCTTCTACCCAAATTGAAAGCTTTTGTGTTAGGCAAATCACAAAAATTGCTTGAGGACACGATTCAGCAGATTAAGTTAGCTGAGACAGTTTGTACAATGTCTGGTGACTCTTCCATGACCTTAAATGGTCTAGAGACGCCTGACATGACCTCTCAGTTTTTGTCCCAGCAAACTTCCACGCTCGCAGCAATCAGGGAGAAAGTTGCTGATGTGACAAAGGAGGTTCAAAGCCTCAAATCGCCACAAGAGCCTGACGAGACTTTCTGTTTCTTTTGCAAAAATCCTGGCCATTGGCTTCGTGATTGCAAAGCCCGACATAATTGCATATATTGTGGCAGAAACAATCACATGTCCGTTCATTGCATGATGAGATCCCGCGGACCACAAAATCATTTTGCTCGTGGCCCCGCAAGGTTTGGCAATAGGTCCAACAGGTTCAATGATCACTATGGTTCCCGTGACAATCGAGACCGTCAGCGTACTTTTCACAATAGGTCCTATCAAGGAAATAGATTTGAAGGTAACAGTTGAAATAACTTCAGGCACCCTTCCTGGAATGATCAACGTCGCCCTATGGGTCGACCTGACAATAGACCGTGGCAGCAGGAAAACTATTAACTCCTGTCCTGACCCGTGAGCCACGCGATAGTAGTGATTTCTTTAATATATCACAAGTTCAGAGCAAATCAGAAATATTGAACGAGGTTCACTCTTATCTCGCAGATATGCCCTCGAGTCCACACTGTTCACAGATCACACAAGAGGTGCCTGTCAATCCATTAGTGACGGAGAGATCAACGTCTGACCTTACGACTGACGACGTTGATTTCATCCCTCTCTCTCAGGACAGTAGAATTGAGATCACTACTAAATTTAGTACTATACTTGCTTTATTAGATACAGGTGCACAGCATAGCATTACTACCTTTGACTCTTTGCATAAATTGTATCCAGACAAATCATTTCCTGTAGAATCATCACAAAGCAAGCAAGTAATTGTTGCGGAGGGTAGCTCTATTCCTATTTTGCTCTATTCCCATTTTCAAACACAAATTGACATAAAAATTGGTAACCAGCCCTGCACTATTTGTTTTCAAGTAGTACAAGACCTCCAATATCCTATAATTTTAGGCAGGGATTTCTTTGTTGTAGGATATAGATTACCCAACTATAGACTCTTATATACAAGTATACAAATATACAAGTTCTGGCTAATGAGATGTATTACTAACCCAGCAGAGAGATGACGTGATGCTCCAAGCCGGAACTACGCCAAGGTGCTGCAGAGGAGCCATGCAGGCAGACGCATATTAGTATGCTCTTAGATCCCGTTAAAAAGGCCCCGAGTAGCTACTCGGGGAGCAGAAACCATTTGCCTAGAAGATCCACGACACTCTGTCTCATGATAGCCACTTATATAGACTTGGGTGATTTATACAGCCTCAGGACATTTTATATATCACGCAGGCTCGCGTTAGATCAGGAAATATACCAGGTGTGTTAAGGGTGTGTACCATGAAAAATGAATTACCTTTGTATCCTGAAATTGCTATGGCATAGGTTTTCGCGTACCTGTCAGATTAATGAACATGAGCGACAAAGCAGTCACCCTGCAAAAAGGTGTTTTAGTTGGATATTTTGATTCCCCTGTGGGTGCGGGGATTAAAGAATAGCCCCACTGCCCCCCAGCATGTCGTAAAAGGCGACTAAAGGGGCGTCCTGTTTGCAGTGGGATGCGACCTGTGTCGGGGAGGATATGGAATCCTGACGGGCTGAGCACTGGGCTGGTTTGGCAGTAATACCGGTCCAGTTGCAACACGCCTGTCTTGGATCCAAATGTTCACCAGACAGGCAGATCAGATTATGTCCTGAAAAAATGGCCTAGATTTTTAATTGCGGAAAGTTCCGATGCTGAACATACCCTGGCAAAAATGTCCCCCTTTGCAATTGCAAAGGGGATTCAAGGCATTGCCGGGGTGCCGAAAACAGTTAAAAAAATGGGAAAGCGTTTATTAATTGAAGTTGAGCGGAAGAGCCATGCGGACAATCTTTTAAGATGCCGAATGTTGGCCACAGTTCCAGTTTTGATAACGGCTCATAAGACCCTCAATAGTAAAAAAGGAGTGATAAGATGCCCAGATCTGGCGGGAGTTTCTGAAGAGGAAATAGTGGATGAACTAAAAGATCAAGATGTTATCCAATGCAAACGAATTTTTATTAAGAAGGATGGAGCCAAAATTCCAATTAACACATTCATTCTGACATTTGAAGCAGCGCAGCTTCCAACATCTATTAAAGTTGGATATTTAAACGTCCGAGTTGATGTTTTCATTCCAAACCCTCTGCGTTGCTTCAAGTGTCAGAGGTATGGACATGGATCTGATCGATGCAAAGGAAACATAACTTGCCCGAAATGTACAGCCCAGCATAGTGGAGAAGAGTGTTCTTCGGAAACCATGAAATGTGTGAATTGTCAAGGCAATCACCCATCGTATTCGCGGAATTGTCCTTCATTTTTAAAAGAGAAGGAAATTCAGCGAATACGCCACACCGAAAACATTTCTTTTCCTGAGGCACGTAAACGTGTAGAAAGTTTTAATAATTCCAAAACATCCTATGCTACCGACTTAAAAACCAAAGAGACAAAAACAATAACAATACAGACAGAAATAACCTGGCCAATCGATGAAAAGAATTATTCCTATTTTTCAAATACCTCCAAATCTTCAGGAACATCCACTCAAACCCAAACACCCACTACCCCAGCAATAAATGTACCAACAGTTCAATCCACTAAAACCTCTTCACAAACTCCCTCCACATCATCCAGTAAAAATGTAAATAGCAACAGACCAGTTAAGAAATCAGACAAAAAAGAAATCAAAGATCAAAGCAAAACTAAAATAAATAGAACTAAATCCTTAGAAAGGATGGACACAGGTGATCCTTCCGATATACATTTTACACCTGTTCACTCAAAACATAATCATAAACTTAAATGATTATGTTAAATCCTATATTTATCCTCATTATTTTTAATATGGCTATCAGCAGTATCATACAAATGGAACTGTAGAGGATTCGAGGCAAACAGGCCAGAACTGGAGTTATTAGCCCAAAAATATAACGCATCTGTAATTTGTTTACAAGAAACTAAATTCAAAGATAATTCCACAACATTTAAGGGGTATGTACCTTATAATAAAGTTGGTTCAATAGATGCAATGGACCGAGCACATGGCGGAGTTTCTGTTTTTGTTAAATCCTGTATACCACAAAGTAAAGTAACATTAAATACTAATTTACAAGCTTCTGCAGTCAGGGTTACCCTGCATAATACATTAACTATATGTTCAATATATTTACCGCCTAGTGAGCCAGTTAATATTACAGATTTAAATAATTTGATAACCCAGCTGCCACAGCCATATATGTTAGTTGGTGACTTTAATGCACACAACTATCTTTGGGGTGGCAGAAATAATACTGATGCCAAAGGACGTATAATAGAAGATTTTTTAAATAATAATAGTTTGTGCCTCTGGAATGACGATTCCCCGACATATTTACATCCTGCTACAGGCTCTTTAACATCAATAGATCTCTCCATGTGCACTCCAAATTTATTTTTAGACTATTCCTGGGAAGTAGAGGAAGATCAATGGGGTAGTGATCATTATCCCATTATTTTAAATAACCATTTTCCTCCACCAGACGAACGAATCCCCAAGTGGAAATTTCATAAAGCCGTTTGGGCAAAATTTCAAACATCCTGTTTTAATAAAATAACTCCAGAACTTTTTAACAAGTTATTATATTTAAGTTTTTACAGATACATTGTATGATATTGCTGATGGGTGTATTCCCAAATCAAAGCCAAATTCTAAAATTCAAGAAAAACCCTGGTTTAATGATGAGTGCAAAAAAGCTGTCAAGGAGCGCAAAAAAGCTCTGAAAAAATTTAATCAACAGCCAACTCAATATAATTTGCACCAATTTCAAGTAAAAAGAGCTAAAGCCCGTTATATTATTAAAATAAGCAAGAGAAAAAGTTGGAAGGATTATGTTTCCAAATTAAATACGCGTACACCGATTAAAAAATGCTGGGATATGGTGCGTAAAATTTCGGGGAAGGGAGGTGGAGCAAGGATCAAACATTTAACTCATAATGGCAAATTAATTACAAATCCCACTGAAATAGGTAACACAATAGGTCAAACAATTTCCAAGAATTCCTCATCCAATAATTATTCTGCAAAATTTCAACAAATAAAAAATAGAAAAGAAAGAAACCAACTAAATTTTACATCTCATAACTTGGAAGAATATAATAAATCATTTACAATAGAAGATTTGAAACTTGCTTTGGATAAATCTCATGATACCGCTCCTGGGCCTGATCAAATTCACTACCAAATCCTTAAACACCTCCCTGATCAATCACTTGGACATCTTTTAAATATTTTTAATAACATTTGGGAAAGTGGTGATTTTCCTCCTTCATGGAGTGAAGCCACTATTATTCCCATTCCTAAGCCTGGCAAAGACTCCTCAGATTCAAATAATTATCGCCCCATTGCTTTAACCAGTTGTATCTGTAAAACAATGGAGCGAATGATTAATGAGCGTTTAGTTTGGTTTTTAGAAACTGCAGCTTTTATTTCTGTTGCACAGAGTGGCTTTAGAAAAACTTGAAGTACCATTGACCACCTTGTACGTTTAGAGACATTTATAAGAGAGGGTTTTTTAAAAGGTGAGCATGTGGTTAGCATTTTCTTTGATTTAGAGAAAGCGTACGATACTACATGGAAATTTGGAATAATGAGCGATTTATATGATATGGGATTAAGGGGTCGTTTACCCCTTTTTATTCAAAATTTTTTATCAAATAGACAATTCAGGGTCCGAGTTGGTTCATCACTTTCTGATGCTTTTGATCAGGAAATGGGTGTTCCACAGGGAAGTATATTATCAGTCACCCTTTTTATTATTAAAATTAACAGCATTGTTGATTGTATGAGGCCTGGAGCAGATTGCTCACTTTTTGTTGATGATTTCAACTTAAGCTACAGGTCCACAAGCATGCATACAATAGAACGACAGCTCCAACAACATTTAAATAGATTACAAGAATGGGCTGATCATAACGGATTTAAGTTTTCTTTAAAGAAAACTGTGTGTATGCACTTTTGTAAAAAATGGAAGGTTCACCCAGATCCTGATCTTTATTTAGGCCAAACTCGGATACCTGTTGTCGAAGAAACCAAGTTTCTTGGACTTATTTTTGACAGGAAATTATCTTTTATTCCTCACATTAAATACGTTAAAAAGAAATGCCAGAAGGCATTGGATTTATTACGGGTTCTTGCCCATACCGATTGGGGAGGGGACAGTAATATTTTATTGCAATTTTACAGAGCGCTTGTACGTTCTAAGCTTGATTATGGATGTATGATATATGGATCAGCACGTCCATCTTATATTAAAATGCTTGATCCTATACAAAATCAAGGTTTACGACTTTGCCTTGGTGCATTTCGTACATCGCCTGCAGATAGCTTGGCAGTTGAGGCAGATGAGCTGCCTCTTGATTTAAGAAGAGAAAAGCTTGCCCTTCAGTATGCTGCAAAAATTGCAGCTTGTCCAGACAATCCTGCACATGATACTATATTTAATCCAAACTATGTTGACCTTTTTGAAAGTAAATCTAATACAATACCAACTTTTGGCATTCGCATCAAAGAATCTTTACAATCTTTAAATTTAAATCCAAATCAAATAGCTAAATTTCAATATCCAGAAACACCTCCATGGACCTACGAATCTTTAAATATTAATGTAGCCATGTCAGAATTAAAGAAATACTCAACCGATCCATCCCTGTCTATAAATAGATATAATGAAATAAAATCTGTTTTCACTGGATATCAGTGTATTTACACTGATGGATCATTTGATGATGACAAGGCTGCTGCAGCTGCTGTTAAGGGCAATCATATTTATTCAGAACGTCTGCCAAATAAATCTTCTATTTATTCTGCAGAACTTCATGCTTTATACCTAGCTTTAGATCATGTGGAGACTTCTCCACATCGAAAATTTTTAATATTTTCTGATTCATTGTCTTCTTTACAAGCAATGAAAGCAAAGGATTGGAAAAATCCTTTTATTTACAATATCCTTGAGCGGCATCACAAACTCTGTACTGAGGAAAATAAAGAAATTCGTTTTTACTGGATTCCCAGTCATATTGGAATCCTTGGAAATGAGGCTGCGGACCAAGCTGCCAAGGCAGCATTGGATAAGCGGCCAATAAATATGCTTATACCTTATACAGAGTTTAAGAAATATATTACTGTTTTTTTACGTTCTAAATGGCAATTGCGCTGGAATGAAGCAGTTTTTAATAAATAACACGAAATTAAACCCGTTCTGGGTAAAACAAAAGGTGCTTGTAGAATTAACCGAAGAGAAGAGTCTGTTTTAAGTCGAATAAGAATAGGACATAGTCATTTAACACATTGCTATCTTCTTAAAGGTGAAGATCAGCCTCAGTGTGTTGGATGTCAAAGGGCTATGACTATTAAACATATTTTAATTGAATGTATTGATTTTGATATAATTAGGACTCAATATTTTAATGTGCAAGATTTACATTCGTTATTTGATACTGTAGATACTTCTGTGATAGTATCGTTTTTAAACCAAATAGGACTTTATGACCAATTTTAAGTGTGGAGCTCTTGTTTACTTAGGTCATTGGCCTATTTATCAAGAACCGCGAAACATCAGATGGTATTTAAAGTCTTTTAAATTGAATTCATTTCTACAATTTTGTTGTCTATAACTGATATATTGAAAGGATTTTTTTGATATTTTATGTTAAGATTATTTACATATATTGATTTTATAAACGTTTATGTTTTTACCACTTTTAGGCACTGAATAACCTTAGTGGTTGATGTGCCTCTAAGCAACCATTCATTCATTCATTCATTCATTCATTGGATATTTTGACCCGATACCTCTTGGGTCTGAGCCTCAAGAGCTTCCCTCTCTCGATCTTGCATGGGGAACTGACAGCTCCGCAGGCCGTGAAAACATAGAGGCAGCTCAAATCTTTGCCCCGCTTGTTGATTCTGGCTCTCATCTTAAAATTGACCTAACTGAGTCTGATTTGACCCCTACACAGAAATTAACACTTAAATGTCTCATTTCTTCATTTAGTGACATATTTACAACCAGAGATGGTGAATTTGGTGTCACTAGCGTTGTACAGCATACCATTAATTTAAAAGGTTCGGTTAGCCCCATCAAGCTTCGACCTTATCGAGCTGGGTACAAACAACGAGGTATTATTGACAAAGAGGTCCAGCGACTTCTTGATAAAGACATTATTTTCCCTTCAAACAGCCCATGGGCTTTTCCCATTGTTCTTGTAGAGAAACTGGCATCAGACGGTACTGTTTCCTATCGTATGTGCATAGACTTTAGGAAGTTAAATGAGGTCACAGTTCCTGATTCATTTCCTTTGCCACTCATACAAGATACGTTAGATAGTTTGGGTGCTCGTAAATTAAGTCATATGAGCACAATTGACCTGATGGGAGGCTTTCATCAGGTAAGCGTTCATCCTGACTCGCGACCGTTAACTGCATTCATAACTCACCGTGGGCTTTACGAATATAAACGTCTACCATTCGGCGTTATTAACGGTCCTCCTACATTCCAATGACTGATGGAAACTGTGTTACGCGGTCTTACTGACCTTTGTCTCATATATCTGGACGATGTCCTCGTCCATAGTCCATCTTTTGAACGCCACCTGGCGGACCTCACTCAGGTCTTCACACGTTTTAGAAAGGCTAAGTTGAAGCTTAGGACTGACAAGTGTTTCTTTGTTAAGAAACAGGTCAAATATCTCGGACACCTAATCTCTAAAAATGGTATAGAGGTTGACCCTGGTAAAACGAAGGCTGTTGATGATTATCCTGTTCCCACTTCTTGTAAAGACGTTAGAGCTTTTCTTGGTTTGTCAGGATATTACCTTCGACTTGTACAAGGACACACAAAAATAGCACAGCCCCTCAATATTCTCACCAGCAAGTAATGTACCTTCGCGTAGGATGATACAAAGCAGGCAGCTTTCGATGCCCTCAAGGCTAAGTTAGTCTCTGCACCAATTTTAGCTTTCCCTCGCATTGAAGATGACAATCCTTTCGTTATCACCACAGATGCTAGTCTTTTTGCCATTGGAAATGTCTTGAGTCAAATGCAAGATGGGATTGAATGGGTTATAGCATACGGTGGACGTGCCCTAAACCCGGCAGAACAGAATTACACATGCACTGAAAGGGAATGTCTCAGCATAATAGCTGCTTGTAAAATGCACGAGCCCTATTTAAAATTTGACAAATTCACTATTGTCACTGATCACTTGGCTTTACAATGGTTATTTTGTTCTGAACCGAAAGGACGCCTTGGTAGGTGGATGTTGACATTACAACAGTTTCGTTACGAAATTGTTCACAAACAGGGTAATTCTATCCCACATGCTGACAGGTTGAGCCGTCGCTCGTATCCCCCTCATTCCGGTCCCATCCCGGAGCTAGAACTCAAATTGGCCGCTGTATCAGATATGGCTGAAACCAACGATACGCCTCATAACTCCCTGGATAATGACCGCTCTTCCTTAATTGATTTTAACCAGGTTGTTAAGGAGTCATATACATTTGATGCTATTAGCGCAAAACAAATGTCAGATTCCGCCCTCCAACCCCTCATTACTTACTTAAAAAAGGCTGTCCTCCCCTCCACTCAACGTGAGACAAGGAAACTCCTTGCCCACATCAATGATTATTACTTGAAAGAAGGTGTTTTGTTCCATCTCTATATTATGCCAGGTAGAGGTCCTGCGAAAGATAGGTGTAAGACACAGTTAGTCATTCCTCCCACTTTGCTTGAAGCATTTCATGACAGCTCAATTGGTGCTCATTTAGGAACTGATAAACTTTACTCCACAATACGACAAAAATATTATTGGCCTGAAATGCATAGTGATATCATGAATTGGGTTCAATCTTGTCATGTTTGTAGCAAAATGAGTAAATTGCCGAAAAACAGGCAGGGATCGCTTCAGCCCATCCCTGTCTCTCGACCCTTTCAACGGGTCCACACTGATCTTATAGGCCCTCTTCTGAAAACGGATCGTGGAAACAAATACATTCTAGTTTTCCAGGATGCCCTCACTCGTTTTCCGGAGGCTTTTCCCTTACCAGATCAATCGGCCGTGTCCATGGCCGAACGTCTTTTTGAAGATATTTGGTGTAGATGGGGAAATGTGGAATCTATTGTTAGTGATCGTGGTGGTTGTTATGCTAGCGTAATTGCTGAAGAACTTTGCAAGTTAATGGCCACCAGAAAGGTTATGACAACGCCATACTGCCCTCGCAGTAACGGCATGGCAGAACGAAGCATGCAGTCTATTTCTAAAAACTTGACACATGATAAACCTACATCTTGGGATTTATTCCTCCCGTCTGCACTGTTCGCTATGCATGCTTCTGTACATCAGGCAACGATGTATAGCCCTCTCTTCTTGATGACAGGTAGAGATGCTAAACATCCTTTCGAGACAGCACTCCCTGACCCTACGCACTCTAGCCCTTCTGTCCGTCATTATGTGAAGAACATGTTCGAACCTGTCGAGACAGCTCGTAAGTGGGCCAAAGAAAACAATGAGGTCATGCAGTCTAAGATGAAATCTTATCATGACATGAAAAACAAAGGTTGGCATTTTCAATTCAGTGATAAAGTGAAGCTTAAATCACCATACAGTGGCCAATATTATTTGATCAAGCAAACTGCTCCATTGAATTTTAAAGTCTGTACTTGTGACACCCACATCAAGCTGAATTCGTCAATACATGTTAACAGGTTTCGCCCTTGTATTACACGCTTTGACCGCCCTGTTTCCCCGCTTCAATTCGAAGACGGTGTTCCACCGGGAAATGACCTCCCGAGTGATGCTATTCCACCTGCAGACCTTTTGCCAGAAACTGACCTAACAGATTCTCAAAATACCATAGATGAGACACATGTTGTAGACCCCCATAGTTCTGACACTGAAAATGATGACAATGAATCTGACTCGCAATATGAGATTGAACGAATTTTGAAACAACGACAAGGATCTCAGGAAATGGAGTATTTAATTAAATTGGAAAAATTATAGTGTGAAGCATAATACGTGGGAACCTTTCTCCTTTCTGAATAAACAGGCTCAAAAAGATGTTCTTACTGATCCCCTTGTTCCACTCGTGAAAGCAAGAAGTAAATGTTCATTTCCTGTCACTGCAGTGTTCACATATATGATTTTTTCTTTTTTGCAATTTCCCTAAAACTGAAATTTCACATTTGGGTTGTTAGGAAAACTGCACTCACAGTAGAGTTACGATGAATATTCGATTTCCATTTTTCAGGTTTGTGAGTGGTGACTGACTCATATTTGATGACCCATACTCTCTCTGACCCGGTCATTCTCTGTATAGTACAACATTAATTGACTAAACGAAAATTGATGCAGATTTGAACTTTTGACACAGTAGCTCTTATTACAGTAGCTCGTATTATTTAGAACACGTTTACAGAATATGAATTGTTGTGTGATAACTCAATACCTTTAGTTTTCTCCCCCAGGCGTAGAAGAGATATCACTACTGTTCAGGACTTCTGTAATACTTTCCGTTCCCTCACAACGGCATATCAGAATTTGAACGCCTCCTTAACGAATCATATTCACAGATATTGGTGTTCCATTAAGAAACTATGGCCTGTCCCTCAAGCTTCTGTATCCGAAAGTGGCAGACACAAGAGATCACTTCTTCCATTTGTAGGATCTTTTCTGGGTTCTGCGTTTGGTTGAGTTACTGACAAACAGAGGAATAAACTTGTCGGTCAAATAGACATTGTTGAGAGCAATTCCAAACGCCTCCAATTAAATCTCCATGCTCTACATGGCCAAACGTCCTCCCTAGTCAGAGTTACAAATGAACATTTAGATGTTGTTTCTGACGATGTGGTGAATAACACATTGAACATTGCTAAACTGTTACAAAATAGTGTAGACATGTATCGCAGACTTGAAGTAGTTCAGGTACAAACGGAAGCACAGCGACTTCTGTTGAAGTCATTAGGTGACTTCACTTACTCCAGTGTTTCTGAAAAAGGTCATATCCAAGCCCTTTTAGAGTCAGAGGCACGTTACTCGCCATGGAAACTATTGCAAATAATAAGCTTTCACCTATTTTAATTCCTCCATTTTACATAAATCAATGAGACAAGTTGCTCATCTTTTACGTCTACAATATCCAAATATTTTAGGCTGATGTATGATCAACCTAGTGCTATCTACGCTATACCAGGTGTCACAGCCCTTAGCAGTGACTCACATCTTTATTTAGATGTTAGTTTACCTCTTGTTGTAAAAGATAATGTGTTCACTATTTATGAAGTATCCTCTTTTCCGATTCCCACTGGCAGTCCAACACCAAATCAATTCACGCGCATTTCCTACAGACATTCCTTCATTTGCCCTATCCATATTTACAGGTTCAGTTAAAGATATCATGTTATATTGTCAGGTTGACTACTTGGTAATGAAAGCTCCCCCTCACGTTTTGCGAGATCTGCAAAATTCATCATTTCTAGTCATTGGCCACAGTGTACCGTGGCTCATTTCATGTCAGTTAGACGTTACCCCCACCGAGGTGGAACCATGTTCATTTTGTACACTCACATTAGGATGTGGATGTAGCATGCGATCGAGCTCTGGTGTTTATATTCCACCCAGTCTCACTCATTGTGATAACAAATTGATAACTCGTGTTGAGAAATCCTATACCACTAATTTGCTGTTTATCTCGCTCTTTCTCAATGATTCTGTCACACAAGGCATGACAGCGTTCACCCTGTTTGATGACCCGCCTGTTTTAGACGTTCTAGACTTAGACCTTCACTCATTAGGAGTCAATGATTTATCCTCGTGTTGACTCCTCGTGGTCAATGCCCGGAGGCCTGGCCATATCTGAAGATATGAGTTGGCTACGCCTCCTCAACACAGCAGGTACAGGTTTAGCAATAGGTTGTGCAATCTGTTTATCTATTCTTTATAGTAGGTATAACATCTTAAGAAGACCTTTCAGTTCTTCCAATTAAGCCAGGTCCCAGCTGCGGACGGTGCTTCCTCACACATAGGAATACACGGACGTGTTCAACGTTTTTAGTGTCACTATCCTGATTATTGTTATTATAATTGTGTTTCCACTTCGGAAAGCTCATGTTTCATATCAGAATAGACATGATTTGACCGAGAGGCAAAAAGCCCTCAAACTCGAGTTTTACTCAAATTATTTTCGGGCACCTCTCGCGTCGTCCTTTCGGTCACTGAAATTCTGACTTTCCCAGGTTATATCAAAGTTATCCCCGGCGAAACTATGCCCAGTGCTGAAATGTCCTGTCCTCTCCACATGCTTTGAATCTCCTCATTGGAAGTGATGGTTATTTCATACTCCACAATTTACCTTCTGATTTACCCCTTCGTTCACTAGGAAAAATGTTCACTCCTCTTAATAGGAAAACGTTATCATCACCTCTTGACCCCCGCAGACTGCATAAGAATGGCATATCCAAGTATACTAGACCACAATTTCCGTCTTTGGATCAACTACGGGAAGAACACTATGACCCGAAGGTGGGACAACTCAAAGGCATTCTCACCTCCGCTAAATCTACACCATGCCTGACCTTCCAGGAACCTCCTGTCAAAAAGGTCAGATGGGGAGATCATGCTCATGCAAAGAGCATGGACACTGATATTCACATTGGCTCAGGATGATCACATAGTCTTTACGATATATCATATTCCTCTTCCCATTATGTCTCAGATTTTTCAGAAAATTAAAACTAACACAGCACTCAGTGGTTTATTGGCTTTCTATGTCCTATGCATAGATAACGCCCTTTGTGATGTTTGTTTTCAAATTAGTAAGCCCTGTTGTAGTAACTGTTTGGACAAACTTGCTGTCCGATTTCTGAAATTGTTTTACTGGTCTCACCCAATGTCATGGGGGCATGCCGAACGTGTTGTTCGGAGAGCTTTAAATTATTTCAAAAATGAAGGTAAGGAAAAATATTCGGTCAAGTACTTCAGAGCTTTGACTGCTCTAGACCCATGGATATCTTGTACTACGTTTACTACTAACAATTCCGATCACACATATACCGAACCTGTAGTTTAATTACATTGTGTAGACACCATGTTTTCTGGTGCAGGTTTGCATGCCTCCTTGTTTAGCTATTGCTTATGCTTCCTTCCTTTCATTCCTTGATAGATTTTTTTTCCTTCCCCTTCAAAATTAGTGGAGATGCTTTCGCTAGCTTGCATGCTACGTGTTGTGTTATGTTCTCTGTTTCAGATGGTGTACCCCCAGGATCCAGAGGACATCATTGAGCATCACGCCACCAGGCGGGAAAGGTTCTTTATTGAAGTGGGCAGCATGCTTCTGGAAGACTTCCCTATGGAGGAAAAGTTGACCTTCGAATTGGTCATCTCTCATCGAGAGGGTAACGTGGCTCTTGAAGGATCCGCAAGGTGGCTTCCACGTTTTATAGACATTCCGCGGGAGTGTGTCCCTGACAGGCGAGTACTGTTTTTTCATGACTTTCGCTCATTTAAACATGTAGTCCTTGAGATCCACACTTCTTGTGGTTTAGGACTATATAGTGTTATTCGTGGTACACACAAGTCCTTTTATATGACCTTGCGTGAAGTATGTCATTTCGCATACTTCCCGGGTCTTATCAGTGTTGTATTGGGGATCCTGTCAGAGTGTTCCTGTCGTAGAGTGGCCCAGTTGCCTGATCTCTTCACGGCTTTCCTTCACACCCCACCCGAGTTGCACTGGGATTTGCAAGGACCACCTTTGATATATAGAGGGCCTATCCCAGACCCTCTCCCTCCGAAGTCAAAGAACCAAACAGTCGAATGACCTTTTCAACTCCTGGCCCCGCTCTAAAATTTTTTCACCCTCCCCAACTTTTAGAACTGTCCGCCCTGACCCATTCTTTGGTGAATATGGATTTTTTCACCTACCATTCGTCTCTACATCCCCCCTTCCTGGTGCTGCTTCTGATAAGCCTATATCTGGCACCCCCTTTAGCAGTTTATGCTGTTTTCATTAGATCAGCCGTTCACAGTTTCTCTAAACCACTTCATGCATTACCTGTGATACCTGAGGATCACATCGACTCTGTTGACCCCTTTTCTCTAACATCCCCCTCTTCTCCCAAACATAGACTCCGTTTTCAAAACATGGATGACAATCGCCACCCCCCAAGACTTGGCCTTTGTGTATTTCTACCACCCCCCCCTAACACTTGGCCTTTTAATACTTCACGTCGCCCTCTATGTTGGGATTGTGCAACATGCCCTATGTCCCCACCTGTCCCCAAAATCGAATCCACATGGGTACCAAAATTCAAGTGAGATTATTTCAATAAAAATATATTTATTAACACCATAACTCTCACATTTCAACATTTTCTCATTACTGATTTGTTGCATTTTAATCCCATTTACATACCCATAATATATCACATTTCGCTTTGCTTTCCGCTGACCCAACCAGTAATTTTTTATTAAATTTCATAACGATCCAAAAGTGATTTCTGTCATGGCTTTCCGCGCAAATGCGCATCGTCCGAACCCGACCACTGACAACTCTGTTCTTTTCACCAAAGTATCTATGTTTCACCCTCTATCTGCCTACCTATTCATATTTGCATTTAACACCCAAATTTTTTCAAAATTTCACTTTTAAAAGTCTTCATATTCTATTATGCCGATGGTCCAGTACCGGCGCCATATTTGTCTCACGCAACACCTGCATCTCTTCAAAAACTCTCTGAAAAGTTGGATAACTTGAAAAAAATGTACTTACGTCTACTCCCTGCATTGTTATTTCCAATAGGAGGTGGTTCAGGTCTAACCAGGACCACCTCCACTGCCAAATATCCTCAAGGAGACCAACAAGAGCCTCCTCCGTGAAGTTAAACCTACGAGGCATCTTTATTTGTTGATCTCTCTGTTGCAAATGAGCTGTACATGAGCCCACCATGCTCCAAATTTTAGGTCTCGATCAGCACTTTTCATTTAAAGGAATTAGTCACACGTAACTTTCATCACCTCACTTCACGATGTCTAATATTTTTTTTTCTTTCCCCTTTTGACACCCCTGTTATCCTACCAAATAAACCGCTCACATGACAGAGCCTTGTATGATCCACATGTTCAGTACGCAATTTTTGTTCTAGGATTGACGACGTATTTTACTCCATAATATTGCTACAATGTCTTTTTAAACAGGTCTCACTTCGCCATTTAGGCCCACATTTTTTATCAACTGACCACTCATCTTAATTGACTAAGCAGATCGTTGTTTTTATAGTCCTTTTGAACCATTTGACCAGTGTTTGTTTAAGTTATCTAGGTCAATTGCATCTCTCTTATCTCACCCCATCTGATTATGTAACCATATACCCTTGTCATGGTGCATCCGTCTTGGATCCAGGTTTGGACCAAAACAATTGTTTAACGTTGACGATATCTGCATTACATTTACTCCTAATAATATGTGTATTTAACTGTAGTTCCTTTCCTGTGGGAACCCTACTGACTTTACGGAGCTAGACCTCCATGATCGTGTCACTATAATTACGTTGCCCGTCTACAAGTTCTCGCCCGTCTACAAGTTCTCACCCTCAGTTCGCCACTCCTTGTTGGCACGAGTAATTTTTTGCTCTCACATACGCTCCATTTCTATATGACTTGCCCTTTTCTTTTGAAAAAGACATCTGCAACCATGTGTTGTTCATACTCCGCAATCGTTTCCAAATTCTCAAGTTCTTGGAGCAAATCTTCCTGGTCAAGTTGCTTGACTGGTCCTCCTTGCATACCGTCCTCCTTGTATGCACAACGTATAGAGTTGACAGTTGAATAGATTACACTATTACATACGTTTTAAACAACAATTCTTATTGTCAGAATTTTTTATGTACAAACATATCCCTTTTGTCTTTAAACAAACTAACTTTGACTTCTTACGACACTGTTGCTACAATTTCATACCACTTCTTGATGTCATTGTGTTTCAAATGTACTATTTTTCCTAACAAGTTTCCATTCTATCAGCCACACCCCAATAACATCATTTATATTATGACTGTTGTGAACTACCCAGTAATTTCTTGTGCAAATTTTGATATTTACAACGTAAGTCAGATAGGATATACACTTCCATGTTAAGTATTCTTTATTATTAACTATACTATGTTGTCATAATTTTATTGTTGTGCTGAGTAAGCGCTTTTGTGCTAAATGTTATCTTAATTGTTTTCATATCTTTAACTAGGTAGCCATGATGTGCTGATTACCTGCAATTATCTCACCTTATTGTTGTACTGATTTCGGTAAGACACCGCTTCCACGCGTTGTCAGCGGTCACATGCTTAAAGAGTCATAGTTGAATGGCATAATACTTCTGTTTGACCTTATACGCTTCGGCATAACCCCTCACTTTCTGTTACCATTTCAGCAGGCTATGTTCCAGTTTTCCCCTCGCTGTTACACTTGTTGTTGCAATTGTTGTTGCAATTGTTGTTGCAGTTGAATCTGTTTCGTCGGTCTATTTTGGCCATTTTTGAACAAATGAGACTTACCTGGCCATTGATATTCCACGGTTGTGTCCCACAAGTTATTGACACCTGAAATTAACCTATATTTTTTTTTACCTCTCCCATGCACTGTGTATTTTTGACATTATCTTCTAGTTGTCTATGGGTTAACTGATGGATACACCATAGTGTTTATGATGTACTGTTTAATGTGTACTTTTGTGATCATCTATTGTATTACAGGCCACGGGCCGTGGCGCAGTTGGTTAGGGCGCCAGCTTATTAGCACCAGTTCCTCTGTGGTGATCCAAAGGTCGTGGGTTCGAACCCCGGCCGTGCTGGGATTGAACTCGTGATACAATTTCCCACATGAGCTGAGGTCTGTGCCAAAGGGTTAACCCGTTGTCCTTGTAAATCTGTGACCGGGTGGGTTGTCATGTTAAGGACCTGCGACATGACATTTCAGTGAGGCAGCACTATATCTGCTACAAGTAGGTCTCATCACGAAATAACTGAAATAATGTTGAAAGTGATGTAAAACCCCAAACAAACAAACAAACAAATCTATTGTATTACACTTCTACCATGCACTTAATATGTTTATTGTAATATCTTTTCTATGTCTCAGACGATGATGTATTTATCTACCTACAGCTTCATTTCTTATAAGTATATGTTTGATTTAACGAGGATGTTGTATCGTAACTCCTTCTTGTGAACTCTGATCACTTGATTAATTTGTGATAGTTATTACCACATTGCAGTATTTGATTATTTTCACTAAGACACATAATGTCATTAATTATATTTTGATGCTAATGGTACAGTTCAATTTATCAGGACTTTAATGGTATCACTTCACTCATACTTTCAAGTATATTATATTATCACGTATATTATATTATTCAGATGTAATATCGCTATATATTGTATAATGTTTACTTCCTATGGTTTAATGGTATTATGTAATGTGCTAATTGTTGTTGTACTACTCTGTTTTAGATTTGTGAATGGCAATTGCTTTTCTACGATGATTCTTCGAACACTTGGAGTTGAAAACTTCCACGTTTTATGTTTGGTTATTGTGCCTTTTTTCTATGAAAATTTATGGTTCATCATTTATTGATGCGTTAAATTCAGCATATTATTATTCAGCTTATTATTATTTAGCTTATTATTCTTCTGTATTGAATACCTAAATGTAGGGCACCTCCTTGTTTTCCTAGTATTGTTTCGTATTTGACAAGAGTGTAGTTTTCTCTATTACCTTCTATCACTGTTGTAAGTCTGTAACGTTTTAACATACTACTATATCTGCTTGTTGTTAAAAATAATATCAATACACAATACATTATAAAATTATGTTATTCTCTTCCTTGTATACACTTTTAAAAATTCTCCTAAATCTATTTTAATGATAAAATAATCCAACATCCACCTATTGAGTATTTGACATTATATAACTCTTTGGTATTCAACAACTATGGACGAAGTAATTTTTCTTTGTACACTACAGACTTAGTTCTTGTAACATTTTCCGATTATTTTGATATTTTAAACAATTTTTATTTGGTCTAGGTTGGCAACTGGCATGAGTGTGTTTTCCAATTATTATATATACTCCTGTTTGAGCATGCGGACGTGCTTTGTCAAAGGGGAGCCGTGTGTAGGATATAGATTACCCAACTATAGACTCTTATATACAAGTATAGACAATCATGATATTTGGCAAGAGATCACAGAGGTTACAGAGTGCAATGTGAAGGCCAACAAGTGCAGGCTAATGAGATGCATTGCTGATCCAACAGGAAGATGACGTGATGCTCCAAGCCGGAACTACGCCAAGGCGCTGCAGAGGAGCTACGCAGGCAGACGCTTATTAGTATGCACTCAGATCCCGTTAAAAAGGCAGAGACCACTTGCCTAGGAGATCCACGACACTCTGTCTCATGATAGCCACTTATATAGACTTGGGTGATTTATACAGCCTCAGGACTTTATACAGCCAGACTCTAGTGTATACAGCACCGAATAAAGACGACTCTTGTGCATTGTATATGCTGTGTCTGCAGTCCTTATTACCTCCCAAATCACATAGGTAGATTAGGTAGCTAGGTTAAGGCCCCAGCTCACTGTCACCAGCGAGTACAGTTCCTGATCCCCATCCATGCCCCCAGAGCTCAGCTCAGTACAATCCCCATGTAACAGTCCTACCTAAGGACAGCAATCAAGATTCAATCTCGGCTGGAGTTGACCGTGGTGACAAACGTCAGCAGAAAATCTTCATTTCCTAAGAACAAGATCTGATAGGGTGAAGAAGGCTGACCACCTCATTATCCTGCCAGATATCTCGTCCATTGTAGCAGGGGAAGATGGCACTGCTGCTTTTAAACGTCTGAAGTCACACCTTGAGGGTTACAGAGAGATGGGGCCAACTATCACGGTGCTAGCCCCATCGGCCCCAACTGAAGCTCTACCCAGGAAACACCGGCTGTACTTTGTGAGTCTGCTCACATCACATACAAAACGTCTTCCAGGCTTCGTCTTTAAGAAGATCTCGGCATTTCATGGACTAACCACAGCCTAACGTCTGTTGCATGTGACCTGATTCTGAAGGAAATCAATACTATGACCTTCCCAGAGAAATGTGCATATAAGCCAAAGAAAAAGGATAATGTGCCACCTCTGAGGTGGACAGAAGAAGTCGCCGTCCTGCAAACCCACGAAAGCGGAAAGCAAATAATTCTCCTGCTCCTGGCACATCATCCCAATCCTCATCTTCAGCAACCGGAAAAGACATCAAGGATGTACTTGCCGTCCCAACTCCTTACGCTGGCCGCATTATCGGCACCAAAGGAGTGAACATGCAGGGATGGAATCGTATCCCTGGACTTGTTAAACTGACGAATATTGATGAGGACTTGTCGGTCCTCGTGACCAGGTTAAACAAGTTAAAGCCGAGATCCAAGCAATTGTGGATGGCATGTGACATTGTTGGCCAGAGCCATCATATATCAGAAAAAATGAACGCTTACATAAAATCCCAAGCACATGTAACTGTAATTTTATATGTGAAAATAAAATTAAAATGGGTTCAATGATATACGGAGATGTAATAATTTCCTGTACATGCTTCAATGCCCGACTAACCTTTCATCTAAGAAAGATTAACATCTCAAACAGTCATTCTTCTCTCATACCCAAGGGAGGGCTTCAATTTAAATATATCTTTCTATGTGAGTGGCATTTAAGATCCTTAATTCTTCAAGACAACCTGTTGAATATCAATCTCAAATACATCTCTGCTAATATGCACGTAGCCAAACAGTGGATTATCGGATACTGTACAACTTGTGGCCGGCAGCCCTGGTCGCCCCGCCCCCCAGGCCTGTGGAAGCACCCGAAGAAGGGAAAGAAACACGTGCTGCTCAGCCGCAAGTAAACAATGCCAATACACATCTGGTGTATTCCACAGTCTCTTCACCGGCGTAGAGGGGTCGTGGTAGGGGATCAGGCACACGTGGCACTGAAAACAATGGGGCCCTGGCAACAAGAAAGGTACATAGCAACCACCTATTAATTGGTTCTTGCAACGTCCAGAGCGTTTCTTAGCAAGATCCTAGGCATTAAGGACTATTTTACTGATAATGCTAGAATAAATTTCAAAATCTTGCTACTAACCTGGAAGGCCCTAAATGGTAAGGCACCGCCTTACTTGTCTGACCTACTCCAAATAAAAGATCCCCAAAACTTGCCTTAAAACAGTATGTGACAGAGCCTTCTCTGTCATTGATCATAAACTATGGAACTCACTTCCCTCTAATATTAGCACCAGTGAGTCAGACTCCTCCTTCAGTGCTATACAAGTATTATTATTATTATTATTATTATTATTATTAGTATTATTATTAGTATTATTATTACTGCCCAGATCAGTTGTGAGCATCCAGAATGATGTGATTTGACCAGATTGGTTCAGATTTACTGCACAGATTGGTTCAGAGGTCTCCTACCCCTGAGTTTCAGAGCAAGGAAAATCAACTTTTTCCTCCAATTATTCACGAAAGAATTGTGCATCTCGTAGCCTCACGCTACTCTGTTTTCGTTGCTCGCAACATCAAAACTTCATGGCAAGTTAGGTGCAGACCATTATTCATTCAGGGTGGGGAGGGGGGTGGAGCAAAGTAACAAGAAAATGTGGTGATCCACATGTAAGACTGATGAGAAAAAAATTTAACAAACTAGCCAAAACTGTCAACTAACAGAACAAAAATTAAAATAAATAAAACAAAAATTACAACAAACAAAACAAAAATTACAAGAAACAACAGAAAAAAAAACATAAAATGAAAAATTATCTTTCTTCATCTTTTAAAAACATTTAAGTTGGTATATGAACGATTTTTTTAGCACAACTTTATGCAAAGATGTGCCTTTTCAGGCTCGATTACGTAAGTTACCCTAATATCGCTCATGCGTAAACGCAAATCATCGATCAGACTTTAGCTTGTCATTTCTGTTCTAATTGTCCGCTTTACACCAAATTTGGACTAAACTTACTGAAAATTCCTTGTTCTTGCGATTGGGAAGCATTTTCAAGCAATTTAAAAAGATATTTTTATGAAACGATGGGCGATCACGATGACATAGTTTTGAATGTTCTGCTTTGTTTACATCATGCACTTCTTTTCTTTTGTTTTACTTCTTTTAGATATGTATTCATACGCCAGAGCGCATGCACAAATAGGAATCCATCGCATCGCATACAAAAAAAGATATCTGTGAGACCACTTGTTGGAGAAAAAAATATTGAGAACGACAACCTTAAGAACAAAATTTCTTGTCAAAATTTTAAAGTGAAAAAGTTTCACAGATTGTGGGACCATAATAAAGTAGATTTCCAAACAACTTTGTAAAAGTGATCTTAACAATATTTACTGTGATCCTAGTGAAACAGATTTTCTATTTTTCAAAAACATTGAGAGAAAAATAGAGGTACACACATGAAATGAAATAAACACAGCTAAAAACAAGCCTATTCCTGTTGTGTAATCTGCAGAACTTATTTACTTGTCTTCTTCATTTCTCATCAAAACTATCATCAAGTAAAATTAGATCAAAATACTATTTTGAAAGAAATATACTTGTAATCATACCTTATAGTTAAAAAATTGTAGTGTTTATATATTGATTCATGTCATGAATTCTTTTAATTTAATAGGGAATGTATTTTTACACCGTAAATGTATCAATTCCCATCAAGTACAGTATTTTGGTAATTTACTCCTCTGCCACTAGGGGGCACTCACTACCAACACCCATAAATACCCTTAAAAAACAATTCGAAAATTCCCTAATCAATTTTTTAGATCCTTGTTGACAAATACTGTATGGAAGAAGTGCTGCCAATATGCTCCAAATTTGCAGAGAAAAAAAGAAAAAAGAAACTACTTATTGATAATTTCAAGCTTCCGACACCTGAACAGTGTATGGGGCCATATCGGGCTCTGTGTGTGCATGGGTCCGTTGGTCTGTCAACAAAGATTTTGACATTTTGCTATTTTATCAGCGATCTCAGAAACAGGCTTTACATTTTTACCGCACATACATCCTTAGCTATGACCTTGACTTGGTCACAAGCTTTAAATTGTAACCAAAATTTTATATTGAAACCAAAATCTTTGAAATTTTGCTATAACTTGCTATATCACTGCACTGGCACTGGCATATTTAAGGTTTTATACCCCAGTCACATTTATTTCAATTTCGAATTTTTTTTCCAATTTCCCAAAAGGTGCTTAGGTGATGGGTTTTTTTTTTTTTTTACAAAATTGGCTGTCAACCTATATTGACTGTGAATTAGTGTCAATAAAGTATTGTATCATTTTCTAATAAATCGTACATCCATTTACATAGACTTAAGTATGGTAATTAGGATGTTTGCACCCAAGGAAAAAAATTGCCCAAGCGACTGAACAAAACAAAAATATGGAGACATCTTTTAGTTCGAAAAAAGAAGTGAATGGCCGAGTGCCAAAAAATTAAGAATCACACCCCCCCCACGAATGAATAATGGTCGTCCCATAAATCATCTTTCGAAAAAAGAAGAGAATGGCCGAGTGCCAAAAAATTAAGAATCACCCCCCCCCCACGAATGAATAATGGTCGTCCCATAAATCATCTTTCTAATCCAATTATTGACGAAACCGTGGTCTTCTATACATGTAATATTTGGTTGAGAGAAGTGTGCATCTCGTAGCCTCTTGCAACGTCAAAACCATCTTTCTACTCCAATTTACATGTATAATAAAACTGTGGTCCTATCAAGAAGTTTTATTTTTGATATTCTATACATTGTCACCTAACGACGATTTGCATAAAAAATATGTATCTCGTAGCTCACGCAAGTGTGTATACCTTGCTCGCAACGTGAAGAGGTCTCCGGTGCATTTTAGATTATCTTTCTACTCCAATTATTCACGAAACTGTGGTGTTTTGTATCAGATTCTGTAGTATAAAGAATTTTCAATATTCCATGCAATACATTGTCATCTTACCAATTTTAAAAGAAATGTGCATCTCGTAGCCTCACGCAACTGTGTTTATCTTGCAACAATAATTCAATTCAATTCAATTCAATTCAATATTTTATTTCAGACTCAACAATCTTGATAATACACATTGAGGTCCATAGTTTAAGAAAAATAATAATAATTAAGTATTTAACAGTAATATACAGTGAATATTATGGGACATTTACCCATTATCAAAATTTACATAAAGTGTTCTGTACCAATATTTCCATATTGCAGATGTATACTTTATATCACAGGCCAGTATGCTTTGTATTATCACATTTTCAGACTTTTCAATTCTGCCAATGAATTTAAAAATCAAATTTCTTACAACAGCTATGCAAGCAGGAACATTAATATTAGCAAACATCAAACTAGCACTATGATACCTTGGTAGGCGTAGCAACATTCTCATAATGTCATTATAAGCAACTTTGAGTTTGTTAAAGCTATATTTATGAAAATTCCACCACAGCTGTGCTGTGTATAAAGGCGTACAAAATGTTTTAAACAAGCTAACTTTAACATCAGTGGTACACATGTGAAACTTTCTTACAAGTACATTACCTTGTCCATATATTTTACAACATTGCCTGTATATGTCTTTATCATCTCTAAAATCATCTGAGATGCAATGTCCAAGATACTTTACATTATTAAATACTTTTAATAGCTCACCATTTAAAAAATAGTCAGGAAAGTTTAAATGTTTATCTTCCTTAGATCTAATTATCATCAAAGCACTCTTTTTGGAATTATATTTAATATCATGTTCTATCCCATATTGAGAGCAAATTTTCAATAACAATTGAAGGCCACCACTATATGGACAGAAAATAATCAAATCATCAGCATACATAAGATGGTTCAGTAGAACATCACCAATAATACAACCAATTTTGCATTCATTCAATTTCTTCGATAAGTCATCCATATAAACATTAAACAGATAAGGGGACAATATGCCCCCTTGGCGTACTCCATAACTTACATTAAAAGGATCAGACATACAATTACCCCATCTGACAACCATTGTCTGATGAGCATACCAATACATTAAAATTCTAATTAAATAACCTGGAGTACCACGTTTAACTAGTTTTTCAAACAATTTAGTATGATTAACTCGATCAAATGCTTTAGAAGCATCAAGAAAAGTCATAAACATTGTAGCATTAAGACTACGATATTTCAAAACAATCTCTTTCAAAGCATAAATACATAAATCAGTGCCATGTTTTCTTTTAAATCCAAACTGATTAGCATGAGTTAACACATATTTTTCCATTCTAGTCAACATTAACTTCTCTAATACCTTAGATAAAATACTTGCAAGGGCAATAGGCCTGTAGTTATCTTTACTGTTTATTTTACCAGACTTGTTCTTAATTACTGGAACAAGAATTATAGAAATCATTTTATCTGGCAAACACCCATGGACAAAAAAACCAGTAATACATTTTGACAGCATTTGTAAAATTCTAGCGCTACAATTCTTTAAATGTTCAGCATATATCTTATCCAAGCCACAACTCTTATTGCTGTCTAAAGTAATAATAGCATCTTGTATTTCATCAGCAGAAACAAGCATTTCATCACAATATTCAACATCATATTTAACATTATTTACAGTGTTACGTAAACAATTAAATAAATCATTGTAGTGATTTTTCCACAACTCAATAATTTTATCACTACCAACAACACCCTCCATATTAGTTGGCAAAGGTGTTTTACAATTATTAATCAATTTAACCTCTTTCCAAAACTCATCTATACTATTATTCTGTAGTTTTCTAGCAAGTGAATCTCTTCTCATGGCATCTTCATTATTCTTTATAAATCTTAAAGCATATTTAAATCTTGCATTTGTACGTTTCTTCAGCTCAAAAATAGAACCCTGTCTGGGTTTACCCTGTTCACGCCACATAATAAGTGCATCTCTTGCTATAGAATGTAAATCAGATACATGTACATTCCAGCCAGGCCTATGTTTATCTGTACAAGTTTTAAAGTTAAATAATGGTTCACTAGCTGCATTTAAACAATCCACAATATTATCATAGTAAGTGCATAAGTCATCAATATGTTTAGCATCTTTACAGTTTACATTTCTACATCCAGCAACATCATCTGACATTGCAATATTCTGTAATAGGAAATCAGTTGATCTGGCATAATTATCAATATCAGGTTTCTTTAGTCTAGACCAATCAAGTTTACATTTGGTATAGTCATTACTATTGCCAGTTAACAATGGAACACAATTTACATTTAATGATATTTTAACAGGTATATGATCAGATGTAGCATAAGAATAACAAACCTCCATACTTTGTATTGTATCATGAGCATCAGTGGAACTAAAACACTTTTGCCCACATAATGCCACGTATGGTTAACAGTAACTGAAAAACGGACTTGAAAAGTGGTTCCAAGTACTAATCCTTTGTCCAGGAAGCCAGGAAGTCAAAGTCAAATATGGCTGGAACAGAGGGGAATGGAACAGACAAAAACAATGAAGGACAAGTGTGTCTTACTGAAGGATGTACTTTTAGTCGCAAGGATGTTGGAGCTACAAAAGGCCCATCTTTACAATGCATGTTCTGTATGGAATGGTTCCACCTGACATGTGTAGGGGTTAAGAAGGAGCACCATCAGGCAACTTTCAGCTGCCCATCATGCCGCACCTGTACTAGCCAAATCACAAACATCCAGAAAGAAGTAAGTAATATTCAAGATACTTTCAATCGACAAGTTACCTATCTGGAAAAAGCCCTCTCTGACAAAGAAAAAGCCCTGTCCGACAAAGATGAACAATGTAAGAGGCTAACAGAAGAGAACTCTAAACTATGTGCTAAAGTTGCAGAGCTCAATGCTAAGTTGAACTCACAGACATGGCAGAAATATAGGAGAGGCAAGGATGAACTTATTGTAGGGGATTCTGTCATAAAGGACATTGATGAGGATAAACTAGTGAGCACTAAGGTTCACAGTCACAGTGGAGCTAAGGTCACTGACATTATCAATGATTTAGACAAGTTTGCTCCTAATGCACCCTATAAGAACATTACCCTAATGGTGGGTACAAATGATATTGCAAATGAACAATCTCAAAACATGGATGGAGTGGTGGAAAGGTACAAGAATCTTCTAGAGAAGGCTATTTCAATAGCAGAGAAGGTGAAAGTGTCTAGTGTTCTTCCACGCAAAGATGAACACAGTGACAAAGTAGGACTTCTAAATGCTGGACTAGTTTCTTTATGCAGTGAACTACCTGAAGTTGAGTACATTGACAATGATACCTCATTCAAGCTACAGAATGGGGATGTCAATGATGGGTATCTGATAGGCAAAGGTCCACACATCACAAAGAGTGGGTCCAATAAACTTGTCAGAAACCTTAAACTTAATATCAAAGACAATGTACAGGATATTACAAAGAATCCACAGACCAAACCCAATAGACAACAAAGCAAGGGGCAGCAAAAACAGGCCTTTGTTAGGCCACAACAGAGGCAGCAAAATGTCTACCAGGGAGCTGGTGTTAGATCCCAAAACAACATTCCTAACAATAGACCTGGAATGCAGAGACAACAGCAGCAGTCTGGATCACAGGGAAGGCCAGGAAGTTTAAACAGCAATAGACCTAGAGGTCCACAAGGAGGGCATTCAGGGCAACAGCAACGTTTAAACAGCAATCAGATGAATAACACCTACAACAACAGACAACTGGATTACCTCAATCAAATGAATTATAAAGGCAGATGTCATTTCTGCTTTGAAGAAGGCCATGATAAAAGGCTGTGTAGACATGGTTCACCTGTCCAATGTAACTCATGTTTAGGCTATGGACATAAAGCTAAACACTGTGGCTACTAGGACAGTGGCAATGAAGGGGAAGCTGTGTCAATTGAAACAGCTAATCCTCATAGTGTAAGTGTTGATGAAACTAGCAATGAATACAGGACAATGAGCAGATTTAGTGATTACAACATATATGAACATCTTATTGAAATAGATACTGTGTGTACATATGATAATGAGGAGGAGGTGTCAGAGAGTGAGAGTGACATGTCACTACAGGGTAGCAATGTAGAGTGTGTGAGTAGTGACATAGATAGTGAGGCCACACCCCCATGTCAAACCTCTGATAGGACATGGTGTATTGATACAAACCTTTGGGAAACTCATGATACAAATATAGACAATGCCACTGAAAGAATCATGTGCATAACTCTATGTGTACAAATATCATAAGTAACAATGACTCTGTAAACAATTCAACCATTTCCAATGCAAATGGCCAGGTTCTATTCCCAATACTAAAAGACTTTAGAAATAAGTATGCCAAAAACTTTATATTTGCTCATCTAAACATAAACTGGCTTAACACTAAGTTTGTCGAAGTTGAAGGTATTCTCAAACATAGGTATTTTGATCTATTTGCAATCACTGAGACTAAGTTAAACCCTAGTTTCCCTAAGGCACAGTTTAGAGTAGAAGGATATAGTCATCATAGATTAGATAGACCAGATAATAATGGAGGTGGTGGTATTGTGTGTTATGTAAATGAAGCCATACCTCATAAACCAAGACCTGAACTTGCTTACAATCAAGATGGTGTCGAGTCAATGGTACTAGAATTAACTATGAAAAGAGAAAAATGGTTCTATATTATTGTATACCGGCCTGGTTCAGTAGGCATAACACATCTGAGAAGTGCAATTGAGTACATGTGCCTAAGATGTAATGCTGAAGGCAAAGCAACTTTTCTTATGGGGGATATAAATATAGATTTTCTTCAATCAGTCAACCCACTACAAAGTACTCTTGATGTCTATAATCTAACTAATGTGGTCAAAGGGCCCACATGTTTTAAGAGTAGAGAGTCACCATCATCTGTAGATGTGATACTTACTGATAGTCCAAAGAGGTTATCTAGCTGTTTAAACACAGGCATAGGTGTGAGTGACCATCATAATATCACAGTGGCATCAAGTAGGCTACATGCACCAGTCCAACCCCCTAGACAAATCACATACAGATCATACAAAAAGTTTAATGAAGATGACTACATTTCAGATTTAGAGCATACACCATTCCAAGTATCACTCATATTTAATGATGTTGAAGATCAACTTTGGTTTCACAATAAGTTACTAGATCAAGTCATAAATACTCAGGCTCCAATGAAAAAGAGAACAATAAAGTCAAAACAATTGCCTTACATGAATGGTGAACTGAGAAAAGCAATAAATGTAAAAGGAATGTTATGGAGAAAATTCAGCAAATATCGGTCGTCAAGAAATTTTGAGGCTTTTCGATTACAGAGAAATAGAGTGATAGCTTTAAAGAGACAAGCAAAAAATCAATATTTCAGAAAAAATTGTGACGAAAATGAAAAAGGAAAAGACCATTTCTGGAATACAGTTAGGCCTTTTATGACAGAGAAATGTTTCTCCAGTGAAAATATTACCCTTAAAGAAGGAGATGAAGTTATTGTGAACAAAAAGGAAATTTGTGATATTTTTAATGAGCACTTTGTGAACATAGCAGAAGGAATAGGAAACCCTGAAACAATAGATAGAGAGGCAAGTATACAAGAAATTTGTACTGCATATGAGAATCATCCCAGCATCAAAATGATTAAAGAAAAGAGAGGAGTAATTGATTTAGACTCTGAATTTTCATTCCAAACAGTATCTCAGAAAGACTTGTTTGATAATTTAAAATGCCTCAAAACAAACAAGTCAAGTGGTTATGATGGTCAGCCCCCTAAGCTTATTAAAGCTGGAGCATCAGTGTTAAGTACTACTCTGTTACCAATTGTAAATGAATGTATAGAGAAAAGTGTTTTTCCAAATGACCTTAAACATGCAGAAGTATCTCCACTTTTTAAGAAAGATGATAACATGTCAAAGAAAAACTTTAGGCCTGTAAGTGTACTTGTATGTCTGTCAAAATTGTATGAAGGCTTGATATGTGATCAATTAATGGGGTACTTCTATGAGATTTTGTCTGTGTATCTGGCAGCATATCGTAAGGGCTATAGCACTCAACATGTGCTGATTAGAGCAATTGAGAACTGGAAAAGGGCCATAGATAATGGCAATCATGTTGGCAGTGTCTTAATGGATCTCAGTAAAGCATTTGATGCTCTACCACATGGTCTACTTATTGCAAAGCTCAGAGCCTATGGGGTCTCTGAGAGTGCATGTCAGTTTATCAGAAGTTACCTGTGCGATAGGAAGCAAAGAGTAAAGCTAGGTAAAGAAAGGAGTGATTGGATGTATTTAAAAAGAGGTGTGCCACAGGGGTCAATAACTGGTCCCCGATTGTTCAATATATTTCTGAATGACATGTTTTACTTTTTGATAGGTCTCTGTGATGATCCATACAACTATGCTGATGATAATTCCTTATCAGTTATAAGTCCTCTTATTCCAGTTGTAAAAGAAAAATTGGAGATAGCCACGTGTACTGCAATAACATGGTTTGATGATAACTGCATGCAGGCTAATGCTACTAAATTTCAATTAATACTTATCACAAGGGACCAAACCATTGTTGACTTTAAGATACATATTGGTGATGTCACTCTTGAGAGCACAGATATTGTCAAATTACTAGGAATCTTAATAGACAATAAACTCACATTTAATGAACATGTATCAGCATTATGTAGAAGGGCTAGTTACCAGTTAAATGCCATGTTTAGATTCTCAGATGACTTAAATGAAATAAGCAGGCTTAGGATTTTCAATGCATTCATACTTGCAAACTTCTTGTATTGTCCAATAGTTTGGCACTTTTGTGGAGCAATTGAATCTAGGAAAATGGAAAAAATACAGGAAAGAGGACTAAGATATATAAAAAATGACTATGATTCAAATTACCCATCTCTTTTGGCAAATGCATCAAAATCCAGTTTATATGTATCAAGATTAAGATGTATAGCAACAGAAGTATTTAAAGCTTTAAACAACATTTCTCCACCTTTTATGAAAGATATTTTTGTAAAGAAAAATATGATATACAACTTGCGTGATAACAATGTTTTAGAATTGCCTAGATTTAAAACAGTAACATATGGGTACAATACAATTAGGTATCAAGGTGCCAAGATATGGGGTGAAATAGATACTAATGTTAAAAGTGTAAATACTTTATGTGAGTTTAAATCATTAATTAGCAGATGGGAAGGACCAGCATGTAAATGTGGCATGTGTTTACTTTGTAGCTTTAGACTTAATTGATATTAGTGTTGCTTTTCATTGTCATTTGTAAATACTTTCATCCTTTCATTTCATATCATTTTCATCGAATAATAGCATTTGATGCTAATGTTTTTTGTATTCACACCGATGTAAAATAAAGTTTATCTTATCTTATCTTATCTTAATACAATGATCTAACCAAGATGTAGTGTGCCAGGCTTCACTTACAAAAGTAAAACTATCTGCTGGTAACATTAATTTACTTGAAAAAGAATAACCATTCTCTTCACAAAAATTAATGAGATGATTACCAAACATAGATCTAGTATCTGATATATCAGAATTATAATCACCAAGTACAAAAACACAAGTTGTACCAAGCTCTTCAGTAATACTGGTAATTTGTGCAAGCCTATTAAGGTATTCACTTTCATTTTCATAAGACTCACATGGTGTATAAACATTTATTATCACAAATCTTTTGCTGTCTATATTAATCTCAATACCTACAGCCCAATCTACATTAAAGCGAAGTTCAGAAATATAAGGCTCATATTTAACATTCCATAAAATTGCAACTCCACCATGGATATGCCCTTGTATTAATCTGTCTTGTATATTAGTTGTGGATTCACCAATACCATGAAAATTTACATTGATAGAATTTAAGCTGCCTAAATCCTGTTTAGACATCCATGTTTCCTGTAAACATATTATATCATTATGTGTAAACAATTTTTCTACAACATGTCTACGACATTTATCACTATCACTTTGGCCTACCTTAAGACCTCTACAGTTATATGATACTATATTGAATTATGATGAGTTAACATTACTACCCTGAGCTGACTCGGTAGTATCACCACCTGTAGCTTCAACCACACCAGCTGCACCAGCCATATCAGTCGCACCTTTGCCTCCAACCGCACCATCATCTACAGTAGCGAACTGTGCACGCTGCCCACGTTCTTCATACCACCGCCGTACATATGCACCAACTGGCCATACCGCAGGATCATTGAAGACTTCTGGGTCCTCACACTCTGCTGTTACCCGAAAAGAACTAAATCTTTTCTTGACAGTTTCAATCTTCCTACATTTAACAGTAAGATTCAGTTTATCATGTAAATATTTCTCCAACATCTCAGGTTCAGTTTCAGGCATAAATCTTGAAGCAAATATATTAGCAATTTTGGTTTGCACAGTTTTAATTGTCACATTCTCTGCTGTACCAATAATTCCAGGTTTACGTCTGTTATTTCTGCTAGACGTAGACTTCACTGTTTTCATTTCTGCACCATTTATAGGCCCACCAGATCTGTTCATCTTGTTGGTCCCTGCACCATTTGTAGCCCTGCCAGGGTTGGTTACTGCACCATTAGTAGTCCTACCCAGGTTGGTCATATTCCTCATCGGCACTGCTTTAACTTTGTTGCCAGCACGGGCCATCATAGACCAGTCATCAGTGGTCTTCATGTTATTGACAGTACTGTCAATCATCATCACACATGTGTCATTGTTAGGTTCTGTGTCATATCGTGCTGTACAGGCTGCAGGCTGCACACTTGTAATTTGATCAGGCTGACTGCCAGCCCTCACACTTTCAGGCACAGTTTTAGAGGATTGCACATATGTATCCCTATAAAATGGGTCATTACATTGTCTTTCCAATCTAGTCAACCTGACATCTAGGCCAGATGATCTAGATTTTAAATCATCAGCAACTGTATTTTGACAGGCAACAGTTATCTTCAACATATTAAGTTCATCTTGTGTCTTTTGTATCTGGGACAGCAGCATAGACACATCAACACTATCAAATGTCACAGGGGGTAGTTTAGCCAGATCTAAAGCTACAAACCTGGGTATATCAGTACCTTTTTCTTGAAGTAATTTGATAATGTCCCTCATGTTATTGACATCTTTTTTTTCACCAATGCGAGGCCTCCTTCTCTGACTTGAATTCTCACCACACAGGTCATAAAGTTTGTTTTTAGATGTCTCCACATCATCACTGGTAAATACTTTAGTACATAGCTGAATTACTGTGTCAGGAGGTAACGTTTTTAGCTTGTTAACAGCAAAGCATAACAGCTCATCAATGACAATATCTTCACTGGTGTTTTGGTTTACATCCGGGGATGTTTCTCCTCCATCGTCCGTCATGATTCAACCAAACCTCTCTCCAAAACACACAAAAGTCACCAGTCTCTTCACCACAAAAATAGCATCCTTGCAGTCTATCCAAATTCATAGATACTTTGGCACACAATTCACATTCCATACGTACATTAATCAGCAGTCCCGTGAGATAACTCCAGCCGTGGACAAAGTTTGTGTAAAATTAATTATTATTATTATTATTGCGTGAGGCTACGAGATGCACAATTCTTTCAACTGAATATTACACAAACAAAAGACCACAGTTTCGTCAATAATTGGAGTAGAAAGATGATTTAACCTGCAATGAAGACGGCTTGACGTTGCGAGCAAGGTAAACAAAAGACCTTAGCTTTGTCAATAAATGGAGTAGAAAGATCATATTGACATTGCAAGCAAGATAAACACGATGACGTCATACATCACTATGATGTCATCATAGTGACGTCAGACAAGAAAGTTGTCATAGTGATGTCAGACATAATGACGTCATGGTAACATCATAAATTATGTTAATATGATCATGTACAATACTGCTGTTACCTTTTGGTAAGCTCCTCCCTCTGTACTGCTTGAAATACCAGTTTTTGGCTAATTTGACTAATAATAAAAGAAATATATGCTATGTCCCTTCCACCTTTATCAATATTTCATCTTTTTCTATCCAATGAGCCCAAGATCAAGCCGATTGGTACAGTGGATGCTCTGTTTGAATTAATTAATGACTTTCTCATTCCTATTCATATTATTGATTAATGTCAGTTGTAGGAATTCCAACGAGAAGATCATTACGGTAACCATAATCAAGGGTATAGGTGAAAAGGCATGTATCGAGGTTTCTGCCGTTTTGTCTTCTCGACATTGTCTGATGGCAAAGATGTTCTTGATATGGAAATGTCCCTCCTTACACATCTTCCTGATTTGTGACTTCATGGCCATGTCTGTATCAAGGGTTATCAATAGACTCATTTGGAGAAACTTCAGTATCACCTGAATTCACGGTGCCAATGTCAAATACCTTGTGAATTCATGTGAACATGCCAGCAGCACGATAAATCACAGTGGGCAAATCAATTTCAGAATATATTTATGCAATTGCGCACAGTTATTTCGTTATAAAAGACGTTTTCAGTATATATTTCGCATTATTACATGGGCAAAGGATTGCATCAGCGAGAATGAGTGACATAGCGCATGTAACAGGTTTATAGCAGCGGGAGGAGCGGACGTCCAGAAAGCACCCTGCAGAGCACTTTTAATATTGGCCGATTTCTACTTCCATTGACCAAATCAACCACAAAGAATGCCATTTTTTTCAAAAAATATCAAAATGTTATAACCCAATTGACTCTACATTCAATATATTTTTTATCATTTCTATTCATTACTAATTTTCTCATATTTTTCAGGGAATAGTTCTTCTTTTTTAGGTATTATTATGATAAGAGCAACTTATTGCTGATTATTTTCTGAAATTAGATTAATATTTAATTTT
Source organism: Amphiduros pacificus (assembly GCA_949316495.1). Classification (NCBI taxonomy): domain Eukaryota; kingdom Metazoa; phylum Annelida; class Polychaeta; order Phyllodocida; family Hesionidae; genus Amphiduros; species Amphiduros pacificus. The sequence continues at coordinate 29,332,545 of OX439001.1, forward strand.
TCTAATATCTCAAAAATAAATGTGAGGTCAAATTAAAGTCCGTCAATTTGTCACTTTTGTAACCCTACCGATTTAAGCTATTTTTAATCATTTTAGCTTCATAATAAATCTTGAAATTGACGGACTTTTTTTTCAATTTCATTTTAGTATTAATGTGTTTTTCTGTGCAGTATTCTATATATTTTCATAAACTAGCCCCCAATAAGCTGGCATTTTTATATTATTTCAAAAAAACTTAGTATTATAGTATTTTCCTCTGTTTTCCCTTACAGATTGACCCCAAAATTATAAATTGCTCTCAAATTGTTAATTATGAACAGATCTTGATGAATAAGGACTCTACGAGCTTGTATTTGAAAGATATAGATGATAGGATAATAAAACATGTAGATAATTTCGTGGAAATAGGCTTTCTATTTTCAAGGTCATTGAAAGGTCACTTCAAGGTCACTGGCAATATTTGATCAAAATAGCCTAAGAAGGTTGACATTCGATCACATATCATTTGTAGATGTATTCTGAGTAGTAAAAAAGTTATATCCCATGTCTGCCATTTCTAGTGATGATAGAAATAACATGTTTTGAATAATTGTCATAACAATGAGCGTGCATTCACGAACGGCGGTGTGTCGAGGTCATATTAACTGCAGTCAGTTGCTGATCATCAGGTTCAAAAAGGGACTATCACAAGAAATTACAACAATAATGATCAACATATGGTCCCCGGTCAAGTGGTAGTGTCTACATTTACAGCTATGTACCTTTCCAATGTTTAAGGAGTGCAAAGGTAAGCAATAGCAATAATGAAGGGACGATGCTCCTAAAATATCATAAAAAGAATTCCTTAAAACATTAACGACGTGTAATTAACATCTGACTAAACTAATGCAATTTGTAGAGGAGACATATATAGTATTCCATTTTGAAATCTTAGATATTGTTTAGCCCTAATTGGGCGATGATAAATTTGATATTGTTATCAGAGTAACCAGTGAGCAAAAATAATTGCATGAGTGTAGAGTTTGGTTTCTCCAGGTGTATAATTAACACAAAATCATACACAATTCACTATATATCTTAAAATGCTCGATATTTATATAGAGTATCAAAATGTAGAATGTAGATTAATGCCACTTTGACACTTATAAGCTGTACAACAATGCCGTACCAAGAAGCACATCCGGTCCCATGCAAACAGGTCACGTTACAACAATGCAGGTCTGTTTTTCAATCCCCGCAATGAATAACATTATGCAATGCATTGGGTCTATTTCTCTAAAAGCCCTTAAAGGATACACAGATTGGCATGTCACTGATTCATGACAAGGAGCGGGAGGGGCTTAAGTGGCCTGCAACATATATACAAAATTGCAAACACTATTTAGATTGGCAATAATTATATAAGAACATCTGTCTGTTGACCACCAAAATGTTCACTTCCTAGCCTAACATTGACCCTATGTGGCTTAATTATGACGTGAATTAAGAGGAAGTGACAATGTCCTGCCTATCATGACAAGTCCTTCATCAGGAAAAACGTCGTTAAAGGCTGAGAGAAGTCATCCATGTCATAAATGGGATACAGTGCGATTGCAGGTTACGACTTTCTAATGATTAGATTTAGAATTGTTTGTGCACTTGCGCTTTGTGTGTACATTTCCAGTGTGTTGTTTTCAATGGGGCCTGATGGTGACCCGCAATCGGCTTATCTGAAATAATCACCGTATACCCGGCTTAACACACATTCCGATGTGAGACATTCATTTTAAAAGAATTGCATCATGATATATAAATGTAATTGATCACACAACATGGACTATCAAAGGAAAACATAACCAGAGCTTTGAATAGATACCCGATACAAGGTCTCTTATAACAAAGTTCGACTATCGATCTCCTTGCGGATTTGTCACCGGAAGGAGAACTATACACTCCTGTAACATTCATCATTAATAATGGCGACTGGCAGGAGGGGTGTGGGGGGGGGGGGGCAATGGAATATTTTCACCTTACATGGCAATCAGTCTTGGTAAGGCATGTTCCAAAAGGTTATTAATATTTACATTCTTGACTATGAACCATGTGAAATGATGCTTGCTTCATATCATTAATAACATTTGTCATTTGTATCTATTCCTAGTTACAAGCTATCTGACTATATTTCTGGCCCTGGAGGATGCGGTGATATAATACAAGCATGATAATAATACCATATAGTGCGCTCAACATGCGCTATGGAAACATCGCTGCGAGAGGAGTAAGCTAACCTTCCTCTGGGAGAATATGACGAATCAGTGAATATCAACATTAATGGGTCAATCAAATAGATAACATATCAATAGAACAAAAATAACAATAATAATAATAATAATAATAATAATAATAAATTTATATAGCGCTATTCCAGACAGGGTCTGCTCATGGCGCTGTTTAGGTACGACTCTCTAAAAAGGTGCGTTTTCAATCTTGATTTAAACGCATCTAATTTCTTCGCATTTTTAACATCCAAAGATAGGGAATTCCATTTTTTTGGTGCGTAAACTGAAAAAGCCCTATCCCCGTAATTTTTATTATTTGTTCGTGGGACAATATATTCATTCTTTTCATTAGACCTGAGGGACCTACTAGCTTGTTTAGGTATCAGTAGATCAGAAAGGTATTTTGGGGCAAAGCCATTCTGCACCTTCCATGTTAGAAGGGATATCTTAAAGTCAATTCGCGCTGATACAGGCAGCCAGTGGAGTTCCCTTAGTTTGTGACTTATATGATCAAACTTTCGTATTTTCCCACTACTCTTGCTGCAGAATTTTGTAATTTTTGTAGTTTTATTATTTCACATTTTGGTAAACCGGCAAGAAGTGAATTACCGTAGTCAAGTGTGGAAGTGATAAAAGCATGGGCCAGGGTATTTGCAGTTTTTTCATCCAGGCAGTTTCTTACCAGAGAAAGATTTCTTACATGAAAATAGCCGTTTTTACACATTTTTCTGATTTGTGACTTCATAGATAATTTATTATCAATAATTATTCTCAAATCGTTTACCACCTAAGATCTGTTAATGGTTGATTCCCCTACTGTGACACTAGTAGGAAGGTGATTACTCTTAAGATGAGACCATTTACCACAGATAATCATTTCCGTCTTACCATCGTTTATTTTCATTTTGTTTTCAATAAGGAATTTTTTTATCTTTTTTATACATTCCTCCATTTCCTTAGTAGATTTTTCTGCGTCAGATGAACTTATGGGGTCAAAGCTGATGTAGAGCTGGGTGTCATCAGCAAATATATGGTGCTTCAATCCATATGGTGATATGATCTCGGCCAGTGGTTCCATATATGTTGTGAACAGTATTGGCCCTAATACTGACCCCTGAGGTACGCCATACTGTAATTCCATACTTTCAGACTTTTTACCATGTATTGTTACACATTGTTTTCTGTTAGTTAAATATGATCTAAACCGTGATAGAGCAGTGTCTTTGATACCACATCTCATTTCAAGTCTATTTAATAGGATTTCATGGTCGATGGTGTCAAAGGCCGCTGAGAGGTATAGTAAAACTAGCATTACTGTCTTGTTTTTATCAATGTCAATAAGGATATCGTTTTGCACTTTAATTAGAGCTGTCTCCGTGCTATGATATTCTTTATAAGCTGACTGAAAGATACAATTTATCTTATTTATTTCAAGGTGTCCAACAAATTGTTTAGCAACAGCCCTCTCTATTAAGTTAGAGAGATAGGCTAAGTTTGATACTGGGCGATAGTTCTTTTTGATTAGTTCTAGGCCTAATTTTTTAAGTAGTGGCCTAATGATCGCCATTTTTAATGCATCCGTCATTATTCCTAGTGTAATCGATTTATTTATTATAGTAGTTATTAGTGGTAATAGGTCTCCAATGCATTCATTTAGAAGCCAGGTGGGTATCGGATCAAGTTCATTAACAATGTGTAATGTACTGCATACTACGCTTAGGGTTAAATGTCAGGGGAATAGGGCCTGTAGCAAGTTATCGCCCCATTAGGACCTGAGGATAATCAGGTTGGAGAGAGTAATATTCAATAAGGCCATGTCCCTGACTGGCAAACATGCATCTAGACAAGAAAGCCCAAGTTATAAGCTCCATTCTGACACATCTTCCCATATCACAAACAAGCAAAGCAGCCATATCCGGTCCTCTACACTGACCGATGAAGAGGATTACATTTAAGCTCCTCTCGGGCTTAAAGGAAAATGTTGTAACACTTTTTTTGCACCACAATTATAATAAAAAATATATAATTATTTAGATAAAATGATATGTAACGTAGTATTCACTCAATCTCGTCCAAAGGAGTTCTATATCTTTGAAATCGTCTTAATGTGTCTTAAGATCTTCCTAAGGTGATCTTTATAATGGTTTGGAAGAGGACATTGGTCATGATCAGTTATGAATGAAAAGGGCAAACTTCCATTAAGAACTGTTCCCACCCAATCTAGTGACCGTGCGTCATGTCAATGTGACAGACTAAAACCTACATCCCAGATACACTTCCGGAAATGACATAGTCCAGGTGACATACTGCTATGTGACCCATTGCAGCCCAAGTTAGGCCGGCCCTGGCGTTATTCTCATGTACAAGATGTTTACATCGTGTAACACCTGTGCAATAGTATGGCTTCCGTATCTTACAATTATCAATTAGTATGGCTTTGATGCTCTATTTAGGATTTAAAGAAATATTGGCCTGCAGGGATATATTTTCATCACATCTTGGATATTTATCTTTCAATCAAATGTTGAATGTGCAATTTTGAATATTTTGGCAAGACATAAATCTGTCAATAATGTTGAAGCTCTTTGCAGAGCGTTTCATTAACTACATTAATGTACAATCAAGTTGAATTAGCAGCAAGTCTACTCGGCAGCAAACATGCACGCACATAATGTGAGAACTAAGATTTCTAGAAGATGAATTAAAAATGAGGTTTTTACAGGATAAAATGCCCATAGACTGGATTTATGAGTTCTCAATAAACACTGGTTATCAATGGATTGAATTTTTACAAGAGTATTTTTCACAATGGAAGAAACTGTTTGAATGTTTAAGGTAACATCACCAATCTACCTGTTGTGAACCAAACTGTAGAGCGTTTTCTTCAGGATAATTAAGTTAGATGGACCTGATGAAGTCAGAGAACACAATAGAAAAAGAAATCATATTATGTGTGGCCATCAAGATAAAGAATTGCCTTTTTATGCACGCTGCTGAGTTAATACGATTATGCGTCACTTATCTGAAGGAAGGAGATCCTCCCCATGAGTAGGGGTATGCATGCCAGGGACATGCCGAGAATTCCTGCTGAGTGACTGGGGCTCGGGATGATTGACTAAGGCTCTGGATGATTAACTGAGGCTCTGGATGATTAACTGAGGCTCTGGATGATTGATTGAGGCTCTGGATGATTAACTGAGGCTCTGGATGATTAACTGAGGCTCTGGATGATTGATTGAGGCTCTTGGTGATTAACGGAGGCCCTGGGGGATTAACTGAGGCCCTGGGTGATTAACTGAGGCTCTGGATGATTGATTGAGGCTCTGGGTGATTGATTGAGGCTCTGGCTGATTAACTGCATGAGGAGACACTGGATGATTAACTAATGCTCTGGATGAATGACTGAGGCTCTGGAATATTAACTGAGGAGGCTCTGGATAATTACCTAAGGCTCTGGATGATTGACTGAGGCTCTGGATAATTTACTGAGGCCCTGAATGATTAACTGAGGCTCTGGGTGATTGACTGAGGCTCTGGATGATTGATTGAGGCTCTGTGTGATTGATTGAGGCCCTGGGTGATTAACTGAGGCTCTGGGTGATTGACTGAGGCTCTGGCTGATTAACTGCATGAGGAGACTCTGGATGATTAACTAATGCTCTGGATGAATGACTGAGGCTCTGGAATATTAACTGAGGAGGCTCTGGATGATTACCTAAGGCTCTGGATGATTGACTGAGGCTCTGGATAATTCACTGAGGCCCTGAATGATTAACTGAGGCTCTGGATGATTGATTGAGGCTCTGGGTGATTGACTGAGGCTCTGGATGATTGATTGAGGCTCTGTGTGATTGATTGAGGCCCTGGGTGATTAACTGAGGCCCTGGGTGATTAACTGAGGCTCTGGATGATTGATTAAGGCTCTGGATGATTGACTGAGGCTCTGGGTGATTAACTGAGGCCCTGGGTGATTAACTGAGGCCCTGGGTGATTAACTGAGGCCCTGGGTGATTAACTGAGGCTCTGGGTGATTGACTGAGGCTCTGGCTGATTAACTGAGGAGGCTCTGGATGATTACCTAAGGCTCTGGATGATTGACTGAGGCTCTGGATAATTCACTGAGGCCCTGAATGATTAACTGAGGCTCTGGATGATTGATTGAGGCTCTGTGTGATTGATTGAGGCCCTGGGTGATTAACTGAGGCCCTGGGTGATTAACTGAGGCTCTGGATGATTGATTGAGGCTCTGGGTGATTGACTGAGGCTCTGGCTGATTAACTGCATGACGAGACTCTGGATGATTAACTAATGCTCTGGATGAATGACTGAGGCTCTGGAATATTAACTGAGGAGACTCTGGATGATTACCTAAGGCTCTGGATGATTGACTGAGGCTCTGGATAATTCACTGAGGCTCTGGCTGATTAACTGAGGCTCTGGATGATTGATTGAGGCTCTGGGTGATTGACTGAGGCTCTGGATGATTAACTGAGGCTCTGGATGACTGCCCGAGGCTCTGGATAATTGATTGAGGGTCTGATGATAAAACCAAAATCTAGTCTTAACTTTATGTTCAACCAATTGGAACTATTTGAAAAAAAAACAACCGACTGGGTGTCATCGGTATCTGTCAAAGCAGCTATTATTATTATATCAAAACAAAATTCCTATTTGGGCCCGATTTCGAGGACAAGACACAACTAATCGACTTTGCGCCATAGCCTTGACACTGGTGGTTTTGGGTGGCCCCTAGGGAAGTAACAACATATCACCTAATCAAATTGGAAACCAACCTTTAGCAGTGGAGAAAAGATGTTTACCTCCAAAAGAGGTGTAATTCTAGCCGCGCCGACCACTGGTGTCAAACCAAACTGACATAAAATGTGATAAAATCACAGATGTGTAATACTTTTCTATTTGTAATTGTTAACAAATGTAAATCTAAAGATAATATTTCTCTCGACAGAAAGACAGGGTTTCTAGACACCCTCTTTGGAACAGAGGGTGTCTAGGAATGAGATCATCCTTCAAATCTAAATCTGAAAAAAGATACTTATATATTGGAATGGTAACAATAACAGTAAAAATTATCATATATCATATATATATATATATATATCATATATTTATCCTTTATAAATCCTTTGTAAAATTAAGCAATTAACCTTAAACACAGCGACCTTTTAGGACAAATCGTATATTTACAGGTATATTTAAAACTGAATTAAATCATTAATCAAAGTAACAATCTGATATTGTGATGTAAAAGTATCAACTGTAACCCTAACGTTGTTGTCAGGGTTTGTCTGGGATACATAGTCATCTAAAAGCATTAGGGGCACGGGAACAACCCGCTGTTATGCAACACACGGTGAACTGATCATCAGTCTAAATAAATTGGTATATTTTTGTCTCCGAAAAAATATGGTTTGATTGATCATTGGATTTTCTTAAGAAACATTCATGCTGATAGTTCATAACGGTGTATGAAACGGTGTGTGAAAGGTCCTAAGAGTATAAACAATAATATCCTTAAATTAAGCTGATAATATGTAGCAGATAATAATACATAACCAGACAAGATTTTCAGGCACTTCTGGCACATTCAGATTCTACGTCATGAAACCAGAGTGTAGAGTGAGGCACATTAGTGCGATCCAGCCCCTTAATGTACAGGTAAATGTCTTCCTGCTATCAGTTCACACTACATATCAGTTCACATCTTATATACAGTGAGATGCATTAATACTGTCCAACTTCGCTGTACTTAGATCAGTTCACACCTCATATCAGTTCACGCCTGAGATCAGTTCGCATGTCATATCAGTTCACGCCTGAGATCAGTTTGCATGTCATATCAGTTCACGCCTGAGATCAGTTCACATGTCATATCAGTTCATGCCTGACATCAGTTCGCATGTCATATCAGTTCACGCCTGAGATCAGTTTGCATGTCATATCAGTTCACGCCTGAGATCAGTTTGCATGTCATATCAGTTCACGCCTGAGATCAGTTCGCATGTCATATCAGTTCACACCTGAGATCAGTTCACACCTCATATCAGTTCACGCCTGAGATCAGTTCACACCTCATATCAGTTCACGCCTGAGATCAGTTCACACCTCATATCAGTTCACACCTGAGATCAGTTCACACCTCATATCAGTTCACACCTGAGATCAGTTCACACCTCATATCAGTTCACACCTGAGATCAGTTCACAACTCATATCAGTTCACGCCTGAGATCAGTTCGCATGTCATATCAGTTCACGCCTGAGATCAGTTCGCATGTCATATCAGTTCACGCCTGAGATCAGTTCACACCTCATATCAGTTCATGCCTGAGATCAGTTCGCATGTCATATCAGTTCACACCTGAGATCAGTTCACACCTCATATCAGTTCACACCTAAGATCATTTCGCATGTCATATCAGTTCACACCTAAGATCAGTTCGTATTTCATATTAGTTCACACCTGAGATCAGTTCACGCCTCATATCAGTTCACACCTCATGTCCCAATTATTTAATTTTATAAGACAGCCTAGTATCATTAAATAGTTAAGTTTATTTTATCGCATTAATAACCTGAAATACTGGATGTCTCAAAAGTGCTATGATACGTTTCTATAATATACATTGTGGATATATGTTGGTCATATGACTGCCAGAGACCTTTCAAATATTAAAACTGTTGATTGCATCTCAGATTCTAAACATCAGCAATATTGAGACTAACTCTGCTTGCCTGTTAATTCTACAGCTTAGCTCTGGTCACACGGAACCCCCGTCTCTCCCGTCTCTGGGGCCATTTCATGTTATTTGTAAATCTACAACTTATAATTACAACTGCAGAGTCATCACAATCTAAATCCTTCCGCGTCAAATCTGGCCATGATAATACATATGATACCATGAGCATAATAGTGTAGATCTACGTATTTTAAGCTTTAAAAGGTATATCAGATGTACCGTTCTTTCATAATGTGCTGGTATAATCATTACCTTTATCAATCAAAGTAACATGATCCAAACTCACATTAAAGCTCCAAATGTAATCTAATACACAAAATGATCATGAGTGTTTTCTTAACAATCAGTCTGTAGTTTAAGTCTCCATATTCTGCAGGCTTGTGTATCAACTTCAAGATTAATTGATGTGACAGCATATCTCGAACAGAATTCTTAAAGATTCAACAATCCATTTTATGCAATTATGAAGGGTACACTCGATTCTATGAAATACTCGTGTGTTTGCATTCTCATTGGTACAATTTATCATTCAGAAAACCGAGAAGATACAACCCCACTTTTAGGGACATAATAAGGTCACCAGCCATTCGGGGGGATTGACTTGTTTAGCTATATTTTAAGAGTGCACCGATTCCTTAATAAATGTTCAAGCGCCAGTCTCATGTTATGTGTGAGATGCTTAAATCAGTTTTCCATTTACACGTGACCGTTTTGGCTGCACTTGCCTGCGGTATCATATTCTTTCATACTTATGCGGCGTGGGCAATACTCAAATATTAGTCTTTACCTAATACTACTGAACGAATGTCGTTCTATTCCTATTCGCCTTTATTACACATGGCGTGCGTTTATGACTGCAAATATTCATATCTGCCGCTTGAGGAATTGCCATTTCAATTTTGAGGGAATCCTGCTTAATAATGAATGAGAATGGGTTAGTTAGTTAGTATGGGATATTATGTATGGTATACGTAAGTAATGGGTTAGTTAGTTAATTTGTTTAGTGATATACTGCTGCCTCACTGAATTGTCATGTCGCAAGTCCTTGACATGACAACCCGCCCGGTCACAGATTTACAAGGAAAATGATTTAACCCTTTAGGCACGGTCCTGAGCTGAAGTGTGAAAGTGTATCATGATTTCAATCTTGGCATGGCCGGGGATCAAACACACAACCTTTGGATCACCAAAGTGGAACTTGTGCTAATAAGCTGGCGCTTTAACCTACTGCACTATGGCCTGTCGCCTAGTATGGGTTAGTGTGGGTTAGTATGGGATATTATGGGTAGTTTGTTTGTTTGTTTGTTTGTTTGTTTGGGGGTTTACATCACTTACAACAATATTTCAGTCATTTCGTGATGAGACCTACTTGTAACAAATATAGTGCTGCCTCACTGAATTGTAATGTCGCAGGTCCTTGACATGACAACCCGTCCAGTCACAGATTTACAATGACAATGGGCTAACCCTTTGGCACGGGTCTCAGCTCATGTGTGAAATTTTATCATAAATTCAATCTCGGCATGTCCGGGGATCGAACCCACGACCTTTGGATCACCACAGAGGAACTGGTGCTAGTAGCTGGCGTTCTAACCAACTGCGCCACTGCCCGTGGCCTAGTATGGAATAGTGTATGGGTAGTATAGGTTAGCATTTGATATTATGGGTTAGTATAGGTTAGTATGGGTAGTATAGATTAGTATGGGTAGTATAGGTTAATATAGGTTAACAATGGTAGTATGTGTTTAGTATGGGTTGTGTGGGTTATTATGGGTTTGTATGGGTTAGAATGGGTTAGTATGGGTTAGTATGTGTAGTATAGATTAGTATGGGTAGTATAGGTTAACAATGGTAGTATGGGCTAGTGTGGGTTATTATGGGTTAGTATAGGTTAGTATGCCTTAGTTTAAATTGGTATACCGAATAACAAAAGGCCATGTCATATGTTGCCATGGAAGGCTATGTCCGGAAATGGCTCGTATTGCACCTCAGTGATTTTTAAATATGTGCGGTACATTAAATGGAGATTAGATATCTTATTCACGTCTCTAAAGACTCTTTTATGCAGACAGTCCATGCTCCTCCTAACAATACCAGAGTCAAACGAACAACTATTCTGATTTACATATTTTCTTTTTACTCAAATATTTTGATAATGATGATGATGATGATGATGATGATGATGATGATGATGATGATGATGATGATGATGATGATGATGATACTACTACTACTACTACTACTACTACTACTACTACTAATAATAATAATAATAATAATAATAATAATAATAATAATAATAATAATAATTATCAATAATATTAAAAGGAATGATAGAGTCATTAATTAACTCCTAGCATCCGCTGCACCAATCAGCTTGATCTTGGGCTCATTTGAAAGAAAAAGTTGATATATTAAGAAAGGCGGAAGGGACATAGCATACATTCCTTTTATTATTAGTCAAAATAGCCAAAAACTGGTATTTCAAGCAGTACAGAGGGAGGAACTTACATAAAGGTAACAGCAGTATTTTACATGGTGACATCAACATAATTTATGATGTTACCATGACGTCACTATGTTGACACTTGTTTGTCACTATGACAACATTTGCCTGTCTGACGTCACTATGATGACACATTTCTGTATGACGTCATCATGTTTATCTTACTTGCAATGTCAAGAAGACTTCACTCCAGGTTAAATCATCTTTCTCCTCCAATTATCATGAATTATTGACGAAACTGTTGTCATTTGTATACTGTATACCTAGAAAAATTCGCGCCTAGTTATTTTCGCGCCATCGCCGTTTAAGACAGGTTCGCGCCGTTTTATTTTCGCGAATTTTGGATTTCTAGTACATAATATTATCACAAATTATACTTTGCAGGTCGAGAACAGAACAAAACAAAAAAATTCGAAACACTTCTTAGCATCAAAACAAAGCGTGTAATACACAAAGAAATATTCAACCACGTGTAGACAGTAGTCCGCCTGTCCGATATTTGCTTTCACGCTAGTATTGCGTAATGCATGTTAAATGAATGGATGGTTTTGTTCTGTTCTTGACCTGCAAAGCGAATTTGTGATAATATTGGGTAAATACCTTTATATATCATTTAAAACATATTATTTCGAAATGCTTTGTTTTGACTTTGTTCTCACTGATTCCAATTATCAGCGTTCACAGTTTTGCATTTCGTCTTTGTTTCCACTGCTTTGAGTCGTGTCTTCCCTTTTTGGCAGAAATGCTTTCACACGTGGATCGATCTTAATTGCGTTTTAAATGATAAATAAAGGTATATACATAATTGCGCAATATATTAACTATCGTTTTCGCGCTAAAACAAGAGCCTCTTCCCGTCACTTCCGCCTTCCAAAATTGCGACCACGTGTTGTGTTGAGTTGTATCTTCCCTTTTTGACAGAAATGCCTTCACACATGGATCGATTTTAATTGCGTTTTAAATGATAAATAAAGGTATTTACCCAATATTATCACAAATTATGCTTCGCAGGTCGAGAATTTATCCATGAAGTAAAACGTAAATATCATGTACGTGACGTCGCGGTAATTCATGTCCGCAACACGAGGAGAAGCCAGGGATCCATCATTGCGCAATATATTAATATTTCAATGCGTGTTGATAGACTCCAATTGTTTTCGCGCCAAAAATAAGAGCTTGTCCCCGTCACTCCCGCTTTTTAACATGACGACCTCATATTGCGTAATGCATCTTCAATTTCGCGTCCATTTAATTTTGCGAATGATGTCCTGGCGCGAATTAACGCGAAAATAAAAAGGTCGCGAAAATTTGTCTGTATACAGTATACGATATTCAGTGGAAAGAAATGTGCATCTCGTAGCCTCACGCAACTGTGTTTACCTTGCTTGTAGCATCAAGACGTCTTCATTACATACATATATAAAAAAAAGCATGAACGTGATCAGAGAGGAAGGGTGACGAGATTTGAAAAAAAAAAAAAAAACTTGCTATATGAGGTATTGGCCGCGACTAAAGTCGCCACTGATAAGAGTGTGTCATCTCGCTGTTCCGTCACCACGTTGCCTGCCCTCTGGTGGAAATGACACTAAACTAATCTCCACTTCACTTTTGTTTTGCAAGTTTATGTGAAGGGTTGCGCTTTTAACATATTATGAATGGCATAGTTATCATTTATTTTTTGTCAGAATTACATTAGAAATGAAAATTACCTCCAATATGCCTATATTTCTGTATTAGAGCTTTGTTTTCAACTATCGGTAAATTGACCTATTTATTGACCTACTTATTGAGGCCCTGCAAGGTTTTGTACAAAGGGGTCTATATGGGTGAAATGCAGATATTTTCATAAGAGATAGCTGCATAACTGAGAGATAGCTGCATAACTGAGAGATAGCTGCACAAATAAGAGATAACTGCATAAATCAGAGATAGCTGCATAAATTAGAGATAGCTGCATAAATAAGAGATATCTGCATAAATAAGAGATAGCTGCATAAATAAGATATAGCTGCATAAATAAGAGATAGCTGCATAACTGAGAGATAGCTGTATTGAGACATGAAAAATAGCTGCACAAATAAGAGATAGCTGCATAAATAAGAGATAGCTGCATAAATAAGAGATAACTGCATAAATAAGAGATAGCTGCATAAATAAGAGATAGCTGTATAAATAAGAGATAGCTGCATGAATAAGAGATAGCTGCATAACTGGGAGATAGCTGTATAAATAAGAGATAGCTGCATAACTGAGAGATAGCTGTATTGAGACATGAAAAGTAGCTTCACAAATAAGAGATAGCTGCATAAATAAGAGATAGCTGCATAAATAAGACATAGCTGCATAAATAAATGATAACTGCATAAATAAGAGATAGCTGCATAAATAAGAGATAGCTGTATAAATAAGAGATAGCCGTGGGAGAGACAGCTGCACATGGTGAGACAACTGCATATGGTGAGAGATAGCTGCACATGGTGAGAGATAGCTGCACATGGGGAGAGATAGCTGCACATGGGGAGAGATAGCTGCACATGGGGAGAGATAGCTGCACATGGGGAGAGATAGCTGCACATGGGGAGAGATAGCTGCACATGGGGAGAGATAGTTACAACAGTGAGAGACAACTGCACAACTGAATGACAGCTGCACACGTGGTAGTTGCACAAGTGAGAGACAGCTGCACATGTGAGAGATAGCTGCACATGGTGAGGGATAGCTGCACATGGGGAGAGATAGCTGCACATGGTGAGAGATAGCTGCACATGGTGAGAGATAGCTGCACATGGTGAGAGATAGTTACAACAGTGAGAGACAACTGCACAACTGAATGACAGCTGCACACGTGGTAGTTGCGCAAGTGAGAGACAGCTGCACATGTGAGAGATAGCTGTATAGGTGAGGGATGGCTGCATAGACAAGAGATAGGTGCAAAATTGAGAGACAGCTGCACAGGTGAGGGATAGCTACAACAGTGAGGGACAGCATCACTTCCCAGCCGAAGGCACTTGTTGCAAGTTAAATCATCTTTCTACACCAATTATTGACGAAACTGTGGTCTTTTATATGTGGGGCCCCCATAGGGGGGGTATGAAAAACCCAATAATCCCCCTTTTTTTACCTAAAAATCCAAAAATCCTTATCTTTTGTAGCCAAAAATCCTTAAATATTTTTCCCCTCAAATCTAAAAATCCAAAAGTATAAAACAAAAAATCCTAAAATATGTTTACATTTAGTACAAATTTATTTGGCAATGAATTACATAACATGCATGATATAACATGATATTTAGTGTTTCACACAGGTCATGCCACATTACAAAATGTACTTGCAGAGTCCACTTGAGCCCACAGAGTTTGAAATTAACAGTAATCTCACTGTTATAGTGATACGGAGACACCCAATCATTTTGAACATATTCAAAATTAGTAAAAAAAGTAATCTGTGTCTTTCCTTTTTTTTGAAACTCTTTTAGGCCTAGTGGCCCTTGTGTCACTAGTAAATGACAACTGAGATAATTCCTCACTAATTAACTCTTGCTGCTCATTGGGTGTCTCTGTATCACCCTGATCCTTTATCAGGTCCAAAAGATTGATCAAAACCTCCTCATTCAGAACAATTATATCATCCTTTGGAACATATTCATAGTTAGTACAAGTGCCTTCGGCTGGGAAGTGATGCTGTCCCTCACTGTTGTAGCTATCCTTCACCTGTGCAGCAGTCTCTCAATTGTGCACCTATCTCTCACCTATGCAGCCATCCCTCACCTATACAGCTATCTCTCACATGTGCAGCTGTCTCTCACTTGCGCAACTACCACGTGTGCAGCTGTCATTCAGTTGTGCAGTTGTCTCTCACTGTTGTAACTATCTCTCACCATTTACAGCTATCTCTCACCATGTGCAGCTATCTCTCCCCATGTGCAGCTATCCCTCCCCATGTGCAGCTATCTCTCACATGTGCAGCTGTCTCTCACTTGTGCAACTACCACGTGTGCAGCTGTCATTCAGTTGTGCAGTTGTCTCTCACTGTTGTAACTATCTCTCCCCATGTGCAACTATCTCTTCCCATGTGCAGCTATCTCTCCCCATGTGCAGCTATCTCTCCCCATGTGCAGCTATCTCTCCCCATGTACAGCTATCTCTCCCCATGTGCAGCTATCTCTCCCCATGTACAGCTATCTCTCACCATGTGCAGCTGTCTCTCCCCATGTGCAGCTATCTCTTGCGATGTGCAGCTATCTCTCCCCATGTGCAGCTATCTCTCCCATGTGCAGCTATCTCTCCCCATGTGCAGCTATCTCTCACCATGTGCAGCTATCTCTCCCCATGTGCAGCTATCCCTCCCCATGTGCAGCTATCTCTCACATGTGCAGCTGTCTCTCACTTGTGCAACTACCACGTGTGCAGCTGTCATTCAGTTGTGCAGTTGTCTCTCACTGTTGTAACTATCTCTCCCCATGTGCAGCTATCTCTCCCCATGTGCAGCTATATCTCCCCATGTGCAGCGATCTCTCCCCATGTGCAGCTATCTCTCCCCATGTGCAGCTATCTCTCCCCATGTGCAGCTATCTCTCACCATGTGCAGCTATCTCTCCCCATGTGCAGCTATCTCTCCCCATGTGCAGCTATCTCTCACCATGTGCAGCTGTTTCTCCCCATGTGCAGCTATCTCTCCCCATGTGCAGCTATCTCTCACCGTGTGCAGCTATCTCTTACCATGTGCAGCTATCTCTCAAACTGAGCAGCTATCTCTCCCCATGTGCAGCTATCTCTCCCCATGTGCAGCTATCTCTCCCCATGTGCAGCTATCTCTTACCATGTGCAGCTATCTCTCCCCATGTGCAGCTATCTCTCCCCATGTGCAGCTATCTCTCCCCATGTGCAGCTATATCTCCCCATGTGCAGCTATCTCTTATTTATGCAGCTATCTCTCCCCATGTGCAGCTATCTCTCACCATGTGCAGCTATCTCTCACCATGTGCAGCTATCTCTCACCATGTGCAGCTATCTCTCACCATATGCAGCTGTCTTACCATGTGCAGCTGTCTCTCCCACAGCTATCTCTTATTTATACAGCTATCTCTTATTTATGCAGCTATCTCTTATTTATGCAGCTATCTCTTATTTATGCAGCTATCTCTTATTTATGCAGCTATCTCTTATTTATGCAGCTATGTCTTATTTATGCA
The DNA here is from genome assembly GCA_949316495.1 of Amphiduros pacificus. Taxonomy (NCBI): domain Eukaryota; kingdom Metazoa; phylum Annelida; class Polychaeta; order Phyllodocida; family Hesionidae; genus Amphiduros; species Amphiduros pacificus. The sequence goes on from OX439001.1 coordinate 29,349,257, forward strand.
GCTATCTCTCAGTTATGCAGCTATCTCTTATGAAAATATCTGCATTTCACCCATATAGACCCCTTTGTACAAAACCTTGCAGGGCCTCAATAAGTAGGTCAATAAATAGGTCAATTTACCGATGGTTGAAAACAAAGCTCTAATACAGAAATATAGGCATATTGGAGGTAATTTTCATTTCTAATGTAATTCTGACAAAAAATAAATGATAACTATGCCATTCATAATATGTTAAAAGTGCAACCCTTCACATAAACTTGCAAAACAAAAGTGAAGTGGAGATTAGTTTAGTGTCATTTCCACCAGAGGGCAGGCAACGTGGTGACGGAACAGCGAGATGACACACTCTTATCAGTGGCGACTTTAGTTGCGGCCAATACCTCAGAGAGCAACTTTTATTTTTTTTTTTCAAATCTCGTCACCCTTCCTCTCTGATCACGTTCATACTTTTTTTATATATGTATGTAATCATCTAAAACAGTGATGACATTTTCTCTATCTATGACACATTGTTTTTGATTTGAGAACTCTGTGGGCTCAAGTGGGCTCTGCAAGTAGATTTCCCCTTTACATTTTCCCTTCTCAAGCATATCTTGCCTCAGTTTACATATATGCACATGTTTGATTGTGTTAATAACTACAACAGAACCTTTTTTGACATAGACACTTCTCCCTTGTGAGGGCTCCATCACCCTCTGGCCCCTCTGCATTCTTTGTATTTGGTGTGTCAGTGTCTAAAGCTGCCATTATGCTCACATTTAGTGACAAGAAGCAATCCAAAAGTTAAAATTTCCTCACTTTCATCACAAAACACATGGAGACTATGCAACCACTCTAAAGCTTTCCTAGTCTATTGTCTAAGTGGCACATGCAGCACCACCTGGTGTGAGACCTCTGAATGTCTCAGATCTGACAAATACAAAGGGACCAGCCAGTTATTTCTGATGGTGGGGACCATAGAGTGTCACACAAATATTTATCACAAATATCATGAAACTCATATCTAAATCATTAATTGTTTGAATTAATAATCCTTTATTACTGAAAAATCCTAAAATCCAATTATCTTATTAAAAATCCATTAATCCTAAACACTTTCCTCAAAATCCAAAAATCCCAGATATTTCACCCCAAAAATCCAATAATCCCTCTTTTTTAGGCCAAAAATCCAATAATCCTAAAACCCTATGGGGGCCCCATATGTGTAACATTCAATTGAAAGAATTGTGCATCTCGTAGCCTTGTCTTGCGCCCGGTAGGAATCGCGGCCAAGTAGGAATTCCTACTTTGCGCAAAAAAGTAGGAATTGTCTTTTAAGAGATTTTATATTTATGTTTGAGAATATTCAGTGATATATGATAGGACCAATACAGCTTACCAGTGACGTTCACCAGCACGTGTTGTTCTTGGCTGTCAGCTGATACTGTTAACACAAGGTAACCTCACACCGAACATTGTCAGCGTTTATCGCTTTAATCAAAATTATCAATTATAGGGCTTACGTATACGAATGTCCGTTTCGCGCATTTTGGTCTTTGTCAATAAATAAATAACCTCACATAAAATGAACAGTTATCTATATTTGTGCTATAGTGGGGTATATCCATCAGTACGACTAGTCATTACTGTGCGTATATGCAAAATTCTTTCAAGGTTTACATGTAGACCTACAAGTCAAGGTCACAATACTCAATGAGTGTGAAGTTCTTTTGATATTTGACATTTGACGTTTTTTTCAAAAGGCGTCCACAAGTATGTATCAGTATACCCTTTTGGGACATGGTGAAAAAAGTTATGCAAAAGGATATATTTCCTGTCAAAAACGGATATATCCCTTTTCCTATGACAAATGAGTTTTTCGGCACAATTAATGGTCTTCTTAACGTTAACGGAAAATAACTATATACACCTTCACATCCTTTTGGTATTTGGGTAGAAAGGTTATGTAACAGGATATATATCCTGTAAAACACTGAAATATACCTTTAGATATCACAAACACATTTTTTTAAATGTTAATGATTCCAAAGCATTATTGCACAGCCTTCGCAATCATGGATATACTAATGAAGGGTTAGACATACTTGCTAGACATGTCTAGAACTTAGCCTGAGACATTAGAATGAGGGGAAAATATATAAATTATTTCCATCATGGCGTCCATCATTAATAGAATGTTTTCCTTGATAGGTTTTGATCATTACATGATTAGACCAAGCTTGAATATATCATTCCAAAATCACTAGTAATCATTTCAAAGTGGTAACATACCCCCAGTAAAAAACCCTTAATTTCAAGTTTATTTATTGATTACAAGTTGATAAGTACATACATTTGAAAATAGGGGTCAAACTCAAAGCATATAAACTTACTTATAGTATAGTTTATGATTTCCCTTCTTGTAACACTTGGTCACCAGTCAAATCCTAACTATTAAGTAAGTATCTGTCAGGACCAATCCAATCTGACAACAGTTGGCTGTCAGTAATGATGTCATATATCACTGTAGACGCAGGTTATCGGCCTGGTTGGGTGTCTCTTATCGTTATCCTTCCTCTCTGATCACATTCATGCTTTTTTTACATATATATACAGTGACCGGCAGCCAAATCCGGATACTTATTAATTAAGTTATTGTATAAGGATATATACCCTAATTAAAATTGATATATCCCTTTTACCCTGACAAACTTTCACATATGCTTCTTTGTCAATATATGGTCACTATTTCACTTTGTCAAAATATGGTCACTGTTTCACTTTGTCAATATATGGTCATTATTTCACTTTGTCAATTGCAATATATGGTCACTATTTCAATTTGTCAATATATGGTCGCTATTTCACTTTGTCAAAATATGGTCACTATTTCATTATGATGGTTCACTTGTAATAATAATAATAATAATAATAATAATAATAATAATAAAAATAATAATAATAATAATAATAATAATAATAATAATAATAATAATAATAATAATAATAATAATAATAATAATAATAATAATAATAATAATAACAATAACAATAACAATAATAATAATAATAATAATAATAATAATAATAAAAATAATAATAATAATAATAATAATAATAATAATAATAATAATTTTCATATAGACTGCGTAGTGACTGAAACTCTTCTTTGTACATATCAACTTCAAGGGATTGCAATTTTTTTATATTCTGTACACTTCAAAATAGCTCCCTTTATTGGCGGTAACACATATTGCTTCAAAGGGAAACTATCCCATTGTTCCAAACAATGGTTGCTATGGTGTCATGTGCACAATCCACGATGCCACAACTCCATTCATTATACTCCAAGATCATACCATGACGTCATTTTGTTGACACTTCCATGTCTGACATCACTATGACAACACTTTCGTCATCATGTTTATCTTGCTTGCAACGTCAAATCTTTCTACTCCAATTATTGACAAAGGTATGGTCTTTTGTCACGATATAAAATATTCAGTTGAAAGACGTGTGGATCTTGTAGCCTCACGCAACTGTGTTTACCTTGCTCGCAACGTCAAGACGTCTTCATATCATATATCTTTCTACTCCAATTATTGAGCAAACTGAGGTCTTTTTGACATTTTGTATGTGTAATATTCATTTGAAAGAATTGTGCATTTCGGGGTCTCGTGCAACTGTGTTTACATTTCTCGCAACATCATAACAACAACAACAACAACTTGATTGATTGATTGATTGAACAACAACAATAATAGTAATATAATAATAATAATAATAACGATTTATATAGCGCTATATCAGACCAAGTCTGCTCGAAGCGCTTCATTAAGATAGTGTTTTCTAAATAGAAATGTTTTAAGTTTCTTCTTGAAAGTTTCAACAGCTTTACACTTTTTCACTTCAAGGGGCAGCGCATTCCAGTTCCTGAAAGCCCTATCTCCATAAGATTTCATATTAGTCTTAGGTACTACGTATTCATTTTTATCATTAGATCGCAGTCCCATACCCAACTGTTTATATTCTAATAAATCAGACAAATATTTTGGGGCAAAGCCATTTTGCACCTTCCATGTTAATAGAGATATTTTGAAATCAATCCTAGCTTTTACTGGTAACCAGTGAAGTTCCTTAAGTTTTTGCGTGATATGATCTCTCTTTTTGAGCTTCCCAACTACCCTCGCCGCAGCGTTCTGTAATTTTTGTAATTTGGCTAATTCACACTAAGGAAGACCCGCTAGAAGGGCATTTCCATAGTCAAGGGTAGAAGTGACAAATGCATGAGCAAGGGTGTTGGCTGTTCCCTCATCTAAACAATTTCTTACTCTTGATAAATTTTTTACATGGAAGAAACCATTTTTACACATTTTTCTGATTTGTGATTTCATAGATAGTTCTTGATCTAGAATAACCCCTAGATCCTTAACAGAATTTGATCTAGGGATTCTAGTTTCCCCTACTAGAATATCTTCAGGTACATTTTTCTTTCTGAATTCACAGCTTTTACCACATAAAAGCATTTCTGTCTTTCCATCATTTATCTTCATTTTATTCTCTATTAAGAATTTTTTAACCTCTATAATACAATTTTCCATCTCCTTGCAGGACTTAACTCTAGTTTCTTTAGACTTAGGATCAATGGTGATGTAGAGTTGTGTATCGTCAGCATAGATGTGATGCTTGATACCATAGTTACCAATTATATCTGATAAAGGCTCCATATATGCCGTAAATAATAAAGGTCCCAAAACTGAGCCTTGTGGGACACCATATTTAATCTTAATATTATCAGATCTTTCACCATCTATTACAACACATTGTTTTCTATTAGACAAGTATGATCTAAACCATTTAAGGGCAGTCCCTGTGATACCACATCTTTTTTCCAGTCTATTAAGCAATATTTCATGATCAATAGTGTCAAAAGCCGCTGATAGATCAAGTAGTACTAGCATTACCGTTTTACCATCATCAATATCCATTAAGATGTCATTCTGCACTTTGAGTAATGCAGTTTCAGTACTATGGAACTCCTTATAGGCTGATTGAAATAGGCCTTGAATATCATTTCTAACTAGATGTCCCACAAACTGTTTAGCTACTGCTCTTTCTATTAATTTTGATAAGTAGGCCAGGTTCGAGACTGGTCTATAATTCTTCTTTATCAATTCCAGGCCCAATTTCTTAATTAAGGGTCTAATGATGGCCATCTTCAGGTCATCAGGCATGTCTCCTAATGAGATTGACTTATTTATGATGGCCTTTATTAATGGCAGTAAATTCCCCATGCATTCATTTAGAAGCCATGTAGGGATTGGATCCAGCTCACATGACTTCTTTGCAGATTCTTTAATTATTGTTTTGACTTCAGAATCACTTAACAATGTGAATTTTATCAACTGTGTATCAAATCTGACTTCCTCATTTATTTGTTGATTATTTTTATCAATTTGGTCCATGGACTCTCTAAGATTCGAAATTTTTTCAAGAAAAAAAAAATTATTAAATTCTGAGGCTAACTCTTTTTTGTCATTATGACTAGGGAAAGGGGTGTCCTCTTTAGTATGTAGTAATTTATTTAATATTTTAAATAATTTTTTCGGATCTGATTTATTTGAATTTATTATTCCCGAATAATAATCGTTTTTCGAATTCTTAATGATATTATTATATTTGTTCCTCTGTATTTTAAATTGTATCTTATCTGAGGAGAGGCCAGTTTTATCATGTTTCCTTTCAAGTCTTCTTTTCTTTCTTTTTTCAATCCTTACATCATCAGATAACCATGGTGCCGGTTTCCTAATATTTATGGTTTTCTCCACATTAGGAGCATGTTTGTCAAGTACCATTGTCAATTTGTTATATTTATCAAGTAATTTATTTAGATCTGCATCTTGATATGATTGACTATCGTTGAACATTTCCTCAATGTCTCTTTTAAATTCATCGATATTCATTTTTTTGTAATTTCTATATGATACAGTTTTTTTGTTATTGACTTTAGTCTGCAGATTTAAGGTAAGTCTTAGGATATTGTGATCTGATATTTTTTCATCAACTATATGTTCCTTAATTACATTACTATGTATGCCTGTTATTAATAGGTCGAGCGTATTTCCCATAATATGCGTTGGTTCTGTCACATGATTATGTAAATTATATAGATCTAGGACTTCATTGAATTTTATTACATTAGGCCTCTCGGGTCTATTCATGTGAAAGTTATAGTCGCCCACCAATATAACTTCATGTGTATATGTGCTATAATAAGACAGTAGTTCACTGAATTCTTCGAAAAATTCTGTGTAAGTATATTTGTTCTTATCAGAAGGCTCAGGTCTGTATATTGTAATAATAGTGCATATCTTATTTTTAGTTTTAATATTTATTTCCATCATTTCCATTGTCGATAATTTATGTGTGTGATTAATTTTCTTTATGTCTATTTCAGGTCTATAGATAATCGCCAGACCCCCGCCAGACCTTAGGACATGTGGTACATGTTCAATATCATAGTTGTTACCTTTAATTTCACCTCTTATGATTTGTTCATTTATTTCATTAATCCAAGTTTCAGTTATAAAGAATAAGTCAACATTATTTTCATTAATATATAAATTTATCAGTTCTGTCTTATTTCCAAGACTTTGAACATTGGCTGTTGCAATAGTTAGATCTTTGTTCATTATAATGTGTGTATTTTTTTTAAGGTTATGTTTTACATGTCTATTCATTTTGTTATTAGTTAAGTTTCTATTAAAGTTAATTTTATTTGTATTCTCCTGAGCATTAAGGCAACTTTCAACCGGGAAACCGGCCATTGACCCTATGACGTCATTATGGAGGGAACCTCTTTCACCCCCAGCAGATTGCCCCCCATGACGGCCAATCAGATTAATGGAGGGCGGAGCTAACGTCCGATCGCTTCGAGACTTAGTGCGGTGATTAATAATATAAGGACTATGTTCCTTTTGCCTGAAATTATGGGTTGCAATTTTGTTACTGTCAGAAAAATATTCAAATCGATTTGAGAGCGATATTTCGTTTAATGGCGTAGTAAAACCTGTTCTACTCTTACGAACCATCCTGTGGTGGGTGTGGTTATTTAGACCACGTGACCCAGATAAGGCATTTGATTGGTTCAAGTTTTTTCTTATGTTTCGTATGTTAGAGCTACCATTAAGATGCTTATCATTAAGAGTGTCCAGTTGGGGAAGCCCTTCACCCCTGGCCATGTATTTAATATGATCATTGATTCTCACCATTTTATTTAAAGATGATGTGCTTCCATTAAATTCTTTACACTTGCGTTTTCGGATATTATTGTATAGATTGACTTCTTGATTGTTTGGAATCTTCAATACCTCATCATATGTGGGCTTTAAAAATTCTACATGTTTATTTGCTGTTTCATATTCTTGGCTATCTTTATTACTTAAAAGATAAAAAACTTTATTTTGACATTGATTTTTGCATTGGCTACAAGGACATAAGGTATTATTATTACTGAAAAGATAAAAAACTTTGTTTTGACATTGATTTATGCATTGACTACGGGGACATAAGGTATTTATCTTTTCATGTGAAAAAATGACATTATTAAAATCTTTTTCACGTTTGTTTAAATTTATTTTCATGCAATTTTCTTTAAAATCGTCCTGCATCATAAAAACATCTCCATTCATAGAGTTTTTCTCATTTATAAAAACATTTTCATTCATGCTGTAATCTAAGATGCAATCATTTTTTAAAAGTTTCACATTATCGCTAGGTATTATATTTTTTAATGGCACAGAGATATTTTTAGAGCTGCCAATCGTGGTCCAGTAATTCACACTACCATATTCATACCCATAAGCATTATCATTATCTACATGATTTAAATTTTGGTTATACAAGATTCTTTCATTATACATATTTCTCTTCTGAAACCTTATGTCCCCCCGACCCCGTCATTTGTTAAATTTTTGCCTCTTCAATGAATGCAAAAATTTGCATCTATCCCCAAACCTGCACTCCCCATTCTTCTCATAGTTTTGACAGGGAATTGCTTTACTATCTAATTGTTGCATATTTTTGTACTTTATGTTAGAATTTCTTCCGAAAATTAATTTTTCATGAAGCGATTCAATAAATTCATTTGATGCCATCAAAAGTCTGTAAGAAGTATACAATGGAAAGAATTCTGTACTTTCTATAAAGTTCTATATTTAACCTTGTAATCTGTTTTCAAACAGGAGATTTCTGTCTGAGTCCAGTATTAGTGTAGTAAGACAGATAGTACCTCCCGCACGAGAAATACTAATTTAGAGCTCCGTCTTATACAAATAATATTAGCCTTAGAATAAATTCAAGATATGTTCTCTACAATTGTGTGTCTTCACAAAAATAAGATAGATGGTATTCCCCGCACGAGAAATACCAATTTAGAGTTCTATCTTATATATGTATCAAGAACAAAATTATCAGTGTAGTAAGACAGATAGTACCTCCCGCACGAGAAATACTAATTTAGAGCTCCGTCTCATACAAATAATATTAGCCTTAGAATTGTGTGTCTTCAAAAAAATAAGATAGATAGTATTCCCCGCACGAGAAATACCAATTTAGAGTTCTATCTTATATATTTATCAAGAACAAAATTATCAGTGTAGTAAGACAGATAGTACCTCCCGCACGAGAAATACTAATTTAGAGCTCCGTCTTATACAAATAATATTAGCCTTAGAATTGTGTGTCTTCGAAAAATTAAGATAGATAGTATTCCCCGCACGAGAAATACCAATTTAGAGTTCTATCTTATATATGTATCAAGAACAAAATTATCAGTGTAGTAAGACAGATAGTACCTCCCGCACGAGAAATACTAATTTAGAGCTCCGTCTTATACAAATAATATTAGCCTTAGAATAAATTCAAGATATGTTCTCAACAATTGTGTGTCTTCAAAAAATAAGATAGATAGTATTCCCCGCACGAGAAATACCAATTTAGAGTTCTATCTTATATATATTAGCTTCTATAATTTTGTGATTAAGTTGCCACCAACTATAGGGGTTCTTAGTGCCACTGTTAATTTGCTCACTTGGGCCAGAACTGTTTGAGGTAGAGCTATTGTCTGGCAGGCCAAGCTTTGTGCACTGACACCCCGGATTAACCTGTCAAATGATGTGGGTCTTATGTTTCAAATTTGTTTTCACTGTTCACTCAATATTTCTTACCAAGAAATATTATATTCAGTGGAGAAATACTATTAGACTTTTGCTTTGTATATTTAATTCAATGTTATACGCACCTGGTATATATACGTTTATATATACTTATCCAACGATGGTGTTGTCTTCAACTTAAACAAAGATTTGAAGGTGTTAATCAGGAGCTCAGGCTAGGCACGTCTGCACTGCTTGAGAGCAGGCAATACTATGAATAATATGAATAATATGAATATGAATAATAATATGAATAAGGCATGATAAAGTCATTAATTCATATGTGGCATCCCCTGCACCAATTGGCTTGATCTTGGGCTCATTGGAAAGAAAAAGATGAAATATTAAGAAATGTGGAGGGGATATAGCATACATTCCTTTTATTATAAGGCAAGAACATGTGAGTGCAGTGTTCAGGCTGGCAGATCTCTCAAGTTGGTTCTGGTGGAAGGATCTCAAGAGTCCGAAGGACGAGTGAGATCCTTCCACCAGAACCAACGAGAGAGATCTGTCAGCCTGAACACTGCACGATCTTATGTTCTTGACTTTATCTCATACTTAACTCCTACAGACAGGTATGAGATAAAGGTTTTGGTTTGATTTCCAATCTATTTAAAGCAAAACAGAGAGGAAAACAATGCAGCATGTGCGGACCTATGTTGTGTGTGTCAAACAACATAAACAATGCCACGCCCCCTTTTTATGACGTCACACTCAATGACGTTATTACAACATATAATTTATTATGTTATGACGCCATTGAGAGGTGGGCATAATGCCACTCTATATTGTGAGATCCTTCCACCAGAACCAACGTGAGAGGTCTGTCAGCCTGAACACTTCACAAACCTATGTTCTTGACTTCATTTCATACGGGTCGTGGCGCAGTTGGTTAGAGTGCCAGCTTATTAGCACCAGTTCCTCTGTGGTGATCCAAAGGTCATGGGTTCGAACCCCGGCCGTGCCGGGATTGAACTCATGATACAATTTCCCATATGAGCTGAGGCCCGTGCCTAAAGGGTTAACCCGTTGTCCTTGTAAATCTGTGACCGGGTGGGTTGTCATGTCAAGGACCTGCGACATGACAATTCAGTGAGGCAGCACTATAACTGCTACAAGTAGGTCTCATCACGAAATGACTGAAATAATGTTGAAAGTGATGTAAAACCCCAAACAAACAAACTCATACTTAAGCAGAACACCCTCTTGAAGCACCAAGTATGAGATAATTAGTAAAAACAGCCAGAACTGGTATTTCATCATACAACTTCTCTGTTTGATGTCACTTTGGTGTATGATGTTGCTATGACAACACTTTCATGTATAACATCTAAATGTTTATCTTGTAGTCACAAAAGTTTCCAGTTGAATCATCCTTATACTCCATTCTTTAACAAACTGGGCCCGATTTTTCCATCATATTTGAAATCTGAAATCTGAGATTGTACTCAGATTTGAAGCCATACTTACTGAAGTTTGCTTCCAAAAGTGAAGTATTTTGGATTTTTTCATCATGCTCAGAATCTCAATTGTGCTTACTTCATGAAGTATTTGCTCAGACTTCAGCTTGAAGCCAGCCTCTGAGCTGCCTCAGAATCTGAGCAAGAAAATTGTCTGAGCACATTGAAAAATCCAAAAATCTTGGATCTGAGTAAATACTCAGAACGTGAGCATGAACTTCAAATCTGAGCAAAAACTTGATGGAAAAATCAGATTTGTGTATATACTCAGAATCTGAGCAAAACTTCAAATCCGAGCAGGAAATTAGGATCTAAGCACATATTTCAAATTGAAGTATGATGGAAAATTCTTGAAACGTTACAATTATCAGTTATGCTTTCATTTTGAGAGGGTCTAAGACTTAATTCTATAGTCCTCTTTAATGAAGAAATGTTAAGGAAATACTTTTGAAATTGAATATTATTTCCATTTTCTATCATATGCCACTACCACATGTTCTACTGTCAATGCTAACAACTTCCAGTTAGTATCATGATAGGATAACCATTATATTAATATGTATTTGACGAGAATGGCACCCTCCATTTTTATGTCTCAACTGCACCACACAATCTCCCTCATTTAAATCATGCGGTGTCCAAGGAAACAAATGTAAAAAGTTAATTTTATCCTATGGGGATGTTTCAGGTAAAATTAACATCGATATCGTGAAATGAAACTATATTTTTGTCAATTTTCATTATTTCTGAGAAACTTAATGGTTGCCATGAAATTGAATTTCCTCATGATAGTGTGCATTCCTCAAACACCTTCAACCACAGCTAACATGAATGAGCTGTGGCTATTTGGCTTCTAGTCACAATGATAAAGGTGTAGTTTTGGTCGATTGCTGATTATTTTGTCACTATATTGGCATATTAGTTACCATAGCAACCATGATCTTAAAAGATCTGACACCACATTTCCATCACATATTTTGAAGATATACATTTCTTCTCAATAAAGTTGAAAGGTTTGGAAAAACAGTATTGTAAATATGAAGCTGCATTCAAATTGGAGAATAATTTATGCAATATGACCACTTTGGGTTTGTTGCCATGGTCACTCAATGTCTGGAGATATCTGGCTTAAATTATGCAATATGCAAGAAAGCACATGTAAAAAGGTTATGTTACCCTATGGGGCTGTTTCAGCCAAGTTTAACATTGTAATGATGAACTAAAGCTAAATTTGTGTCAATTTTCATTATTTCTGAGTAACTGATTGGTTGCCATGGAAACCAAAACATTATTTAGAAAATGAATTTCTTCATAATAATATGAATTCCTAAAGGATACTTTCAACCATACTAGAAAGAAATGAGCTGTGTAAATTTATCTTTGTTTTATAAGGTTAAAGGTGAATTTTATGATAAATATGCATTATCATTGTGTTCCCCCTGAGGATAACCATCATAATGATAGTATTACCATGGTAACAGACCAATTTGACATAAGAATGTTAAGAAATGATTTTCCTGTTGCATTTGGCTAAATATATATCATAATGAATTATTAATTAAATCTCCAAATTAAAACATTTTTCTCATTTCATCATATTTGATGGGTAACCATGGCAATCATTTTATGTATTATGTATTATAACCTTCAATATTTGATTCAATGTGACAAAATACAGTTTATAATGTATATATTAGTATTGTTTTACAATCTAAATGGAAGGGCCACGGGCCGTGCTGAGATTGAATTCATGATACAATTTTATGAGCTGTGGCCATGCCTATTGTCCTTGTAAATCTGTGAACAGGTGGGTTGTCATGTCAAAAACCTGCAACATGACAATTCAGGGTATCAGTTCTCGGGTATCTGGTACATTTCAACATTCCTGAACTGCTGTACTTGACAATCTAGAATCCCACAGAGTATAATAATAATCACAAATATTCTCTGTATTCAGACAGTTTAAGAATATTACTAACGTTCTGACTTTATTCTATATTATAATTTATTCCTATATTATTGTATCAGCAGATAACTGCCACATATAACTGATGTTTAAACAGGCACACCATCAACACCAATAATAATAAAATATATAGCCCTATATCTATGCCAGGCCACAAGACATGCTTTTCGTGCTATCCTGCTTTGTTTTTAAAAAGTGTCAAGACTTTGATGAACTATATACGTGTACATGTATAATGGCACATGTTTATTTGATGATGTATACATTGCCAACAGCTATTACAATGATATCAATGAAACAGATTGGGAAGTAATTGAACAGCGAGGATAGACAAAGTGTTACAATACCATACAAAAGGATGTTGCTCTCAGTTCTAGCCTGCTTTGACAACTCAAATGGGATGACTATCCACCAAGCATGACGCATACTCCCCTTAAGAGAAATCTAACACTTTCCCAACCAACATTCAGCCATCTTGATTTCTGTTATGAGTGAATTCATTGAGTAGATATCAACACATTAACTCCCTATGAAACTAACATCCTACCGGACTACTTTCCATATGACTTCTCCAGAAAAATGTGCACCACTCCAGTAACTGATTTTCTTTGGCTCATTACAATTCTCTGTTTTATGAGTTCGAGTTAAATATATAAAATGTGTATGGATATTATATGACACACCTCATATTTACTATAAACAGCTACATGCTAACCTTATATACCTAACCAAAGAGAATCAACTAGAAAATGGTTAGATTTAAATGAGAGATGAGTTATAGATATCTGTTTCTTTTGATCTATTTGCATTACTATTGATATCATCTTAGACAAACATATTTTTGGACAATTTTACTCTACAAATTTAACTTTGGCTGTTCTGTTAAATAACTTAATATCCCTTTATAAAATAACTTGACAAAGGGATACAGATGTTGATTATTTGGTTAACCAAAAACATACTCTTTAACATGGCTCAGTGGGTAAGATATCTGTCTCCCATGCTAAAGGTCTGGGGTTCAATTCCTGCCAGGAACAAGTACTTTTTTTTTCTTTTTTTTTAACTCGTGCTGAAACTGAAATCTTCATTTTGAAGTTTTATCTTTGCAACATGCATATCAGAACATATAGAATTAAAATATTTTTTGTTTTGATGGAAATTATTAAAGAAATGACTTTATACAATAAACAAAGATGAAATCTTTATGTTGGGATCTTTTTAGAGCAAAATGAAAGTCAGAACACTTAAAATGTTTTTTTCTTTTTTCTTTCTTTTTTTTTGGCATATGGAGAAAATACAAAAAAATAAAATAAAATGTCTTTATTAGCAAAGAAATGGAACAATTTCAATTTTTATACAATGCTACAACTCCAAGTTTTCTACAGTACTGACACAAGGTGATATTGTAGGATATAGATTACACGCCCAGAGACTCTTGGAAACATATAGACATTCATAGACAATCACGAACGATATTGATGGTTGATGAGTCGCCATAACCACCACTCTGAGAGATCACGTGCAGGCAGACGAGCCCATGTCGGATACGCAGGCAAGACGAGTCCATCCAATGACGCGTGAGGAAGCCACGTAGGCAAACCCCACAGATGACGCGGAGTGTCCCCTTAAAAGAGGCGCGCAACCCTTGGATCCGGGCAGATGAACAGACGGAGATAGAGCAACCACTCGCCACAGAAGATCCACGACTCTCAGTATCTTAACTGCATAGACTTGGGTGTTTTGTGTATAGATAGGATCTCATAAGTATCATGCATTTGGGTAGTTCACATGCCTCGCTCATTGCAATGCCGGCCTAGCCAGACAAGGAGGATTCACAGCACTGAATAAAGGTAACTATTGTGTCGTGTATATCCTGTGTCTGCAGTCCTTATTACCTGCCACCTTCACACGGGTATATAGGGTAGCTAGGATCCGTGCCCCAACTCACAGCCAGCGAGTTAGCGAGCTATGCTTATTGTACAGTACAGTACGGTAGAGTAGAGTAGAGTATCTATCTATTGGTAGAGTATTGATCCCCCGTCCACGTCCCCCAACGACGAATACTCTCCATTAGTGGGTAAAAATATATGGCTCAGTGGTTAGGATGTCTGTCTTCTATGCTATAGGTCCAGGGTTCAAATCCTGGTTGGGAAAAGTATTATTTTCATGCTGAAGGTGGGGTTCTTTTTGAGTGATATGTACTTCAGAAAACATAAAGTGATTTTTCTATGGCAAATGCAGAAGAATATAAAATAATAAAAATGACTTGATACCAAAAAAAAATAAAGATGAAATCTTTATATTGGAGTTCTTATTGAGTAATTTGCATATTAGAAGAATATATTTTTTATTATTTTATTTTGCAAATATGGATAATATGAATAATACTGACTTTATATAGTAAACAAATATAAAATCTTCATACTGGGGTAATATTTGAGCAATATGCGTCTCAGAACATATGGAATTGAATATGTTCTTTGGCAACATAAAAATATAATAAATAGTAACTTTATGCAGAAAAGAAATATGAAATCTTCATATTTCAATTTTATTTTAGTTCAGACAAAAAAAAGAATTATAACATGGATGCAATTTCAAGATTTTATCCTAGACTTTAAACTTCGAGTAAGTTGATCATGAGGCCAACCTTGAGCATCTATGAATATATCCAGTGCAATAGTTCCAAGTGTGTCAGCACTATCATGTGTCTCACAGGTCTGATGATATGCTTTGACCTTTTCTCATGGCAAGATTGCTCACTCAACATTTAGCCTGGATCCACATTTAAAAATAATCATGGACTGTACCTATACAAGGTGTTGTTACAATTCATCAACCCTTAAAACATACCTGCAAACAATGCTCATTCTTAAATACATTCAATCAGATTGGTGTATTATATATTCCAAAACAAAATTCAAAATCTTCAAAATGTGGAGTTGTCAATATTCGACCATATCAGTCACTGGCAGGATGGAAATCAACAAGTCACATGTCACCTGTATGTGCATTTCTCTGTTGTCCAGTGAGATCAGCCAACAATACATGTACTCATATGTGCAAAGATCACATCTTGGAAATTGTGTCAAAGCCTCTAAAATAGTTCTCTAGTTTCACAGTTGTTTAAACACTATTAACAATAAAGAATTAGTATTTTTATATTTGAAATAAGTTCAAATATTGCAATCATTATTTTAATTGTCAAGTAAAACCACAATTTGATTAAAGAAAAATGTGAAGAAATAATCCTAGGATTACTCTCCACAGCAGATCCAGGATTTATAACTGGCTCTGCAAGTAAACGGCATATTCAACTCTTTGGTTGAGTGCACAGAGGACACACCCAGTGCAAGCAACCAGGACACAATGAGTAAAATATTTCATCACATGGGGTAACATGGCCAATTGGTGTCATTGTTATTATAAGAAAATGAGCACAATAAGGATTGAGATTTCAGTGACATGTATACCAAAATAGTCAGACAAAAATAGTCAGCAGGGGATGGATCATTAATCCTCAAGGGAGGAGGAGGAACAAAAATCTTAACTTTTTCTTCTTGGGCAAAGCTTATATGTCAGGCCTCACCATGAACTGACTGAATAGTGATGTAAAATCCTGAACAAAATTATATAAATTGTATAATCTTTAAACCAGATATTTCAAATACACTCCCATCCCAAATTACGAATGATCCATTCTAAATTACTTTTGAACATGAAATAAGCATGTGCACGTGTACAGTTGTGATGTTGTGCATGAGCATGTACCATGAGCCAGCCAATTGGCCAACTGTATGGTAATTGCATGCAAATATGCGGACTAATTCTGTGCAAGGAACAACGTATTGCGGCAGAGGTAGTATATGATTCTTCCTCGCCATGCAGAGTATGCTAGGATGTGTGTTTAGTGATTTGCCCACTATTTTTGACATGTGAAAATGACCACACACCTCACTAATCTGAGTACTAATCTCAGCAAGCAAGTGTTCCCAGCAGGACGCCAGCTCATATTTTTAATCTCTACTGCTGGTACCCTTACCTGAGACTTTCCTCTTTTTGTCAGGTATGTTGGCTTAAGGGAAAAACACGTAATGGTAAGGTAAATATGGCCCATTTGTACTGAATATATGATTGCCAGCATTCAGACATTACATTAAACGCTTGACTTGCAGATCCTGTGTTTTCCCTTGCCTAGCATCTCCCTCTCAGAATGGTATCTTAGCTCCTTACATACAAAACATTTTGCCTCAACCCTAGATTTTACTGGTGTGATACCAAATTATACCAAGACATTTGAAAAAAATGACATTGTACATCATTTGGAATATGTGTATGTGTATGTGTGTGTGTGTGTGTGTGTGTGTGTGTATGTATGTATGTATATAGTATATATATCTTATTGTTTGAGGTATGAAACTTTGTGAAATGTCATGATTAGATTATGACTTAATTATGTTGTGCACTGATCTTAGAAACAGAAATATATAGCCCGTAATCAGTGCAATATGTTTGTCGTTCTGTACTGAGAGAACTGGTAGAAACCAGGAGTATGAGCAGTATAAAAAGCAGAGGAACGCAACTTATTCACTGTACAATAGATTACAGAGAGAGCATGCGAAGAAACTAGTGAGAAAATTTAAAGACAATCCGAAGGGGTTTTATGGATATGTAAGAGGCAAAATGAACTCAAAACCGGAAGTGCCAAATCTCTCTATTAGACAATCTTGAATTCACTGAGGAAGACAAAAGGAAAAGACTGTATAAGTTAAAAGAGGATAAAGCCAGTGGCCCAGATGACATCCATCCAAAGGTATTAAAAGAATGTGCAAATGAAATGTGTGTTCCCATATATATAATATGTCAAAAGTCATTGGATAATGGATGCCTACCAGCAGACTGGAAATCGGCAAATGTGGTCCCAATCCACAAAAAATTGAATAGATCAAATCCAGTTAATTATAGGCCAGTAAGCCTCACATCACAGATATGTAAGTTGTTCGAAGGTCTGGTGAGAGATGCCGTGATGGAACATATGTGTGACAATGTGTTATTCTCGGAGAACCAGCATGGATTTCTCAAAGGGAAGTCATGTGTATCAAATCTCTTGGAGGCCTTCGAAGACTGGACTAGAGCATTGGATGAAGGCTATGGGTTAGACATTATATACCTAGACTATCAGAAGGCATTTGACTCAGTGCCAATCAAAAGATTACTGGTTAAGCTGAAGGCACACGGAATAAGACGGAATATATTAAAGTGGATTGAGGAGTTCTTATCAGAGAGAAGAATGAGAGTGTCAGTAAGAGGAGAATTCTCTGAATGGGTACAAGTGACCAGTGGGGTGCCACAGGGGTTGGTCTAAGGACCATGTTTATTTCTCATCTTCATTAATGACTTGACTGACATTGTTGATAGCGCAGTAAAGCTATTTGCTGATGACAGCAAGGTGTACAGAGTCATTAAAGAGAGAGCAGATAATGTTGCTCTACAGACTGATCTCAATACAATGAGTGAATGGTCTGAGAAGTGGCTGTTGAAATTTAATCTTGGCAAGTGTAAAAGAATGCATGCAGGAAGGAATAACGAGAAAGAGGAATATTATATGAATAGAGACAATGAGAGGCACATACTGGAGGAAAGTAAAGTGGAAAAGGACTTAGGGTTTGGGTGGAAAGCACCCTAAAGCCGGAAGTGCAATGTACAAAAGCAGCACAGAAAGCAAATGGGGTACTGGCCCAAGTAAGAGGATCGTTTAAATATTTTGAAAAGGAAACATTTAATATAGTATATAGAACATATGTAAGGCCTCATTTGGAAAATGCTGCGCAAGTATGGTCACCTCATTTACAGAAGGATATCGATAAGTTAGAAAAAGTGCAAAGGAGAGCCACTAGGATGGTGGAAGGACTAAGAAAATATGAATATGAAAAAAGATTGGAAATCCTAGATTTAACATCATTAAAAGAAAGACGATTAAGAGGACAGCTGATAGAAACATTCAAAATAATGAAAGGATTAACCAAAAGTAATAGTGATATATTTTTTACAAGGAATGTGAATAACCTAAGAGGACATGATCTGAAACTAATGAAGGAGAGGTCAAGAACAAATCAGAGGCAAAATTTCTTCAGCCAAGTGGTTGTGAACCATTAGAACAAGCTGCCTCCAGATGTAATAAACGCAGGGTCAGTGGAGACCTTCAAGTCTAGATATAACAAGTGGATAAGAAGAGGGCTGCCCGGGCAACTGGGAATCGGTCAAGAGCGGCTGCAGAGTGCCCTTCAAACTTGAACCTGAACCTAAACCTGTACTGAAGACCAAATATATACCGAATCACTTTGGTATGTTAGTATCAGAGCCTCCTTATTTGGCCTTTTCGATAAACATTTGAAGCAGCAAGAGCTCCAGAATGAATAAGACGATAGTAGGAAAGAATATTTTTATCTCACAATCAGTCGGTACTGGCCCTTGAAATAAAACTAAACCATAAAACTATTTTATAAAGGTTATGATAATTCTTGTACAGGCAATCTGTCCACTTCATCTCTCCACAGATAGGGCTGGTATCGAGAATACCCCCATGGTGCCAGGAAGACGACCATTACGCTGGTATCAGTTAAGCGCGACATAATTCATATTATCACAGGTCAAAGAGAAACCACCATCTTTAGTATTGCCCAACCAAGCCCCTCAATCCCAGCAGCTAAGTCAGATATATATTCTTACAGGGACTACAAAGTCTGGGCCAAACCCCCTTCCACTACATTACCTAGCCCAGATCCTGTGGATAAAAGGCGTCCCAATAGTTCATAAGGGTCTTCCAAGGAGCCGATGTACCTATCTTCACTACTCAAACCTGAAGAGGGACAAAGGACTCCCGATCCAGTGAATGCACTGAATATGTGATACTAAAATTTAACATGATAGAGGGATAGGGCTTTAGAGCAATAAATATGGAATGTTCTGCCCCTTCAAGTAAAAAAATGCAGGTAAGTGGACACTTTTCAAAAAGAAATAAAAAACGCAACTATTCCACCCGAGGGGGGTACTCTCATAGTCAGCGTTACCAGGGAAGCTGGTCTAAATAGGGTCCTTTTCGCTGATATTTTCCCTAAGACGGGTTAAGATATTTTATCATTTCCCCTAAAACAGGGTACTGTTTTTTTCAAATTTCTCCCTAAAACTGGGATCACAATCCCCTTTTCCAAATCTCCTCCTTCTGCATCACCCCCAAATGAGGGTATCAAAAATTCAGCTAGTCCTAAATCAGGGTACCAAATTTCAGCTAATCCTAAATCAGGGTACCAATAATGATAGAATATTTCCCTAAATCAGGCTCTGGGGTTTTCAGTTCCATCCCAGCCTGCGCGGGTTAAAATCATGAGAGTACCCCCCCGGGCTATTCCAACATTACCTGCATGCGCAGGACACCATGAACAGACCTTGGCCCGATTTTTCCATCGTACTTCAATTTGAAGTACGTGCTCAGATCTTAATTTCATGCTCAGATTTGAAGATTTGCTCAGATTCTGAGTATATTCACAAATCCGATTTTCCATCATGCTTGGAAAACACAGACTTGAAGTTTTTGCTCAGATTTGATGTTCATGCTCACGTTCTGAGTATTTACTCAGATCCAAGATTTTTCAGGGGTGGGAGAGCTCTAAACCAATCTGGGCGGTACTCAAAACATATCTGGGTGGTATGACGTCATACCATTGTTCTGAACCAATCTGAGCGGTTCTGTTAAAAAACGACTTTTTTATAGCTCATAAAAAGCATCAAAATCACATAATAATCATCACAAAATATATCAAATTTTGCTACAGTTGAGTGTAAAACAGTGTCTTGTTAATAATAATGTAAATTTTATGCTAAATCTATAACGTTTTTTACGGTTATATTTGTGCCCCCAAGTCGGGAATTATTCCTATTTATGCAGTCTTAAACTGGGGCACATTCCTGTGTTAAAATGTGACAATAATCTCGTTAAATATCAATTTCAGATGATCATATACTTATATATGTAACTGATGAGCATGTTATTTTTTTTAACATTTGTGTATGATAGTCGTTATATAAATATTAAACTCAACTTTTTCATTCTCGCCATTGTCCACCATACAACAACGGTCAAATACCACTCAGATTGGCTGCGATTTAGTGCACAGATTGTTGCGATCGCCCAGAATGATGTCATTTAGCACCCAGGTCAGTTGTGAGCGATCATAATAACTCGATTTAACTAGATTGGTTCAGATTTACTGCACAGATTGGTTCAGAGCTCTCCCACCCCTGTTTTTGGATTTTTCCAATGTACTCGGACATTTTTCTTGCTCAGATTCTGAGTTTTCATGCTGAGATTCTGGGACAGCTCAGAGGCTGGCTTCAAGTCAATGCTCCAAAGTATGATTTTTTTACGAAATATTGAATAATTTAAATAAATTAAATAAATTAAAGGATTAAATAAGGTTTAATTGAATAGAAGCACATGCAGATACATTCCCAGTCACTGGAAAAGTTGTTACATTACATAAAGTGATCCCCGATTCCCAGCCCCTGTTATCCCTATTTCAGGCCTCTGTATTTTCTCATTTGAATATGACGTCAGGGGAGTATTTACTTAATTAAACAATGGAAATATGACGTCATATGGCTCAAGTACGTACTTCAAGTCTGAGCAAATACTTCGTGAAGTAAGCAAAATTGAGATTCTGAGCATGATGAAAAAATCCTCCAAAATACTTTTGGAAGCAAACTTTGGTACGTATGGCTTCAAATCTGAGTACATGCTCAGATTTAAGATTTGAAGTATGATGGAAAAATCGGGCCCTTGTCTGAATTAACGCTATATACAGTGACCGGCAACTGTCCGAAACCGGCAGATGAAACTCGGACATTTTTAACTCAGTCAAATAAAACTGTGCTCTACTAATTGCAATTGAGCTGAATATTGTGCCTCACGCGTCATCTTGTAAATCCTGTGCCTTTCAAAACGTCCAAAGTGTTTATTTGTTTTCACGGCACGAATGATCGCATCACTGTCAAATGACGTCAGAAGTGGTGACGTAACCAACTTCACCATATAACTCAATGTGAACTCGGACAATCTGCAGGTTTGCTGAATGCGTGAAAATCATGATATTTCTGTTAATATTGAATGGGTATCATTAAAACTCCACAGACCGTTAAAGTCGGAGATCTTCTTTCGATGTGAGCAGTTTTTACACAGTTTTTAAAGGTTTTGTGAATATCGGGAGTGAAACACATGAGAATGTCCGGATTTGACTGCCGGTCACTGTAAACATTTTATTATTATTATTAACATTAATGACAAAATGATGGTCAGGGTAAATGACACCGATACGTGGATTCATATAGAACTGATAACATACTATATAGGGATGATCCCAATCTATATAGTGTTGATACCACACTAAATAGCGCTGATACCATACTATATAGTGCTGATACCATACTATGCATGTTCACAGTGCTCGGAAGCAGTAACTAGCCAGGATTTGAACTCACGGTCCTGGGTCTCAGTACGACGCTCTATCGACATATTCTGAAGAAAATGAACTCAAATGTTTTGCATCCCAGGAGGTGGCAGCTAAACCCGGATAGAGCTGTGTAAAGAATTGACTGACTCGACTATTATGACCAAATAGCTTCAAAAATATCCGCTTAAAATCACGAAGCATCACTTGCAGTTCTTGAACAATTCTGGCAACATCTTAGCAATGTTAAAGTTAAATGTTGACATATCATAAGAGACCTCAGTTAACCTGTTATGACTGAGGAAGGTCAAAGCTGCTATAAACTCCAGCATATTATAGCTGAGAGTGCTGTAATACTGAACAGTGTACTTAATTAACAAGTTGGTTGGATTCAGCGGATGTAACATTGGAAGACTTCGGACTACCTTGGAGTATAATGAATGGAGTTGTGACGCCATAAGATCAAAGGTGCAATGTGCTTTACCGCCAAACCATCGTGTCTTATGACGCCATATGCGCCGAAAACCTGAAGAATCTGACGTTATTCAACTTTGTGACAAATTTAACTCATCATAAACAGTATTTAGACCAAAACATATCGTGAATAAATTGTTCTACTTTCTCCACTGATTATGGAGATAGATTTTATTTCTCTATTCCAAGTGGAGACAATTCTACAACGTTTTAGAAACGTCCATGTCAGAGATTTCCACATCCCCCGTCCAAGTTGCAAATATACTTGTTCTTTTTGTGAAAAACAATACTTTTTTTTACAAAAATGCTGTGTAAAGTCAAGAAAATATTGAAAAACAATTAAGACAATTTTCTAAAATATATTATCTGTACGGTGAAACTCTCAACCTTCTATATCTATAGATAATTTTCATATAGACTTTGTAGTAACTGAAACTCTTCTTTGTACATATCAACTTCAATGGAGTGCAGGGAAGTAACCATGACATTTAAATTATCCAAACGTACACCATAAGATAGCCAAAAACTTATTAATTACGATATGATAATTTATTTTTTATATTCTAAACATTTCAAAGTAACTCCCTTGATTGGCGGTAACACACATTGCTTCAAAGGGAAACTATCTCATTGTTCCAAACAATTGGTTGCTATGGCGTCGTGTGCACAATCCACGACGTCACAAGTCCATTTATTATACTCCAAGGGACTACAAATCAACGATATAGATAAACACCACGCCCCTTGTGTCAAGCCCTTAGGGAATAAGGCTAGACTTTAATAAACAGAGACTTTAAATCAAACTGGGCCGATCTTCCATAACCTCCAACTGGGAAATATTAATGTTAAATCAAAGATCTTAATTCTAAATTAAAATGTTAAAGTAATATATAATAAAGCGACAATTTTTTGTTTTGTATGTTCGGGGCAATACATACATATATATATATATATATATAGGCAATCGGGTATCAATCCTGATGCGAAAGTGTTTATATGGTCTGTGTATCTTCACGATTTATAGTATTTTTTAATGACATAGAACAATGACTATTCAATTTCTTTCGAATCAATGACGGATTAAATTAATAAAGCAAAGTACGGGTAGCAACTAGTCCATTGAGGTGATAACATTATTTGATTACCACAGATTCAGCTTACAGCAAAGATAAGATCATATCAACCGATGTTTGCCTGTCATCTTGCATAGTATAACCTGAGGCTATGATAATAGTCGGTTCGCCTGTATGTGTAGGATACATATGTACATGGAGAACTTGTACTCTATCTGGGGACAATACAGGGATTAACATTATGGGGAATTGATGCCATTCCAATACACTAAAAAGTGCTCTGGAGAGAAATCATAGAGAATTCATCACAGAGCATCTGTGGATATTTAGTGTATGCTAGCATAATGTCAGGAGGGGAAGAGGTACGTTTTGTTTGGCAGGACTATGTGGTGTTCGGGGCGGTTTTGGTTATATCCGCTCTCATCGGAGTCCTCTTTGGCTTCCTGGGCAGAAAGAAAAATACAGATGCAAAAGACTTCTTGACTGGAGGCGGTGAGATGCACTTCCTGCCGGTCTCTTTATCCATGATGGCTTCATTTATGTCTGCTATATTTGTTATTAGTATTCCTGCCGAGATGTACATATTTGGTTCCACCTATGCTTATTTGGCCGTGTCTTATTTCATCGGATTCCCAATATCTGCACACTTCTTCTTGCCAGTATTTTACAAGCTGAAGTTGACAAGTGCATATGAGGTAAGATTATAATGAATGAATCATTGTATAAAGAATAAAATGGATATCATATATGTTATCACTTATGTAAAATGTCTCGTAATCATCTGATCAAAACTATATCGCTGTACCACATTGGAACCTGATGATCTGTCAACAAACAAGCCTCAAGTGCGCGATGTAACAAAAAGGAACCAATCTCCTGAGTTGTACATGGGTGCCAGATTATGAAGATAATGAATCAGTCCTTATCATTGCAAGTTTATAGTCTACACTTTCATATGCACTGAACAGTCAATGTCTTCACCTTCAATTGTTGGTTGTAAACGTTGTGAATGTTACTGATGCTCTTTTAATAACAATATTTTCACGTAAAATATAATTATCTAGCTTTTAGGTTACATAAAACATTTTCACTGTGTGGTCTCCTTTAGGTACATAAAACCCATGATATCGAGTCTTTCACAACATGATTTTCCATTAAGCCAACATACCTCACAAAAAGAGGAAAGTCTCAGGTCAGGGCACCAGCGGAAGAGATTAAATATATGAGCTGGCATCCTGCTGAGAATACTTGCTTGCTGAGATTAGTACTGAAATTAGTGTGGTGTGTGTCGCTTTCACATGTCTAAAATAGTGGGCAAATCACTGCACACCCATCTGAGCATTTTTACTACACATATTTCTTCATTCAAATCGTGGTTTTATTTGACAATCAAAATAATGATTGCAATATTTGAATTTATGTTAAATATAGACCAATATAGAAATTCCAGTTCTATATTATTAATAACTGGAGAACTATTGTGGAGGCATTGACACCATTTCCAAAAGGTGATCTTTGCACATGCGAGTACATGTATTATTGGCTGATCTCACTGTGAGACACATGCTAATACTGAAACATTTGGAACAATTGCATTGCACAAGATATATTCATACGTGCTCAAGGTTGGCCTCATGATCAACTTACTTGAAGTTTAAAATCCATGATAAAATCTTGAAATTGGCTCCATGCTATAGTTTATTTGCAAACATGTCTGGGCTCAAATAGAATCAGAATATGAAGATTTTATATTTATCTTCTGCATAAAGTTACTATTTTTTAATATTTTCTATGTTGTCAAAAAACATTCAATTATATATGTTCTGACATGCATATTGCTCAAATATTGCCCGATATGAAGATTTTATGTCTGTTTACTGTAACATGTCATTATTGTTCATATTTCCTATGTTTGCAAAAAAAATATTATTAAATTCTTCTGATATGCAAATTGCTCATTAAGAACTTCAAGACAAAGATTTCATCTTTTTTTGGGGTATCAAGTCATTCCTATTATTTTTTATTCTTCATTTGCAACAGACAAATCGATTTATTTTTTCTGAAGGACATATCACTCAAATAGAACCCCAATATGGAGATCTCACCTTCAGCATGAAAATAATATTTTTCCCAACCAGGATTCAAACCTTGGACATAGAAGACAGACATCTTAACCACTGAGCCACATTTTCAGTTTCAGCATGAAAATAAAATAAATAAATAAAATGCTTCTTCCCACTGGGAATTGAACCCCAGACCTTCAGCATGGGACACTGATGTCTTACCCACTGAGCCATGATGAATTGTATGATTTGTCCTTTTCACTGGTAAATCACACAAATAGTCAACATCTTTATCACTTTATCAAGTTAGTTTTAAAAGGGATATTCAGTAATTTCACACAGCAGCCTAAGTTAAATTTATAGAGTAAAACATTCCAAAAATATGTTTGTATAAGATAATATCAATAGTAATGCAAATAGATAAAAAGAAACAAATATCTATAACTCATCTCTCATTTAAATCTAACCATTTTCTAGTTGATTCTCTGTAGGTAGGTACACAAGGTTAGCATGTAATTATTTTTATTGAATATGAGGTGTGTCATATAATGTCCATACACAATGTATATATTTAACTCCAACTCATAAAACAGATGATTACAATAGGCCAAAGACAGTCAGTTACTGGAGTGGTGCACATTTTTCTGGAGAAGTCATATGGAAAGTAGTACCATAGGATGTTAGTTTCATAGGGAGTTAATGTGTTGATATCTACTCAATGAGTTCACTCATAACAGAAATCAAGATGGCCAAATGCTGGTTGAGAATATGCTTGATTTCTCTCATAGGAAGTACACGTCATGCTTTGAAAACTAGAGAGTAACTACACAGCAAACTATATTCAAAGGATTCGCCAATACTGTCAGATGTGTATTATAATATTCTCGTCTGACTGTCGAAAGAGATCAGACTAATGATCAAAAATACAAATTATGCACAATATTACAGAAAGAAAATGAGTTGTATTCTATTTCTAACTTCTCCCGATAGCAGCAGAGCAGGCAGCGTTATTTCTGTGCAGGCAATGATACTTGCTTCTCAGTCTCAGTTTGCCAACACATACACACTATGCTGTCCCATTTTAACTTATTTAGATTAACTTATGATTTTAATCTCATTTTGTTCTTTTCGAAGCAGTATTGTGAGACATTAAAAGATGTCTGTGTTGTGAATATTTGTTTTGAATGGTCCGTGTTCACGATATATATATTCAAGCTTGGTTTTTTAAAGAGTTATGAAGTATGTTTAAGCAGCTGCAGAAAATTGCCTTGCTTACGTTTCCCACAACTTTTTACCTTTCAAATGGCACATGTGCCTAAATAAGAACATCGAGACATCAAAGTCCAGATAAAATTCTGAAAGAAAGTTTCTTCCAAATATAAGGCTTTTTGGTTTCCGTACTAATTTGGCAATAAAGAACATTGTGAATGAAACATTCGTGTAGGACTGATTAAGAGAGGAGCTTCTTGTGAAATGTCAATTAAGTATATTATAGAAGACATTCCCGATAATTTGCTTTGATTTATTTCAGTACTTAGAGATGCGCTTCAGCCGGGCAGTTCGTCTGTGCGGCAGTATGAGTTTTGCCGGTATGATCGTATGTATTCTCATTTTATCAAAAATGCTTTTTACTACACAGAATAAGTTCCTAGCGATGCTAATAAATCCGAAAGCATTGTGTTATAATGGTTACAATGGGCACAAGGCGATAATAACAGAAGTCTAAGCACCAGCACTGTAATATATCATCTGATGAGCTTACACATCAAAGATTGTCACTGTAATCAATGTCTGATATGACGGTATCACTCCAACAGGGAGATTAGTGTATTAATAAAGTGAGTGTGCTCAAAATTACATTCACTTTGTAAACAAATACATACACAGATAAATGTCTCCGGTTTCCTTTTGGTTCAAATATATAAAATGGAAATGAAAATCAACAAATATGTTTAATTTCTTTACAGCACTCCATCACTACCTGGCTTTGAGTATATCAGAGTTTAAGTCCAATTATATGTCAAAAGTAAAATGTTCTGAGATGACTATATCAATCAGCATTTCATTTCAGTTTCATAAACTTACAGCAAAAAATGAAAGTACAGCAGAGGGATTAGTGGCGATTTATACAGCTATTCAGTGTTATATTTCATCAGGATATATCTCAAAATGTCTTTCATCGTGTTATAAATCTATCAATGGTAAGAAGCTGTCCAGAAAAAGAAACAGCAAATACCCATGCATTTATTCCGTCAACACTAGACCATGGTCCGTCATAACTAGCGGGCTGACAAAATGTGAAACCGCGAAATTACAAAATATTGTTAAGTTCTGCAAGTAGTATAATGACACTGGCTCCAAGTTGACGCAAAGATTGACTCCCTTAATCACATAAAAGGTACAAAACGGGAACACCCCATTGTGCCTTTTATCATTACCTTAACGTAAGGAGGGTAAGATGGTACTTAGATCAAGTGAAAAGAATGAATATATAGTTCTTAAATCTAAGATGAAGGTGTACGGTGGTCAGGTTCTTGAGGTACATGTTCCTAGAATATGGAATGCCTTACCCCTACACATAAAAAACTGCAAGGTATTAGATGGTTTTAACAGCATTTAAAAAAATGATAGTTTGAAAGCACTATCTTCAAGAGCGCCAGTCTAATATAGCGCTATATAAATGTTTGAATATTATCATATCAAGATGGTTGAGACTATTCTAAGTATTCATTTGTTTTCATTTAATATCACTTCAAACAAGAGAAATGTGACTAAACACACTAATTTCAAATCTAACTTATACTAAATAGTTTCATTCATCTTATGAAGTGCATTATGAAATATGTCAGAATATCTAATAGTTCTAACATACAAATGCACCGCATCGGAGAAAAGAAAATAAGATATAATATAATTAACATTATAGTTCACAATGTTATAATCACTCCTGACCATGTGGTATATTTGTTACAGATCCTGTACATGGCTGTCGTGCTCTATGCCCCAGCTCTGGCTCTCAGCCAAGGTTGGTTTGTTATTGTTGTTAATGCCATAAGGCTTTGATTGAGATCTCGATTCGGCCCCTCCCTCAAGAATGGGAGATGGTATTGTGCGCAAGCTTCATTATCACACGTCTGATGAAACCAATAGACACTAGGCTGACTGTCCCAGTGTGTGACATCTGATCAAGAAGCTTGCAATGCTACCCTGGATAGTCAGTGGGTGGGACTAATACAAATAACTGGGGAATGTTAGGATTGGGAAGTGCGCAAAAGTGGAACGATTCGGAGCACTATTCCAGTCCCTGTATGGAGCTTCACAACATAAAAGGATAATCATCAATATGATGTTTTACGCTGGTGAGAAGGTTACATTGAACTTTTTAATGTGGCTCCGTGGGTAAGATATGTCTCCTGTGTTAATGGTCTGGGGTTCGATTCCCGGTCGGGAGAAGTATTCTTTGATGGTGAAGATGGAATCTTCATTTTGGAATTTTATTTTAGGTTTTTATTGCAGAAGATAAAGAAATTAATGAATCTTCCAATTGGGGTTAAATTTGAATAATATGCATCTCAGGACATTTCGAATAGCTTATTGTCAATGAAGAAAATGTAAATAATTTTATACAGAAAATAAATATGAAATCTTTGTATTGGGATGTTATTTGAAATCATGCACATCTGCAAAGAAAGCATAACATGGAAGCAATTTCAAGATTTCAAGACTTTAAAATTAAAGTAAGTTGGTCATGAGACCAACCTTGTGCATATATGAATAAATCAATGTAATGCAGTAGTTCCAAATGTTTTAGCATTCGAACCTTTTCTCATGGCAAAATTGCTCACCAATTTGCCTCGAGACACATTTCCTTTTTCTTTTTTTCTTTTTTTGACAATCATTTTATTTGCAAAGAAGGGTTACAGGCTATACGACACACTTCAATATAAATATGTACTGTACATATCCCAGGTGTTAATAATATTTCATCAACCCTTAACACATACGTGGAAACAATATAAATTCTTGTATATATTCCATAGGTTTGAGATATTTTACTCCAAAACAAAATATTCAAGATCCTCAAAATGTGGAGTTGTCAATATTTGACCATGTTAATCATGATGGAAAAAAGTCACATGTCACTTAGTATTTCTCTGTTTACCAGTGAGAAGATTGAAGCTTGTGGTTCATCTTGTTTATGTTGTGCTGTCCAAGGTCAGCCAAAAATGTATATGCTCACAGATCACTTCTGGGAAATGGTGTAAAGGCCTCCAAAATTGTTCTCTAGTTTCACAGCTGTTTTGACAGTATTGGCAATATACAATCACAATTTCTATTTCGTTATTGTCAAATATAACCACAGTTTGAATGAAGAAATTTGTGTGGAAATAATGCTCAAATGTTTGTGCAGTGATTTGCTCACTATTTTAGACATGTGAAAGTGACCACACACCCCATTAATCTGAGAACTAATCTCAGTAAGCAAGTGTTCTCAGCAGGACGCCAGCCATATTTTTAATCTCTACCGCAGGTACCCTGACCTGAGACTTTCCTCTGCATGTCAGGTATCTTGGCTGAAGGGAAAAACGCCATGTTTTAACAGTCAACCGGTTTTATAAAATCATTTTATCCTTTGTAAATCATGACGATTACAAGATATTAATATTAAAGAATCACAATAACAATCGGTGTTTCCATAACAATACTTTTATTCTGATTGGAATGCTGATTAACATCCACCACCCACAATCATTTATATATTCATGACATACCAATGCTATCTGTAACGATTCACCTTGGCCCATGCAAATATAATTTGATATATCATTCTATCGACTGTTGCATTATTATGGAATCACAGAACAAAAGATTTCCCGTAAATACTCAACCTTCTACCCTAACATTACAATCTATATGATTTTTTTGAAACCAGGTACTAATCTCATCAGTATCACTGGTAAAAGCGGGAATTTCACCAAATGGTTATTGTGTGATATATGAATTACACGCCACCCAATGGTTGCTATGTGATTTGTTTGTTTGTTTGTTCGTATGGGTTTTACATCACTTTCAACATTATTTCAGTCATTTTGTGATGAGATCTACTTGTAGCAGATATAGTGCTGCCCCACTAAATTGTCATGTCGCAGGTCCTTGACATGACAACCCACCAGGTCACAGATTTAGGACAACGGATTAACCCTTTCGGCACAGGCCTCAGCTCATATTTGAAATTGTATCATGAGTTCAATCCCGGCACGGCTGGGGTTCGAACCCACAACCTTTGGATCACCACAGAGGAACTGGTGCTAATAAGCTGGCGCTCGAACCAACTGTGCCACGGCCCGTGGCTTGCTATGTGATATATTAATACATAAAATGGTTGTTGTGTGATATATGAATACATGCCACCCAGTGGTTGTTGTGTGATATATGAATACATGCCACTACATGGTTGCTAAGTGATATATGAATACATGCCACTCCATGGTTGCTAAGTGATATATGAATACATGCCACTCCATGGTTGCTAAGTGATATATGAATAAATGCCACTCCATGATTGCTAAGTGATATATGAATACATGCCACTACATGGTTGCTAAGTGATATATGAATAAATGCCACTCCATGGTTGCTAAGTGATATATGTATACATGCCACTCCATGGTTGCTAAGTGATATATGTATACATGCCACCCAGTGGTTGCTAAGTGATATATGAATAAATGCCACTACATGGTTGCTAAGTGATATATGAATAAATGCCACTCCATGGTTGCTAAGTGATATATGTATACATGCCACTCCATGGTTGCTAAGTGATATATGTATACATGCCACCCAGTGGTTGCTAAGTGATATATGAATACATGCCACTCCATGGTTGCTAAGTGATATATGTATACATGCCACCCAGTGGTTGCTAAGTGATATATGAATACATGCCACTACATGGTTGCTAAGTGATATATGAATAAATGCCACTTCATGGTTGCTAAGTGATATATGTATACATGCCACTCCATGGTTGCTAAGTGATATATGTATACATGCTACTCCATGATTGCTAAGTGATTTATGTATACATGCCACCCAGTTGTTGCTAAGTGATATATGAATACAGGTAACTATGTTTTGCTTCAGTGTCTGGTCTACCTATCGTTACCTCGATTCTCTCCGTGGGCCTTGTTGTGACATTCTACACTGCTCTGGTAGGTATTCTGGCTATTAAGAAAGCAATGCATGATAATCATTCATCTTTCATCATGACGTAAATAAATTGACAATTCTTTTCTTCACATTTTCGTTGGCATATTTGATGTGATGACAAATATTTGATCATGCTATATGAATAAAGAGTTGCCGAATGAACCTATTCTAAAATAACGCAATATTAAGATACGAAGCATTTTCCCTTTTGCAATTGCACATATTCTTAAACTATTTAACAGTTGAACATTACATCAATTTATGACCTTGTTGTGGTTTATCAGTTTATGGAGACGATGTCTGTTCAATGTGATATTTCTAGGGTGGTATGCGAGCAACAATATGGAATGATGCCTTCCAGATGATAGTGATTTTTGCCAGTTTTCTGATATGTGTTATCATCGGTGCAGACAAATCTGGAGGGTTTGAGCACGCCATGCAGGTTGCCAAGGATGGTGGCAGACTAAATATGGACAAGTAATCTTCTGATAGATTCATTAATGAATAATATAACAAACACGACATGCAGGTGGCCTGGGATGGTGGCAGATCAGATCTCAACAAGTAGCCTTATCATAGAATCATTAATGAATAATATAACAAACGTTTCCTGATCAAAATACTAAGTGTTCCCACTTTCCACGCAATATTATTCATTGCAGTAAGTATAAATGACAAATTATAATATTTTATTTTAATTTTTAAAAGATTTGATCCAGATCCATTTGAAAGGTCAACCTTCTGGACAGTAGTCATCGGTGGGACATTCGTCAATATAACTCTCTATGCATCCAGTCAAAACACAATCCAAAAATTCATCTCCTGTCGATCGATTAAGCACGGCCAAATGTGAGTGGATTATTTTCTGCTGTTAAGATTCAGATATCAATTTATAGTCATTAGATGTTGACAAATGCAAATCGTCTTGGATATATACCTGAATATAAAACCGTTCTTAAAGTATTTTTTGTCAATGTAAATTCACATTCTGAGTATTGGTTATTATAAAACAACAATAGCATAATAAAATTGAAACCCTTTATAGGACGATGTTGCATGTAGAAATCGTGAAAATATTTAAATTATGTTTTTGTCTCATTAAAGTATGGTGTTCAATGAGGTATAATAGATATATTCCCTACAATGTCTTAAAAACATTTATTAGACCTTGTAAACGTAGTATGTGACCTTCAGGTGTGCAACTTGCAGAACCCAGTCCTTTAAATTTGTAAAGCAGGTCAATGATTAATAATAAGCTTCTTTGGCATCTTCTCTTATTTAAAGTGAATATTGTTTATTTTTAGAGCGGTTTGGTTGTCATGTTTCACTACAGCAGGTTACATGATGCTGGTTATGCTCATCGGATGCATCGCATACGCCTTCTATGTGGACTGTGATCCTCTGGCGTCAAATCGGGTGGAGAAAAATGATCAGGTTTGCAAGCTTCACTGTTACAACGATAACTTAACAAAAGAAGCGAGGAGAGTCTCACATCGGTTTGATTATATACAATAACTGCTTTATTGCACTTATGATCTTTTTTTGGCATCTGAAAGCTATATAATCTCTACTCAAAACATCTAATTGCGGTGAGACGTGGCTCAGATGGTAAGATGTCTGTCTTCCATGCTGAAGATTTGGGGTTTGAATCCCGGTTGGGGCTAGTACTTCAGTCGGCTGCATGGTCGAGACAGGTGGATATCTCCTACTGAGTTGTTTCACAATCCAACCACTGCTCCATGAATGATTATCAAAGGCTGTTGTTTGTGTTGTCATGTCTATATGATAATGCAAAATAAAGTTCCCCAGTCACTCTTCGGAAAGAGTAGGGCATTGAGTCCCTGTGACGGATTTTTATATAACCTAAAAGGCGCTACATTGGTTTTTAATACAAACAAATCAAACATTAAAATCAACATTTATAATCAGATGGACCGATTAGCCTTACCATGAGCAGGCACTTAGCTGAATTTTGAATCTTGCAGCTTATCCCATTGTTTGTACTGGAAACAATGAGCGATTACCCTGGACTTCCCGGCCTTTACATTTCAGCAGCCTTCAGTGCTACTCTAAGGTAATATTTTTACACTAATCATTTAGTCGACAAAAATCCAAATTTGTCTTGCAGCTTCCGACTTTGTACAAAGTGTAAATACAAACTTGTAGATAACACTATCAGCAACACGCTTCACTCCATAGAATTTTTGTGAAGATGGATGATTTTATTATACAAGATACCAGCTGTGATGATATTTTGCTGGCGTAATGAATCATAGTGCGGATACTCAATGCTTTTGAATTAGTGATTATCCCAAACGATTTTTCTGAGTTTTTTCTTGGTGAGATTCTGTCCCAGTTTATCTACAGTGTCTGCACTGTGAATGAGAATGAAGAGTATGAACCAGGGTCGGCATTTAACAGTTTTACAGTTTGACAATTATCTGCAGTCCAACAAATATTCCACGACAATTTTGTGAAGGAAAACAATCCTTGATGCGAAATGGATTTATTTTCCACAGAAAAGACGGGAAAGAAATTCCCGCAGAGTGTAGGTGAAGAGATATTGTGAAGAGATCATGTGGATGAGTAGGGTATTAGACATGGACACCCCAGACCCTTCAAACTTAAACATGTAGTTCACACTGTTTAAATGCATGGGTCTTAGGCATGTCAAGAACATCGGCAGTTATACTGGCATGACATAGAGTTTGGCTCCAATCGTTTTGCTAGTCATAGTTTTAGTGTTCAGAACATGTGTGTGAGAGAATCTAAATCGCATGATGGCACGGATCTGAATCATGATGCATGCAGTGTTATTCCAAGGATATCGGCCACAGGCTATCCAGAGCATTGTCCCATAAAATTATATAAAGCACTGAGTGGCAAAAGGCCAGTGGAAGAAAGACAAATTTGGATCTTCTTTTTATCCTACTCCAAAGTGGGTACATGCTTGGAAAGGTCAGGAAATAATTGGTATTAGCCAAGACCTTTGGGAAAGAACACAATTTCCAAAATGATGAGTGCTGCAACAACGAAGGTTGGTAGTGAAAGAAAAAAAGCACATTGTGTTCGAATGACTTCAATCTAAGCAATTCCAAAAACAGAAGTACCTTGCCACATGATATATCTTATCAGTTGTCATAAAAGTGAACTAATCATTGCATACTATGACAGAATGGATGGAGACCAACATAGAGGAATAGGTTTGAACTCACAAAAGCAATAGCCCTTTCATTTGCAGTAACATCCTCATCTATACCACAATAACAAACATCAGCTGGACCAACTTTATCTGGAGAAGTCCAATTAGAAAATGGGACACATAGGTCAAAGGTGTCCCAGAACACATCACAGGCAGTCTTTTCCGCAGACTAAAAGCTGTGTAGAATATAGTGATGGTGTGAAAGATGTTTAATTTGTGGGAAAAATACTATATATATATATGCAAACAAAACATGTAGAAATTATAACATAGGTTCATGCTTCATGGATTTGTGTTGGTAGAAAGTAACATGTACCACATTTTGGTGGTGCATAATAAGAGAACATGGCAAGACAAGAATTAATATCCTTGTCTTCTCACCAATGCTTGTCTGAAATACAGTGTACACTCTCCACGACATGTCACTTGTCATGTCACATTGATTATACTTGTTATCTCCTCGCGGTGGAACCTTTGCATCAGATTACTATTTGACTCGAATGATACTCATCTCCAATGAAATCCTTAATCAATCACAGATACCAATACCCTCTGGAAGAGTAAAGTACATGAGTCTATGTTTTCAGCACAATATCAGGAGGGGTTAATGGACTGGCAGCAGTTTTCCTGGAAGATATCATCAAGCCATGGTATCAGCATAGAAATAATGTTGATCTGCCTGCAAGGATGGCTGCTATAACAACAAGATGTCTTGGTAAATAGATTTTAAAAAAATTCAATCAGGAGTAAAGTAATATCATTTCCAAATATATCTCTCGAAGTTTGAAAGCCTGTTATAATCATATTACAAACTTTGCAATACTTCCAAATTCCTAAATGGACATTTTTAATCAATATCTTTAAAAAGTGAGTCAAGGTATCACTTTTATTAAATAACTCTTTCATAACATTTTTTTCTTGTAATGTATAACACAAACAAACTGAAATGATAAGTCAAAATGATAAGTCAAGAATTATATGAGTTTATGTATGACGCATTCTGACGCATGAATTCGTTACTACATTCCCGGGGCTTCTGCCCAGTGCTATCCCAGGGCTTCTGTTTAGTGGTATCCAAAGGATCTCTGTCCAGTGCTATCCCAGGGTCTCTGTCTAGTGCTATCCCAGGATCTCCGTCCAGTGCTATCCCAGGATCTCTGTCCAGTGCTATCCCAGGGCTTCTGTCTAGTGCTATCCCAGTGCAATCCCAGGGTATCTGTCTAGTGATAACCAAGGGATCTCTGTCCAGTGCTATCCCAGGGTCTCTGTCCAGTGCTATCCCAGGGTCTCTGTCTAGTGCTATCCCAGGGTCTCTGTCCAGTGCTATCCCAAGGTCTCTGTCCAGTGCTATCCCAGGGTCTCTGTCTAGTGCTATCCCAGGGCCTCAGTCTAGTGATCTCTGTCCAGTGCTATCCAGGGTCTCTGTCCAGTGCTATCCCAGGGTCTCTGTCCAGTGTTATCCCAGGATCTCTGTCCAGTGCTATCCCAGGGCCTCTGTCCAGTGCTATCCCAGGGTCTCTGTCCAGTGCTATCCCAGGGCCTCTGTCCAGTGCTATCCCAGGGTCTCTGTCCAGTGCTATCCCAGGGTCTCTGTCCAGTGTTATCCCAGGGTCTCTGTCCAGTGCTATCCCAGGGTCTCTGTCCAGTGTTATCCCAGGATCTCTGTCCAGTGCTATCCCAGGGCCTCTGTCCAGTGCTATCCCAGGGTCTCTGTCCAGTGTTATCCCAGGATCTCCGTCCAGTTCTATCCCAGGGTCTCCGTCCAGTGCTATCCCAGGGACTCTTGTCTAGTGCTATCCCAGGATCTCCGTCCAGTGCTATCCCAGGGTCTCTGTCTAGTGCTATCCAAGGTTTTCTGTCCAGTGCTATCCCAAGGTCTCTGTCCAGTGCTATCCCAGGGTCTCTGTCCAGTGCTATCCCAGGATCTCTGTCTAGTGCTATCCCAGGATCTCTGTCCAGTGCTATCCCAGGGCCTCAGTCTAGTGATCTCTGTCAAGTGCTATCCAGGGTCTCCGTCCAGTGCTATCCCAGGGTCTCTGTCTAGTGCTATCCCAGGGTCTCTGTCCAGTGCTATCCCAAGGTCTCTGTCCAGTGCTATTCCAGGGTATCCGTCGAGTGCTATCCCAGGGACTCTTGTCTAGTGCTATCCCAGGATCTCCGTCCAGTGCTATCCCTGGGTCTGTCCAGTGCTATCCCAGGGCCTCTGTCCAGTGCTATCCCAGGATCTCTGTCCAGTGCTATCCCAGGATCTCTGTCTAGTGCAATCCCAGGATCTCTGTCCACTGTCCAGTGCTATCCCAGGGTCTCTGTCCAGTGTTATCCCAGAATCTCTGTCCAGTGCTATCCCAGGGTCTCTGTCCAGTGCTATCCCAGGGCCTCTGTCCAGTGCTATCCCAGGGCCTCTGTCCAGTGCTATCCCAGGGTCTCTGTCTAGTGCTATCCCAGGGTCTCCGTCCAGTGCTATCCCAGGATCTCTGTCCAGTGCTATCCCAGGATCTCTGTCCAGTGCTATCCCAGGATCTCTGTCCAGTTCTATCCCAGGGTCTCCGTCCAGTGCTATCCCAGGGACTCTTGTCTAGTGCTATCCCAGGATCTCCGTCCAGTGCTATCCCAGGGTCTCTGTCTAGTGCTATCCAAGGTTTTCTGTCCAGTGCTATCCCAAGGTCTCTGTCCAGTGCTATCCCAGGGTCTCTGTCCAGTGCTATTCCAGGATCTCTGTCCAGTGCTATCCCAGGACCTCTGTCCAGTGCTATCCCAGGGTCTCTGTCCAGTGCTATCCCAGGATCTCTGTCCAGTGCTATCCCAGGGTCTCTGTCCAGTGCTATCCCAGGGTCTCTGTCCAGTGCTATCCCAGGATCTCTGTCCAGTGCTATTCCAGGGTCTCTGTCTAGTGCTATCCCAGGGTCTCCGTCCAGTGCTATCCCAGGATCTCCGTCCAGTGCTATCCCAGGATCTCTGTCCAGTGCTATCCCAGGGCCTCTGTCTAGTGCTATCCCTGGGTCTGTCCAGTGCTATCCAAGGGGTATCTGTCCAGCAAAAACACTGATGGAAAATTATTGGATCTTAGGACAAAAAAATAAAATATTTTGCAGGAGAAAATGTGCATCTTTATTCCAATATTATCAGTTAATTGTAATTATCGTTGATGCCAGACATTGTTCTTGATTTGAATGGTCCGGATCTGAACCTGTGACTCTGGGGTACCTCAGTCTAAAGGCGAATTTGTTGAAATACTTTGTTGAAAAGGATCATTGATAGGTTTTACTTTAATATTAGCATCCGTGTCTAAATACCGATCACTAGTTTCATCTGCACCAATTGAACTTGATTTTATATATATATATATATATATATATATATATATATATATATATATATATATATATATATATATATATATATATATATATATATATATATATATATATATATATATATATATATATATAATATGCGAGGTTTTGTTGTCAAAGGCTTTGGCCACCTGCAGGTATATATTTTCTTCATTTTTCAGCAATGGGCCAATTGTGAAGTTGATTTACTATAATAATTGGCATATATTTGTTTTGGATTCAGCTATATTTTTTGGCCTTGTGAACGTGGCGATGGCCTTTGCAGCTGAGTTCTTTGGAGACCTTGTCCTGACCATGGCTCTCTCTATATTTGGCATGGTGGGAGCTCCCGTGGCTGGCCTCATCACGCTCGGCATTTTCTTCCCATGTGCCAATAATTATGTAAGAATCTGTTGTCATCTTAACTTGGTAAACCTAACTGGCCAATTTTCATCAACAAGATATGTTTGAAAATGTTTGAAAATGTTTGAAATATCGGTTTTATAAAAAGACTGAATTATTTTATTGTGGCATACATACAGGGTGCTTTGGCTGGGTTTGTTGCAAGTCTAGGACTTACAAATTGGATCGCGATTGGCAGCATGGTTGAGAAACCACCACAGCCTCTCCTGAACACCAGCATAGCGGGGTGTGACTTCTCCATGACCTCACCTGTCATGGTCACCGAGGTCACGGAGGACTTCTACAGCACAGAGCCACCTCTTGTAGATGAAGAGTAAGCAGTCATTATTAAATCATAGAGGATAGTGCATAATAAATGGACATAGTCTTTGCACATGTGCTTGTAGCCCATTGACATACAGATAATTTCTTAACTTCAGGTATTCTTTCTTAAAACCAGTGAGGATATTTTTTCTGCCATATTGATTTCAGATGGGATGGACTGAAAATCTACCAGCTTTCCTACATGTACTACTCCATATTTGCCATACTCGTCTGTTGTATTGTTGGCCTTTTTGTCAGTTTAATCACAGGTAGGTGTCCAGATTTAGGAAAATAGTCCAGCCATATACATACAGCTTCTGACGTTTAATTGAACATACATAAATTCCTAATGGATTAATTTCTTAATCGGACTTTCCTACGAAAAATTAGTGAAACTACAAGAGAGTACAAGTAGAATAATGCTCTTGTTCAAGCTTGATTGTTAAATTGATCAAACCAAACGTGTTCAGACGATGCTTCAATCAAGTCACAGTTTGTTAATAGTGTTGTCTATACACAGGAGGGAACAAGAAGCTGTCCGAGCAGAATCCGCTGTTATTTCACTCCTGGTCGGATGCTTGTTACTGCTGCTGTCCTCGGGGTGTCAGGGAGAAGTGTCGCTGCGGGGTGGAGGATTCAGACTCTGACGTGGACCTCGATGACGTGGTAAGAAGCGCCATGATCAGGCCCAGATTATTATTATTATTATTTTATTATTATTATTATTATTATTATTATTATTATTATTATTATTATTATTATTATTATTATTATTATTATATTATTATTATTATCATTATCATTATCATTATCATTATTATTATTATTATTATTATTATTATTATTATTATTATCATCATCATTATTATTATTATTATTATTATTATTATTATTATATTGCTATTAACTATTATTAACTTAATTACAATTATTAATTTTATTATTATTTATTATCATTATTAATTTTATTAATTATAATAATACTAATAATTATTATTATCAAGATTTCATTGCAATTTGGCATTTACTCCCGTTGATATGTACTATGTACACTGTACACACTTCAGTCTCGAAAGTCGTCACATTGAATAGAAGTCCAAAAACCTTCACCGGTCTTAGTAGATATGATGTATCGTAGAAAACACTTTACAGCTCAAACTGACAACACCAAACAAAGAATGGAGCAAAAATGGCTAAAATAGTTATGAAAAGACATTTTATGAAAAGGCATTTTCAATTATTTAATTCTGTGCAAAATGTGTCCATAAAATTGCATTCTGGATGTATGTTGTCTCACAGTGTGGAAGACAATCATTTTTTTCTAGATGAAGTTATTTTAAAAGTAATGGTCAAATAGCTAGTATGAGCAGAATTGCGAAATAATGTTTTTAAACTGATAGTACCATGCACACATGGTGTGTTTTTTTTCTATAAGAGAATATATCTAACTTAGGAGGTGAAACATTAGAGTAGAGTTGTGAGAGCTTCAGAAGTATTGACATCGTATTAATATTATTACCGTGAAAATTATCTGTGATACCTGTAGCAAGCTGTGAAAGCACCGAAACCAATATGGCCGAAAGTTGGTGGAAGATTACACCAAGATTACATTAAGATCTCTAGAGATTCTAACACGTTTTTAAATTGACATTGTTCTTAAGTCAATAGCACTGTCAATAGCAATCATTATATTTACATCCAATCCAGACATGAGGACATATTTCCCAAATTTTAATACAAACGTGTCACAGAATTCTAGTAGTGTCCGTACCCCACCCTCTTACTGATTGACTATGGAGTGATATCAGTCCCAAATGACAGACAAATACAAAGGTAGGTGCTATACCAAAGCGTAATTTTAGTCATTTTTGTGCGATAAAATTACTGGTAATTATGGTTTATTATTGATTCAGATGTAGTATCTAGACCCCTGAGTTGTCTTTTTAGTGTACAATTTATTTTATCCAATGATTTTATTCTATGGTAATTAACTTTGCAAACCTTTATTCTTAATGTTTTTGTAAACTATACAATTCTGCAGAGTATATGGTATTGGACATCCTAATTTAGCTTACTTGAAGTGCTAAATATCATCAATTTGTGTGCACATGGTCACTCAATTTTGGCACCAAATTAAATTTTCTGACTAAATGGAAACAAAAATCTGATAAAGCCAAATGATCTAAGAACTATGCCAATCAATGCTTTTGTGTATGAACCATTTTTACATGAACATTTTCAAGAAAGTACCTTGAATACTTGAGAGCTGTTATTTTGTTATTTTCAATCCAATATGGCAGCCAATCAGTTTCCACCATATTCCCTTTTCTGAGTCTCAAACTGAAGCTATGTTGAGATTATATGAATGAGCCACTAGATATTTCAATGCAGATGGAGCCACTGAAATCTCACTGATAGTTAATCATTTTTTAAACATCGGCCAATGCCCTTAAAGCTTAGCTGATCATTGCTTTTTGCCATTTTCGTGAACATTTTCTGGAAATTGCTTTCCAATAGCAGACTTGAGACGAGCGTGAAGTTCTTTTGATATTTGATATTTGATATTTGACGTTTTTTTCAAAAGGTGTCAACAAGTATGTATCAGTGTACCCTTTTGGGACATGGTGAAAAAAGTTATGTAAAAGGATATATATCCTGTCAAAAACGGATATATCCTTTTTCCTGTGACAAATGAGTTTTTCAGTATGGTTAATGGCCTTCTCAACCTTGTAGCACAGTCTTAATAATTTATTATCAATATATTAATGAAGAATAACTGTAAACACTTTCATACCCTTTTGGTATTTGGGTAGAAACGTTATGTAAAAGGATATATATCCTTTAAAACACAAAAATTTACCTATTTATTTAGCTATAACAAACACATTTTTTAGCATGATAATGATTCCCAAGCATTGTTGCACCGCCTTCCCATACAGGGATATACTAATGAAGGGTTAGACACACTTGCTAGATATGTCTAGAACATATCTAGTGACATAAGAAGGCGAGGAAAAATATATGAGTAGGAAATATGGCCCTTTTCCCGTGGCAAAATGTGCATATCCAATACGGCACATTCTAAGAGTTGTCGCAATGTCTTCGCAGATTTTGAGGGACTAATAAGGGGTCAGACATACTTGCTAGACATGTCTATAACATATCTAGTGACATTAGAAGGCGAGGAAAAATATATGAGTAGGAGATATGGCCCTTTTACTCTGCTAAAATTCACATATTTCAACATTTTTTTATTTCTCAAATGCGAACATTCTAAGAGTTGCCGCACTGTCTTCGCAGATTTTGAGGGAGTAATGAGGGTTCAGACAGACTTGCTAGACATGTCTAGAACATATCTAGTGACATTAGAAGGCGAGGAAAAATATATGAATACGAAATATGGCCCTTTCCCGTGGCAAAATGTGCAT
The DNA here is from genome assembly GCA_949316495.1 of Amphiduros pacificus. NCBI lineage: Eukaryota > Metazoa > Annelida > Polychaeta > Phyllodocida > Hesionidae > Amphiduros > Amphiduros pacificus. The sequence goes on from OX439001.1 coordinate 29,391,891, forward strand.
ATCCAATACAGCACATTCTAAGAGTTGCCGCACTGTCTTCGCAGATTTTAAGGGACTAATGAAGGGTCAGACATACTCATATATTTTTCCTTGTCTTCTAATATCACTACTACTCATATATTTTTCCTCGTCTTCTAATGTCACTAGATATGATCTAGACATGTCTAGCAAGTTTGTCTGACCCCTCATTAGTCCCTCAAAATCTGCGAAGACAGTGCGGCAACTCTTAGAATGTGCTGTATTGGATATGCACATTTTGCCATGGGAAAGGGGCCATATATCCTACTCATATATTTTTCCTCGCCTTCTAATGTCCCTAGATATGTTCTAGACATGTCTAGCAAGTATGTCTGACCCCTGATCAGTCCCTCAAAATCTGCTAAGACAGTGCGGCAACTCTTAGAATGTGCTGTATTGGATATGCACATTTTGCCATGGGAATAGGGCCATATTTCCTACTCATATATTTTTCCTCGTCTTCTAATGTCACTAGATATGTTCTAGACATGTCTAGCAAGTATGTCTGACCCCTCATTAGTCCCTCAAAATCTGCGAAGACAGTGCTGCAACTCTTAGAATGTGCTGTATTGGATATGCACATTTTGCCATGGGAAAAGGGCCATATATCCTACTCATATATTTTTCCTCGTCTTCTAATGTCACTAGATATGTTCTAGACATGTCTAGCAAGTATGTCTGACCTCTCATTAGTCCCTCAAAATCTGCAAAGACAGTGCGGCAACTCTTAGAATGTTCACATTTGAAAAATAAAAAAATGTTGAAATATGTGAATTTTAGCAGAGTAATTGGCCATAACTCCTACTCATATATTTTTCCTCGCCTTCTAATGTCACTAGATATGTTCTAGACATGTCTAGAAAGTATGTCTGACCCCTCATTAGTCCCTCAAAATCTGCGAAGACAGTGCGGCAACTCTTAGAATGTGCTGTATTGGATATGCACATTTTGCCATGGGAAAAGGGCCATATATCCTACTCATATATTTTTCCTTGTCTTCTAATATCACTCCTACTCATATATTTTTCCTCGTCTTCTAATGTCACTAGATATGTTCTAGACATGTCTAGCAAGTTTGTCTGACCCCTCATTAGTCCCTCAAAATCTGCGAAGACAGTGCTGTATTGGTATTGCACATTTTGCCATGGGAAAAGGGCCATATATCCTACTCATATATTTTTCCTCGCCTTCTAATGTCCCTAGATATGTTCTAGACATGTCTAGCAAGTATGTCTGACCCCTGATCAGTCCCTCAAAATCTGCGAAGACAGTGTGGCAACTCTTAGAATGTGCTGTATTGGATATGCACATTTTGCCATGGGAAAAGGGCCATATTTCCTACTCATATATTTTTCCTCGCCTTCTAATGTCATTAGATATGTTCTAGACATGTCTAGCAAGTATGTCTGACCCCTCATTAGCCCCTCAAAATCTGCGAAGACAGTGTGGCAACTCTTAGAATGTTCACATTGAAAAATAAAAAAATGTTGGAATATGTGAATTTTAGCAAAGTAAAAGGGTCATATCTCCGACTCATATATTTTTCCTCGCCTTCTAATGTCACTAGATATGTTCTACTCATATATTTTTCCTCGCCTTCTAATGTCACTAGATATGTTCTAGACATGTCTAGCAAGTATGTCTGACCTCTCATTAGTCCCTCAAAATCTGCGAAGACAGTGTGGCAACTCTTAGAATGTTCACATTTGAAAAATAAAAAAATGTTGAAATATGTGAATTTTAGCAGAGTAAAAGGGCCATAACTCCTACTCATATATTTTTCCTCGCCTTCTAATGTCACTAGATATGTTCTAGACATGTCTAGAAAGTATGTCTGACCCCTCATTAGTCCCTCAAAATCTGCGAAGACAGTGCGGCAACTCTTAGAATGTGCTGTATTGGATATGCACATTTTGCCATGGGAAAAGGGCCATATATCCTACTCATATATTTTTCCTTGTCTTCTAATATCACTCCTACTCATATATTTTTCCTCGTCTTCTAATGTCACTAGATATGTTCTAGACATGTCTAGCAAGTTTGTCTGACCCCTCATTAGTCCCTCAAAATCTGCGAAGACAGTGCTGTATTGGATATGCACATTTTGCCATGGGAAAAGGGCCATATTTCCTACTCATATATTTTTCCTCGCCTTCTAATGTCACTAGATATGTTCTAGACATGTCTAGCAAGTATGTCTGATCCCTGATCAGTCCCTCAAAATCTGCGAAGACAGTGTGGCAACTCTTAGAATGTGCTGTATTGGATATGCACATTTTGCCATGGGAATAGGGCCATATTTCCTACTCATATATTTTTCCTCGCCTTCTAATGTCACTAGATATGTTCTAGACATGTCTAGCAAGTATGTCTGACCCCTCATTAGTCCCTCAAAATCTGCGAAGACAGTGCGGCAACTCTTAGAATGTGCTGTATTGGATATGCACATTTTGCCATGGAAGAAGGGCCATATATCCTACTCATATATTTTTCCTCGTCTTCTAATGTCACTAGATATGTTCTAGACATGTCTAGCAATTATGTCTGACCCCTCATTAGTCCCTCAAAATCTGCGAAGACAGTGCGGCAACTCTTAGAATGTGCTGTATTGGATATGCACATTTTGCCATGGGAAAAGGGCCATATATCCTACTCATATATTTTTCCTCGTCTTCTAATGTCACTAGATATGTTCTAGACATGTCTAGCAAGTATGTCTGACCCCTCATTAGTCCCTCAAAATCTGCGAAGACAGTGCGGCAACTCTTAGAATGTGCTGTATTGGATATGCACATTTTGCCATGGGAAAAGGGCCATATTTCCTACTCATATATTTTTCCTCGCCTTCTAATGTCACTAGATATGTTCTAGACATGTCTAGCAAGTATGTCTGACCCCTCATTAGTCCCTCAATATCTGCCAAGACAGTGCGGCAACTCTTATAATGTTCGCATTTGAAAAATAAAAAAATGTTGGAATATGTGAATTTTAGCCAAGTAAAAGGGTCATATCTCCTACTCATATATTTTTCCTCGCCTTCTAATGTCACTAGATATGTTCTAGATATGTCTAGCAAGTATGTCTGATCCCTCATTAGTCCCTCAAAATCTGCGAAGACAGTGCGGCAACTCTTAGAATGTGCTGTATTGGATATGCACATTTTGCCATGGGAAAAGGGCCATATATCCTACTCATATATTTTTCCTCGTCTTCTAATGTCACTAGATATGTTCTAGACATGTCTAGCAAGTATGTCTGACCCCTCATTAGTCCCTCAAAATCTGCGAAGACAGTGCGGCAACTCTTAGAATGTGCTGTATTGGTATTGCACATTTTGATATGGGAAAAGGGCCATATTTCCTACTCATATATTTTTCCTCGTCTTCTAATGTCACTAGATATGTTCTTGACATGTCTAGCAATTATGTCTGACCCCTCATTAGTCCCTCAAAATCTGCGAAGACAGTGCGGCAACTCTTAGAATGTGCTGTATTGGATATGCACATTTTGCCATGGGAAAAGGGCCATATATCCTACTCATATATTTTTCCTCGTCTTCTAATGTCACTAGATATGTTCTAGACATGTCTAGCAAGTATGTCTGACCCCTCATTAGTCCCTCAAAATCTGCGAAGACAGTGCGGCAACTCTTAGAATGTGCTGTATTGGATATGCACATTTTGCCATGGGAAAAGGGCCATATATCCTACTCATATATTTTTCCTCGTCTTCTAATGTCACTAGATATGTTCTAGACATGTCTAGCAAGTATGTCTGACCTCTCATTAGTCCCTCAAAATCTGCGAAGACAGTGCGGCAACTCTTAGAATGTTCACATTTGAAAAATAAAAAAATTTGAAATATGTGAATTTTAGCAGAGTAAAAGGGCCATAACTCCTACTCATATATTTTTCCTCGCCTTCTAATGTCACTAGATATGTTCTATACATGTCTAGCAAGTATGTCTGACCCCTCATTAGTCCCTCAAAATCTGCGAAGACAGTGCAGCAACTCTTAGAATGTGCTGTATTGGATATGCACATTTTGCCATGGGAAAAGGGCCATATATCCTACTCATATATTTTTCCTCGTCTTCTAATGTCACTAGATATGTTCTAGACATGTCTAGCAAGTATGTCTGACCCCTGATCAGTCCCTCAAAATCTGCGAAGACAGTGTGGCAACTCTTAGAATGTGCTGTATTGGATATGCACATTTTGCCATGGGAAAAGGGCCATATTTCCTACTCATATATTTTTCCTCGCCTTCTAATGTCACTAGATATGTTCTAGACATGTCTAGCAAGTATGTCTGACCCCTCATTAGTCCCTCAATATCTGCCAAGACAGTGCGGCAACTCTTATAATGTTCGCATTTGAAAAATAAAAAAATGTTGGAATATGTGAATTTTAGCCAAGTAAAAGGGTCATATCTCCTACTCATATATTTTTCCTCGCCTTCTAATGTCACTAGATATGTTCTAGATATGTCTAGCAAGTATGTCTGATCCCTCATTAGTCCCTCAAAATCTGCGAAGACAGTGCGGCAACTCTTAGAATGTGCTGTATTGGATATGCACATTTTGCCATGGGAAAAGGGCCATATATCCTACTCATATATTTTTCCTCGTCTTCTAATGTCACTAGATATGTTCTAGACATGTCTAGCAAGTATGTCTGACCCCTCATTAGTCCCTCAAAATCTGCGAAGACAGTGCGGCAACTCTTAGAATGTGCTGTATTGGTATTGCACATTTTGATATGGGAAAAGGGCCATATTTCCTACTCATATATTTTTCCTCGTCTTCTAATGTCACTAGATATGTTCTTGACATGTCTAGCAATTATGTCTGACCCCTCATTAGTCCCTCAAAATCTGCGAAGACAGTGCGGCAACTCTTAGAATGTGCTGTATTGGATATGCACATTTTGCCATGGGAAAAGGGCCATATATCCTACTCATATATTTTTCCTCGTCTTCTAATGTCACTAGATATGTTCTAGACATGTCTAGCAAGTATGTCTGACCTCTCATTAGTCCCTCAAAATCTGCGAAGACAGTGCGGCAACTCTTAGAATGTTCACATTTGAAAAATAAAAAAATTTGAAATATGTGAATTTTAGCAGAGTAAAAGGGCCATAACTCCTACTCATATATTTTTTCTCGCCTTCTAATGTCACTAGATATGTTCTAGACATGTCTAGCAAGTATGTCTGACCCCTCATTAGTCCCTCAAAATCTGCGAAGACAGTGCAGCAACTCTTAGAATGTGCTGTATTGGATATGCACATTTTGCCATGGGAAAAGGGCCATATATCCTACTCATATATTTTTCCTCGTCTTCTAATGTCACTAGATATGTTCTAGACATGTCTAGCAAGTATGTCTGACCCCTCATTAGTCCCTCAAAATCTGCGAAGACAGTGCGGCAACTCTTAGAATGTTCACATTTGAAAAATAAAAAAATTTGAAATATGTGAATTTTAGCAGAGTAAAAGGGCCATAACTCCTACTCATATATTTTTCCTCGCCTTCTAATGTCACTAGATATGTTCTAGACATGTCTAGCAAGTATGTCTGACCCCTCATTAGTCCCTCAATATCTGCGAAGACAGTGCGGCAACTCTTATAATGTTCGCATTTGAAAAATAAAAAAATGTTGGAATATGTGAATTTTAGCAAAGTAAAAGGGTCATATCTCCTACTCATATATTTTTCCTCGCCTTCTAATGTCACTAGATATGTTCTAGATATGTCTAGCAAGTATGTCTGATCCCTCATTAGTCCCTCAAAATCTGCGAAGACAGTGCGGCAACTCTTAGAATGTGCTGTATTGGTATTGCACATTTTGCCATGGGAAAAGGGCCATATTTCCTACTCATATATTTTTCCTTGTCTCCTAATGTCACTAGATATGTTCTAGACATGTCTAGCAATTATGTCTGACCCCTCATTAGTCCCTCAAAATCTGCGAAGACAGTGCGGCAACTCTTAGAATGTGCTGTATTGGTATTGCACATTTTGCCATGGGAAAAGGGCCATATTTCCTACTCATATATTTTTCCTCGTCTTCTAATGTCACTAGATATGTTCTAGACATGTCTAGCAAGTATGTCTGACCCCTGATCAGTCCCTCAAAATCTGCGAAGACAGTGTGGCAACTCTTAGAATGTACTGTATTGGATATGCACATTTTGCCATGGGAAAAGGGCCATATTTCCTACTCATATATTTTTCCTCGCCTTCTAATGTCACTAGATATGTTCTAGACATGTCTAGCAAGTATGTCTGACCCCTCATTAGCCCCTCAAAATCTGCGAAGACAGTGCGGCAACTCTTAGAATGTGCTGTATTGGATATGCACATTTTGCCATGGGAAAAGGGCCATATATCCTACTCATATATTTTTCCTTGTCTTCTAATATCACTCCTACTCATATATTTTTCCTCGTCTTCTAATGTCACTAGATATGTTCTAGACATGTCTAGCAAGTTTGTCTGACCCCTCATTAGTCCCTCAAAATCTGCGAAGACAGTGCTGTATTGGATATGCACATTTTGCCATGGGAAAAGGGCCATATATCCTACTCATATATTTTTCCTCGTCTTCTAATGTCACTAGATATGTTCTAGACATGTCTAGCAAGTATGTCTGACCTCTCATTAGTCCCTCAAAATCTGCGAAAACAGTGCGGCAACTCTTAGAATGTTCACATTTGAAAAATAAAAAAATTTGAAATATGTGAATTTTAGAAGAGTAAAAGGGCCATAACTCCTACTCATATATTTTTCCTCGCCTTCTATTGTCACTAGATATGTTCTAGACATGTCTAGCAAGTATGTCTGACCCCTGATCAATCCCTCAAAATCTGCGAAGACAGTGTGGCAACTCTTAGAATGTGCTGTATTGGATATGCACATTTTGCCATGGGAAAAGGGCCATATTTCCTACTCATATATTTTTCCTCGCCTTCTAATGTCACTAGATATGTTCTAGACATGTCTAGCAAGTATGTCTGACCCCTCATTAGTCCCTCAATATCTGCCAAGACAGTGCGGCAACTCTTATAATGTTCGCATTTGAAAAATAAAAAAATGTTGGAATATGTGAATTTTAGCCAAGTAAAAGGGTCATATCTCCTACTCATATATTTTTCCTCGCCTTCTAATGTCACTAGATATGTTCTAGATATGTCTAGCAAGTATGTCTGATCCCTCATTAGTCCCTCAAAATCTGCGAAGACAGTGCGGCAACTCTTAGAATGTGCTGTATTGGATATGCACATTTTGCCATGGGAAAAGGGCCATATATCCTACTCATATATTTTTCCTCGTCTTCTAATGTCACTAGATATGTTCTAGACATGTCTAGCAAGTATGTCTGACCCCTCATTAGTCCCTCAAAATCTGCGAAGACAGTGCGGCAACTCTTAGAATGTGCTGTATTGGTATTGCACATTTTGATATGGGAAAAGGGCCATATTTCCTACTCATATATTTTTCCTCGTCTTCTAATGTCACTAGATATGTTCTTGACATGTCTAGCAATTATGTCTGACCCCTCATTAGTCCCTCAAAATCTGCGAAGACAGTGCGGCAACTCTTAGAATGTGCTGTATTGGATATGCACATTTTGCCATGGGAAAAGGGCCATATATCCTACTCATATATTTTTCCTCGTCTTCTAATGTCACTAGATATGTTCTAGACATGTCTAGCAAGTATGTCTGACCTCTCATTAGTCCCTCAAAATCTGCGAAGACAGTGCGGCAACTCTTAGAATGTTCACATTTGAAAAATAAAAAAATTTGAAATATGTGAATTTTAGCAGAGTAAAAGGGCCATAACTCCTACTCATATATTTTTTCTCGCCTTCTAATGTCACTAGATATGTTCTAGACATGTCTAGCAAGTATGTCTGACCCCTCATTAGTCCCTCAAAATCTGCGAAGACAGTGCAGCAACTCTTAGAATGTGCTGTATTGGATATGCACATTTTGCCATGGGAAAAGGGCCATATATCCTACTCATATATTTTTCCTCGTCTTCTAATGTCACTAGATATGTTCTAGACATGTCTAGCAAGTATGTCTGACCCCTCATTAGTCCCTCAAAATCTGCGAAGACAGTGCGGCAACTCTTAGAATGTTCACATTTGAAAAATAAAAAAATTTGAAATATGTGAATTTTAGCAGAGTAAAAGGGCCATAACTCCTACTCATATATTTTTCCTCGCCTTCTAATGTCACTAGATATGTTCTAGACATGTCTAGCAAGTATGTCTGACCCCTCATTAGTCCCTCAATATCTGCGAAGACAGTGCGGCAACTCTTATAATGTTCGCATTTGAAAAATAAAAAAATGTTGGAATATGTGAATTTTAGCAAAGTAAAAGGGTCATATCTCCTACTCATATATTTTTCCTCGCCTTCTAATGTCACTAGATATGTTCTAGATATGTCTAGCAAGTATGTCTGATCCCTCATTAGTCCCTCAAAATCTGCGAAGACAGTGCGGCAACTCTTAGAATGTGCTGTATTGGTATTGCACATTTTGCCATGGGAAAAGGGCCATATTTCCTACTCATATATTTTTCCTTGTCTTCTAATGTCACTAGATATGTTCTAGACATGTCTAGCAATTATGTCTGACCCCTCATTAGTCCCTCAAAATCTGCGAAGACAGTGCGGCAACTCTTAGAATGTGCTGTATTGGTATTGCACATTTTGCCATGGGAAAAGGGCCATATTTCCTACTCATATATTTTTCCTCGTCTTCTAATGTCACTAGATATGTTCTAGATATGTCTAGCAAGTATGTCTGACCCCTCATTAGTCCCTCAAAATCTGCGAAGACAGTGCGGCAACTCTTAGAATGTGCTGTATTGGATATGCACATTTTGCCATGGGAAAAGGGCCATATATCCTACTCATATATTTTTCCTCGCCTTCTAATGTCCCTAGATATGTTCTAGACATGTCTAGCAAGTATGTCTGACCCCTGATCAGTCCCTCAAAATCTGCGAAGACAGTGTGGCAACTCTTAGAATGTGCTGTATTGGATATCCACATTTTGCCATGGGAAAAGGGCCATATTTCCTACTCATATATTTTTCCTCGCCTTCAAATGTCACTAGATATGTTCTACTCATATATTTTTCCTTGTCTTCTAATGTCACTAGATATGTTCTAGACATGTCTAGCAAGTATGTCTGACCTCTCATTAGTCCCTCAATATCTGCGAAGACACTGCGGCAACTCTTATAATGTTCGCATTTGAAAAATAAAAAAATGTTGGAATATGTGAATTTTAGCCAAGTAAAAGGGTCATATCTCCTACTCATATATTTTTCCTCGCCTTCTAATGTCACTAGATATGTTCTAGATATGTCTAGCAAGTATGTCTGATCCCTCATTAGTCCCTCAAAATCTGCGAAGACAGTGCGGCAACTCTTAGAATGTGCTGTATTGGATATGCACATTTTGCCATGGGAAAAGGGCCATATATCCTACTCATATATTTTTCCTCGTCTTCTAATGTCACTAGATATGTTCTAGACATGTCTAGCAAGTATGTCTGACCCCTCATTAGTCCCTCAAAATCTGCGAAGACAGTGCGGCAACTCTTAGAATGTGCTGTATTGGTATTGCACATTTTGCCATGGCAAAAGGGCCATATATCCTACTCATATATTTTTCCTCGTCTTCTAATGTCACTAGATATGTTCTAGACATGTCTAGCAAGTATGTCTGACCCCTCATTAGTCCCTCAAAATCTGCGAAGACAGTGCGGCAACTCTTAGAATGTGCTGTATTGGATATGCACATTTTGCCATGGGAAAAGGGCCATATATCCTACTCATATATTTTTCCTAGTCTTCTAATGTCACTAGATATGTTCTAGACATGTCTAGCAAGTATGTCTGACCTCTCATTAGTCCCTCAAAATCTGCGAAGACAGTGCGGCAACTCTTAGAATGTTCACATTTGAAAAATAAAAAAATTTGAAATATGTGAATTTTAGCAGAGTAAAAGGGCCATAACTCCTACTCATATATTTTTCCTCGCCTTCTAATGTCACTAGATATGTTCTAGACATGTCTAGCAAGTATGTCTGACCCCTCATTAGTCCCTCAATATCTGCGAAGACAGTGCGGCAACTCTTATAATGTTCGCATTTGAAAAATAAAAAAATGTTGGAATATGTGAATTTTAGCAAAGTAAAAGGGTCATATCTCCTACTCATATATTTTTCCTCGCCTTCTAATGTCACTAGATATGTTCTAGATATGTCTAGCAAGTATGTCTGATCCCTCATTAGTCCCTCAAAATCTGCGAAGACAGTGCGGCAACTCTTAGAATGTGCTGTATTGGTATTGCACATTTTGCCATGGGAAAAGGGCCATATTTCCTACTCATATATTTTTCCTCGTCTTCTAATGTCACTAGATATGTTCTAGATATGTCTAGCAAGTATGTCTGACCCCTCATTAGTCCCTCAAAATCTGCGAAGACAGTGCGGCAACTCTTAGAATGTGCTGTATTGGATATGCACATTTTGCCATGGGAAAAGGGCCATATATCCTACTCATATATTTTTCCTCGCCTTCTAATGTCCCTAGATATGTTCTAGACATGTCTAGCAAGTATGTCTGACCCCTGATCAGTCCCTCAAAATCTGCGAAGACAGTGTGGCAACTCTTAGAATGTGCCTTATTGGATATCCACATTTTGCCATGGGAAAAGGGCCATATTTCCTACTCATATATTTTTCCTCGCCTTCAAATGTCACTAGATATGTTCTACTCATATATTTTTCCTTGTCTTCTAATGTCACTAGATATGTTCTAGACATGTCTAGCAAGTATGTCTGACCTCTCATTAGTCCCTCAATATCTGCGAAGACAGTGCGGCAACTCTTATAATGTTCGCATTTGAAAAATAAAAAAATGTTGGAATATGTGAATTTTAGCCAAGTAAAAGGGTCATATCTCCTACTCATATATTTTTCCTCGCCTTCTAATGTCACTAGATATGTTCTAGATATGTCTAGCAAGTATGTCTGATCCCTCATTAGTCCCTCAAAATCTGCGAAGACAGTGCAGCAACTCTTAGAATGTATATGCACATTTTGCCACGGGAAAAGGGCCATATATCCTACTCATATATATATCCTCGCCTTCTAATGTCCCTAGATATGTTCTAGACATGTCTAGCAAGTATGTCTGACCCCTGATCAGTCCCTCAAAATCTGCGAAGACAGTGCGGCAACTCTTAGAATGTGCTGTATTGGATATGCACATTTTGCCATGGGAAAAGGGCCATATATGCTACTCCTATATTTTTCCTTGTCTTCTAATATCACTCCTACTCATATATTTTTCCTCGTCTTCTAATGTCACTAGATATGTTCTAGACATGTCTAGCAAGTTTGTCTGACCCCTCATTAGTCCCTCAAAATCTGCGAAGACAGTGCTGTATTGGATATGCACATTTTGCCATGGGAAAAGGGCCATATATCCTACTCATATATTTTTCCTCGTCTTCTAATTTCACTAGATATGTTCTAGACATGTCTAGCAAGTATGTCTGACCTCTCATTAGTCCCTCAAAATCTGCGAAAACAGTGCGGCAACTCTTAGAATGTTCACATTTGAAAAATAAAAAAATTTGAAATATGTGAATTTTAGAAGAGTAAAAGGGCCATAACTCCTACTCATATATTTTTCCTCGCCTTCTATTGTCACTAGATATGTTCTAGACATGTCTAGCAAGTATGTCTGACCCCTCATTAGTCCCTCAAAATCTACGAAGACAGTGCGGCAACTCTTAGAATGTGCTGTATTGGATATGCACATTTTGCCATGGGAAAAGGGCCATATATCCTACTCATATATTTTTCCTCGCCTTCTAATGTCCCTAGATATGTTCTAGACATGTCTAGCAAGTATGTCTGACCCCTGATCAGTCCCTCAAAATCTGCGAAGACAGTGTGGCAACTCTTAGAATGTGCTGTATTGGATATGCACATTTTGCCATGGGAAAAGGGCCATATTTCCTACTCATATATTTTTCCTCGCCTTCTAATGTCACTAGATATGTTCTAGACATGTCTAGCAAGTATGTCTGACCCCTCATTAGTCCCTCAATATCTGCCAAGACAGTGCGGCAACTCTTATAATGTTCGCATTTGAAAAATAAAAAAATGTTGGAATATGTGAATTTTAGCCAAGTAAAAGGGTCATATCTCCTACTCATATATTTTTCCTCGCCTTCTAATGTCACTAGATATGTTCTAGATATGTTTAGCAAGTATGTCTGATCCCTCATTAGTCCCTCAAAATCTGCGAAGACAGTGCGGCAACTCTTAGAATGTGCTGTATTGGATATGCACATTTTGCCATGGGAAAAGGGCCATATATCCTACTCATATATTTTTCCTCGTCTTCTAATGTCACTAGATATGTTCTAGACATGTCTAGCAAGTATGTCTGACCCCTCATTAGTCCCTCAAAATCTGCGAAGACAGTGCGGCAACTCTTAGAATGTGCTGTATTGGTATTGCACATTTTGATATGGGAAAAGGGCCATATTTCCTACTCATATATTTTTCCTCGTCTTCTAATGTCACTAGATATGTTCTTGACATGTCTAGCAATTATGTCTGACCCCTCATTAGTCCCTCAAAATCTGCGAAGACAGTGCGGCAACTCTTAGAATGTGCTGTATTGGATATGCACATTTTGCCATGGGAAAAGGGCCATATATCCTACTCATATATTTTTCCTCGTCTTCTAATGTCACTAGATATGTTCTAGATATGTCTAGCAAGTATGTCTGACCCCTCATTAGTCCCTCAAAATCTGCGAAGACAGTGCGGCAACTCTTAGAATGTGCTGTATTGGATATGCACATTTTGCCACGGGAAAAGGGCCATATATCCTACTCATTTATTTTTCCTCGCCTTCTAATGTCACTAGATATGTTCTAGACATGTCTAGCAAGTATGTCTGACCCCTCATTAGTCCCTCAATATCTGCCAAGACAGTGCGGCAACTCTTATAATGTTCGCATTTGAAAAATAAAAAAATGTTGGAATATGTGAATTTTAGCCAAGTAAAAGGGTCATATCTCCTACTCATATATTTTTCCTCGCCTTCTAATGTCACTAGATATGTTCTAGATATGTCTAGCAAGTATGTCTGATCCCTCATTAGTCCCTCAAAATCTGCGAAGACAGTGCGGCAACTCTTAGAATGTGCTGTATTGGATATGCACATTTTGCCATGGGAAAAGGGCCATATATCCTACTCATATATTTTTCCTCGTCTTCTAATGTCACTAGATATGTTCTAGACATGTCTAGCAAGTATGTCTGACCCCTCATTAGTCCCTCAAAATCTGCGAAGACAGTGCGGCAACTCTTAGAATGTGCTGTATTGGTATTGCACATTTTGCCATGGCAAAAGGGCCATATATCCTACTCATATATTTTTCCTCATCTTCTAATGTCACTAGATATGTTCTAGACATGTCTAGCAATTATGTCTGACCCCTCATTAGTCCCTCGAAATCTGCGAAGACAGTGCGGCAACTCTTAGAATGTGCTGTATTGGATATGCATATTTTGCCATGGGAAAAGGGCCATATATCCTACTCATATATTTTTCCTCGTCTTCTAATGTCACTAGATATGTTCTAGATATGTCTAGCAAGTATGTCTGACCCCTCATTAGTCCCTCAAAATCTGCCAAGACAGTGCGGCAACTCTTAGAATGTATATGCACATTTTGCCACGGGAAAAGGGCCATATATCCTACTCATATATTTTTCCTCGCCTTCTAATGTCCCTAGATATGTTCTAGACATGTCTAGCAAGTATGTCTGACCCCTGATCAGTCCCTCAAAATCTGCGAAGACAGTGTGACAACTCTTAGAATGTGCTGTATTGGATATGCACATTTTGCCATGGGAAAAGGGCCATATTTCCTACTCATATATTTTTCCTCGCCTTCTAATGTCACTAGATATGTTCTAGACATGTCTAGCAAGTATGTCTGACCCCTCATTAGCCCCTCAAAATCTGCGAAGACAGTGCGGCAACTCTTAGAATGTTCACATTTGAAAAATAAAAAAATGTTGGAATATGTGAATTTTAGCAAAGTAAAAGGGTCATATCTCCTACTCATATATTTTTCCTCGCCTTCTAATGTCACTAGATATGTTCTAGATATGTCTAGCAAATATGTCTGACCCCTCATTAGTCCCTCGAAATCTGCGAAGACAGTGCGGCAACTCTTAGAATGTGCTGTATTGGATATGCACATTTTGCCATGGGAAAAGGGCCATATATCCTACTCATATATTTTTCCTCGTCTTCTTATGTCACTAGATATGTTCTAGACATGTCTAGCAAGTATGTCTGACCTCTCATTAGTCCCTCAAAATCTGTGAAGACAGTGCGGCAACTCTTAGAATGTTCACATTTGAAAAATAAAAAAATGTTGAAATATGTGAATTTTAGCAGAGTAAAAGGGCCATAACTCCTACTCATATATTTTTCCTCGCCTTCTAATGTCACTAGATATGTTCTAGACATGTCTAGCAAGTATGTCTGACCCCTCATTAGTCCCTCAAAATCTGCGAAGACAGTGCGGCAACTCTTAGAATGTGCTGTATTGGATATGCACATTTTGCCATGGGAAAAGGGCCATATATCCTACTCATATATTTTTCCTCGTCTTCTTATGTCACTAGATATGTTCTAGACATGTCTAGCAAGTATGTCTAACCCTTTATTAGTATATCCATGTTTGGGAAGGCTCTGCAACAATGCTTGTGAATCATTATCATGCTAAAAAATGTGTTTGTGATAGCTAAAGGTACATTTTAGTGGTTTAAAGGATATATATCCTTTTACATAACGTTTCTACCCAAATACCAAAAGGGTATGAAGGTGTATACAGTTATTCTCCATTAATATATTGATAATAAATGATTAAGACTGTGCTACAAGGTTGAGAATGCCATTAATTAAACTGAAAAACTCAGTTGTCACAGGAAAAGGTATATATCCGTTTTTGACATGATATATATCCTTTTACACAACTTTTTTCACCATGTCCCAAAAGGGTACACTGATACATACTTGTTGACACCTTTTGAAAAAAACGTCAAATATCAAATATCAAAAGAACTTCACGCTCGTGACTTGAGCAGATAATTTTGGTCAATCAAAATGAATGTTACATATTGAATTTGGCCCCATTTTTTTAATCTCAATTCTAATTGGCTAATATCTATAATGTTATTCAAAATGGCAGCCTCCATGCAAATTTGGTGATAGCTATTAGATTTCTGAAAAAAATCATAAAATGGGAAAAAGATCGGAGTCTTATGCAAAATAGATGGAATTGGGCCCATGAAAATACATCTTTCCTACTAATTAAGAACTCCGACCAGTAGTTTCAGAGAAGATCATAACTGACAGATAGAATGACAGGAAATTTTACCCTCTATCACTGCAGAAGCTAAGTTGACATAGCCATAAAAAATGGGAAAATATCTTAGCCTCATGAAAATTAGATACAATTGGTGCCTTGATAATAAAACACTTTACCTTTGAATAGCTAAGAACTCCGGCCAGTAGCTTCGCATATCAAAGTTAACAGACTGACAAATTGACAGAAAATTCCCCCACTTTTCTGAAGAACCTGTCCAAAAAATTTCCTTTGCATATGTTGTGTTGGAGTTTCATATCCTGATAAGGAAATCTTAACATGTGACCTCAGCATAATGATTTATTCTGGGAATCAAATAAAAATACACAATGTGTGTCCTTAAGGTAAATCTTAAGATCATCTTCGGGCTCCCGGTGGCTTCGTACGGTGAAAATAGATTTTTTTTTATTTCCTGTGTTCACAGGCCATCGTCAGATAATCCAACGGGCTCCCTACGGTATCATATAGGATATCTTTAGGATATAATTCAGATGTCTTTCAAATGAGCTAGATGTCTTTAGGATATCCTACAGACGCCTGTCAAATGAGACAGATGTCTTTCGGATATCCTACAGATGTCTGTGGCACCTAATCTGGCACATGCCATGCGGCACCCGTGCAAATGTGACCACAGCCACGCCATATCTCCGATTACCACTGATGAACTCCGATTTGAACGCCGATTTTTACTTCCCGGTCGGCGCCCGGTGCAAATGTGATTGTGGTATAACCAGAGGGTGCAATTCTCACTTTGTATAATTAATAAAGTCAGGAGCAATGTGAGCCTGAAAGTAGGAATCTGATTCAAATAAACTGATTCAAATGTTGTAGTGTCCGTAATTTTCTTAAACATAATAGTATTCCAATTGAGAGATTTTCAGAAATGTATAAATTGAAATCATTATTTGACTTGGACATTGTTTAGTTTATGTGACAGATTTCACTTATGAATGGTAAATGATTAAAATGTGTTTCCTTAAATGATTTTATTTTGCCATTTTACATGATGAGCAATTTTAAATGTCAATTCTTGTGAAACACTTTTCGATTTGCAGTGTGATTATAACTAGATTTGTTTATGCAATATGCTTCAGATAAGAAGAAACAGGTTTGGTAAACATAAAGCAATAATAATGTGGGCAACTGTCCGCACCCCTGTAAACATGACCTTTGAAATAAATCCATTTCAAACATAAAATCCACATCCATAAAACTGATTTGCTTTTATTAGTATGCATGCTCAGAATATATCAAATAAGATTTGGTAGCTTATGGAAAGAAAATACATTAATTTGTTGTCTTGTATACCTGCACCGGGCGCCGGGCGGGAAGTAAGAGTGGGCCGACTTCCCAGTCTGCCGGGCGCTGGGGAGTTTATCAGCAACAATCTGAGAGATGCCGTAGCTGTGGTCACATTATTAAAGGGCACCGCACGGCACGTGCAATAAATTGAATGGCGCAGATGTCTGTAGGATATGAGCCAGAATCTGGAGTCCTGTGACTTTTGTTACATCTGGGACATCAATTTTTCGCAATTTCGAAATATGTTTAAAGCAACAACATTGGCTTTTATGATTGCAGGAAAGGGTAACTCATTCATAAATCATCATGAGAAGATAGTTCCAAATGTTGATAACAATGAGAATAGAAAAAAAATTGAAGGTCCCTGATGTGACACGGACTCAAAAATATATATTAAAAGCATATAAATCTCATTTAAACAATTAACAGTGTATTTATTTTTTAAAAGGATGTCTTTTTTATCCTTTAATACATTTCAATTGCCAAAAAAATCAACAATTATATGCAGATGTAACAAGGATACCAAATGAAAGTTCAAATGAGAATTCTTGTTCTTTGGAGGAATTTTTCATGTATTAAGTTTAGTGATACCTCATCATTATTCATAACAAAGAATTCTTCATTTTGGTGTCCTGTCTTACATCTGGAGAAGTAGGGATTGATATATGTATGAGAGTTATAAATGATTTGTTAAAAGTGAGAATGGACAGATCTTAACAATTTTGCACCTGATCAAAAAACTGATCCCCTTCAAGCTTTTTTCATTTGTTTTAATTGCTTAAATAATCCTTGCCTGGCACAAGTGTGTGCACCATTCTATGTATTCTTATCTTTGTTCAAATCACCACAGTATACTGAAATATCATGATACAAAATGTATTCTAAGATGAGCAAAATGTTTTAATGTTATTCATTCACTTATAAAATATTTGACAAAATTGTGTTAAGTGTCAGAAGAAATGCAAAAACTAATATAACATGTACACCATGGAATACATACAATATGGAGTCCTTGTTACACCAAGCACTGGTCTTGCACTATTTCACCAAAAATGCTTTGGCAAGATGACCTCAAATTCTCATAATTTTTCTACAGTATTTATGCTATATCAATTTGTATTTCAGTGCCATTATTTTATATTTGGTTTGTTATCAGTATGTGATTTGGACCAATGTAACAAGGATTCCATCCAACTTCAATAGCTTTTGTGTCCAATGTTACATCATGTTTACAATTCAAAAGGAAACATATAATTGTTGAAATAAAATATCAGGATTTTTGTCATAACAGTTTTTCATCTTCACATAAAGATAGGACAGGAATAATGATCAACGTTCTATTTAATCTTACGTTTTACGTAAAATGTGAAACCAACGTAACAGAGGACACCAAAAAATCCAGAAACATTTTTTTCAATGATCTAGTCTAAGGTTTTAGAGACACATGCTCTATATATTTCAGTGGATTATGAGAGAGAAACTACTAAACTGGCATCTAATACACATTTTAAAAGATTTTATGGACTGTAAATATCCCTTTTGTGATGTTTTGATATTCATAACAGGATGTAACAATCAATTTTCTCATCTGGACATTTTGGTGACATTCAGTTTCCAGTTGAAACTGCCACAAAACAGCTCTGCAATGAGGTACCAACTTGTGGAAAATTATAAAATTTTAGTTACCTTTTTTGGTGGGTGAAAAAATAGTATAAAGATTTTATTCTGAACATTATACAAAAAGTCCCAGATGTAACATCCTGTCACCAAAGAAATGTCAAGACGAAATGTGCACTTTTCAGAGATTTAAGCTCAAAAATATTTTACTTCACCAGCATGTTTTTGCACCAGAATGACATCATATTGTAAAGACATCCAGGTCAGGTGATGTTCATAAATGGTGAACCTATCACCTCTGTACAAGGTGCCTTTTGGTGCTGGCTCACCACATCCACCAATTTTCATGTAACTGTCCGTCTTACTTATTTTTTTCTTGAATTGTACTCAGATTGGTATATTATGATATATTTCACCCTTATTACAAAATTTTGTGCATATAGAAACAACTATTAAGAGAAATAAAACTTGGAACTACTTTCTCAACCAGAGGAGCCATTTCCTGGGGAAGTGATAAGGCGGAGCCACAACAAAGATGGCCGCTTTGTTTACAATTTGAATTCTTTTAATCTTCTATACTTTTGGTTAATCTAACCAACAAAAAAGGTTCAAATATGAACAAATGAATTTTAATACATCTCAAGGCAACTTCATATTTGATATTAAGAGATGTTAACATGTCAATCACATTTACAACACACTGACAGTTCTTGAGCACATGGCCAGTAAAAGTAGGACTGGATGAATACTAATCTGGGTTGGCCAGAGGTAATAGTTTGCATGTGCCTCTGGTGGACAGTGTGCACTTCCGGGAGTAATGTTTATGCAGTCAATTACACATATTTTCGCCCATGTAAACAAAGCCTTTTAACTGTGTTTTCAAGGAATATAATCATCAAGAGACTGTGAATAATAGTTTGTTTTCTCAACGGGACATACAAAAATGTTTTAATGTTGAACATTTCCCCATTAAATGTGCATCTAAAATATTCTCTGTTTTGTTCAACGACTTAAACTCAATATGGCGGCCAGTAAACAGGAAGTTCATGTTCTGCACATGCTCAGTTCTAAGAACAGCAGAAGGGTTGTGAACTGTATAATGTGACCACAGCTACGGCATGTCTCAGATTGTTGCTGATAAACTCCCCTCCAAATGTGTCTGAGGCATAAGCAATGAAAATCCTAATGTACCTTGGCTTAAACCTTTCTCATTAGTATATGCAGCACTCTAACCAACTGTGCCACAGCCTGTGGCCTGTATCCATAAGAGCACTGCATATACTAATGAAAAAGGTTTAAGCCAAGGTACATTAGGATTTTCATTGGTGAAGAAGGTTTTGAAAAAAATATGATTTTATGTGTTGCAGACGATGCTAGAGTCAGCCACAAAAAATGGATATGTTAAACCTGTCACAAAATTCAATGGGAATATGTCCAGTCGAGATCAGGAGAAAATAAACCCAATCTCGACAGAGTTCAGCTACAAGAGAAATTTGAGCAATTATATGAATGAGGCGTACATTGCTGATGGGTACTACGTGGATCACAGATTATAATATTCTACTCAACGCTATTGTCATTTCACAATGTTTACTCACAGACCTTTTGGCCAGAATCATCTAGCTGAATCATTTCATAAAGGCTGGATTGCCTATCAGTGGTGTGGATTGGTGCTGCATTTCACCTCTCCTTTGTAACGCCATTAAGAAAAAAAGAAACTTCAATATCGACTTTGACCACCTTCACATATTTGTGGTAAAGATTATAGCAGTACTAAGGAAGATTCCCAAAGTCTTCACATATATGTAGAGACATGAAATTCAGTAACGAGTTCTTGGAGACCCTCCACTATCAGTCCCAATACTCCCATCCATTTTACATATTGTTATGATTAATATATGGAGTTATGGAGGCTAATACTACAAAAAGAATAAAACACTATTTTAAAGTTTTTGTTTCTTTTTAATTTTACATTGGTAGGGACTATTGACGAAGACATACTTAACTATCATTTTTCATCCCATTAACTCTGATATGTGTTTTATTGCTGTTACACATACTTCACATATCTAATTATAAACTGCTTACGAATGTATTCAATACTTCTAAAATTGTCATACATGAAATTAATTGACAATATATATAGACTAAAATGTAAAAAAAATTACTAACATTTATAATGTGAACTGTTTGACTTTACTGACCTGATAAATAATAACCCAAGATTTTGACATAAAGACTTCAATGTTTGATATGATCAAACTTTGATATCTGTGTGTCCTTTGCCAGCATATGACCAGGCATGGGAAGGTTAATAATATAGCATCCTCCACAATATATGACTTGATCATACTTGCAGTATTACATACACAGACACATCACATTGACATTCACCGCATCAAATGCTTATTGTTCAATTATATTCAACGCAACTATCACTGCAGCCCAGTACAGGTGTACCAACATATCATGTATCATTTATCCTAATAATAGTCATTACATGATATTTTGCAACTCCAACAATCGTTAGCAATTTATACTGAACAAGCCCTTACACTTTACAGATTACAGATAAAATCTACTTTTGATAGAATTTCAAGTATATATTTGCATTCCATCTTTGAGCAATCTATACACTAAATGATCAATGGCACCTGACACAGGAATAGCTCATAATACACTTGCTATCAAATCCAACTCTGATTGGCCATAAAACAGGTAATAGTTCCTGTCAGAAATCAGAATAATAACTCAAGAACATCCTCTGCAACCAATCTTTGCACCGAGCAAAAAAAAACCATTTTCTGCTCCTCTTGCATCTGTTCTGGATGACACTCAGTCCAAGAGAATGACCAATCTACATTGCATAGTCAACCTACCAGCTCTTTAAATGTTGGATTGTAAAGTTTCCCTTTTAATATATATATTGATAAAATTGATTAACCCATGCCAGTAAAATGATGAATCGATTGATCAGCCAATGACAAATTAAACAAATACTTCCCTCTTTCCCAAAATTGACTTTGTGGTATATTCAACATTTTTATATGTTCATATCACTTTCTGGTTTGATACCTTGTAACAAAAGGTACCCAATTAAACATTGTACATAGCAATAAAATTTCTTTGGCAGACTGAATAGTGCTGAGCGTGTTAAAATGAACTAATTGTAAATACCAAAGCAACTTGTGTTATCCTTCTTAAGCTTATTAGGAAAATGAATAGAGCGGGAGTATTATTACATAAATACATCAAATATATCAGATATAACTTGACAAATGTCAGGTAAGTTTCTAGTGTTTTATATTGGTAGACTAAATGCTTGCCCAGTCACAACAAAACCCCAGTAATCCTAAACAATATGCTTAATAAATACATGATCCATCATTCACCTCAGAATATATTTCCATTTAAACCTTATGTAAAATAATTCTTTATAATCCAAACAAATAATACCATGGTATGCTCCCTCCACGTATTCTTTACTTTCACCCATGTGTATCATATTTTCAACTTGTACTTTTTTATAAATGGCAATTTATTAAAAAAAATTATTAAGCCTGTGCTTCATAACACCAAGATATGAAACAAATACATTCATTAATTTCATTAGAAAATGGAATAAATACAAAAAAAACAGTATAAAGCCAAACTCAGGCAAAGTATAAATACATAGTACTGAGTTTAGAATAAAATATATCTCCTTTTCAAGGATACACTGCAGAAGTAAAGAGACTATAATTCTCACCAAGTGGAGATTCACACAATAGTACTTCACCTTTATAAGGCTGACATGTGAATATAAAATCAATGTTAACAAGTGAAGAAATAATGTATATATATATATATACAGTCAAGCCCCGCCAGTCCGTCATGGTCTGTCACACATAATTCTGCCGGTTTCACGAGTCTGACGGTTTGATGAAACGGACACCTGTGATGGCTCCCAGTCGTCACCGCTACTGATAACAGTAAGCCTGTCGGCAAACATCAGACAGACCGGTGTTGACTGACATGTGCCACATCCTGCCTGTCGCCTGGCCCGCACCACGTGGGGTCTTTCATCAGCTGGGAAGTTTACCCCAACATGTTTATTCACCCCTTAACTTAATGTCGGTTTGATGATACAATTTACATTAGATTTAGCACTTTTGTTCCCATAAATCACTGCCGGTGTCGGGATCCGGATTTGACGGTTTGGTGAATACAAATAAAGAAAGATTAGAATGGTTGCAGCCAAATCACTGTCGGTAATTGATATGCCGGAGCATCGGGGGACGGTCCGGCGAGGTCTGACTGTATATATATATATGTATACATGTATATATATGTTCAAGGTGTAATGAAACACATAAATGCACCAACTTACTCCATTCTATAATACATGTACATAGCACTCATTTATGCCTTGTCCCCTATCTGAGACCAGGGCCGATTTTTCCATCGTACTTCAATTTAAAGTACGTGATCAGATCCTAATTTCATGCTCAGATTTGAAGTTTCGCTCAGATTTGAAGTTTTGCTCAGATTCTGAGTATATACACAAATCCGATTTTTCATCATGCTTGGAAAACACAGACTTGAAGTTTTTACTCAGATTTGAAGTTCATGCTCATGTTTTGAGTATTTACTCAGATCCAAGATTTTTGGATTTTTCCAATGTGCTCAGACATCTTTCTTGCTCAGATTCTGAGTTTTCATGCTCAGATTCTGAGACAGCTCAGAGGCTTGCTTCAAGCTGAGGTCAATGCTCCAAAGTGTGATTTTTTATGAAATATTGAATAATTTATGTTAAATTAAAGGATTAGATCAGGTTTAATTGAATAGATTTTAGTCCTAGACTAGATTTCAGTCCTAGACTAGATTTAAGTCCTAGACTAAATTTCAGTCCTAGACTAAATTTCAGTCCCAGACTAAATTTTAGTCCTAGACTAAATTTTAGTCCTAGACTAAATTTTAGTCCTAGACTAAATTTCAGTCCTTGACTAAATTTTAGTCCCAGACTAAATTTTAGTCCCAGACTAAATTTTAGTCCCAGACTAAATTTTAGTCCTAGGCTAAATTTTAGTCCTAGACTAAATTTTAGTCCTAGACTAAATTTTAGTCCTAGACTAAATTTTAGTCCTAGACTAAATTTTAGTCCTAGACTAAATTTTAGTCCTAGACTAAATTTTAGTCCTAGACTAAATTTTAGTCCTAGACTAAATTTTAGTCCTAGAATAGATTTTATAGCTGTTGTCAGGTCATAATTAGGTTCAGATGAATCTGTGATGTCATCCTGCATTTAAGGAATATCACATCAGTTTCATAAGCACTTACATTTCCAAGGTTAAAACTGGATAGGCCAGAGATTAGGAATGGTGGTCAGAGATTAGGGATGGTGGTTAGAGATTAGGGAAGGTGGTCACATATTATGGATGGTGGCCACAGATTAGGGATAGTGGCCACAGATTACGGATGGTGGCCACAGATTAGGGAAGGTGGTCACAGATTAGGGATGATGGCCACAGATTAGGGATGGTGGCCACAGATTAGGGAAGGTGGTCACAGATTAGGGAAGGTGGTTAGAGATTAGGGATGGTGGCCACAGATTAGGGATGATGGCCACAGATTAGGGAAGGTGGTCACAGATTATGGATGGTGGCCACAGATTAGGGATGATGGCCACAGATTAGGGAAGGTGGTTAGAGATTAGGGAAGGTGGTGACAGATTAGGGAAGGTGGTGACAGATTATGGATGGTGGTCACAGATTAGGGATATGGTGGTCACAGATTATGGATGGTGGCCAGAGATTATGGATGGTGGCCACAGATTAGGGATGGTGGTCACAGATTAGGGATGGTGGCCAGATTAGGGAAGGTGGCCAAAGATTAGGGATGGTGATCACAGATTAAGGATGGTGGCCACAGATTAGGGATGGTGGTCACAGAATAGGGATGGTGGCCACAGATTAGGGATGATGGCCACAGATTAGGGAAGGTGGTCACAGATTAGGGAAGGTGGTTAGAGATTAGGGATGGTGGCCACAGATTAGGGATGATGGCCACAGATTAGGGAAGGTGGTTAGAGATTAGGGAAGGTGGTGACAGATTAGGGATGATGGCCACAGATTAGGGAAGGTGGTTAGAGAATAGGGAAGGTGGTGACAGATTATGGATGGTGGTCACAGATTAGGGATATGGTGGTCACAGATTATGGATGGTGGCCAGAGATTATGGATGGTGGCCACAGATTAGGGATGGTGGTCACAGATTAGGGATGGTGGCCAGATTAGGGAAGGTGGCCAAAGATTAGGGATGGTGATCACAGATTAAGGATGGTGGCCACAGATTAGGGATGGTGGTCACAGAATAGGGATGGTGGCCACAGATTAGGGATGATGGCCACAGATTAGGGATGGTGGTCACAGATTAGGGATCGTGGTCACAGATTAAGGATGGTGGCCACAGATTAGGGATGGTGGTCACAGATTAGGGATGGTGGTTACAGATTAGGGATGGTGGTCACAGATTAGGGATGGTGGTCACAGATTTTGGATGGTGGTCACATATTGGGGATGGTGGCCACAGATTAGGGATGGTGTTCACAGATTATGGATAGTGGTCACAGATTATGGATGGTGGTCACAGATTATGGATGGTGATCACAGATTAAGGATGGTGGCCACAGATTAGGGATGGTGGTTACAGATTAGGGATGGTGGTCACAGATTAGGGATGGTGGTTACAGATTAGGGATGGTGGTCACAGATTAGGGATGGTGGTTACAGATTAGGGATAGTGGCCACAGATTATCGATGGTGGTCACAGATTAGGGATAGTGGTCACAGATTATGGATGGTGGTCACAGATTAGGGATGGTGGTCACAGAGTAGGGATGTTGCATAGATTAGGGATGAGACACAGATTAGGAAAGGTGGTCACAGATTAGACTAGATTTTAGTCCTAGACTAAATTTTAGTCCTAGACTAAATTTTAGTCCCAGACTAAATTTTAGTCCTAGACTAAATTTTAGTCCTAGACTAAATTTTAGTCCTAGTCTAAATTTTAGTCCTAGACCTTATTTTAGTCCTAGACTAAATTTCAGTCCTAGACTAAATTTTAGTCCCAGACTAAATTTTAGTCCCAGACTAAATTTTAGTCCTAAAATAGATTTTATGGCTGTTGTCAGGTCATAATTAGGTTCAGATGAATCTGTCATCCTGCATTTTAGGAATATCACATCAGTTTCATAAGCACTTACATTTCCAAGGTTAAAACTGGATAGGCCAGGGTTAGGAATGGTGGTCAGAGATTAGGGAAGGTGGTTAGAGATTAGGGAAGGTGGTCACAGATTATGGATGGTGGCCACTGATTAGGGAAGGTGGTCACAGATTAGGGATGGTGGCCACAGATTAGGGATAGTGGCCACAGATTACGGATGTTGGCCACAGATTAGGGAAGGTGGTCACAGATTATGGATGGTGGTCACAGATTAGGGAAGGTGGTTAGAGATTAGGGAAGGTGGTTAGAGATTAGGGAAGGTGGTGACAGATTAGGGAAGGTGGTGACAGATTATGGATGGTGGTCACAGATTAGGGATGGTGGTCACAGATTAGGGATGGTGGCCAGAGATTAGGGAAGGTGGTTAGAGATTATGGATGGTGGCCACAGATTAGGGATGGTGGTCACAGATTAGGGATGGTGGCCAGATTAGGGATGATGGCCACAGATTAGGTATGGTGGTCACAGATTAGGGATGGAGGTCACAGATTAGGGATGGTGGCCAGATTAGGGAAGGTGGCCAAATATTAGGGATGGTGATCACAGATTAAGGATGGTGGCCACAGATTAGGGATGGTGGTCACAGATTAGGGATGGTGGCCACAGATTGGGGATGGTGGTCACAGAATAGGGATGGTCCACAGATTAGGGATGGTGATCACAGATTAAGGATGGTGGCCACAGATTAGGGATGGTGGTCACAGATTAGGGATGGTGGCCACAGATTAGGGATGGTGGTCACAGAATAGGGATGGTGGCCACAGATTAGGGATGGTGGTCACAGATTAGGGATGGTGGTCACAGATTAGGGATGGAGGTCACGGATTAGGGATGGTGGTCACAGATTAGGGATGGAGGTCATAGATTAGGGAATGTGGCCAAAGATTATGGATAGTGGTCACATATTGGGGATGGTGGCCACAGATTAGGGATGGTGCTCACAGATTATGGATAGTGGTCACAGATTATGGATGGTGGTCACAGATTATGTATGGTGGCCACAGATTATGGATGGTGGTCACCGATTATGGATGGTGGTCACAGATTAGGGATGGTGGTCACAGATTATGGATGGTGGTCACAGATTAGGGATAGTGGTCACAGATTATGGATGGTGGTCACAGAGTAGGGATGTTGCATAGATTAGGGATGAGACACAGATTAGGAAAGGTGGTCACAGATTAACGATGACAGTCACAGATAAGGGATAGAGTTAAAGATTAGAGATGAGGGACAGATTAGGGATGAGACATGGAATAGGGACGTTGGTTACAGATTAGCAATGTTGGTTACAGATTAGGCATGAGAGTCACAGATTAGGGGTGAGACAGATTCTGGATGGAGTTACAGATTTGGGATTGAGTCATAGATTAGGGACAGTCACAGATTAGGGTTAGTCATTGATTGGGGAAGATGATTACAGATTAGGGCCTCATAAATATATCCAGGAAATTAACACTTGATATATGTTTCATAGTGGCTAGCTGGTGCAGCTAACCTTGGAGATTGTTGCCAAGTATTCAAGCACCGTTAACTCCTGGGTATAAACTCCAGCACCCAATTCCCAATATTATCATATATCAAAATATCAATTATGCAAATCATTTAAATTCAATATGTAAATCATGATCTACTTCACAGACATGAGCAAAGAAACAGATTGAGCAGCAACATTCATCTGTATCATATATTCAATATCATATATTACACGTCACATCTGCTAGATACATCCAAAGCAAAACTTATCAACATTACAACTGACTGGCAAGTACTCATTATCTAAGAGGCTAGAAAATAAACATAGGCATCAGAGATGCATCAACCCTCAGTCCTGGTAACTTACTGTACGATATTTGCTCCGCACAACATTTTTGAGCAAAATGTCACTGCACCAAGGCAAATTGATGAAGGAGTAAAAAAACATAATAGTGCACATCTACTCCCTTTGATAGCTTATGTGTGTCAAGTATCACGAAGCTGCCATCATTTACTCTAGAAATATTGAGAGGATGGGCCTGTGACCTTGAAAAGTAGGTGAAGGTCACTGTCCATCTAACTCATCTGGGGTCATCACAAGATGCGTATGTGTGTCAATCCTCATGAAGCTGCCATCATTTGTTCTTGAATTATTGCAATGACATGGATTTGACATAGTTGTCCCTGTGACATTGAAAAGAAGGTGAAGGTCACCATTCCTCGAGCTCATCTGGGGTCTTCACCAGATGCTTATGTGTGTCAAGTCTCATAAAACTGCCATCATTTGTTCTTGAACTATCACAATGATGAGGATTTCATGTAATTGTCCCTGTGACCTTGAAAAGTAGGTGAAGGTCATGTTCCATCAAAAGAAGTTTGAGGTCTTCCCAGATACTTATGTGTGTCAAGTCTCATTAAGCTGCCATCATTCGTTCTAGGGTTATTGCTATTCTTGGGATTTCACATAATTGTCCCTGTGACCTTGAAAAGAAGGTGAAGGTCATGTTTCATAGAAAAAATTCTGATGTCTTTACCAGATGCTTATGTGTGTCAAATCTCATAAAGCTGCCATCATTTGTTCTCGAGTTATAGCAATGATAGAGATTTCACATCATTGTCCCTGTGACCTTGAAAAGTAGGTGAAGGTCATGTTCCATACAAAAATGTCTGAGGCCTTCAACAGATGCTTATGTGTGTCAAATCTCATAAAGCTGTCATCATTTGTTCTAGAGTTATTGCGATTCTTGGAATTCACATAATTGTCCCTGTGACCTTGAAAAATATGTCAAGGTCACCGTCCATTGGTCTCGTCCGAGGTTTTCACAAGATGCTTGTGTATGTCAAGTTTCATGAAGCTGTCATCATTTGTTCTTGAGTTATCGTGTTGACAAGGATGATTTCACATAATTGTCCCTGTGACCTTGAAAAGTAGGTGAAGGTCATGTTTCATCGAGAAAAAATCTGGTCTTCACCAGATGCTTATGTGTGTCAAATCTCATAAAGCTACCATCATTCATTCTTGAGTTATTGCAATTCTTGGGATTTCACATAATTGTTCCCTTGACCTTGAAAAATAGGTCAAGGTCGCCCTCCATCGAACATACATACACACACACATACATACCCACGCCAGGAGTACTGCAATACCCTCAGCCTGATTACATCAGGGGCTGAGGGTAAAAAAGGTTTGTTTCTCAAAATGTTCAAATTGTTTTAACCCTTTTGAAATCTATCCGTATCATTTATTTTTGTATGTGTTTGGATTGTTATATCAACATTACCATTATAACAAAAATAAAAATCAGCTCATATTTCCTGTTGAGGAGAATGTGGAGAATCCTGTTCTATTTCACTTGGTATGAGGCTAGATTTGTAAATGGCCTACATGGCAAAACAGAAACAGAATCAGGTGGCACTAACATTAAGATTTCCACGTAAATTTTTACGTAAATATTTTGACACTAGATTTCCCTTACCATCTTATTTCTAGATGTGTTTGACTGGTTATGACATATGTTACTAAATTATTTGTACAAGATTTGTTCAAAATTAAGTTTGGAGAAAAAAACATTGATTGAATTAGGTAATTTACCTTTAATAATAATTTGACTAAATTGAGATTTTTTCTGAATGGTCAGTATTCATCAACAAGATATAGCAAAAAGATAGACCAAACTAATGATGCTTAAAACTAAAAGACAAAAGAATTAACCAATTTTTGTGAATGAACTAACATGGTTAGTGCAAGAACAATTATTCTTTACCTTATTAATTGGCAATGATTCACATCATGTGGCAGATTTCACCACGAATTACACAAAACACTCAAATGAAAGATGGCAGTGATCCAGGAGTGACCTAAATCAGTGCGAGATTAAACAGGCCAGTCAAATATCAACTATAACTTATATATCACCCGGCTTATTATCTAATTACAGTACACTAAATAGAACTACAGCATTGCAGTTTAAGACTTAAGTTCACTTTTAGGGAGTGACATAAGTTTATTTCAAGCTCAGTGATTGAGTGCATATTTTCAGAGAGACCTTATCCTTGGGACACAGACTCTGCCTCGACAGTCTTCAACCTCATTGCAAATCAATAAAAAAATATGAGGTTATAAAAATAATGGATTTTAAATATAGGCTTCTATAAGGCTTCAGTTCTTCAAAATAATAGTCTCCAGGAATTGGGCTGAATTGCTTACATTTTTAAATATCAATAAACTTGTTAAACTATTAAAGAAATGATATTATAGCTTTTATGGAAGGTCCAAATAAATTTAACATTTTCTGGAAAAGTTGTAAATATGAAAAATATTGTTCTTACATGAGTAACAGTTTTTCAAGGAATATGTCTCACCAACTGGTTCCTTTGAAGTACTATATCAATGCATTATCAAGTTGGCAAATTTTTGACAGACAAAATATTAGAAGATAATATGTAGTTATAGTATTGATTTTTATAACATATATACTTAAATATATATATATTAAAAATAACCTTGAATTGTTTGATGATTTTGGGCCTACCGTATTTACTTGTGTATAAGACGACTCGTGTATAAGACGACCCCCCAAAGGTTAATTTGCTTGAAAAGACCAATTTCCGAATATAAGATGAGTCGTTTTTCTTCTCGAGACATTGGCACTGCTACCATTCAATTTTGGCGGCCATTTTAACAGTGAAACATAAATATTCTTATATAATAAAATCTTACTCGTGTATAAGCCCTTAATGGTCTTATACACAAGTATTTACGGTAAAACGTAAATACGATGTTAGTATTTTCGAAATAACGCATATCGGACGTAGGAGATCGATTTTAATTGCGTTATGTCTGATGTCTATTATTTTGAAACACTTTCTTTTGACTTTGTTTTCACTGATTCCAATTATCAGCGTTCACAGTTTTGCATCTTGTCATTGTTTCTACTGCTTTGAGTCGTGTCTTCCCTGTTGACAGAAATGCTTTCACACGTAGATCGATTTTAATTGCGTTTTAAATGGATTGATGGTTTTGTTCTGTTCTCGAACAATTTGTGATAATATTGGGTAAATACCTTTATTTATCATTTAAAATGCAATTAAAATCTATCTGCTACGTCCGATATACGTTGTTTTCTTTTGATGCTTTTTAAAATTACGACGTGTTGCGTAATGCATTTTATAAACGGATGGATGGTTTTTTTCTGTTCTCGATCTGCAAAGTGTATTTTGTATTAATATTGGGTAAATACCGTTATTTATCATTTAAAATGCAATTAAAATCGATCCGCTACGTCCGATATCCGTTATTTTGAAAATATGAACATCGTATTTACGTTTTACCGTAAATACTCGAGTATAAGACTGTTAAATCAATCCGCTATGTCCGATATTCGTTATTTCAAAAATAAGAATGTTCGTAATGAAAACTCGTAGTGCTGTAATTTTTGGGCGTAAATCCTCGTCCACAGGTTGCTCTCGTGTATAAGACGACCCCCCAAACATTTACTAAGGATTTGTGGACAAAAACCTCGACTTATACACGAGTAAATACGGTAAGTTTTATCATACCGGTAGATAAAATCAAACTCTCCCTTTTCATCTAAAAAGATGTTTTATATCTCAAATATTCCTTATCATTTTTAAATATTTCAAAATCAAATGGAAAATATAAAGGCAAAGATCCATTTCATGAACTTCAGAATACAAGTGACATGTACCTGATGAGCTTGGCTGACTGTTTAGGGTGTAAACCTTGAGTAAATAAGCCTCATACAGTATAAAAACACCACAAAATTCAAAAATAATAAATTCCTCATAAAAATTGAGCTGAATTTAATACTTTCTAATCAGGAGATAAATTGATGTAACAATAGGAATGGATTTAATTTGGACACTGAGATTCATTGAAATAATGAGAACAAATTCAAACAGATCCATGAAAGTTTGTGGGTGGCACAAAACTGCACAGCATCTAATGCATGCAATTTCATGCACTATCCAACTCACAAATGTCAATCTCTCTTGTGCTATGAGTCGGTCAAAGCAATCTAGTTATATAAATTATTCTCCAAATCATGAACATATTGTACAGGATACATATATTTACAAAATATCATAGTTTGATCTTCTCTAATTTGTAAAGATTCACAATATTTTGTAAAGATTCACAATATTTCTCTGATTTGTAAAGATTCACAATATTTTGAAAGTTGTGACCTATAGGGCCTTTAAATAGGTCATTTTGACCTAGTTACATCTTTTTTTCTAAAAAATTATGAATAAAGATATTGTGTAAGATAAATGTAGTGAGAATGCATACTATTTGTAGTGTTTTGCATAATATCACAAATTGCCGAAAATTGACTCTTGTGACCTTGAAAATTGCCAAAGGTCACCCAATATCGAGCATATCCAAGCCCCTCATAGGTTGATCACATCTACTAAGTTATATCAATATTGCTGTATTTTGTCAGGAAATAGAGCATTTACAAGCAAAGTTGCTCCTGTGCTGGCCATGACCCTGACCTTGACCCAAGGTCACAAAAAGTTCAGCCCCAAAAATTTCCCAGGCTTACATAAAAAAGTAAAGTAAGTAAAGCTGACATTTATATACCGCTGATTCCAGACAATGTCTGCTCATAGCGGTTGATAGTAACTGGCCGGGATTCGAACCAGGAGTCTCCGGATCTCAAGGCGAATACTCTACCAATTGAGCTATTTCGGCCATATTATCATGTTATAGTATCTAGTCCTTATGTCCAAGTGTAAAGGAATGATGATGAAAACAAAGTGCAGCGGCGGACACGACAGCGGCGGACACTGTGAAAACGGAGCAAGTACATAAAGTCGGCTTGTGCCGACTTAAATATTGACTAATGACTAAAGCTACTTTAAGATATTGACACTGATTGGGCCCATGTTTAGATTCAAAGAAATCTAAATAATTCTGTTGGTTTTATCGCAATGACAAACATGAAACCCTCTCAAATGATATTGAAAGGCGATACACAAGTACACAATGGATTTGTTGTGTAGAAACATGGCTATCAGATATAAAACAAAAGATCTAAAATCTTCTAATCTCTAGAGGCCACTGTTGGTTATGAGATTGAGATGGGATGACGTGATGATTCTGGTAAGTCACATGTCGGTGAAGCTATCAGCTGTGAAACTTTTCTTAACATTCCAGAAAAATGGTACATAACAATGAGAATGTCTGAAGTATCTGGTGCAGGTTGATACCAGGAGCTCTGTTTGAAGAAAGAATCTGTGGACCTCATAATCACCGCACACAATGACCTGATGATGTGAGAGATGTATATATGATAAAGTAAAGCCATGGCCGGTGATGGAGAGACACTGGAATCCTGGAGAACCATTACTACTGCTTGGCTGATGTGACCAAGAAGCCACAGCTGACTGGAGTGTGCACCGTCATGGTGGTCAGCCGTGTTATCACACTGTATTCTCGGACATCCTGCACATAATAACACAACACATTCAGCACAAACATAAAGCATCCATTAATTTCTTTTGTCTTTATGCATGCCAAATTACCAAATCATATCTCAAAAATATATGAAAATATGGCATTAATGTTATCCCAAATTGTTGTTCTATTACATATCTTAAAAATCAAAATCAGGCATTAAATTATACCAGATTTGCCCAAGATGTAACATTTTTTACCAATTCTGTAAAGTAATCAACTTTATGATCTTACTGTTGCTGTAACTACCGGTAATAATAATCACAATGAGAATGTTAGGTTGAACCAGAGCTCTGATCTCATAAGTACCTACTTTATTTCCTTTGGATGTTAATTCAGAAATAAATATTGGGTTCTCAAGCCCTGGAAAGCTCCTGTAAATTACTTATTGGTAGAAATAATGAAAAAGACACAAAGATATCATGCAATGTCCAAGAATATGATATATTTTGTAGGCAACTCTTAGCAATAATAATTATATGTAACAAAGTAGATTATATTTTAACAAATCGCATATATAGTGATGAGAAGGGTTGGTGCATATATGTCAGAGATTTCTGTACACATGTCATTCTGTGATGCATTTGATTCATACTCTTGAGTAACAAATTTGGGATGGTAGCACTCCGAATCATTCAGCAGTTCACAAATCTGCTCAGAAACAAAGATTGTCTATGTCACATTATATTTTCATAATCAAACTCATCTTCAGCAGATGACATTTGGCGAGATTTTTGGCCAGGCCATTTGATATTTGGGGGATGGAGAAATATAAATATCATTTTCAAAAAGGAAATTGCATGCAAATTCTTTTCTTTAAAAAAGACTTTCTTGTTAACCTATGACCCTGGTAAATAGGTCAAGGTCATATTTGAGAATACCGATGGCATGCCTTCTTATGATGTGTATGACAGTATCTTTGGTTTGAATCATGACTCTGTTACTTGATTACAAGGTGATAATATAGAAAAATGTTGATGTTAAAGTTTCGGACACCCAAGCCCCTTAGGCTCTCAGACAGTGGATGAATAGATTTAAAGTGATC
Source organism: Amphiduros pacificus (assembly GCA_949316495.1). Taxonomy (NCBI): domain Eukaryota; kingdom Metazoa; phylum Annelida; class Polychaeta; order Phyllodocida; family Hesionidae; genus Amphiduros; species Amphiduros pacificus. The sequence continues at coordinate 29,426,091 of OX439001.1, forward strand.
AAGTTTGATTTATCCAAAACACCTTTCAAAGTCTGTAAATTACTTCAGGTTTTTCAACAGATAAATATCATATAGACAGTAAAATATCTGTCTTGTAAGAAAATGAAAGTGCTGAGACTCACGATATCATAGGCAGCATCTGATTGGTTGGTCCCGAGGAGGATATGATTGATACGACGTCTGGCTCTTGGGTTGGTCCCACACTCCGGACCACCCTGGCCCCCTGGTGGCAGACCCTCAACCTCTGCACACTGCATGTAATCACCACGACTATTGGAATCTTCCAGAATACTGAAAGATAGGATTTTATATATCAACATTCACCTGTGTCCAATTAGGAGGATCTGCTTTTCTCAATGCTGAGCTAATTAATGACATGGTGATGTTGTTGTTTTTTTAAGGTTAGAGTTTTAGATAGTAACTTTGAGATCCATCAAATCAAAATAGGGCTTAAATTAAAGCCAACACAATAAAAAAAACCTTTGTATAATCTCTTCATTCTGTCTATATAATACTGAATATAAAGATGATGTTATTAAACTTCTTTATGTGTCTTAAACAAGACCAACAACCACATCCAATCTAATAGGTGAAAGGTTTGCATGATTTGTTAAAACATTGTTTGATCAAATTTCATTCTTTTCAACAATGATTAACTGGTCTTACCTTTTTAGTCCATCTGGGGTAGAAACTTCAGATCTGTGTATATTATTTATCACAAGATGTGTACCTAAGGAATTACAAGAGGGAGCATAATGAAACCTTATATTTATTAGGAAAACCACTTCATTCTCAGCAGGATGCCCTTTGGTTCTGCTGAGTAAACTTATTACAGATGTAGATGTTCTCTTTCAGAAAAAATAGTTTATTATTAAAAAATACTGACATACAAAAAACAAACATGCTGAAATCGGTTAAACTTTTCCTAATGGAGCTTTCGGTTAGTTATGAAAATATACATTGTATAAGTTTGAAAAAATATATAATATCCTAATAGTATGTCTATGGGAATAGAGGATGATTAAGCCTGTATTAAATTCAAACCAGCTGCCTTAAAGTTGTATTATTATTATTTTATTTTTTTAAAGTGAAAAGACAAAATCTCAGTTATAATTTCATCATATATATCCATTCTGAATTTATATTTGATCACTTTTAACAAAAATAAAAAATGAAAATAAGAATATACCCTTATCCTATTTTTCCAGAGCATGTTATATAATTTTTTTGCCTAACCCTGGAATGACGGAGGACTGCAGACTACTCACCTACAGATGAGGGCATGTCCTTCCCTGGGGCACTCCTACAAGGGTCATTGAAGTCTTTCAATATATCATGTGTCCAGTTTTCTCGATCAGCTAAAAAGAATTACCAGACTTTACTAGAATTTTAAATACCGTCATTACTCGTGTATAGGAAGACTCGTGTAAAAGACGACTCCCTAAAATGAGGTTATTTTGCTTGAAAAAAAAAACAATTTCCGTATATAATACGAGTTGGTTTTTCATGAGACATCGGCTCTGCTACCATTCAAGCTTCAGCTGACGCTTGGCGGCCAAATTAAAAGTGAAATGTAAATATGCTTACGATACAAGATCTTAACGGTCTTATATGCGAGTATATACGGTAAAACGTAAATACGATGTTCATATTTTCGAAATAACGAATATCGGATGTATTGGATGGATTTTAATTGCGTTTTAAATGATAAATAAAGGTATTTACCCAATATTATCACAAATTCGCTTTGCAGGTCAAGAACAGAACAAAACCCTCCATTCATTTAACATGCATTACACAATACGTGGTCGTCATTTTAAAAAGCGGGAGTGACGTAGCGGATCGATTTTAATTGCGTTTTAAATGATAAATAAAGGTATTTACCCAATATTAATACAAAATACGCTTTGCAGATCGAGAATCCCTCCATTTATAACATGCATTACGCGACACGTGGTCAAAAGAAAACATAACGTATATCGGACATAGCAGATCGATTTTAATTGCGTTTTAAATGATAAATAATGAAAATGCTTTGTTTTGATGCTAAGATCAAGGACGTGGAGAAATTCTCGACCCGAGAAGCGTAATTGCGATAATATTAAGTTAATACCTTTATTTATCATTTAAAACGCAATTAAAATCGATCCACGTCTGAAAGCATTTCTGTCAACAGGGAAGACACGACGCAAGCTGAAGTTCTATCAGATTATTTTTCTAGTGTGTTCACAAAGGAACCTGATGGAACCATTCCAGTCCTGCCACCCAAAGAGGTAACTTTTGCACTCGGAGATATTGAGATCACCAAAGATAAAATTCTGAATAAGTTGCAAAAGTTGAAAATTTCAAAATCACCAGGTCCAGATGGATTACATCCCAGAATTTTTAAGGAGGTATCAGCAGCAATATCATCAGCCTTATGTCACATATACAATAACTCTTTAAGACTTTCAGTGCTGCCTGATGACTGGAGAAAAGGCAATATTTCAGCCATATTTAAGAAAGTTAAGTGCAACCTTGCACAAAACTACAGACCCATTAGTCTAACCTAAGCGCCATGAGCAGACCCTGTCTGATATAGCGCTATAGAAGTTTATTATTATATTATTATTATTATTAACCTGTATATCATGCAAAATTATAGAATCCTTAATTAGGGACTACTTAATGGATCATATGATATCGAATAACCTCTTAAGTACCAAACAATATGGATTTATACCAGGAAGGTCCACAACATTACAATTATTGAAAGTACTGGAGAAATGGTGTGACATCCTTGACAGAGGAGGTATAGTCCATGTTATATATATGGATTACATGAAGGCTTTTGATAAAGTGTCACACAGAAGACTAATAGAAAGGAGTGATTTTACACCAATACCAGGTTGGAATGAACATTTGCGAGATTTATATAAGGAATCTCAAGATGCTTTTCATTTTTGGTGCATTAATGATAAACCACGTCAGGGCCAAATTCATGAAAATATGAAGGTAACCAGAAGTAGGTTCAAATATGCTCGTAGAGCCGTTACCAGGAATGAGGATGAACTCAGGGCTGATGCTTTAGCATGTAGTCTTGACAGTGGTGATTGTAAAATGTTTTGGAAAGAAGTGAAAAAAGTTAGCACAGGGTCAGTTCCTCTGGCAAATAAAGTTGGTGATGCTTCTGGGCCAGATGCTATTACAGATATGTGGAAGAGTCACTATCAGGATCTATTTAATTCTGTAAAGAATGATATGTATAAAGATGAAATTTGCATGTATGTAAACAGTATGTCTGATCAGGAATTGTCATATGTAAATCATAGGGAGGTAAAAGATGCCATTATGAATTTGCCTCACAATAAGTCTCCTGGCCATGACGGCCTGATGTCAGAACACCTGCAAAAAGCATCTGATAGACTTGCTGTATTACTTGCTCTGAGTTTTAGTTTTATTTTAAGACATGGGTATTTGCCTGATAAACTGATGTTGACATTGTTATCCCCCATTTTAAAAAGTAAGAATGGTGCCATCAGTGACAAGACTAATTACCGTCCAATTGCTTTAGCCACAGTATGTACTAAGGTGCTAGAAATATGCTTGTTGACACGATATGAAAGATTTTTGTGTACCACAGATAATCAGTTTGCCTACAAACCAGCTCATTCTACTGATTTGTGTGTTTTTATGTTAAAAGAATGTATCTCATATTATACAAGACATGATAGTCTGGTATATGTTTGCTTTCTTGATGCTAGTAAAGCATTTGATAAGCTTAATCACTGGATTTTGTTCAAGCGTCATAAAGAAAGAGGTTGTCCTGGGTATTTGGTTAGAGTTCTGGTTTACTGGTACCAAACTCAGCAGATCTGTATTAAATTGGGTTCTAAGCTATCAGAGCCATTTGATGTAAAAAATGGGATTAAGCAAGGTGGAATATTGTCACCAAAACTTTTTAACATTTATGTAGATACACTAAGTCAGCAATTGAATAGTGTGCATGCTGGTTGTTGCATTGGAAAAACTAAGATAAACCATTTGTATTATGCAGATAATTTATGTTTGATTTGTCCTAGTGTACATGGCTTGAGTAAGTTAATTGACACTTGTGTTGCATTTGCTAATGAAAATGATATGGTCTTCAATGAGAGGAAAACTGAATGTTTATTTTTTAAGCCAGACAAGAAAAAGGTTGCACCAGTGAAATGTATTAGAATAAATGGGAAGCCCATTGAATTGACTTGTCAAGCAAAGTATCTTGGTCACATTTTGTCAAACAATTTGAGAGATGATAAGGATATAGCCAGACAACTGAAAAGTTTGTATTCAAGGTGTAATATGTTAATTCGTACTTTTTCTGCTTGTACCTCAGAGGTAAAATGTAAATTATTTATGTCTTACTGCAGCTCTCTGTATACGAGCCAGCTTTGGTGTAATTTTACCAAGAAACAAATTGGTAGATTGAAAGTCGCATACAATAATGTACTTAGACGACTCTTGGGATATAGTACTAGAGACAGTGCAAGTGCTATGTTTGTAAATAATCGTATTGATGGATTTGATGCCAGGTTGAGAAAGATAATTTATGGATTCAGAAGTAGAGTGAATGAAAGTCAAAACATACCGTATTTACTCGCGTATAAGTCGAGGTTTTTGTCCACAAATCCTTAGTTAATGTTAGGGGGGTCGTCTTATACACGAGAGCAACCTGTGGACGAGGATTTACGCCCAAAAATTACGGCACTACGAGTTTTCATTACGAACATTCTTATTTTCGAAATAACGAATATCGGACATAGTCTTATGATAAATAAAGGTGTTTAGCCAATATTAATAGAAAATATGCTTTGCAGATCGAGAACAGAAAAAAAAAACATCCATCCGTTTATAACATGCATCATGCAACACGTGGTCGTAATTTTGAAAAGCATCAAAAGAAAACATAACGTATATCGGACGTAGCGGATTTTAATTGCGTTTTAAATGATAAATAAAGGTATTTACCCAATATTATCACAAATTGTTCGAGAACAGAACAAAACCATCAATCCATTTAAAATGCAATTAAAATCGATCCACGTGTGAAAGCATTTCTGTCCAAGCGGGAAGACACGACTCAAAGCAGTGGAAACAATGACGAAATGCAAAACTGTGAACGCTGATAATTGGTATCAATGAAATTTTACTAATTTTCACACCACTGAATGGGAAGACATCAAAGGCAGAATTGAATTGTGCGATATATTTAAATAATAATTTTAATAGACATAGAAGTAAAAGTAAAATGTAAATACGATGTCCGTGACGTAGCGGATCGATTGGCCACGTGACTCACAAGTCATGTGATCATTGACTTTGCAGATTTGCCAGAGAATTGCGTTTTAAATGATAAAGAAAGGTATTTACCCAATATTATTGGTCTATTATTTCGAAACGCTTTGTTTTGACTTTGTTCTCACTGCTTCCAATTATCAGCGTTCACAGTTTTGCATTTCGTTTTTGTTTCCACTGCTTTGAGTCGTGTCTTCCCTGTTGACAGAAATGCTTTCACACGTGGATCGATTTTAATTGCGTTTTAAATGATAAATAAAGGTATATACATAATATTATCACAAATTACGCTTTGCAGGTCGAGAACAGAACAAAACCATCCATTATTGCGTAATATATTAACAATCGTTTTCGCGCTAAAAACAAGAGCCTCTTCCCGTCACTTCCGCCTTTCATTGCGACCACGTGTTGCGTTGAGTCGTGTCTTCCCTTCTTGACAGAAATGCCTTCACAAGTGGATCGATTTTAATTGCGTTTTAAATGATATATAAAGGTATTTACCCAATATTATCACGGTGATTTACAGCCGATCGAGTGCTATAAACGATAATAATTAAAAGCGATATAATGAATATCTTTGGCTTTATAATACACAAAGAAATATTCTACCACGTGTTAGTTTTGATGCTAAGATCAAGGACGTCACGTACATTGTATTACGTTCTACATCGTGGAGAAATTCTTGACCTGCGAAAAATAATTTGTGATAATATTGGGTAAATACCTTTATATATCATTTAAAACACAATTAAATCGATCCACTATTTCTATTATTTCGAAATGCTTTGTTTTGACTTTGTTTTCACTGATTTCAATTATCAGTGTTCACAGTTTAGCATCTCGTCATTGTTTCCACTGCTTTGAGTCGTGTCTTTACATACATATATAAAAAAAGCATGAACGTGATCAGAGAGGAAGGGTGACGAGATTTGAAAAAAAAAAAAAAAAGTTGCTGTGTGAGGTATGGGCTGCAATCAAGTTTGCCACTGACCTGAGTGTGTGATCTCGTTGCTGGGGCAAATCTATTGCGATGGGTTGCAAGATAAGCTTTGGTTAAAATGAAAGAATATTGAAGACTTTTTAAAAGCTGGTTGAAATCAACAAAAAAAAATAAGATGTTGAAGAATATATCTTCTCAGAGAATATATTGATAATCAGATATCTGCCGTGAAAAGATCAAGGCATTGGAAGCTGCCTTCCCTGCCATGGAAGAGTGCAAAATGGTAGATGAACTCTCCTGAAAAGAGAATTCAGCTCATAACAAGAAATTGTCAAAAAGTAATTAGATTCATTCTAAAGCAAAACTGATAGATTCCATTACTTCTGCAACATATTCTATAGATGCTGAGTAAAGAGGCATCATTTAAAGTATGCCAAGTTTGATTTTGTGTTTGACATGGAAGCTGACACCCCTAAACACAATGACGTCAAATAGTGTCCTGGTTCTGGTTGCCATGGCAAGCTACTCTGATACATATAACATGAGAAATGTGCGCCAAAAAATCAGAGCATAGTTCACATCTTCAGGTGAGTAGATGTATTTCAGTGATGCCAAAAAATAAAATGCAATTTGTCAATGAACATTTGCAGTTGAATTTGTGTTAGGATGCAATCATGAAGCATATCTTATGGGATTATAAGTTGGAATGTAATTGGATTAATTGCAATGTTTACAACACTGGGCTTCAATTTCACTCAGCTAGACTCCCTGGAGTGGAACGCTGAGCACTACTCGTCTGCTGTTGACAGGTTTGAATTTGTTTATATTGTGAAATTTGGCCAGACATAAAATGTATAACATATTCAGGTAAGTTCAAAGACATTGATGTGAATATCTTCCGAGTTGAATATCTTCCCAAGTTGTTGAATTTTGACATATGGCAGCTCATTGACCACATTGACAAAAACGGAAAACTGCTCTGATGAAAAACATCATAACTCGGAAGATAATCAAGCAATTTTAATTCTGTTTGAAAGAGACTATAGTTTACAAATATATCTATTAGCCTGCAAAGTTTGAAAACTGTACATTGTGTATTCTATTCACATCGGCGGCCGAAAGTTGTATTGTTTTCTTCACTTTGTCCAAAAATGCAGAACAGTTAACTACAATTGGCACAGACATGATGCACTTGCCACATAGGATATATACAGGTAGGTTAAAAAAATGGTTTGCTTTATTCAGTAATGATTCCTCAGAAAAATCCAGTTAAGCAGGTAAGAATATTTTTCTGATTGCAAATTTTTTATTTGAGGTCAAGCAACTGCAAACTTCATTGACATATTGTGCGAGTTAATCAAAAGCTATTGAATAAATGTAGTTTTGAGGGTAATTTTTCAATATACAGTGATGAAAGTCTTCAGTTAATAACCTGTGAAATTCAAAATGGTCTGAACTTTTGAAGTCTGAAACTTCCAAAAATGACATTTCTGAAAGGGGGTTTGGGGTATCTGCAGGTTAATTTTTAAGGGTTTCAGGATTTTTGAATGCTGACTTTCATCACTGAATATATATATATATATTATAATTGTAATCCATTGGCATGTTGTGAGTTGAGCATGAGTAATTGTGGAATGTAAATTATGTGATAATAATGTCCAAGATATGTGACAATACTCTTTTCATATCTCAAATATATGGTCTTTCTTTGATTTTGACAAAACAACATTACCGTGTTTACTTGAATATAAGACCACGTTTTCGGGTTAAGTTAATTTTCGGGTGGTCATCTTATACACGAGGGCAATCTGTGGACGTTGATTTACCAAGAAATATTCTACTGCATGTGAACAGTAGTCCACCTTCATTTAATAAGTGAAAATTATCCACAAGTCGGAGAAAATGTGATTTTAGCGATGCTTTAACATGCATACACAAGGTCACCATTTTGAAAAGCAGAAGTGACGAGTCATCTTATATTCAAGTAAATACAGAACATTTCATATATATATATTGACTAAATATGTTTGTGACACATGCAGCATTTACTTGAATTTTTTATTTTTTTTGTGAAAAACATGATTGTTTTGATTTGCAGACCAATAAGCCTATTTGAAATGGTGATTTTTTATTTTAATTTTCAGATATATTATAAAAAGTTGTCTGATAGCTGCAAGAAGATGGCCTATGAATGGGAAGGACATATGCAATATATAAAAGATTATGTTGATCATGATCACTCAAAAAGTTATGAGGCTTTTGAATTGGGTCAGCTCAATCAAGATGCATCTTCGTCAGATGGATTTGTGCAAATTGATAATGCACAACTTACATTTCATCATGAGTATGAAAAAACAGTACATGTGATTGTGTATGATTACACCAATTGTAATCCTGAATGTAGTGTACATGGTTCAGGTGTGAATGGTTACTCAGAAGATAACACATGTGTTGTAATAGATGGTACATTTGATGCACTACCAGATTGTACCAAGTGTATTTCACATGATCACACATATTCATATCAAAGAACCTCTGATGAAGATGTTGTGAAATATCATCTGAAAATGAAAAGATCAAAATTTGACATGAGCAAATATGTTGATGCAATATCCACAGACTCTGAAGATATTATCATAGATGGTACTTATAGTGTACCTTTGAACACCATTGATATTCAGGACAGCGAACCTATCTATTCTCTAATGCTTGACCCATTGAAGATAAAAACTGCCAAGCATTTCATGCAAAGACTTGAAACTGTAAAACCTGCAGCTGTCTGTTGTCTTTGTGGCAGAATCTTATACAACTCTGAGTTGGAATGGGCAGACCTTCCACAAAATGAATGGAAAGCACAAACATTGATACCAGATTGTAGTCCAGTCAGTATTATTAGAAATAGTCTGAATAAGGTATCCTGCTGTTTAGGGTGCAAAGGCAAAATCAAGACAGGAAAATACAAGAACTTTAATTGGTTTGAAAATTTTGGTAACATTCCAGATTGCTTCAAGCAATTGTCATCATACACTCAATACAGGAAGCTGGCAATTGGGAATGTGTATTGTGCTACATATAAAAATGCAGGGTATAGTTATCTCCATTCTGCAGGAAATGTCATGTTAAATACAATCACAGAAGAAAACCTAAGAGGTATGATAGGGATGTTACACTTAGGTGATTCTCCTGAGCTGGAGACATCAAATGGCAGGGTCCATGCATGTTTGCTTTGGTTAAAAAAAAACAATAAGTTGTATGGTGACTTCCTTTCAAACCTTGAGACTATGCATGGCTATTTGGAAACCAAATCTGCCAATGGTCTTTTCTGTGGCCTCCCAATGCGCACAAGAGATATGCACATTCTCAATGACGGGCAGCTATCTGCATCTGACATTGAGTCAAAGCGGCTTGCTTTTTCCAGCAGATAAATTCAAAGTACCTAGAGAACCATTAGATATGTCAGAATTGTATATTGGAAAACAGATTAGAAAGGAAAACTGTCAATCAGTTGACTGCATTCAGAAAGAGCTCCCTCAAATTGAAAGAATGTCCTACACTGATAAAGATTTGGAAGCAAAATTGTTTCCACATCTTTTTGCATATGGCAGAGGATCATATTTCAGGTCACAAAATGCTCTCACCCTTGGACATTATCATAAATTACGCTTATTGCATGTTGACAGAAGATGGGCAAATGACAGATTTTTCCCATTCTTCACATATGATCGCAATGTGAAGGCAAGATTGTCTTACACAAATAATTGCCTTGCAACAAATAAAAATAGGACTGATCGAATCAAGAGCGGTGATGTTCAAAATGAAAAGAATTACTACATGTATGGAAATGTAGTAAATCAAACCATTCCTGGCAGCAAAAGTTATTGGTCCAAACATTTTTTGGATCTGGTTGCAAGGGTTTCAGAGTTTGGACCAGGTGATATTTTTTTCACCTTAACATTTAATGAATCATGGGAACCACTGAAAGATATCTTATCCCAGTACAAAGATAAAGCTAGCATTTTGCATCCAGTTGAGCCAACAGTGTATTTCTTTGAAAGATTTAAAGCACTGAAGCCTTTAATCATCGGCAAGGAATGTTTGTTTGGAGAACCTGAACACTACTGGTATAGAATTGAAGCACAGAATCGTGGTGCATTACATATTCATGGAATTCTTTGGCTAAAATCTGGAACATTTATCCAAGACTCCATTGTTGCTGAGGTTCCAAGAGGACTTGATAAAGATTCAGTGGCACTCAGAAAGAAGGTTATGAAACTCCAGGTTCATGGTTGTCGGCCAAATAGGTGTTTTCGAACGTGGAAAGGTAAAGCCACTGACAAGTGTAAATATGGATTTCCTTTTGCTTTAAGAGACAAAAATGATTACCAAAGTGGAGGGACCCGGTACGAGTATATGCGAAGACATGTTGAAGATCAGTATGTTGTGCCATATAATCCATACTTGCTTATGGCTTGGGATGGCCATCTGAATGTGCAACGTATCACAAATACAGGTCTTGAACGCTACTTAGTAAAATATATTTCAAAAGTTGAGCCAACTTTTGGACTGGAAGTTGATCATGGCTCAGAGGTAAAACGCTATTTAGAAAGTAGATTGGTGGGTGCACCAGAGGCAGTTGCAACACAATTGTCATATCACATAATAGATTCTGATGCAAGAGTAACATTTGTCGACACAAATCTTCCATTAGATAGGCATAGACGCCTTAAACCATTGCGAGATCTCAAAGAGCAAGAAGAGGATGACACTGATGTCTTCTACAAAGGTCCACGTGAACATTACATGAAAAGGCCACAAACAAATGAATTTGAAAGTGTCCTTTATCCAATGTATGTTTGCAACTACAAAGTTGAGGTGGAGAGACCAAAAAATCTGAAATTTGCTGTTGACATGGATGGCAACTATGTTGTTAAAACTAAGGCTACAGTCCCAAGATACAGATTTCTCTCTCAAACAGATGGTGAACTGTTTTACTACCAACAGTTATTGTTAAAAGTGCCATTTAGATGTGAAGATTTCATTAGTCCTGACAATGATTCAAAATCTTTTAAAGAAGAATGTTACATAAGAGAATTATTTGTCAGAGATGATGAACTGGATGTGTCTTTTCAAGAGATGAAACGTAGAAATTATGATCCCAAACATATAGCCAGGATAGCAAAGAAAATGTTGAATGAAAATTTAGCAGATCATGTGACATTGACAAAAAAAATCAAATGTCTAGATTATGGTGAAGTAATACCATTTGGAGACACAGATGAATATCTTAGTGTGCCTATTGAGGAAATTTCACTCACAGATGAACTTCCAGATATCAAAAAGCTTCTGCATTGGAATAAGAATAAGCTTCTTTGTGATCGCAAAGACTTTCAAGCCAGAGTAGCACAGCTTACTCAAAGCCAAAAACAAGTATTGGATCATATTGAAAACAATTGTGATAAACAATCCCTAATTCTTATCACCGGCCCAGCTGGAAATGGCAAGTCATTCTTGCTGCAGACAATAGTACTTCAATATGAATTTGCGGCAAATATTGTTGAAGTTTTAGGCACATCTGGAAATGCAGCAAAACTGGTTGGAGGTCAAACAATACATTCATTCTTCAAGTTAAATCCTGAGCTAGAAGCACACTATGCATATCGTGACCAAACATGGTCTGGCATAGCCTCAACTGATGTCATCATAATAGATGAGTTTTCAATGATGAGTGGAGAATTGATTGAAAAAATTGATTCTATATGTAGAGATGTTGCACCTGACGAGTCAAAACATATGTATTTTGGTGGCAAGACAATTATCCTCTTGGGTGATATCTATTCCAGCTTCCAGCTGTAACAAAAAGTCCTACATATCGCCAAATCTATCAGAGTTCCCTTTGGACCCATTTCAAACCATTCTTTCTGAAAGAAAATTGTTGTCAAAGGGGTGATGTTGTCTTCCAAACTGTTTTAAATAACATTAGAGAAAGAAAACAAACGGCACATGACATAGATATCCTGAAAAGCAGGGTATGTGGTGAAGGTCATGAAAAAACTCAAAGTTGTGAAGATTTTGCAAATCCAACAGCATTTGTTTTGTGTTCAAAACATGAAGCTCGTGAAAAAATCAATGAATATGTGCAAGAAACCACACTTGCCAATGAACAGCTCTATACTCTGAAGGCTACTGACTATGAAGAGTCTGGTCTATTTCTGGACTCTGATTGTTCAGATATTTTGGATAGTGTAAAGGGGATTATGCCTCGCAATATAGTAGTTAGGATAGGTGCCAAAGTTATGATTACAAGAAATTTAGATGTTACAAATGGTGTTGTAAATGGAACTGCAGGAATTCTGAAAACGATTCACAGAAAAGTACTTATGATTGAGACTCTGGACAAGAGTGATGTTATTCCAATTCCAAAAGTGAAACAAAAGGCTGTTTTGCAAACCAGTGGCCGTACTGTGTACAGAGTGCAATTTCCTATCCTGGTTTCTTATGCATGTACAGTACATCGCCTTCAAGGAATGACATTAGAGAAAGCTTTTGTCTTTTTAGACAAGACATTCTTTGCCCCTGGCCAAGGTTATGTTGCATTAAGTCGTGTAAAATCTTTGGAAAATCTCCATCTATTGTCATTTGATGAGAGTATTTTATTTGCGGATAAAAATGTTCAAGACATTATGCAGCATGCTTTGAAAACAGGAGAATTGAAGGTTATCGATACTGATAAGTCCAAGTTTGTTGAAATACCCTCTATTCCACAGCCAGATTTCAAATCAGATAGTGCTCTGGTTGGAAATTCAAACTTGCCTGAAAACATGGAAAAATCAAAAGAACACGTGCACAATGATTCTCAAATAAAAAGCCATCCACAGAATATAATCAAACAAATAATGACCATTTGCCAGAAATTGAGAGTTTATCTCAATTTTAACATGTTCAATCCCATCGTTCAAGAAAATTTGGTGTCTACAATTTTAGATTTGTATGAGCCAAGTTTTCTTTCATGCATACGATATGTCCGTTTGTTGCCTCCTTTCATTTCTGAATACTGCAATACACTGGACAATAATGTGATAGATAGAATGCATCCTGCCATACTTGAACATTATACTCCAGTTATGACAAGCCCGGATGGGAATTGTCTATGGAATGCAATCTCTTTGTGCCTAATTGGTACTGAGCAACTTAGATTGCCTCTAAAATTGTTAACTGTTTACACAATTTGGAAGAACAAAGATTATTTTCTTAATCTAATTAAAAATGATTCAATCAGGGATCTAGGTACACCAAATGATAGGTTAAATAAACTCATTCAGATAGCCAGGACTGACAAGCATTGGGGAAATGAGTATCATTTATATGCATTGAGCATGATTATGCAGAGAGATATATATTCATATGCATATTTTAAGGACAGTGATAATTGTTGGATAGTTCCCATTGATCAGTCTGCAGAGGACTTGAAATCATTGTTTACATTTCACCAAGGTTTAGGTGCTCATATTCTATACAGTTGTCCACAGGAACTTAGGAAAGATGGTTATTCTGAGGATGAGCCATGTTGTATTCATTTCAATGCAATAGGTAGGCATTACACATCAATGATTAGGAATTCAAGTACGGTTATGTTGTTTAAACCTTACACCAAACTTTTTCCATGATTCGTTGAATTTTTTTATAGGATTGATATTCACAACTTTATTGAATTTTTTTCCAGGTAAGCTCAAATTGGACCTGAAAAATAAATTTTTTTGTTCAAAGTTTCTGTCTTTGTTATTTGCAGGTATCTCAAGCAAGAGGGGCAATATGGATATGTATAAAACTGTGTGCCCAGGTGTATGCCAGCAATATCTCTATACTGGCAAGTGTAGAGATCACTGCCCAGAGCATCACCTGCCCCTGAGTAGGAAGTATGTAGACTCTCATTGTCATTTGGATCTGCTAATGACCAAGTACAATGTGGATTTGTCTGCTATGTTTGAGGCCATGCCGCCTAATTTCATGGGTTGTGTTGGGAACTTTGTCTTCCCTTCAAGTCATCACTTGATTGACATGGTGCGTGAAATTCCCAATGTTGTAGCAACATTGGGGGTTCATCCTAAGTGTGCATCATATTTTGATGCCAGCATGGAATCGTTCCTCAGGAACAGGGGTTCCATGTCTGATGTAGTGGCTATTGGCGAAACAGGACTTTGTTCTATGGCAGCCAGGCATACTAGCTATGCTATCCAGAAAAGGTGTTTCAAATACCAACTGGAACTGGCTGCACGTATGGGCAAACCGGTTGTAATTCACAGCCGGGAGAATGATGACTACACATATGATATGTGTAGAACACATCTCCATCATTCTCATCCTATTCACTTGCATTGTTTCATGGGTTCCCTTGAACAGGCAAGTCGTTGGTTTAGTTACTTTCCCAATTTGATGATTGGCATAACAAATGTTGTGGGTGACAAAGTTCGTGGGAGAGAAATTCAAAATGCTGTAAAGCATGCTCCCATGGATCGCCTACTGCTGGAGACTGACGCTCCTTATTTTTTGCCATCAGGAGAGAATGCTTTAAGTTTTTCTCATCCAGGGAATGCTTTAAATGTGGCATGGCGGATATCATCTTTAAGGTCCATGTCAGTCCGCACCGTAGTTGACCAGACGTGTGCAAACACAAGGTCACTATATTCCATCTAGGGAGGTGCCATATTTTTTTGCCTGCAGGACAGGAAATCTTTGGAAATGGTGTGATTTACACTAGTCTTAATGGTTATATAAGTGGAGGATGGGAGGTGGTGGGTTTGACTCCAACTGCTGACAGTGTTACTTTCACAGTGGTTAAAAGGCTTGAAAGTCTACTAATATGGCCATAGTTGCTGAAAGGGTCGTAAAACACCATTTCACAATTTCCATTTGAAGGTAAACCATTGACTGAAGTTGTTTTATTTTTAAAACGGCTCAGTAATGGAGGCATTATTCTATATTTTGTTCAGATGAGTGTAAACTTTGTCCATTGACTGCAGTTGTTTTAATGCAAACCGGCTCAGTAGTGGAAAAGTAATTGCAGTACTGAATAGTTATACATGAATATTTCTCATTCAGGTAACAAAATGAATATCCAGAAAGGTGAGAGCATAGTGGCTTTGATGATCAAGATCAGAGCCAAAGAAGTCGACATAAAAAATCTGATACTGGAAATAAACAGTGGAAAACAAGCTCTCGACAATGATAAAGCCATATTTGAGTCAACTCGTCAGAACATTGTCAGGGTTCAACGGTTAATTAGGGCCAATAGTCAGCAACAAGACACTCTGCTGACATTTACAGTCAAAGCTGGCACATCAGACCAGCTTTGTTCCATATTACTTCATTGCTCAGATAGAGAGGTAATTCTCAATGCAGAATTGAGAGCCTCAAGAACTGCAATAAATGAATATTGCCTCAAAATATCTTCCGCTGAGGAAGTTATACGCCATAAAGAAGGATGTGTCTCTCAACTGAAGAGAGATGTTTACTTTTTAAATAAAGAAGTTAACATCCTTAAAAAAGAGAGATCCTATGATATTCTCTCAAATCCTGGTTTGGAGGATGTCATTCCAGATGCAGATCTTAGCTGCATTGATCTTGACTCATTAGAGTAGCTGGAGTCTTTTTCCTGAAGGAAAAAAATACTGGTCCATTCTATCATAAATTATCTTTGTTAGGTAGATAGGTGAAGCAATATGATCTGAACCATGCTCGTGAAGTCTGGAAATTGTTTTGAATGGAAATTAAATTCTGAGCAGAATTGTTTGGCTTTTGCATACTTTAATATTAAAGGTAAAGAGTGATTCCAGACTTCCATGTTTTTATACTAATAAGAATTACATTTGATTTTTATGGATTTTTGTTTACAGGCAATATCCATAATACTTGCAATCTAATGCATTCACTTAATTTTCACACAGCATGGACCAGTGTGTCAAGACTCCTTTCAAAGTTGACAGTTTAGTCAAGTTTAATCATGGTTTTACTTGAATGTCAATTAAATATGGATGAGAAAATCATCACCAATGTTGTTCAACAGTGAGTAATGAACAGAGAAATGATCAGCATTACGTTGTTCAATAGTGACGGCGTATTGTGGTGATACAGCCAAAATTGTAGTGTAGGTAAATCATCAGCTTTACGTTGTTCAATAGTGACGGCATATTGTGGTGATACAGCCAAAGTTGTAGTGTAGGTAAATCATCAGCTTTACGTTGTTCAATAGTGACGGCGTATTGTGGTGATACAGCCAAAGTTGTAGTGTAGGTAAATCATCAGCTTTACGTTGTTCAATAGTGACGGCGTATTGTGGTGATACAGCCAAAGTTGTAGTGTAGGTAAATCATCAGCTTTATGTTGTTCAATAGTGACGGCGTATTGTGGTGATACAGCCAAAGTTGGTGTGTAGGTAAATCATCAGCTTTACGTTGTTCAATAGTGACGGCGTATTGTGGTAGATTTGTTACACTAGGAAGTTGAAGAGAGTTGGATGCACTTTTTGTAAAATGATCATTGTATAGACAGTGTTGGTTAAATTAGTTGTGTCTATAAATGATGTACTTTTACAAAGAAAAAAAAGAGAATTTTGCACAAAAGAATTCAATGCATGCACACAATGTTGGTTCAGTTATGTGTGTATACATTGAATGCTTCTAAATATCTTTGATTTTAGGATCCATTTAAAAATCTTATCTTTTCTGTAAAATTCTCTCAAGGTCACACAATTAATTGTATGTTTTTGTAAATATATTTATATCAGTACTTTGTACATACTATTATTGAAATCAGTGATATATTTGGCTTGAAATTCTAAATTTTGGGAGATACTATAATGTGAACTTTCATGAATTAATTTGGATTGTGGTTTAATCAAGTGTCAGGAACAATCCAAAGCTATCACTGACATATAATCAATTGTGTGACCTTTCGGGTTCTAGCAAGGTCTTTCCTTTGTCTTTATTATTTAAATTTCAGAAATCAATTTTACAAATTATGAATTTTCACTTTAAGAAATTTTGAAATTGTAACTTGGCTAGAACCCTGAATAAATCTGAAAAATCTGGGTGGCTCTGGATTTTTCAGCTCAAACCATTCGAAACTAAATTATCCACACCAAAAGAAGAGCCACAGGCAGTTTTTCTTACTGTATATCTTTCAGTAAATTTTATGTAGTCTAATTTTATTGTTTCTGGTGATGTCATTCAAAATAAATTGTCTTTAATGGGTTAAAAAATCTAATTCAAAATCAAATTTTAGTACAAATTTATTAAAGTGGGTTTGCCGAAAAGTGCTAGTATGAAATACTGCTTAAGATGTGACTTTTTTTGTTTTCAAGAAATAAATATTGGGCTAGAAATAATTTATTTTAAAATTAAATCTTTCCAAAACTTCTTGATTTTTATTATGCATATTTAGTAAAATTAGAATATTTATAAGTCAAGAAAAGACTGTTTCCAACAAAAGCTACATTCTTGACATAATTTGAATGTCAATATGTGCAATTATACTACAATACATAAAAGGTCACATCGCTAGGGCCCGCCCAAAGTATTTACCATCATTATCAAATCATATATTTGTGTAATGAGTATTTGGTGAATTGGGTGCAGTCTCAATAAAAGGGAGACACATACTAGATCTATGTATTATCTTAAGATTGAAATTATGATAAACTGGAAATCATAAATATTTATATATACCCTGACATAATGTTAAATAATCTTTCTTGGGATGAAAAAGAACACAAATTAATACAAAATATTTTTGTGTAAAGATAACACATGCATGTTATGTTTGACCATTTACAGTTTACACAAAACCCACAGCTCCTTGAAGTTCTTCTAGGTACCAGCCTCCCCAACTGACAAATCCTGGGGGATTGGTTTGGAGTAGCATGAGTTGGATGCTCAAGATCGCTCTAAATGGAGAGGCGAAAATCATTTGGGATTTTTGCTGACTGGGTTGCATGAACATCTGCGACAAACCTTGCCCCCATATTGCGGTAAGCCCTGAGTTAAGACATTGCATTCTGTCTGTCCAAATGAAAAATATATCATGCTATACTCTCAAGGGGCCATTAAAAGCTTTGAGATTGTCCTTCTCATTAGCAGATTTTGATTTCCATTCTCAAATGCTTTTGGTAAAGTTTTAAAAGCAAAATGAAATGAATATATTTGGCTGAAGTTTTTTTCCTCAATAGAAACGGCTTGGCAAATCATATATTGAATCCTCACTGAACATTTAACTTTTGACATACACCAGGTGGCTTTGTGTATTGTTTTTAAAGCCATAAGCAGTATTTTCACAGTAATTCCTTTAACCTATTACCTTTAATCTTTGCTACGGTTTTTGCAAAAAGATACTTAAATATTGGCTTATCTTTAGATTTTCAAACTTTGATGTGGTCTGTAACATCATGACACAAATATATCAAGTTCTACATGTGCTGGACACCCAGTTATTTTGCAACGAAGCATATAACCTTTAACTTTCAAAGGCTTAAATCTAAACATGACCTTGACCTATTTCTTAAGGTCCAAGCTGGAGTTACATTTCCACTAAATTGAATTGAGCAAATAATTGTAGTTTTTGGGCTGTGATCAGCCATTTTTAAAAGTGTGAATACTGCTTAAGGTGCATTTTCTGCACAAAATGACACAACTCATCGAGAATTGAAATTTTAAGGGGGAATTCAGGGAGAATTATCATTACAAATCTATTTGTGTCATTTATGTAATGAAGATGTGCTGCTAGGGCCCAAAATCATATTCTACAGTTTGGAATGTGATGGAATGTCCCAATAAAAGGGGGACACACACTTCAATGTTCAGTTATGTCTTTGTCATTGGTAACACAAAATTGTTAACTCGTGCAAAAATGTCTTTTTTTATAAGATTCTTTTCAGGAACACCTATTGCGAAAAATCTGATGTCATCAAGAAGCGCCAGCCACATCAGTTTTAGATAATTTAGGTGTTATGTTTATCATTAACATGCATCTATTTTATCTTTCAAATGTGGTGGATTTAAACTACATAACAAGTTTAGAGAATCTTCATCTTACCCAAAACATGTCAAGTTCAACTTTGGCACAGAATAACTTTTTATGACTACATATCAATACTTTTGCTCCAAATTGTTAAATACTTTATAAAAAACCATTTCATTTAGTTTTTATTGCTACAAAATTGAGATAGCTGCACATGTGAGAGATAGCAACAGGCGAGTAAGACAGGTACACATCCCAGCCGGAGGGTGACGAGATTTGTAAAAAAAAAAAAATTGCTTTGTGAGGTATGGGCTGCAATAAAATTTTGCCACTAAAAAGAGAGTGCAATCTCGCTGTTCTGTCACCACGTTGCCTGCCCTCTGGTGGAATTTGCTGATGCCAGACCTTCACTTCACTTCAACTTTAGTTTGCAAGTTTATGTGATGGGTTGCGTACCATACATGTAATGAATAGGGTAGTTTTCACTTACCGTATCCACTCGGGTTAGCGCCCATGGGCGGCTAATTGGGGACAAAGTAAAAGAGGGGGGTGGGCGTTTACCCAAGCATGGGCGTTTATAAAGGTCGAGAACAGAACAAAACCATCCATTATTGCGCAATATATTAACAATTGTTTTCGTGCTAAAAACAAGAGCCTCTTCCCGTCACTTCCGCCTTTCAAAATTGCGACCACGTGTTGCGTTGAGTCGTGTCTTCCTTGTTGACAGAAATGCTTTCAAACGCGGACCGATTTTAATTGCATTTCAAATGATAAATAATGAAAACGCTTTGTTTTGAAGCTAAAATCAATGATGTGGAGAAATTGTCGACGTAATTGTGATAATATTAAGTACATACCTTTATTTATCATTTAAAACGCAATTAAAATCGATCAGCTACGGATATGAAAGTTCAATTTGACATGTTGGCCGCTCCACTTTTGTCTCGTGGGCACCCAGACGCTAAGGTAAAGGACGTCACGTACATCGTATTACGGACATCCAGGGAAGGTGGGCGTTTAATGATTTCTTCCTAAAAAGGGGGGTGGGCGTTAAGCCAAGCATGGGCGCTAACCCGAGTGGATACGGTATTTTTGTCAGAATTATGTTAGATATGAAATATTACCCACAATATGCCTATATTTCTGTATTTGAGATTTGTTTTCAACCATCGGGAATTTGACCTAAATATAGCTGCATATGTGAGAGATAGCTGCATATGTGAGAGATAGCTGCATATGTGAGAGATAGCTGCATATGTGAGAGATAGCTGCATATGTGAGAGATAGCTGCATATGTGAGAGATAGTTGCATATGTGAGAGATAGCTGCATATGTGAGAGATTGCAACTTCTCCCAGCCGAAGGCACTTGTCCCTTGTTGACAGAAATGCTTTCACACGCGGATCGACTTTAATTGCGTTTCAAATGATAAATAATGAGAATGCTTTGTTTTGAGGCTAAAGTCAATGATGTGGAGAAATTCTCGCCGTAATTGTGATAATATTAAGTACATACCTTTATTTATCATTTAAAACGCAATTAAAATCTATCCGCTACACATATGAAAGTTCAATTTGACATGTTGGCCGCTCCACTTTTGTCTCGTGGGCACCCAGACGCTAAGATCAAGGACGTCACGTACATCGTAATCCGTTTTAATTTGTGATCATATTGGGTAAATACCTTTCTTTATCATTTAAAATGCAATCAAAATCGATCCGCTACGTCTGATATCCGTTATTTCGAAAATACGGACATCGTATTTACGTTTTACCGTATATACTCGTGTATAAGACGGCTAAGATCTTATAGGGTAAGCATATTTACGTTTCACTTTTAAAATGACTGCCAAGCTTCAGCTGAAGCTAGAATGGTAGCAGAGCCGATATCTCAAGAAAAACCAACTCATCTTATATTCGGAAATTGTTTTTTTTTCAAGTAAAATAACCTCAATTTTGGGGGGTCGTCTTATACACGAGTCGACTTATACACGAGTAAATACGGTATATATTATGGCACTTGGTAACTCAATTGCTTGGTTTAAATCCAGGCTCAACGAGCACTGGACAAATGTATTATATATATGATGTACTGCCTTTATTAGAAGGATCTGATTCCTATTGTGCCTGATTTATATAACTATTATAATTATACTTCCATTTACACATGTATTTATTTTATTTAACAGTTTTTAGTTAAGTTAAATATGGGATTCATGTTGTATTGTATATAACTGAAAGCCTGCAATAAAGATTATTATTATTATTATAATAGGCAAACTCCACAGTTATGGAATTAGAGGTCAGCTACTCTCTTGGATTGAAGCTTTCCTATCAAACAGAGTGCAGCGGGTCAGTGTCAACAAGTGCTACTCTGAATGGAAACCAGTCACAAGTGGCATTCCCCAGGGTAGTGTTCTTGGACCAATTTTATTTGTTTTATACATAAATGATTTGCCTGATCAATTGGAAACTGATTCCTTCCTCTTTGCGGATGATACAAAACTGTTCCAGGAAATCTGTTCTGTTGATGATTGTGAACTGCTTCAGGAAGATTTAAGAACATTACACGAATGGTCAAAAGTATGGCTACTTTGTTTCCATAATGAAAAGTGTAAATGTCTGACACTTGGCAAAAATTGTGTGGATTTTACCTACAAGCTTGATGATTGTGAGCTTGGAATTGTTAAAGAAATGAAAGATCTCGGAGATTCAGAACTAAAATTCAATCATAGATTCAGAACTAAAACTCTCACATCAACAGTAATATCAACAAAGCCAACCAGATTATGGGAACCATCAGGAGAACATTTGACCATTTGGACTGTGAAATGTTTCTGGATCTGTATAAAGCCCATGTCAGGAGCCATCTGGAGTATGCATGCCAAGTTTGGTGCCCCCATCTCAAAAAAGACATTGAAGCTATTGAGTCAGTGCAAAGACGGGCCACAAAATATCTGCCTGGGATGAAAAATCTGGAATATCATGAGAGATTGGAAAAACTGGGCCTACCAACACTGGCATACAGACGACTCAGGGGTGCCATGATTGAAACATTCAAAATATTCACTATATATGAACCGAAGTAGCCCCAACCTTGAATAGGAACACAAATATCACAAGAGGACACAAATTTAAACTATATTTGAATAGGTGTTTCAAGGAACATCCCAAGAAACATTCTTTCAACCAGAGAATAGTCATACCATGGAACAGCCTGCCAGACCATATCATCAATAGTCCAACCATATTTACCTTTGAAGTCAAACTAGACAAATGGTGGAGATGCCAACCCATCATTTAAAACTACAAAGCAGATTTTAACCCAAGAGCAATCCCCCCAAACATGAAGGATACCAAGTCCCAGAATTCAGATCTGGATATAGAGGCCAGCTAGGCCTGCGTCCAGAAACATCCATAAGTATCCATAAATAAGTATAGCATTTCTGTCAACAGGGAAGACATGACTCAAAGCAGTGGAAACAATGATGAAACGCAAAACTGTGAACGCTGATAATTGGAATCAGTGAGAACAAAGTCAAAACAAAGCGTTTCGAAATAATAGACCTCGGACGTAGCAGATTGATTTTAATTGCGTTTTAAATGATAAATAAAGGTATTTATCCAATATTATCACAAATTATGCTTCGCAGGTCGAGAATTTCTCCACGCAGTAAAACGTAATACGATGTACGTGAAGTCCTTGATCATAGCGTCAAAACTAACACGTGGTAGAATATTTATTTGTGTATTTTAAGCCAAAGATATTAATTATATTGCTTTTAATTATTAGTGTTTATAGCACTCGATCGGCAGTAAAACACCGTGATAATATTGGGTAAATACCTTTATTTATCATTTAAAACGCAATTAAAATTGATCTGCTACATCCGATATTCGTTTAGTTTTGTTTGATGCTTTTCAAAATTGCGACCACGTGGATGGTTTTGTTCTGTTCTCGACCTGCAAAGCAAATTTTATGATAATATTGGGTAAATACCTTTAGTTATCATTTAAAACGCAATTAAAATCGATCCACTTGTGAAAGCATTTCTGTCATAAAGGGAAGAGATGGCTGATAATTGGTATCAGTGAATTTTTACTAATTTTCACACCACTGAATGGGAAGACATCAAAGGCAGAATTGAATTGTTAGATATAATTAAATAATCATTTGAATTTTAATAGACATAGAAGTAAAAGTAAAACGTAAATACAATGTCCGTGACGTAGTGGATCGATTGGCCACGTGACTCACAAGTCATGTGATCATTGACTTTGCAGATTTGCCAGAGAATTGCGTTATAAATTATAATTAAAAGTATATACTCAATATAAACACAAAATACGCTTTGCAGGTCGAGAACAGAACAAAACCATCCACCCATTTAACATGCATTACGCAATACTAGAGTGAAAGCAAATATCGGACAGGCGGACTACTGTCTACACGTGGTTGAATATTTCTTTGTGAATTATAAAGATATTAATAATATCGCTTTTAATCATATCGCTTTTAATTATTATCGTTTATAATATTGGGTAAATACCTTTATTTATCATTTTAAACGCAATTAAAATCGATCCGCTATGTCCGATGTCTATTATTTCGAAATGCTTTGTTTTCATTTTGTCTTCACTGATTTCAATTATCAGCGTTCACAGATTTGCATTTCTCCACTGCTTTGAGTCGTGTCTTCCCGTTTTGACAGAAATGCTTTCACGCTAGTATTGCGTAATGCATGTTAAATGAATGGATGGTTTTGTTCTGTTCTTGACCTGCATAGCGAATTTGTGATAATATTGGGTAAATAACTTTATTTATCATTTAAAGCGCAATTAAAATCGATCTGCTACGTCCGATATCCGTTATTTCGAAATTATGAACATCGTATTTACGTTTTACCGTAAATACTCGAGTATAATAAGACTGTTAAATCGATCCGCTATGTCCGATATTCGTTATTTCGAAAATAAGAATGTTTTGTAATGAAAACTCTGTGATAACATATGTCCTCATTGAATTTATTTTCCAACCAAACCTGAAGCAATATTAACAACTCACCAGTGGACATATTATCAAATCCTAAGTTGCCACAAAGCACATCAAAGACGACTATTTCCCCTT
This sequence comes from Amphiduros pacificus, assembly GCA_949316495.1. Classification (NCBI taxonomy): domain Eukaryota; kingdom Metazoa; phylum Annelida; class Polychaeta; order Phyllodocida; family Hesionidae; genus Amphiduros; species Amphiduros pacificus. The sequence continues at coordinate 29,450,481 of OX439001.1, forward strand.
CTGCCACAGCGGACTGTCTGAAGTAACGGCACTTCTGTCTCAGCTCATTCAGCTGACGGGTACGCACACCAGCAAATCCTGCAATCGTTTCAAGCAAGAACACATTGTTAAAACTAGTTACCGGTGTATATCCATTTTCCCTCCAGATGGGGTCAAATACACCTTTGCTGATTATGTATCATTAGTAATTTTGCTATTCTGTATGAGGTGATTGAGATGAGGGACGGAAAAAAAGAATGTGATATTTTAACTAGAGAAGATATTTTAGACACCATTTATGATATATGTATAAACTGAATTTTTGTGTTTTAGTACTTTTATATAACACACCATATTTGTTTTTTAACTATGATTGAATCTCTGTAAAATGCAATTAAAATCGATCTGCTCTGTCTGATATCCGTCATTTCTAAAATATGAAAGTCGGTAATCTACATATACATGTACATCTATAAGTTTACTCAACATCTGTAATCTACATCTACGTCTATCAGTTTACTCGGCAAAACCAATTGGCATCTCACCGAGTGTAATGAAAACGCCTTGTTTTGACACTAAGGTCAAGGATGTCATGGACATCATATTTACATTTTACTTTTAAAATGGCCGCCAAACTTGAATGGTAGCAGTGCCGATGTCTTGAGAAAAACCGTCTCGACTTATTAAACTTATATTCGAAAATTGGCCTTTTCAAGCAACAAAAAAAATCAATTTGGGGGGTCATATTATACACGAGTCGTCTTATTTTCGAGTTAATACGGTAATTTATGATGCCTAGAGCATAATATTATGTGAGTAATCATAATATGGTGATATAATGTGTGTTTTATATGGATGGTCATAGTGCCAGTAGCTGAGTAAATATTTATGATTCATTAAATATCAAACTATGTATCCTGCGGTCTTTATTAAAATATTTCCCCCTATTGGAATGGTATCAGGATGAGTATTGGCAGGAATGTTCTGCAACAGTCTGTTCCCTGCTGGTACCATATCTCTGTGCTATGAGTACTCACCATAGACATCCTGTAGGTGAGTATTCATGACCAGTCTGTCCCCTGCTGGTACCATATCTCTGTGCTATGAGTACTCACCATAGACATCCTGTAGGTGAGTGTTCATGACCAGTCTGTCCCCTGCTGGTACCATATCTCTGTGCTGTGAGTACTCACCATAGCCATCCTGTAGGTGAGTGTTCATGACCAGTCTGTTCCCTGCTGGTACCATATCTCTGTGCTATGAGTACTCACCATAGCCATCCTGTAGGTGAGTGTTTGTGACTAGTCCCACCAGCTTCTTGCCCTCTGAACTGCTTCCTATCTCCAACTGAAATCAAAATCAAACCAAATCTCAGATGATATTATAGGAATAAAAGTCATTTCAGGGCATGGCATCATATCAGTCCCTGCCATCAAAGCTATAAATTTATGTGCACACAGAATTGAGTGCAAGTCATTAGTATTCAGAAACATAACCCTATGGGTTGATAGCTCGATCTGCTGACTTGAATGAAAACACATGAACTGAGATAAAGTGCAATACGCAATCAGGTTATGATTTTCCATACAAGATCCCAATTCAGTTTTGATGAGATATTCATTAATATTTTGTAAATCACTATCATGTTACCAATGCAATATTTCATGCACAAAATTTGTGCTTTTTTCAAAAATCTAATAGCTATCGTAAGTTGTCAAGGAGGCTGCCATTTTGAATAACATAGCCAATGAGAATCAAGATAACAAGTTGGGGCCAAATTTGATATGTTACATGCATTTTGATTGGTCAAAATCAATATCTGCTCAATTCTGCTCTTGAAAAGGATTTAAATGATCATTTAGGAAGAAATGTTAAAAAACATTACAAAAAAGCAATGATATGCATAGCTCAATATATGTTTATTCACTTTTGATGGTTGTGAGATTTTGCATGTATACAAATTTTGAATTGAAGGTCAATGTGTCAGGGTCAAAGGTCACATGACTAAGAAATTATAAGGAGGCACAGCTATGATCTAAGACATTTTTGTATACCAAGTTTTAATTTCCTCTAATAAGTGGTTGCTAAGATATGCTCCGTACAAAATTTGTGACCTCGAGGTCACTGCACTAAGGTCATTGGTGACATCACTAAGATTTGAAGGAATCTGAACCTTAACCTCAATATCTACCTCTGCATAAAACTTGAAACATATATTACTGGTAGTTTTGGAGAAGATTTTTTTTAAACATAGTGTTGATACATAACAGATATTTAGTATTTCCAGTTCATCGTTCATGAGCTATGGCCTGCACAATAGTACAAAGGTCAAAGTCACAGAATCAAGGTCAAAGGTCAAATCTGTATAAAATGTATATGGTGTTCGAAAGAGTGTTGATATATAACAGATATGAACTAGATTTCATTCACTTGAGATGTTGCATGTTCACAAATTTTGAATTCAAGGTCAATGTGTCAAGGTCAAAGGTCACATGACTAAGAAAGTATGACGAGGCACGGCTATGACCTAAGACATTTCTGTATACCAAGATTTAATTTCTTCTTGTAAGTGGTTGCTGAGATATGCTCCTTACAAAATTTGTGACATCAAGGTCACTGCACTAAGGTCAATGGTGACATCACCGAGAATTGAAGGAATCTAATCTTCAACTCTCTATCTAGCTCTGTATAAAATAATGTTGGTATATAAAAGATATGAAGTGCATTTAATTCACTTCTAATGGTTATGATGTGGCATGTTCACAAATTTTGAATTCAAGGTCAATGTGTCAAGGTCAAAGGTCACATGACTAAGAAAGTATGACGAGGCACGGCTATGACCTAAGACATTTCTGTATACCAAGATTTAATTTCTTCTTGTAAGTGGTTGCTGAGATATGCTCCTTACAAAATTTGTGACATCAAGGTCACTGCACTAAGGTCAATGGTGACATCACCGAGAATTGAAGGAATCTAATCTTCAACTCTCTATCTAGCTCTGTATAAAATAATGTTGGTATATAAAAGATATGAAGTGCATTTAATTCACTTCTAATGGTTATGATGTGGCATGTTCACAAATTTTGAATTCAAGGTCAATGTGTCAAAGTCAAAGGTCACATGACTAAGAAAGTATGACGAGGCACGGCTATGACCTAAGACATTTCTGTATACCAAGATTTAATTTCTTCTTGTAAGTGGTTGCTGAGATATGCTCCTTACAAAATTTGTGACATCAAGGTCACTGCACTAAGGTCAATGGTGACATCACTGAGAATTGAAGGAATCTGAATCTTCAACTCTCTATCTAGCTCTGTATAAAATAGTGTTGGTATATAAAAGATATGAAGTGCATTTAATTCACTTCTAATGGTTATGATGTGGCATGTTCACAAATTTTGAATTCAAGGTCAATGTGTCAAGGTCAAAGGTCACATGACTAAGAAAGTATGATGAGGCACGGCTATGACCTAAGACATTTCTGTATACACTCAGATTTGAAGGAATCTGAATCTTCAACTCTCTCTACCTCTGTATTAAATATGAAACAAATATTACTGGTAGTTTTGGAGGAGAAGATTTTAAAACATATATATAGTGTTAGTATATAACAGATATGAAGTGTTTTTTTTATTCACTTCTGATGGTTGTGATGTGGCATGTTCACAAATTTGAAATCAAGGTCAATGTGTCAAGGTCAAAGGTCACATGACTAAAATTGTATGACAAGGCACAGCTTTAACATAAGACATTTCTGCATACCAAGTTTTAATATCCTGTAATAAGTGGTCACTGAGATATGGTCTCACCCCAGTAATTATGTATACCTACGAGTAGAAGCAGAGAAGTAGTACATTGTAAAAAATTCATTTCTGTCTTTGTTTGATCGTTTTTCAGTGCTAAATTGATGAAAATTCTTTAGGTTTGGCTTAGTTGGACAGTTTATGACGAGGGTTTTCTAAAATTATGCAAAAAAAATGAAGTTTGAAAGAAACTTTGCTTTTATGGAGAAAAATAGTGCCGTGTAATGATTTGTCAGCAGGTGTTTTGGTGAGAAACAAGAAAACGTTTTTTTTTTAAAATGTCCTATTAATGCATTTAACTTGAGATTTTCGTGCTTGACATGCCTTTTTTATGGTTTTTTATGAAAATTTGCAAATTTTACAATATTGTAGAGCCTTAGATTTAGCTCTTGACATTTCTATTAAAGAAGTTATGATAATTTGAAATCGGCAAGTCTAATCCTCCCTGCAATAGGGGGCCTCAATTACTGGGGTGAGACCATATGCTCAGTACAAAATTTGTGACCTCAAGGTCACTGCACTAAGGGCAATGGTGACATCACTAAGATTTGAAGGAATCTGAATCTTCACCTTTATATCTACCTCTATATAAAATTTGAAAGATGTAGTAGTTTTGGAGAAGAAGATTTTTAAAGAAATGTTGACAGACGGACGGACAGACAGACATTTTCCCCCCTCCTAAAGCTCTGCGAGCCAAAGTCTCAGCAGAGCTGATTGGTCTGTAATATGTACCAGACACCTGGTTACAGTTTATGACCTAATATTGGTCAATTTAGAGTTGATGATATTTTTGTGAGCAAGGCAAGTATTTCTGACTTGGGGATTCCCAAAGTTTGAATGAGATCAAAAACAGGGCAATGACTGCAGAGGTAGTAATTGAATACTACCTATGTAATGCAGAGTAGGCATTTGGAGAAACATAAATAAATCATGCAAATACATAAATGTTCAAAATCTTTTGAAAAATCTAAGTACTGCCAATCAAAATAATTCAATTGGTTCACATAAGAAAGAATAAGATCTGATCATTCTTTTTTTTCTGAAAAAAAAACAATCTTAGCCCAATCTAGTGAGATTTATCAGACACTCTCACACGTAAACTTTGAACATGTGGTTTTAATACTTCGACTTGTTGTGACATACTGTCCATCTTATTTTTGTGTGGCCTGCTGTCTGGGCTTGTCAATCCAGGGATGTCAATTATGTCACAATGCCAATGATCATAGAAACACTGGCAAAAAATACTTCTCAATCCATCCATTCAGTTTGAAAGAAAACATCTATATGGTCCCCCATATATTAATCTGGTCCTGAGATGAGCGGGTGGTGCCAGGCTTAAGGTGCACCTGTGTCCATAAGTGTCCTGTCTCATTGATGCATGACCATATAATCATACCAGGTCATGCATGATCGCATGTGGTCACCTCTATGCATGATCTCATGTCGTCAACAAAATGCATGATCTCAGAGGTTACCTCTATATATGACGATATAATCATGCCAGACAATGCATGATCTGATGTGTCCACATTTAAGCATGATCTGATATGGTCACCCTCTATGCATGATCTGATGTGGTCACCTCTATGCATGACAATATAGATGTTTACCAGAGCTGTATGCTGAGTGTGTAATGGAGTGTGTATTGACGATATAATCATGCCAGACAATGCATGATCTGATGTGTCCACATCTATGCATGATCTGATGTGGTCACCCTCTATGCATGATCTGATGTGTCCACATCTATGCATGATCTGATGTGGTCACGCTCTATGCATGATCTGATGTGTCCGCATCTATGCATGATCTGATATGGTCACCCTCTATGCATGATCTGATGTGTCCACATCTATGCATGATCTGATGTGGTCACCTCTATGCATGATCTGATGTGGTCACCTCTATGCATGACAATATAGATGTTTACCAGAGCTGTATGCTGAGTGTGTAATGGAGTGTGTATTGACGAGGAATGTGCACCTTACACGCGTTCTCCCGGGGAGATGATGCACCTGTGATGACCCCAGGCCACCAACCTCCTACTACCAGGTGTCACTGCTAAGTGTGACAGGACTAACCATCACCCCTCCAGGGCAGTCCCTCCCAGGCTCAACTTGTTACTCTATTAACCCCTGTAGTGCACATAAATATCTTTACATCCAAGTGGATATCAAGCTTTTCAGGACACTCAAAACATTTAACATGCACATTGCCACTTAACTCTTCATATAAAATACTAGTTTCTATTGACATTTTAAAAACAATTGTAATATTTTCACTGTATAAAAAAGAAAAAAAATATTTGTTTATCCAGTCATGATTGTATGATAATATTTGTTTAAGATTAACGCCTCTGTGGCAAAAGTAATGCTGGTTGCTAAAAAAATGGTTGCATCCCATGCAAAGGGTAGGAATGATTGACACTCATAAGTACAGCATTAAGTGTGCAGTACCTTGCATACCTTTTACCTCATAATTTTATATCTTTTAATGCAAAAAATACCAATACATCAAAACACCTAGCCCTTGCTGCGTACATAATGTGCAGGTGATTATCACGATTACTGACATAATGATGCACAAAACACGAACATCAGACCTAGCACACTGAGTACCCAGCCCCTGATTAACCAGAAGACCTTCCTCTACAATTTGGACCACTCATCTTGAGGTCAAATTCTGGCTAGGTAATGCTGCAGTTACAATATTTGAAAAGTCGATTTCTTGATTCGGATGGAGAGAACTGGCAATCATGAAAATGATGGGACAAGCTGGATGAGATGAGGATACTGAGGATATAGTAGGAGATCTTGACACGCTGAAATCATGCAGGGTTTATACTTGGGTTGCCTCTCAGTCATCACCTTTGTTATTGCCAAAACCTCAGGTGTGGTTTCTCCTCTGCCAGGTACTCAAAGTTTATCTTACATTCATGACAGAAGTTTCAAGTCTCTTATTTAAAGCATTATATTTTTAAACAATATTTGTAGAATTTTGAAGCCTATATTATTTGGATAGAAATATCTGTCATCTACGGTTTATGTTTTTCTAGCTGGGTTATTTGAAACGTCAAGAAGTTTGCCACAGTTTTATCTGTTTTGTTTGTTTTCAATGGATCAGTTAATTGCATTATATTATTATATTAGAACAAAAAACATGACACCTCACATTGCCTTATTATGGACTAGGCACCATACTATACAATTGACTTGCACCAAGTAAATATCAAGTGCCATATTTAATCATATCATAAATGAGGTTCTGTTTCTCTGACCTTATATTTTGTTCATTCTAATCTGTATATTTCAGAGAAATGTTTCACACATCTCCATGGTTACAACTCAGCAGGTGGCGCTCAGGTGGCTGAGCATTTTGCCATTGATACCGTGTCTGAGTGTCTCATACTTTGTCTGCTCTGGCCGCAGTGTCAAGCTGTAGACTTCAACTATCATTTCAAGTTATGCTATGTCCATGACAAAGTTAAACGACCTCATCGCCACCACATGAAGGTGGATCACTTCATCAAAACAGCTAATATATGGAAACTAGCTCAGTGTAAGAATTCAATTTTTTATTTGATTTCTAAAATAACAGCAACCATCATGGCACACAGGATGAAAGTATCCAGCATCACAGATCCGTAACTTATCTATGTAACTTATCAATGGATATATGCAATAAACTTGATACTGGCTGTTAAAATCTTAAAATACAGTTCTAAGACCTGTATAAAGGACATCCTGCATCTAAATCTCAAGATAATTAAGAATAAAGAATGTTCTATCTGTACATGTCAAGGATGCTTAGATAATTGATCAATTATTACATTTGAGATGTTCAGTGTTGCATTAGATTCATTTTATTATTCCTTTTTAATGTAATATTTCAGGTATGAATCCTGTTGAAATAAAAATTCTGAAGGAGAAACCTGGTGGGTTAAAAAATTAATATAAATCAATATATTTCATTAAGGCCAGAAAAAATGTATGTTTGCTTTTCCTTTATCAAATATGTGCAGAACTCCTGACCCAAAACATTTATAGAAATTTTATTAAATAAAAGCATCCAGTCTGTTATCATTGATTGTATGCTGCCATTTAAGTCTCCATTCAGGTTGTCATCGAACTTTCACATCATTAGTTTATTCTTCAGATATTACTTGGTAATCTGCTCCTTGGTAATCTACCCCTTGGTAATCTACCCCTTGGTAATCTGCCCCTTGGAAATCTGCCATTTGGTAACCTGCTCATTGCTAATCTGTTCTTTGATAATCTGTTTCTTGCTAATCTGCCACTTGCTTAGTTGGCCCCTTGCTAATCTGCCCTTTGGGAATCTGCTCCTTGGTAATCTGCCCTTTGGTAATCTGCTCCTTGAAAATCTGTTCCTTGAAAATCAAAATTTATGAAAAGATGGCAGATTTCTTTCAGACAATTGGGACCATATTTCATCGACATCAAGATTAAGATTGACTGATATATTGGAGATAAAAAACAATTTCTTAAAACAAAAATTGCCAGATATCAATTTTGTTCTTTACCAAATATATTTGCATCTTAAACTCAAATTATGCAATATTTTCCTTTCAGCTTTTTCTGGCCGTTTATCACAAACTGTAGCCCTGACACATGGTGTCAACCAAACCCTTGTGTTTGATAGGCTGGACCTCAACCAAGCTGAGGCCTACGACACAAAGACTGGAATATTCACAGCACCACTAGGTGGAGCCTACAGTTTCACCTTGGACCTGGTTAGCGTCCCAGGTTCTCTTGCCTCTGCTACAATATTACATAACACAGATATGCTGCACACAGTGTGGGCCAATGGACAGTACACAGGAGACCTGGGCGTAGCCAGTGGCACCATCCTCTGCTCACTTCAGCCCCAAGATCAAGTCTCCGTCGTGCTATTCAGACATATGGGAAATGTCTACGTGGATGACTCCCTCACTAGATTCAGTGGGCATATGCTATAATTTCTTTCATAAAACATATTTATAAACTGAGGTGGTCAAAAGTCATTAAATTGTATGACTCTAAGCAACCTTTACAAAGCGAGATTGACAAATTGTATTTCAGTTGACATACTATTGTTATTAAAATTCAAATTGATTCTAAAATACAAGAAATTCTCTTGATTCTGAGTAATTTCAACATGCAATAATGCTGCACACTCTCAAAAGATGTCAAGTGCTGATCAGGATGATTTACTTTGTACAAACCTTGGTAAAAAGGACACCTTTACATCTCTTGGTATCTTCTCCAGCCGCACTAGTGTAGCAGTGGAAGTAGCCATCAGTCACTGGATATCTTGATGCTGTGATCAACCCACTCTCAAACTGAAACTGGTTGTTTTGCCAAGAATTTGATGTCACATCGCACACAATGTGTGGATAGGCCTCATGCAACAGCAGAGACACCTGGAGCTGGGCACGAAAGTCAAACACTCCTTGCAAGCACACTATGTCCGACTGTTGAGGAAAGTCTGTACAAACAGAATGGTAATTTTCCTGATCAAGGTTCTCATAAGCCATTTGATTTGGCATGGCTCGTTGATATCCCACAATCACCTCTTCTGGGTCCGAATTTTTCACCCCAAAGGTCGACCTTTTTCGACTGCCACTTAGAGGTTGCTCACTCATATTTTGACTTTCCACAATACTGTTTATGATATGTTTTGCCCTAGTTATTGTGTCAGACAAATTAGTCTGTCTGGATGTAAACTCTGGATATAAACTGGTATTGACACTTAAGATGCGTATTAATCTGTCTGCTGATTGGCCTTCATCCCACAACTCAACCTCTCTGGACGTATTCTGACACGAATATCTACAAAACACAAGACGATCATCATCTCAATATGATATGATGACATCAATTTAATTTAAATATGTTTTGGGGGGTTGATTTGATCTATGTATATGATTGCATAAATTCATCAATAAAATTAATAAAATATAACACTTTTTATCAAACTTTTAATTACAGCCACCAGATCACAGAATAAATTGATCAGAGTTATCGATTTGACAGATTTCTGATGATTTATTGATATAATCATTATGATACACAAACTTATTATGTTGAATACTGCCGGGTTAACGGTCACTGACCTGAATGGATGACGAGACTTTTGCAGGGGAATCCAGCAGAGAAATGCAATGAGAGCCAGCGGTGCTGTCAGGCAGATCATCAGTATCAGCAGTGGCACCAAAAAAGTCAATATCACATATCTTTCATAGCATGGAGCCTCCTCACGGTCAGCTATTTCTTTCGTTGTGGACTTGAATGAGGCAAGGAGATAGTTGACGGACCATGACATGGGAAACATGAGCCATTTCAGCACAATGTCAGTGTGACCAGCACATTTGCTGTCAAACAGATAGATGTAGAGCACCATGGTGTTACATGTCAGGATTATGACCTACCAAATCATCCATCTGCAACAAACATTATATATATATATATACAAAATACAGAAAATAACTCAATTCAGCCTTCTCAGTTATAAGCCAAGAAATAAAACAATGTTAATAATCAAATCTCAATCTAGATAAATCCATTTCTTCTCCTATTTTCAGGCATTCTTGTATAAATCCCATCAGTAAACATGTTTTAAAATTCATAGTCTTTTCACTGGTTTGCCAGATACCTAAAAGATGGTCAGACCAGGTTTGAATTCAAATTTCATAGATGATTGTTCATGTGCCATGAACCAACCAATTGATTAGTTTTGCTGGAAATCTGGAAATTTTAGTGGTAGCAGGATCATTCTGAAGGTTTCTTCAAGGGTTGATTGGCTTGGTGTAGATATATACCATTCCAAGTTCTTTCCAGTTGGGGGATGAAATAACCCAAAATTAAAATGCGATCAGAGAGCGCAGAACAATGCCCTCCTCTTGCATACCCCTGTGGCCAGTGCCGCCTAGTGGCCAGTTTGCCCCGCACCTCAAATTCACAGAATCAGCATCCATTATGTAGAATCAAACCCCAATGTCCTGCAGCATTGAAATGAGGGCCACTCTAAATACTAATGGGTATGTCGATTTTCACCTGAAAAGTAGGTCACACTGACCCAATTACATAAATTAACATTTTTGTAGCTTATACCAATTGATAATAAGTAATAATGTTTGATATTAGTGTATTCTCAAAAGAATTCACAAAATCGGCACGTCGGCCATTTTGAAAAATTTGGTCAGTATCGCCCATCATCGAACTTAGCCTAGCCCCTCATAAAATACACCTGTACACCAACTTGTGTCAAAATTGAAACATTTTTATAGAAGTTAGAGCGCTCACGGCCAAAGTTGACCCGATGGTCACTGCGACCTTGACCTTTGGTCACCAAACTTTCATGGAAAATATTTACTTGGACTATATTGTTGTAGGCATATGTAGTATCATCCCTGTGGTCCAGCCACTTTCGAGTGTTGGCCATTCCAAATATTGTGACGGACGCACGGACACACGGACGCACGGACACATGGACACATGGACGCACGGATGGAAAAGTGATTACTATATGCCCTCCCTCGGAGGAGGAGGGCATAATGATCACTGCCTTGGTTTTGCTGGCACCCATTTTATAACAAAATAATTAATCTACATTTATTTCAGCATTCCTTAATCATCTAGTTAACCCCTTACAGATAGGAAGGATGGGAATGTCCACCACCAGCATTGGACGGAAAGTCGTTGATGTCCCCAATGTTCTGACTTAACAACCTCATTTTGTAACATTCCCTCAGGCAGTAACTTCTTACAATGTTATCATGATAATGATGTCAGATAGAATAGATCATGAACTTTTGACCCCACCACTTCATTGAGCATATTGAATGACCATGGTTATAAATTTTATCACTTTAGTATGTAGATACACTAGTCCAGAAAAAAAATGGTCAGTCCTGCCAATCAACAAAATTTAGATTGGTTAGTCTATTAGGGGTTAATCACATATAAAATGGGTTTCTGAAATGAATAAGAATATGACATTAATTAGCTTAAATATGAACTAACAGTTTTCCCAAAGAGCAGGCCCCCAAAGACTCATATTCAACCCTTTATACTATGTGTAAACTTAAGAAGGTGTGTATAGTCACAAGTGGTCAAGAGAGAAAACTTTTTCAAATTGGCATTCTAATGACTCACACTGCTAAAGGCAATAAAGTTTCATTTTAGAATTGCAGAGTTTGTAAAGAATAATTAAGCACAACTTAATTAAATATATTTTTATCATATTTATTCAGAAAATAACGTTTTAGGATTAGTGTCCTTGTGTAATAAAAAGTTTGTAAATAAATATTTAAACAATCATGTTTTCAAAAGTGATTAGAAACATTGATTACTCATGCTTTTAAATTTCTGGGTGTGGTCCCCACTTCCTTCCCACGTGCCCAACTTCTTTCACACTACATGAGACGATTCTTTTGCAATAAAACTGGTATTTAGAAAGGAAAGTGATTTGTATGTATGTGGTAGAGAAAGGTCTCATCTAAGACATATTTACTTTGTTTTCATTTGATAATTATTTATGCACAAGGATTTCCTTATTTCGCAAATTCTGTGCAAGCTATTTCTTTTTAAATCATCACAATTATTCATTATATAACACAGTGCAAAATATTTCACTCTTTGAAGTCTTATCCAAAGGACAATACCTTTCAAATCAAAGTTAATTTAAATCTACATAGATCTTGAGCTAACAACCATAGAATGCACGAAATCATTGAATTGGCTGATAATGAGTGCTGCGCCCAATCGCCGTCATGGTCCGAAAGCTGTCAATATCCACAACTTTTGACGGAGATTGGGCACGTGACAGCTTTGGGGCGACTATTGACAGTCCCGGGCCGTCATGGAAATATCAAAGAATATCCACTGGATATTGACGCCGATTGGGCAGTGGTATAGCATTTCCGTCAATTTGAACTTTGACCCAGACAGGTCCTCTCTCAGCAAGGTTATAGCACATTGTGCATATAATCGTAAAGTACGACGTCAGAAAACATTACATTACTTGCAGTTCAATAAGGGTAGAGTTCTCTGCAGTCGCCTTAGTGTTTATAAATAATATTTTAGCATTCAGACTTACAAATTATTGCTTCTAAGCAAAAGTGTTAATCACTGTAAGCATAATTTGTCGCTGAGCAAAGCACTGAGTCCAGAAGCAACAAATTTGTGGGGAGTGGGTGGGGCCAATATGACGTCAATGTGTATATATATATATATTATATATATATACATTGACGATTGACACAGCGCATGCCATCTGGCTGCATCTAGACTCAGTGGAGCAAAGGTGTTAAACACACTCATAACTTGAGTGGCCGAGTCAAGGTGTTAAAAGCTTGAAGTGCTATTACAAGGATTAGAAAGTGGTTATTATTGTTCAAAACGTTATGTAAATGATTTCTGAGGTAAATTAAACTCTTTTTCTCAGCATATGCCAATAAGATGTGCCTCAAGTCATTTATTTTGACCGATGCGTATCTTTGCGCGAAAATCCTCTTTGCATAAGATTCTAAAAGATGGATATTTAATTGGGACACAAATATCATTTCCGGTTGACCCTGGATATTTCTTGACCTATTTGGATATTTGCCGTGACGCCTTTGGGACGTGACGGCGATTGGGCAAAACAAATGAGGAAAATATCTTGTATATATATATATATCTATATATATATATAGATATAGATATATATATACCGTACTTACTTGTGTATAAGACAAGGTTTTTTTACAAAAACTCTTAGTTAATGTTTGGGGGGGTCGTCTTATACACGAGAGCAACCTGTGGACGAGGATTTACGCCCAAAAATGTAACAGTCTTATACTCGAGTATTTACGGTAAAACGTAAATACGATGTTCATATTTTCAAAATAAGGGGTATCGGACATAGCGGGTCGATTTTAATTGCGTTTTAAATGATAAATAAAGGTATTTACCCAATATTAATACAAAATACGCTTTGCAGATCGAGAACAGAAAAAAAACATCCATCCGTTTATAACATGCATTACGCAACACGTGGTCGTAATTTTGAAAAGCATCAAAAGAAAACATAACGTATATCAGACAGATTTTAATTGCATTTTAAATGATAAATAAAGGTATTTACCCAATATTATCACAAATTGTTCGAGAACAGAACAAAACCATCAATCAATTTAAAACGCAATTAAAATCAATCCACGTGTGAAAGCATTTCTGTCAACAAGGGAAGACACGACTGCCGCAAAACTGTGAACGCTGATAATTGGTATCAGTGAAATTTTACTAATTTTCACACCACTGAATGGGAAGACATCAAAGGCAGAATTGAATTGTGTGATGAAATTAAATAATAATTTTAATAGACATAGAAGTAAAAGTAAAACGTAAATACGATGTCCGTGACGTAGCGGATCGATTGGCCACGTGACTCACAAATCATGTGATCATTGACTTTGCAGATTTGCAGGAGAATTGCGTTTTAAATGATAAATAAAATCATATACCCAATATAAACACAATATGCTTTGCGGGTCGAGAACAGAACAAAACCATTTAATATCAGTGAAAACAAAGTCAGAACATAGCGTTTCGAAATAATAGACATCGGACGTATTTACCCCTCTCCCGCCTTTCAAAATGGGATCTTGAGAAATTGTCAGAAATGCTCTCACACGTGGATCGATTTTAATTGCGACACCAATAAAGGTATTTACCTAATATTATCACAAATTCGCTTTGCAGGTCAAGAACAGAACAAAACCATCCATTATTGCACAATATATTAATATTTCAATGCGAGTTAACATTCGTTTTCGCGGTAAAAACAAGAGCCTCCCGTCACTTCCACCTTTCAAAATTGCGACCACGTGTTGCGTTGAGTCGTGTCTTCCCTTCTTGACAGAAATGCCTTCACACGGATCGATTTTAATTGCGTTTTAAATGATAAATAAAGGTATTCGCCCAATATTATCACAAATTATGCTTGGCAGGTCGAGAATTTATCCATGAAGTAAAATATCATGTACGTGACGTCGCGTTAATTCACGTCCGCAACACGAGGAGAAGCCAGGGATCCATCATTGCACAATATATTAATATTTCATTGCATGTTAAGTAGGCTCTGATCGTTTTCGCGCCAAAAATAAGAGCTTGTCCCCGTCACTCCCGCTTTTTAAAATGACGACCTCGTATTGCGTAATGCATGTTAAATGGATGGATTAATTTGTGATAATATTGGGTAAATACCTTTATTAATCATTTAAAACGCAATTAAAATCGAAACGCTTTGTTCTGACTTTGATTCCAATTATCAGCGTTCACAGTTTTGCATTTTGTCATTGTTTCTACTGCTTTGAATCGTGTCTTCCCTTTTTTACAGAAATGCTTTCACGTAGATCGATTTTAATTGCATTTTAAATGATAAATAATGAAAACGGGTAAATATTGGGTAAATATCTTTATTTATCATTTAAAACGCAAATAAAATTGATCCGCTACGTACGATATCCGTTATTTCGAAAATATGAACACCGTATTTACGTTTTACCGTATATACTCGCATATAAGACCCTTAAAATCTTGTATTGTAAGCAAATTTACGTTTCACTTTTAAAATGGCCGACAAGCTTCAGCTGAAGCTTGAATGGTAGCAGAGTCGATATGTCAAGAAAAACCAACTCGTCTTATATTCGGAAATTGGTTTTTTTCAAGCAAAATAACCTCAATTTTGGGGGTTCGTCTTATACACGAGTCGTCTTATACACGAGTAAATATATATATATATATATATATATATATATATAAATGGAACAATGGATTTTTTGACATAGATATGGGTAGCGTGAACTTTGTTTGACCTCAACTGAGGCTCAAAGTAGAGTAGCACTGTTTGATGTAATTTTGGCACTATCCAAAGGACAATACCTTTCATGACGTCCTAAGCATATTGCTGTACTCTAATGACGTCGTTTTACCTTTCAGTGCATCTATGATAACTCTTCACATAAAAATGATGCCAAGAAAGAAGTGTACTTTCATAAAGGGGCAAAAAATTAGGGTCTTGTTAAAATAGAATCAACAGGCAAACATGGGGACGCATTAATTAAAAAGAAAATAGACATGAAAATAGACATTTATCACCAATATGTGAATTTTAAATGCTTTTTGCAAAATTGGTGCTTAATCCCTTTAATAAATACAGAAATGAAACAATCATTTCAAAATGATGTGATGATTGAAATGATCTTTGTTCATCTTTTAAAAACACTTCATTGGCATATCAACAATTTTTTTAGCTTTAACGACATGCAACGTTCTGTCTCTTTAGTCTTGGTAATATCGCTCAGGCGCAAATGCAGATCATCAATCAGACTTTTGCTTGTCATTCCTGTTCTAATTGTCCAATTTACACCAAATTTGATCTAAATCAACTCAGAATTCCATGCTCTATCGTTTGGGATGGATTTCCAATAATTTAAATTGACGATTTTATGCAATGATGGGCGTACACAACAACATCGTTTTGAATGTTCTGCTTCACATACTTCTTTTTCTTTGTTTACATGCAAAAAGGAATGTATTTATACACATGCATCAATTGCGTGTGCTATACTGCCCACAGAAAAGAAAACGAATCACAAACCACAGGAAATGAATACACATTCCCCAAAGGCCGATTGCCGATCTCCATGTTGTTTTTTTCCCCCATTGAAAAGTACACACTGGAACTGTACAACTTTACCGGAACCAGAGCTGTACAACTCCATTATATTTATTTTTTGCATGATCTTGGTTCCCACCAGCCTGCCTTTCTCCCAGGGTAATCACTAAATGGGCCCCTCTCAACAAGATGGACCCCCTATCCTCGATTTCCAATAACGTCACAGTGGCTCTGTTTAATCCTGTTCCACGATGGAACTAATGGATCAGTTTGAGACTTGCTTTCAAAGCATTCACATGCTATGACAGCCAGGTAAAGAAAATTATTCATCTAAACCTAGATTTCAAACTTTTAGTCCCTGACGAGGCCTCAGCAGAGGCCGAAACGCGTAGGACACGCTCCGATTTCAAAACTATTTTGAAAAAATCTTATCTTACCTTGGCTCGAGACGACTTCTCGTTCCAATTCTGTTTTCTTCCGGTCTCATATATATATTTAATCATTGGTCGGAGAGATGAATTATGGTCAAAATCACCGCGATAGCAAGTGGGCGGCGATATTGACTATCACATTGAACCAAGGTCAAGCTGCTCAATCTGGGCAATTTATCAATGTACATTACCTACAATTGTAAATTAGAGAATATGTGAGCCTTAACTTTGTGTAGAAATGCATTTTATTTACGTTTTGGAAGATTAAATGGCTGCCAAACTTGAATGCGTAGTTCTAATGTTGAGCCTGGGTGAAAAGTGAGAGGGTGAAAAGTGAGAGGCCGAAACGCGTATCAAACCATCCATGCTACAAAAACCATTCACAGAATTATATGCCAAACATGAGGTCTAATTACGGCGGAAAGTAGCTTATCAATATTAAGATTGGCAACTGACGTACACTTGTAG
Organism: Amphiduros pacificus; assembly: GCA_949316495.1. NCBI lineage: Eukaryota > Metazoa > Annelida > Polychaeta > Phyllodocida > Hesionidae > Amphiduros > Amphiduros pacificus. The sequence continues at coordinate 29,467,822 of OX439001.1, forward strand.
ATAATTTACATTGATAAAATATCCAAATTCAGAAGCTTGACCGCGGTTAAATGTGGCAGTTCAATACCGCGGTCCACTTGATATCGCGGTTGTTTTGACCAGGTACCGGAGAGATTGGCAGGGGGCCTATAGGCCGATTGCCGATCTCCATGTTCTTTTTTTCCCCATTGAAAAGTACACACCGGAACTGTACAACTCTACCGAAACCAGAACTGTACAACTCCACTATATTTAATCATTGGTCGGAGAGATTGGCAAGGGGCCTATGATTATGAAGGCATGATCATACCGATTACAGAAAAACACAGTCCGTTTTTGATAGCCACTGCCGACAGGCTATCAAAAACAGACCATCCATGCTACAAAAACCATAATTTACACTAAGTATAGCTTGCTAGCCCATTTTACAGCTAAGTAAAGTAAGGCTACAGTAATTTCATCTGTCTTTATGATCAGTTGTAACATAGAGAAAGTCTATGGTTGTAACTAACTGTACGGAGTAGACAGATGTACGGGACTATTTATCCATGATAAGTGCTTTCAATCTGACAACGTATATTTGAATAACATTCAGTGGCATCTTTATGATTTTAAAGAATAAACATAAAACTTTATATTACCATTCAAATAAAGAAAACTACCCAAATTAATGATAATATTTCTCGAAAAATGACTCACCTGTCTGCCAAAAAAACCGGAAGTCTTTGATCATCTTTCCAAAAGTCTGACGAAAGTTTGTACCATAAACCGGATATGCCTGCAAACCGTTTATACAATTTACAAAATCGGTGAAGCCCTGATGGTTTCTCATTTGATTGACGAAATATTTTCAAAAACTGAAAAGTAAAACTGAATATGACATAAAGGAAATATGAGTATATACCTTTATCAATTTTGTTATCGTCATTTGTTATCAGTCAAATCAAGTCCAAGTTTTATCTGTTACTCGATAGGTGTCGCTCTTAATCTTGCAGACGACCATTCGACGCTTGAACAAAATGGAACAGGATCTGGAGAAAAAGCAACTTTTGCGCGAATTCAGTGTACTAACACGTAAGTTGATAAGTGAATTACAAATCTATGTTGCACAGGAGAAATAATATTACACTATTATATGATTTTTGTTCGTGTGATTAACGAGTTTGTTGAGCTAACAGCTGGCCATTTTTTCATCACTACAAATTACAAGAAACATGGAAACCCTGCACATGCATTATACCCAAAGACATCGTCAAAATGGACTTGAAATCCACTGTTTCCAGAAACATCACCCACTACCTGTCATGTATGCTAATAGAGCAGTCTCCTAGTAATGAAACTAAACGTGCAGTTGTACTTGTATGTAGCAATATAGAACAGCATGTGGTACACAGGCAGACATCTTGTTGTGTTTATTCCTTCACACGTCCATCACATTTAGCATACATTATATCTTCCCCTTTTTGACTGCTACCATAGAGTTGACCCATTCTCTTTGCTTTACAATAATGCCCCATCTTGTTGTGTTTATTCCTTCACACGTCCATCACATTTAGCATACATTATATAGCCCCCCTGCCAATCTCTCCGACCAATGATTAAATATAGTGGAGTTGTACAGTTCTGGTTCTGGCAAAGTTGTACAGTTCCGGTGTGTACTTTTCAATGGGGGAAAAAAACAACATGGAGATCGGCAATCGGCCTATGGTGTCAGAACCAAAGAATCATAACAAAACATCCCGAGTCGGGGAATCTGTGAGCGGATCCAGTGAGTTGGGGGTGGCGGAAGGATCCCCTGAGCCGGAGGCAATGGGGATTCGTCCGCCATCCCCAACGAACTGGATCCCTCACACAGATGACCAGACGAGGGATGTTTTGTTTTTATACCTCAGAAAACTACTGTATTTTTGTAACACGGATGGTCCGTTTTTTATATCCACTGCCGACAGGCAGTGGATATCAAAAAGGGACTATCAGTGTTATTCTGTGATCGGTACGATTGTGGGAAATGTGTAGTCATTTCCTGTGGGTTGTAATTCGGTTTTTTCTGTGGTCAGTATTGTTGAAGCAACTTAATTACGCCACTGTGGAGTGTTCGTCCGCGTGCATGCAAGATTCCAGTTTACGCATGCGCCCGAGCGTATGAATACTTAATTAAAAGAAGTAAACAAAAGAAAAGAAGTGCGTGATGTAAAAGCAGAACATTCAAAACGATGTCATCGTCTTCGTCCATCGTTGCATATAATTATCCTTTAAATTGTTGGGAAATGCTTCCCAATCGCAAGAACAAGGATTTTTCAGTAAGTTTAATTCAAATTTGGTGTAAATTGGACGATTAGAACAGAAATGATATGCAAAAGTCTGATCGATGACTTGCGATATCGCCTGAACAATAATAGAGCAATAACTTATGTAATCGTGCCTTTTCAGGCACATCTTTGCATACAGTAGCTCTAAAAAATCGTTCATATACCAAATTAAATGTTTTTAAAAGATGAATAAAATAATTTCAACTATTTCACCAGTTTGCAATGATTGTTTGTGTTTAAATGTACTTATCTTGTTGTTTATTTTAATTTTTGTTATGTTTGTTGTAATTTTTGTTTTGTTTGTTGTAATTTTTGTTTTGTTTGTTGTAATTTTTGCTTTGTTTATTGTAATTTTTGCTTTGTTTGTTATTTTTTCCCATACGGGTTACATGTGGATCACCACTTTTTCTTGTTTAAAAAATGATACATGAAACAGGATATTTATCATTAAAAACGTTTTTTTACAATTGTAAACAAAGCGCATGAATACACCACCTCATTTGACCCCGTCACGTGACCCGAAAAATAGTGTGTACAGCCATAGACTGGTTGCCGCCCTCTGTGTAACCACGATGTTCTTGACACTCGGCTGGGGACCAGTCTAGTACAGCCATCTAAGATGGCCGACGGAAAATAGTTCACACAGCCTGGATCCGCCAAGACGGATCTGGCATGGTTGTATTCATTGGAAATCTCGTCGATCGACACATCACTGAGGTATAATGCCTTTGAAACCACCAGGTAAACTGTCATTTGATGGCAACTTAGATGAGAACTATCGCACATGGATACAGCAGTATGAACTGTATTCCATGATGGAATTGACAAGAAAGAAGAGCCCATCCAGTGTGCTACATTTTTACATGTGGCTGGACCAGAGGCCCAACAGGTGTTCAATAGTTTCACTTTCTTGCCAGCTGAAAAGGATAAGATTGCTGATTTGAAAAAGAAGTTCAAGGAATATTGTTCACACCAGCCTAAGAAAAATGTGACTTATCTAAGGTATATATATATTCTTTTCAAGGGCCCAGAAAAGTGGCGAGAAGTTTGATGTTTTTCTGACTGATATAAAACTAAAAGCACAACAATGTGAATTTGGAACTCTGTGATCCACTCACAAAAGACTGCATAGTGTGTGGGGTATTTGACTCAGAGATTAGAGAGAAGCTTCTTCAAGAAGCAGATTTGACATTGGATAAAGCCACAGACATGTGCAGGGCCATTGAAGTTAGTGCCTCACAGGTCAAAGACATCAGCACGCCATCTGGTGGCTCAAGTATTGCTGCTCTAGATTCACATAAGAATATGCCCATAGGTCAGAGAAACCCATTTAGAAAGTACCGCCAGAATAAATGTGGCAACTGTGGAAAGAAACACCCACCAAGAAAATGTCCAGCATGGCAGAAGGAATGTGACAAGTGCCACAAAATAGGCCACTTTGCACCCATGTGTCGCTCGACTGCACGTAGTCACAGAGGGCGACAGTATGGTCACTCAGGTCAGTCAAAACAGTTACACAAGTCAGTCGCCGAGGTCGAAGCTGATGAGGACTCATATGACCTGTTGTTTTGTGATGCTCTAGAAACACTAGAGATCAGTACTGTGAATTCAGACTGGATCCAGAAGATCAAAGTTAACAATGGTTTTGTCAACTTTAAGCTTGACACAGGCGCCCAGGCCAATATAATTCCCATTAGTGTACTGCGCAATTTGGTGCAAAGTCCAGTGAAAGTAAAGAAATCCAATGTGAAGTTATGTAGCTACAGTAAGCATACAATTGTGCCACGTGGAGAGCTGGACCTTCAGTGCAGTGTCGGAGGCAAGACACAGATGCTTACATTTCACATTGTCGACATAGAAGCTGTCCCCATACTGGGTCGACGAGCATGTGTTGACCTCAATCTGGTGAGCAGATTGATACCGGTTGAAACTGTAGATCTTGGGAAAGAGTACCCCCAGCTGCTCCAAGAGAAACCAGGTTTGTTCCAAGTCTTGTTCAAGGATAGAAGTTTCGCCATAAAGTTAGTTCCAGGCTCAACAGGAGTCGTACACGGGCCACGCAGGGTGCCGTATGCCTTGAAAGACAAGATAAAAGAGGAATTAGACAGAATGGAGAGATTGGGTGTTATTGTACAGCAAAGAGAACACACAGAATGGGTCAACTCTATGGTAGCAGTCAAAAAGGGTGAAAAAGTGAGAATCTCTCTTGACCCAACTGACCTCAATAAAGTAATATTGAGAGAGCATCACCCAACTGTCACAGTTGAAGAAGTAGCAGCAGGGATAGGCAAAGCTGAGAAGTTCAGTGTCCTAGATGGACGTTACGGATACTGGCATGTTCCTTTGGATAAGGCAAGCTCCAGGCTCACAACATTCAATACCCCGTTCGGGAGGTATAGATTTACCCGCCTACCATTTGGGTTATGCTGCTCAGGAGATATCATGCAGAGAGCCATGGAAGATGTGTTACAAGGAATCCCTGGATGTCGAGTCATAGTCGTTGACATTCTGATTTGGGGAAACACAGATGAGGAGCATGATAGTCACCTAAGAATGACTCTAGAAAGAGCCAAGAAGCACGGTTTGCAGCTCACAGCAAAGAAGCTGAACATAGGTCAGAAAGAAGTCAAATATGTAGGCCACATATTCAGTGCCAGTGGAGTGAAGGCTAACCCGGAGCGAGTCCGAGCAGTGACAGAGATGCCCAGACCCACTGACAGAGATGGCATAATCCGGTTCATGGGATTAGTGACCTACATAGCCAAATTTATACCAAATTTGGCAGATCTGTCTACTCCATTGAGAAGACTGATGCAGAATGATGTGGAATTCATGTGGGGACCTGATGAGCAACAAAGTTATCATGCGTTGTGTCGTACAGTATCTTCAACCCCAGTGTTAAAATTTGATGATGTAAAATCACCCATCACTCTGACTGTAGATGCATCTAAGTCTGGACTAGGTGTATGTATTCTGCAAGACAGCAAGCCGATAGCATATGCGTCAAGGTCCATTGCAGATACTCAGATAAATGGCTATGCACAGCTTGAAAAAGAGCTTCTTGCCATTTTGTTTGGGTGTGAAAGGTTTCTTCAGTATCTGTATGCCAAAACGGTTGACGTGGAAACAGACCACAAGCCATTAGTAGCCATTTTCAAGAAGAACTTGTCATGTCTCACTCCTCGTGTTCAGAAAATGATGCTCAAGTTGCAGCGTTATGACCTGAGAGTCAGATATAAACCAGGTAAAGATATGCACATAGCTGATGCATTGTCAAGAGTGTAAAGACGACAGGGTCATCGTCCCAGAAACCCTCAGAGCAGAGGTCATGAAGAAGGTTCATACTTTACATCTAGGCATAGTTAAATGCAAACAGCGAGCCAGAGACATAGTGTTTTGGCCTAGTATGGCCAAGAATTAGAAACAGAGGTAGAACGGTGCTCGGTGTGTGCTCAACATAGACATAGACATAGACATAATAATAATAATAATAATAATAATAATAATAATAATAATAATAATAATAATAATAATAAAATTTGTATAGCGCTGATACCAGACAAGTCTGTTCATAGCGCTGAATAGACCAGGCGAAAGAACCACTGATGCCTCATCCACCCACCCACAGGCCATGGGAAAAGGTGGGTGTGGACCTAGCTGAGTGTGAAGGCCATGAATACCTGATTGTAGTGGACTATTTCTCTAAGTATCCCAAAATAATCCAGTTATCAAGCACAACCAGTGCTGCCGTCATCAGAAAGTTGAAGAGCATCTTCACTCATTATGGAATACCGGATATAGTCATATCAGACAATGGACCTCAGTTTGCTTCACAGAATTTTAAAGACTTTGCCAGGCAGTGGGAATTAACTCATATTACTTCCAGTCCAAAATTCCCCCAGTCTAACGGACAAGTTGAAAGCATGGTAAAAAGTGCTAAAAAATTGTTAAAGAAGTGTGAAGACCCATATTTAGGTCTTTTGGAGCTCAGAAACACACCTCTGGAAGGTATAGGTGTTCCGCCCAGTCAACTGCTGATGAGCCGTAGACAAAAAACCAAGTAACCAGTTAGCAGCCAGCTGCTACAACCTGCAGTGGTTAACCAGAACACAGTTAAACACTGGCAGCAAGAGACACAAAAACAACAAAAGTGGTACTATGATCACAAAGCTGGACCAACCTTGCCAACACTGAAGGAAGGTGATAAGGTCAGTACAGTCACCAGCAAAAGTCAGATCACTAGTTCAAATGCAATCACCAGCAATATCACCAGTCAAACCACCAGTTGTGCCAAATATCAGTGCATCCCCAGTACCAACTACAACCAGATTAGGGAGAATAGTTAAACCACCTACAAAATTTAATGACTTACATAATGGTATGTGATATTGCACTAGTCGCAGGCAGGACAGTGCCAACGGTGGGTTAAGTGCTTGAACCCCCAATATAAGTCTCAGTCATATATCATGTAATGTGTTCAATTAGTAGTCATATCACCTTTATGTATTCAACATATTATGAACAATATAACTGTATTACATTTATTTCCTAGACTATAAAGATATGATCTGAAAGTAGCCTGATCTGTGTAATTTAATTTCATTTAAAAACGGGGAAGATGTCATGTATGCTTATAGAGCAGTCTCCTAGTAATGAAACTAAACGTGCAGTTGTACTTGTATGTAGCAATATAGAACAGCATGTGGTACACAGGCAGACATCTTGTTGTGTTTATTCCTTCACACGTCTATCACATTTAGCATACATTATACTACCCATCCAATTTAACTCACAACTCCAGTAGAACTCGACTTCCGGCAACTAACAATCAAACAATTATGTTCCCTTTAAGTAAACATAAGATGTCAGTCCTGTTTGAAAATATTTCTTTGTTTTTTCTTGATCTCAGCATCGTTTCACCATTTTTTACGATTTTGCGCAATGACGTGAAAGTGGGTTAGTTTGTTCAATCTGGAAACTCCACAACGTTGCGGTGCTTCTAACATCATATGATGTTTCTCCCTTTGCGTTTCCATGACTTCATCACTTGGACTCTTCCAAATGCCATTTCACGTTCTCATCTTTGATATCGGGTATTTTATACATATGCAGCTATTTCTCACACATGCAGCTATTTTTCACATATGCAGCTATTTCTCTTACTGATGCAGCTATTTCTCGCATATGCAGCTATCTCTCACTTATGCAGCTGTCTCTCACTTTTGTATCCATCTCTGATTTGTGAAGCAATCTCTCACTTGTGGCTGCAGCTATCTCATCTCAACTATTTCTCACATGTACAGCTATCTCACTGTTGTAGCTATCACTGTTGTAGCTACCTCTCATTTATGCAGCTGTCTCTCACTGTTGTATCCATCTATCATGTGTTCAGCTATATCTCAATTATGCAGCTGTCACATAATAATAATAATAATAATAATAATAATAATAATAATAATAATAATAATAACGATTTATATAGCGCTATACCAGACCAGGTCTGCTCATAGCGCTTAACATTATATCATAGCATTATTGTATCCATCTCTTATCTCTTACTCTACTTTTGTATTCCACACTCATGCAGCTATCTCTCACTCATGCAGCTGTCTCTCACTCATGCAGCTGTCCCACATGTGCAGCTATCTCTCACTTGTGCAGCTATCTCTCACTTGTGCAGCTATCTCTCACTTGTGCAGCTATTTCTCACTTGTGCAGCTATCTCTCACTTATAAAGCTGTCTATGTAATTAAAGTCTGCATCTGTTAAACCTTGCGGGACCTCCACTGGTTCCAAAATTAGGTCAATAATTAGGTCAAATTCCTGATGGTTGAAAACAAAGCCCAAATACAGAAATGTATGCATATTGGAGGTAATATTTCATATCTACGGTAATTATGACAACAAATAAGTGAGAATTGTACCATTCATAATATGCCAAAAGCGCAACCCATCATATAAACGTGCAAAACAAAAGTGAAGTGAGATTAGTTCAGCATAAATTCCAGCAGAGGGCAGGCAACGTGGTGACGGAACAGCGAGATCGCACACACTTTTCAGTGGCGAATTTTATTGCAGCCCAGACCTCACACAGCAACTTTTTTTTCAAATCTCGTCACCCTTCCTCTCTGATCACGTTCATGCTTTTTTTCGCTCGCGTTTGTTCTGACTTTAGGTCTGAATGTTCGAGGTTTTGATATGATTAAGCTGTAAGTCTATGGAGCATACCCCGATTATCGGTCCATGGCGGCCATGATTTGGCTCAATAATTCTGCTTACACCGTCAGATGTCGCTTTTGTTTGAGAAGTGACTTGTGAGTGTGTGGTAGAGTAAGAAGATTTTGCCTTGGGTTTATTTGCCTTGGGATTTTGCAAACTTACGCGAGCTTGATTTATATATATGTAATGACTTGCTATATATATATGTAATGACTGGGAACGATAGTGACATTGGTCAGAACTGCAACAGTCAATGGCCGGAGGTCAGAACCATAGTGACATGGGTCGAGTTTATTTACTGGGGAAACTTCAATATGATGGGCAGTGGCAGTGCGCAGTGTTTCGAGAAACAGTGGATTTCAAGTCTATTTTGCCGATGTCTTTGGGTATAATGTGTTCTCTCCAACTTTTACGCTGTCACGGATGGTGAAAAATGGTCCCATTCTTCAGGTTCGTGATGCGTTTGAAATGACAGTAATTGTCAGCAATCATTATATTACTAATCATTATATTACTAATCATAAATGCTATTCAGATGTGTTTTAACTGTTAAGAGTTACACATCACAGTTGACCTGTTGACAGTGTTAACTGCTGTTCAGAATACCAGTGAAGTCGGCCTCCAAGTGAAATTGGCCCCGCCATGGGTAAGTGAACTTGGCCCAAAAGAGAAGCCCAGCCCGGTCACTCTGTAACGGCTCAAAACTCATGAAATCTCCTTCGAGAAGGCTATTTGACCCTCGGGGGATTAACTAACACTAGGTTGTTGTTAATTACCTTCCAGTAACTTAATAATCTAGCCACATAAAGCTGAGGGCCAACTTCTTTCAGGGGCTGACTTTGCTTAGGGGCCGACTTCACTTGTTTCCTTGTCCAAGCCCTGGGGTCCAAGCGTTGTCACTTGTGCTGAAACCTGCAATGCAGTGAATCCTAGGATTTTCCTTCTGAAACCTGGCCAGGAATTCCAGGTTCCACTGGTGAATCCTGAGATTCAGCAAAGGTTTAAATATGAATTAGTCAGAAATATCTGCCACGCATTTTCTATCTTGTTTCATGAGTAGATTTTGCAGGACTTACCAAGTTTCTCGATGATACACTGCCCATTACTGGTGTACAGCTATGTACAAACTAACACTCTTCACAATCTGTAATAATTCATAACACAGTTTCAACTGGATGGAATTGGACAACCAACAAGTCGATTTGTATGTTTATGATGATGATGAGTCCATTTTTATCTAGGAGGAATAAGCTAGAATAAGTCCTCATGGGTGCAAATAGTGCTATACATGGCCAACCAGTACGCACTGGCCCGGGGCCACCAGATCCTCTGTTCGGGCCAGTGAATGCTCTGTTGAGTTTTTTAATGGCCCAAACTGGTTTTTTAATGGCCCAAACTCTCTTGATTTTATTATTCTAATCCTAGATAGATATCATTTCACGATAGACATTTGATTGGGACAAGTATCCCCCACTCAGACACTATACAGGCTTATGTACAATGCTCTTTATTGTCTCACACATCCCATTATCCTTAGAAACTTCGGACTACCACTTCTCATGCTTTGGTGGCCCAACTGGGCAACCAACATTTTTCTCTTTATGTCAAGGCCTGAGTAGGTGATGGCATACGTATGGGTGTGAGTTCCTAATTGACAGGAAGTTTCTGTAATTGTAATGTAATTTATTTTTCAAAGCTGACACTTGAGATAAAACATTTTGATAAGAATGAAGTGAAATAGGCAGCAATAGGTAGCCTTATTCGGATATTCCAGATTTCACCAAAGACCTGGCAGGGGCAACCAAGGCAGTGAAACCTGAAATTATCAGTTTTAGTGAAAGTGAAGAGAAACAAATGCAGTACAATCCATAATGTAACCTCATTCAAGGTTAACCATGGTGGTGAAACCTGGAATTACTTCGTTTTAAAGAAAATGAAGAGAAACAGGCCCATAATGTAGCCATATTCCAGGTTTCACCAGGGTCAAACATGGTGTTCAAACCTGGAGCTACTCAGTTTTGATGAAAATGAAGAGGAAAAGGCATTACAATTCATAACGCTGCCATATTTCATGTTTGATAAAAGCTTGAGACATCAGAGAATGTCAACAACAATTTTGGAAACTGACATATGAATTTGAAGTAAGTTTCGAAACAATTTTAGATATCACTGAATATTTTTAACATTAAATATATTCTAGCAAATCCCGGGATCCACCGGTGAAACCTGGAATTCCAGCTTTCACCAGATTCCAACCCTCCGCCCTGATCATGCTGATTGATCTATACAACAAAATTGATAACTACTTTTTTCTGACTAGTTATCGATTATGTAAACCGTGACTTCCTACGGCTACAATGGATCTTCAGCTTAGCTGCTTTAGTTTAATTAGCGGTTATTGGCAAGTGCTAAAAAGCCCCTCCCATACCAATCACCGCCACTGACAGCAGCTAAGCTAGATGGGTCTCTTGTAACCGCTTGCAGTGACAATCTACTTTTATAGCCTGGTTGCTGACGAGTACTGTGAGTATCTCGTGATCTTGAGTTCAGAGGGAAGAACTGGCTGAATGTCATCATATTGCTATTCTCTAAGACTAATGCTGCAACTTTGTATAATTTTATTCATGGTAATGGTGTTAGGCATCCTGGATCAGGATCTCTTGTCCCCAGTAGGGACTACCCCGATGGGTATATTGAATGGTGTCTTCCATATGTTTTCTATGTGATACTCGATAGACCCACTGAAATAAACATGGCATGGTAATGGACCCTATTTCCACATTTTTAAAATGTGTGAATTGTAATCAACTTGCTAAATTTTGCATTCTAATACCACTTTTGATACAAAAATGATTGACTGCCAAGAACAGAGAAATTGCATTGCTTTGTAACAAAAAGCCAGGGGCCCTGGCACAGTTGGTTAGAGCACTAGTGTATCAGCACCAATTCCTCTGTGATGATCCAAAGGTCATGGGTTCAATTCCCGGCCATGTCCATGACTTGCAATCATGTTACAATTCCTCTGAGCCATGAATGAATTATGGCATGAAGGAATAACCTGCTGTCCTTGTTAATCTGTGACAGGGTTGGTTGTCATGTCAAGAACCTGCAACATGACAATTCAGTTAGTCAGCACTATATTTCTAGTTGATTTCAGTGATATGGTGTTATTTTAAGCCACACATTGTCAAACTATTTGAGGAGAGACATTTGATTAGCATGACAACATAGGTTATATTTTGTGGCCATGTGGTAAATGTGATACATTCAAGCCAAGCAATCACATAATTAATAGGGTGTTATGATAATGAACCTGAATCAAAGGAGAGTAGTTACCACAACCTGGAAACCTGAAAAAAATATGCAAATTCTCAATATCTGCATGAGCATATTTGCACACAAGTAATGCATAATACCTTAACATTATATAACATTTTGTTATAGAACTGATTGAAACACACAAACAGATTCAAGATAAGGAATCTCATAATAAGCCTGAAAGAAGAAGTCATCAAGCCCAAATTGAAGTCCGTGACAAACACCAGACACATCATCATGCCCAGTATGAAAGATCAGCCCACCACAAGTATCATCACCATGAAAGGAGAAGGCAGTACTTCGATAACTCTCATCAGCACCAGAAGAGGAGATGGGGTGCACAATCTTATCAAAATAGGCAGTGGTGTCCTGAACACCAGCAATATTCAAGACACCAGAACATACAAAAAAGCCATCATGCTGGTGGAAATAAGACATGGGCACATTCTGATGGTCAGAGTGTTGGTAAACCCATGAGCCAATCAGTCATTCTAAAAGATGATTCTTTCAAGATTCTGGCAACCAGCACAATCAAATCTTCTGATAATAGATGCAAACAAGCGGAAAGTATTCATACTGATACAGTGCCAAAGGCAGACAGTATTTCACTATCTTCTAGTTCTGTTAATCCTAAATATGTCTCTGTTAAAAAGAAAATGTCTACCCAGTCTACCTCGAAAGATACTAAAAAAGAACATAAACACTCTAGCACTCACAGCAAATCTAAGAATGCACAAAATCTTGAAATTGACAATCTGCCTTGTGAAGGTTACATATCAAATCTACCCTCACAACTACCAAGGTTTACCCAACATATGGAAAAAAGGAAAGGAGATGAATGTTCTGAACCAATGCATGTTCCAGGTCACAAGTACATGGACCACCAGCAAGTTTTGGAATCAAAATCTTCTAGCTTAAATGTTGAAAAAATTCCAAACAAAATAAAAGATACAGAAAGAGTTGTAGTGAAACATACAAAATATCAACTGGTTATGAAAGACAATTTGAAGAATAAACAGAAAATTACCAGTAAAGATTTAACATGTGATGATAAAGGGGCATCAGCAAGTAATGGGGGGTCAGCACGTGAAGGGGCTTCAGAAAGTAAAGTGGCTTCAGAATGTAAACTGAACTCAAGAAATGATGGAATAGGCAGCAAGTACAAATGGGTGAAAAGATCAACTTCTTCACAGGACACAAATACTACTGTTATTTCACCCATTTTACAAATGAAAATAGCAAAAATCAAACTGATGCAAGCCAAAGCTAGATTAGCATCTGCAGTCCTCAACTCAACAACAGGAAACACAATTACAGACAACAGGGTGTCAAGAGTTGGGAAGACCCCCAAAACTCTCACCAAAACAAAACTTAAACTTGTTCTTGACCACAGTCCAGGGAAGAGCAAAACAGGCAAAATTCATTTCAGTCAAAGTCGAAACCATGGTTCTCTACCCACTCATGGGAGCAGAAAATCACCAATTGTGAGTAAATATAAATGGCAGCTAAGGTCTCAAACTAGAAAAATCCAACAAAGAAAGAATTCAGGTAGAAAGAATCAGAATAAAAATGTTGTTGAAGCTTGCACCTCAAATTGGAAGAATCCGAACATCAGATATGCAACAGGATGGGATGCGTTTTATAGGGGAAGAGAGCAGGCTAAGAGATATAGAAGATGGAACAGGATGGGACTTCCAGGCAGAGGGTCTGGTCACAAGGATAATGTCACCTTAATGTGGAAGAGTCGCTATTCCCTGCAAAGAGATAACTCGGGTATGTAGCCTTAGCAACAGCTTCAAACTTTTGCCATCCCAAAAAGCAGAAACTTTTAAGATCTCTGTCTTTATTATCTTGAAGAGAGATGATGTCTGTTACAATTATTGTAGTTGGGCTAGTCATTTTGTGAATCTGTAATAATGTAACCACTTCTTCAGGCTAAAAAAATCAAGTTACTCACACTTCGAACAAATTGAAATGCTTGCTCATAATTTTCATTTCACAGAATATGTATTACACTTATACAAACTGAAAAACCTCCACTTTGATTTGAAAAAAAATTATGATATAAATTAAATACATTTAAAAAGTTTTGATTTTGAATTGTGCAATGTAGCCCAGGACCCTATATTTTGCAGATTCCTTGACATTGAACCAGTTATTGGGACGCCAGGTTTTCAATTTGAGCAAGAGCAGATACAAATTTATCAAGGGAGACACGCCTTCACCGAGGAGATCTACAGGCACCAAAGTGCAGCAACACAAAGTTAAGAAGAGGCAGCTGCCAAACAGGAGCCAGTGAGTACTCTCTTGTAATGTGGCATTTATATAATGTCTTCCAATCACCACTCTGAGGCAAGCCCAAATGGTTCGGCCTGCTTGATTGGAGCCTTGGAACACTAGCATTTTATACCCAAGTATGCAATTAACTTCCCTGCTCTCTCATGAAATATAGGTTTAACTTCCCCAGTCAAACAAAGGCCAAAGAGCTGAGGATACCTGCATCTCTTATGCTTATCTTACAGAGAAATTGAAACGGGGCCCACACTGAAGTAAATCATGTTAATATTTGTTTATAAAGGTTGAAAGTTGATCATCGCATAACTCCTGAATCCCCCAAACTGCCCAATGAGCGGGATAGCAGTAAGAACCGCCTGGTTCTCATCGGCGGAATTCTCTACAAGTCAAATAAGAATCACCTAGTACGAACATCACCAAAAATATCCAGCAGACAAAGAAGACGTAGTGCCAGCTCAGTTGTTCTCAAAAGTAAGATTATTTGGAAAATGAATATTTTTCACATTGAATTAGACACTGGAGAGATCTGGAATTTCAAGTCTGATGAAATTAAGGTTCAATTAGATTAAAAACTGTGGCTCATAGCCTCTAAATATTTGGAAAAACCAACTTTAAGATAGTGAAAATAATAGAAAATAATGTAATAAATATAATGAAGTATTTTGTACCAGTTGTGTAAGATACATAAAACACATATTAAAAGTGTCGATTTTTTTATGAATAAGATACTTGTGTTAGAAAAAACTATATTATTAAAATGATGATAACAATGCCAGGTGATGAAGCATCATTCTAAAGCATTTGTTTCATGGTGTATGGGCTTAAATAGTTCTCTTCTTGGTGTTCTTGGAGAGCTTTATTGGCATACTGAATTTGATTGATATTGGACAAATGGATGATGCGTTGAATCAAGGTCTAAAAATAGCATGGATTGTATCCCTCAAATCTTGAAAAACAAAGGGATTTAAGTGGGATATTTAAGCAATTTCGTCTTGTCATTCAACTTGTAGTGCATCTTTTTCAGATAAGAAAGATTCCAAGACTAAGACAGTGATGGTGAGGGGCGTCA
Organism: Amphiduros pacificus; assembly: GCA_949316495.1. Classification (NCBI taxonomy): domain Eukaryota; kingdom Metazoa; phylum Annelida; class Polychaeta; order Phyllodocida; family Hesionidae; genus Amphiduros; species Amphiduros pacificus. The sequence goes on from OX439001.1 coordinate 29,483,011, forward strand.
GGTTCAAGGTGGACTCCAGTGGCAGGACTTTACAGCGCCTACCATCAGATGAAAACCACAAAGGTGACAAAAATATATCATGTACATCAACAAAAAGTTAAAAGATTTTAACCCATTGTTTAAGGAACTGCCAATCTTTTTCGGTTTAAAGATATCAAATTGGCCTTACCAAGATATGGCTCGGTTTGGTATATTAATGTCTCCATTCATTACCATGATTACCTTATTTACTCGTATATAAGACAATGTCTCCATTCATTACCATGATTACCTTATTTACTCGTATATAAGAGAACTCGTGTATAAGACGACGACCCCCCCCCCCCCCCCCCCCCCCCCAAAAATGAGGTTATTTTGCTTGAAAAGACCAATTTCCGAATATAAGACGAGTCGTTTTTTTCTTGAGACATCAGCAATGCTACCATTCAGGTTTGGCAGCCATTTTAAAAGTGAAACGTAAATATGCAACAAGATCTTAATGATCTTATATACACAAGTATTTACGGTAAAACGTAAATACTATGTTTGTATTTTCGAAATAATGGATATCGGACGTAGCGGATCAATTTTAATTGTGTTTTAAATGATAAATAAAGGTATTTATCCAATATTATCAGCGGTACGAATATCCACTATGTCTGATATTTGTTATTTATAATATGAAAGTCCGTAATGAAACGCTTTGTTTTGACGCTAAGGTCAAGGATGTGGAGAATTTCTCAACAAATTTATGATAATATTGGGTAAATACCTGGCCGTAAGGTTTGGGTACAAAAACCTCGGCTAATATACGAGTTTGTACGGTATACCGGTATGATATTGTTGCGAGAAAAGCAAAGATTGTATTTAGAAATTGTTAAGCAATCTGTAGACCTAATTAGTGTATGCCATTTTATCCTCTAATGCAAAGAAAATTATGTATTACCACAGGATAAGTAAGTAGTTTTAAACATAAAACATATGAAATAGATATAAATTGATAGTATCAGAAACATTTATAGAGAAAAGAATATCAAGAGTGGACATTGGAGGGGTGACCTACATCAAGACCAAGCCGGGGACGTTAGTGAGAGCTAGCACTGCAGCAGCAAGATACAGAGCCAGGTACATGAAAAATATGTGCTGACGAATTTATTCATCAAATAACCAAAATTTCTAGGTCGTTTTGAAAATAAAATATGGCATGTCATTATGTTAATGAATACCAATTTATAATAAGATAATTTGTCTAATTTTGATGTTTAGCCAGTCGCTATATCGGAGCATAGCAACAGCTGTGACTGCTAAAACCCGGCAACAGAAACGAGAGGAGAGGTCTCAACAGTATTGCATGTTCTACAATAGATTTGGAAAATGTAACCGTGGAGACAACTGTCAGTACATCCATGACTCAGAAAGAGTTGCCATCTGTACAAGGTATGTGAAACTCAAATGACAGGTTTGATCAGTTTGTATATTGTCAAATCAGGATCCTTCTGTATGATACAGGCCTGGCAGAGAAATCTTTGGCTTTTTTGGTCATTGAAACAAACTTCAAAACCCTTCTTTTTTGTGAAAATTGAAAATTGAAAAATACCACTTTTTGCCTTCAATTACAGTGTTCAGAATTTTCAATTTCACAACTGTCTTAAGTCTTGATTTAGGTTTTCATAATGTCTACTAACAAAGCATAACTTAGGGAAATCTATAGCTTGTTTGGATGTACACAAGTGAAGTTACCAAGTTTTGGCTGACAAGTAGTAATGTATGTCTGTAATATTAATAGATGAATATAAAATTGAGCCAGAAACTCCTTTGAAAAAAGCTAAAATAGCCCATAAGATTTTGTTTTTTTAAGCAAATTTAGGCCTTTGATAAGACCACATTCAAAGAGATTTGGATGCTAGGCCTGATGTTGACTTAACGTTAGGGGGAATAGGGACAATTCATACAGAGGATCACAGCTGCATGAAATGTGTTGTTGATTATTGTTGCTTAGTTACCAAAAGGTATGACGTCACTATTTCAATGATGAATAGCCACAGCACCATTATGACGTCATTACTCCTTGAACTACATGAAATAGTGCACCATTGTAAAATACCAAAGTAAGCTAAATAGGTAACATACTTCTGTCCAAAGGGGATCAATGTTGATACATACACATATAAACATCATTTAGTGGTCTTTTATGACTAATCCATTATCCAGTAGCTGCTGCATTCTACCTCATCACTGCCCAGTGATAGAAAATTAGAAGTAAACAAAATATCATATTTCTCCAAATTTCCCACGCTTTTTATAACAAAATTGAGAAGTTTTGCAAGTTTAATTACCAAAATTTAAGAACAGGTGTACTCCAAATATTATTCTATTAAGTTTAAATAGATGGAATTTTGATTAATGGTCTATATTTTGAGATACCTAACTTTCTTCAAACTAAAGTAAAAAATTACCAAATGGTGTCAAAAATTTGCATTTATTTGAATCATTTTATTTACAAAAACACAAATTACTTGAGTTATAAGACATCTTTTAAAATTCTGTCTATTTAAACTAAATAACATCATTCTAGCTTAAGATTAATGCCTTAGTTCTCCAGATTGATAGTGTAGTTGTTCACAAAAATGTTTTCAAGTTAGCTCTATATTTTCTAAAATTGTTACCAAACAAACCATCTTTTTCTGATTTTTACTGTAACTTTAAATGTAAAATGATTAAGAATGATAAAATTTTAAAAACAAATTAAAAATCAAATCAAAAATCTATCCCTCAGCATTTGATACCTTAAAGGCTGAAATCCTTTTTGTAGTTATTTGTATACAAAGCAATCATCTTGCACCATGTCATTTTTTGGGGTTCAAATGACTTTTTTTGGCGGGAAAAAAGAACTTTAGAAGACACTGTTCCCCCTAACGTTAAAGGGCCAGTTCTTAATAATTGGGTTGTACCCCAAACCATGTGTTTTTTTTGGTCATAAATCCATTCATTTGGTTGCCAGTAGTCATCTCACACATTTCAAGTGTATCATGTAAACGTTGTGATGATCAAATTTCACCTCAAAGTTCGGATCATGACATATCTCCGAAGTCAGTCCGGAATTTTATTACCCCCTGTCACGTGGGGTGGTGACGTAGAGAGTGTAACATTTTGGGAAAAACCCCGAGCCCAGCATTATGGAGTTGGAGGGAGATTTTTAAGTGTTTCTGACATAATAGTGGGCCAAAGTTTATTTGGATCATTTTGTGGATTGTGAAATGACCTCTGTCCAGCAAATCTAATCATCACTAGGTTTGGGATGTGGTTTAATAAGAATTATTGTTAATTTTAGCCTAGGGAACCTCTGGTAACGATTTTTCTGGCCCAACTGTTCCCATATTCTGACTTATCAACAAATTGGTCGCTTCATAGACAACCCTGGCTGTGTTTTAAACCTGCATATTTTGTGTATTTCAAACTTGTGTTGCCACAATTATTAGGGAGTTGAAAACATTGACCCCTTGTCAATTACTTTTGTTGCAAATGTTTACAACACACAATTCCCCTGACAATCAGGGTGGCTTATTTTGAGTACATGTTGAGGGTCCAGCTTCACCAACCATTGTGAGACCCAGTTTCCCGGGATAAGGAGTTACACTCGTGACTTATAATCCTCCAAAGTTTTATTACCCTCCCAAACCCGACCTTTCTTTCCAGGAGAGCCTGCTGCCACAACAAAGATCCACTTTGTAAATAAACAGTTGGCTAGATTAATGTGGGATGTGTGTGGTATGATATCTTATTACCATATATTTCATTACATGTTTAAAGAAAATAAGGTTAGATTATTAGGAACTGGCCCTTTGATATAAAAGTTCTTCAATTAAAAAATGTCTTTGATAGCTGATGATATATTTGTGGATATGAAGAAAATGATGAGCTATCAAATTTATTCTGTTGTAATTCCATGGAAAGTTAAGTCACCATTATCGAGTGAAAACAATCACAAAGATACGTGAGCTGCAAATATATCATTTATTCCAGATTTCTGAGAGGAACGTGCAAGGTAACAGACTGCTCATTTTCACACAAAGTATCGCGGGATAAGATGCCGGTGTGTGTTCACTACTTGCGTGGAGTGTGTAGCAAGGAGGATTGCCCGTACCTTCATGTCAACGTAGGCAAAGATGCAGAAATCTGCCAGCAATTTATCAAAGGATACTGTGCATTGGGTGCAAAGGTAAGTTTCACATGATGCTGTTCTCTGCCTGGAACAAATTGTAAGTTGTGATTATGCCCTCCTCCTCCGAGGGAGGGCATATAGTAATCACTTTTCCGTCAGTGTGTCCGTGCGTCCGTCACAATATTTGGAATGGCCAACACTCGAAAGTGGCTGGACCACAGGGATGATACTACATATGCCTACAACAATATAGTCCAAGTAAATATTTTCCATGAAAGTTTGGTGACCTAGGTCAAAGGTCAAGGTCGCAGTGACCATCGGGTCAACTTTGGTCGTGAGCGCTCTAACTTCTATAAAAATGTTTCAATTTTGACACAAATTGGTGTACAGGTGTATTTTATGAGGGGCTAGGCTAAGTTCGATGATGGGCGATACTGACCAAATTTTGAAGTCATGGTGGCCATTTTTAAAAATGGCCGACGTGCCGATTTTGTGAATTCTTTTGAGAATACACTTATATCAAACATTATTACTTATTATCAATTGGTATAAGCTGCAAAAATGTTAATTTATGTAATTGGGTCAGTGTGACCTTCTTTTCAGGTGAAAATCGACATCCGCATTAGTATTTAGAGTGGCCCTCATTTCAATGCTCCAGAACATTGGGGTTTGATTCTACATAATGGATGCTGATTCTGTGAATTTGAGGTGCGGGGCAAACTGGCCACTAGGCGGCACTGGCCACAGGGGTATGCAGGAGGCGGGCATTGTTCTGCGCTCTCTGAGCGCATTTTAATTAAAAAAGTGCTGATTAGACAAAGAAGGAAGGGTAGGCTTAATACACTGTTTTGTAAAGAAACCAATCTGTTGATATATGGTTTCATGGGAAAATGTTATATCTTTATCAAGCCAGGGGGAAAACATCTTGTTTTCATTGCTGCCCTATCCAATTGCATGGCCAGAACTAAAAAAAAGTTTATGTACAACTGTGACACCTGGTGATGGATGAATATTATAACAACTTAAGTTTTTAAAAAAATGATCAATATAGGCAGATTGCGGGTCGCCATACTGCCCCATTGAAAACAACACACCGGAACTGTACAATTACAATCGGAAGTGCACAAAAAACTCTCTAAAATTGAATCATTAAAAAAAAAGGTGAAACATACAATCACACTATTAACCTCCCTCCCTACATTTTATGATAGAAAATATAATGGATGCAAAAGTTTTACTTTTCTTCCTTAGAAGGATTTATCATAGTGGATATTTTTTAGCTATCATTTCCTACTTATGGTTATTATCATGAGATATTGTGTAGGCTAACATAGTGTTATCAATCATTATTCCTACATAGGCAAAGTACAAGAGTACTATATGATATAAGGATGTGTGTTGTTTTCTGATGTAGTGTAAGAAGAAGCATACTCTAGTGTGTGTAGAGTGGAGTAAGACAGGAAGCTGCAGCCTGGGTAAAAAATGTCACCTGCTGCACCCACTACATGGCACCAAGAGGAAGAGGTTTAACAGTCGCAAGACATCTACATCCTCCACTAACACACCAAGCAGGTCAGATACCATCAAATTGATCTCATATTAGTTAAAGTTTTTCATGGTTTTGTTGTAAATGCATGAAATATGTCAGTGCCTGTGAGTTATCAGTGTGCCTGTCTGCCCAGCACTATATATATATTTGAGGACATTGTATTACTTTGGGCCACTTGGGTTTGACTTAATATATAACTTATACTACAACCGAAGATGACCATTTCAAAGCATGCAGTAAATCATAACAAAATTTGGTTATCCCTTGTCAAGTTTTACAGGCCATGTCTTTGACTTTGATGTATTGCTATTCAGTTTTATAATCACAAGATGGGAAATGATATTCTTTTACTTGCCTGTGTGGTAATTAACCCTAATTGGCATATTGCAGATCAGAACCCAAGAGGAGAAAAATGGCTCTCAAGTTTGCTGAAGGAGCCAGCAGTGAAGATGCTGATCTACCTATGAAGGAGCGCCACCTGCCAGAGTTTATTGCACTAAACAGTAATGATAAAGGTCTGGGTAATTCCCAAAGTGACATCAATGTTATTGGAAAAAATATTACAGGTACTGGTTCAATCAAATTTGGAGAGATATTTCTTTGTTCAAACAAAGTGGGAGAGCTCTGAACCAATCTGGGCGGTAATCGAAACATACCTGGATGGTATGATGTCATACCATTGTTCTGAACCAATTCTAAACCAATCTGGGTGGTTCTGTCATATAACAAGTTCTTCACTTCTAGCAAAAGGTGTCAAAATCGCATCAGAATCATTACAAAATATAACAATTTTTTTATGGTTGAGTGTATTCCAGTGTGTTAAATATGATGGTGTAAATTTTATGATAAATCTTTAACGTTTTTAAGGTAATATTTGTGCCCTCAAGTCTGGATTAGTCCTCGTTATGCAATCTTAAACTGGGGCACCTTCTTGTATAAAATTATACAAAATTCTCGTCAAAAATCATGATGTATTATATATGTAATCCATGAGTATGTTATTTTCTTGAAAAAATAGGTATGATAGTTGATTTATAAAGATTAAAGAAAACAACTTTTTCCAACATATGGCAAAGTGCAGATACCACTCAGATTGGCTATGATTTACTGTCCAGATATGTTATGAGCGTCTAGAATGACACGATTTAGCGACCAGCTCTGTTGTGAGCGTCCAGAATGATATGAATTGAACATATTGATACAGATTTACTGCACAGATTGGTTTAGAGCTCTCCCACCCCTGATCATGATAAGAATGAAATTCAAAGTTAACATATTCAATGAGCAAAGATAGTACACTTTTCACACACCAGATGTCAGCAATAATCAGGTCACCTTTGAAGAATGCCTGGGGGTTGAGAGGGATGAAAATTGCTGATCAATCACAATATTGCCTGGAGTTGTGACATGCCAGGTGGCAAATCCTAGATTGTATCTTCTCAAACTTTCTTCTGGTTTAATCATTTTCAAATTCTTAATTATTTGCAGAAGGAGACAAGACACTTCAGATAAGACCAAACCTGTCTTTTGAGAGTGTTGAAGATGAGTAACTTGAGGAGCAAGATGTAAGCATAATATGGATATACAGTTTGTGTTCAGTTTGGAATAACAGTGAGTGCTATCATTGTGGATCACTCATTCAAACTCAAATCAACTGATCTATATAGGCTAAACCTTTGAATGTATTTTTATATTGAATTTCATAAAATACAAAAGGATACAGAAAGGAATCAACAAACACTCCTTTGAAAAGCAGGAACCAATTCCATAGAAACAATACAGAACTCAGGAATAACACAGGTGCAGAATGGTAAATTTTGTCAACTATATTTAGTATAAAATGTTATTCAACTGACACTTATCTTCCGGTGCAATAACAAAATCCTAAAGGAGTTATCATAAAGACTAGTGACTTCAGATAACACCAGATGGCAGTATTGAGCTACAGAGGGTGTGTATAAAAGCGACATGCCCTGCAAAAAGATAATGCTACCCTTGCAGAAATTTAACAAACAGATTTTTATTGGACAAATCGTATCTGTTTGGATGTAGAGTTGTACATAAGTACTTGTTAATTTTGTGAGGGAGAAACTGTTTGTATTCGCCTGGAATAATAAATGTTAAGATAAATACAGAAAGAAGGATTCATCTGGATATTTAGATTTAACATAAAGAAAGGTAAGTATGAAAATATTTGTATCTTTATTTTAATGTGATATGTGATGTGTGATAAAAGTTGTTGTACTATAATTTTTTAAGATATGTAGTCTGAATCAACCTATGGAATATTAAAAAATATAACTCAAATCAAATCAATATTTCGTCTGATCTTTCTCTATCTGTAATGTGACCTGTCTCAAGTTCCTTTATTTGTGACCAATGCCCTTTAATGTTCTCTGCTCTTTGCCTGAATTGGTGAGATTGAGTATGCTCTCATGTAAAATATTGTTCAGTAATCCACCGATGTATTTTCTTCACAGATGCTCCAAAGTCGCTTAATTTATATTTTTCTGAATTATATTACTCAATTTTGGGAAGAGCATATTTTAAACAAATGCAAAACATTTTCAAAGTTAATAGAAGGGTTTTGCTGTAAGTGATGGGAAGATTGTTTTAAAATTGCATTTAAGGAAAACAGGTTCATTTTTTAATACATGTAATAATAAGAACATTGAGAGATTATTTTTATTGTCGACCCACCCAGTAGGGGGAGGGGAAACCTTGTATCAGGCTGTGTCTGCGATTCTGCGTGTCTGCATGCCCAAACTATTTAACAGATTACTTTGATATTGCACAGGATTATGTGAGTCCATAAAATCTTGCATGGAATTGAATATGGTTGGCCTTGACCCAGCTCTGAATAGAGAGAACTATTTGGTATTTGGCTTTCATATTGGACTTAAGTACCATACATACTCGTATTTTAGCCGAGGTTTTTGTACCCAAACCCTAAGTTAATGTTTGGGGGGGGGGCTGTCTTATACACGAGCGCAACCTGGACGGTGATTTACCCAATATTATCACAAATATGTTGAGAAGTTCTCCACATCCTTGACCTCAGCGTCAAAATAAAGCATTTTCATTACCGACTTTCATATAATAAATGACGAATATCGGACGTAGCAGATCGATTTTAATTGCGTTTTAAATGATAAATAAAGGTATTTACCCAATCTATAATCGTAAGCATATTTATGTTTCACTTTTAAAATTGCTTACCTCAAGCTTGAATGGTAGCAATGCCGATGTCTCGAGAAAAAAAAATGACTCCTCTTATATTCGGAAATTGGTCTTTTCAAGGAAAATAACCTCAATTTTGGGGGGTCATCCTATACATGAATCGTCTTATATACAAGTAAATATGGTATGTGTCCCCCAACCCCCTTGTATGGGATTGCTGATGAATGACCTTGACCTATTTGTCAAGGTTACAGGAGATATTTTGTATAATCATGGTTTCCAGATAATAAAACTTTGATATTGCACAGGATAATGTAAGCCCTATATGAATTGCATGGAATTGCATATTGTTGACCTTGACCCATTTCTCAAGGTCACAGGAGCAATTTTAATTATCTGCAGTACTTGCTTATTTCTGGACGACACACTGAAAACTATTTGGTATTTGTCTTTAATATCAGACGAGAGTTTGTGTTTCTCATGGTTTGCTTATGACTGACCTTGACCAATTTCTCAAGGTTACAGGAGATATTTTGTATTACCATGGTTTCGGGATGATAAGAGAATCATATGATAGATTATTTTGATATTGCAGAGGATTTTGTAAGTCCTTGATACTTTGTAGGTGATTGCATATGGTTGACCTTGATGCAGATTTCAAGGTCATAGCAATTTTGTGTCTATGCTGTACTTGCTGGTATTCGGTTTTGATATCAGACAGAAGTATTTGTCCCTCAACTCCCTTATATAGGATTGCAGATGACTGGCCTTGACTGATTTCTCAAGGCCACAGTTTAACCGTCAAAACATCACAAAACTGATGCATGTGAATGACGCACTGCACTGTGTACTGCATTATGGACTGCACATATAAAAACACAACCAAATGGTGCACTATTTCATGTAGTTGAAGGAGCAATGATGTCATAATGGTGCTGTGGCTATTTATCAATGAAATAGTGATGTGTTTAAATAATCATTTATGAAGCAATTTCTAGAAGATTTTCACAAACATAATAAAAGTAATGACCAGTATAGTAGGCCATTGGCCTATGTTTGAATAATGAGCTCTCAAGCCTTCTGCAGTAATATGACATATGATATATGAACAATTCTTGACTTGTGGAGGAGAAAATCCATGATACTCCCACCTCAAGTCAGCAAGATAATACATTATGTCTTTGGAGGATCATTATAAGTTTGGATCAGGTGAATATAAACTTCCCCATCTTAACAGGTAGTGACATGTGTTGGGCTGTCACTGGATCCTATTATATTTCACAACCAATAGTATTCTATTCCAGACAAGTAAATCTCCTTCAAGGCTGTGTCCCTATATATATTTCCCACCTCCATTTGCATTTTATATCTATGTAGAATATTCCATGATTTCCCCACCCAAGTTTACATTACATTCTGCTATTAGAGAGGCCTGGTAGAGAAACCTTTACATTGGCCTAGAAGTCTGCAACTTTTAAAGCATTCACGAAATGAGGTTTTCAAGTACTTTTTCCTTGCATAATATAGATGTTTACACCCCCAAACTTTGCAATCACAAGTTATTACCTGCCATATATATTTTCCCTCCATAAATTTCTGCCATTTGAAAGTGGATGAGTCTTCTGCTAAAATCCAAATCATCCATTGGACACTTTGTCAACAAGCTTTGTTTAGCTGATCTTGTCAAAACACCTGCTTAGTTGAGTCTTGTTTAACAGTGGGGCACCTTTAAATTGGGACAATGAAGTGATTTGGCTTACAGGGCCCTGTTCGTCCGTTAATGTTTGTCCAATAGTACAGGCCTTACACCCTAACAAGCCACAATAGAGGTCACATGATTGTATACATGTGGCCACCTGGTGGTCAAAAGAGTACAAGCAGAACCTAGCACTTTCAGCAAAACACAATAACCATGGTCAGTGTATTTTGGGTGATTTTAGTGAGATAGCTGCTTGTATCAAGGTTTCGTGGCCACATATCATTTAAGCACACCTCAAACCTTTGTAAAATTGCCTGTGACCTCTCTGCTTCAAAGCATTCATGAAATGAGATTTTTATGTATCTTTCCCTTGCATAATATAAATGTTTATACCCTAAACTTTGCAATCAAATGTTAAAACCCATCACATTACCCCTCCATAAATTTCTGTGCCATTTAAAAGTAGATGAGTCTTCTGCTAAAATTTAAATCATCCATTGAACACCTTGTCAACAAACTTGTTTAACTAATGAGTAATCTAATGCAAACACCTGCTTATGCCAACAATTTGGCACCTTCAGATTGGGACATTGAGGTTATTTGGCTTACAAAGGCCTATTTGTCCACTAATGTTGGACTATTGGTGCAAGTCTTAATACCCTTACAGACCACAAAAGAGGTCACATGCTTATACACATGTGACCATATTGTGATCATAAGAGTACAGCTAGTGCTTGGCACAAAATGCAAAATACAATAACCATGGTAGGTGTATTTTGGTTGACTTCAGTGAAATAGCTTGTGTGTATCACAGTTTTGTGGCCACATATCATTTAAACATACCCCAAATCTCTGTACATTTGTCTGTGACCTATCTGATCTCATGAAAACTTTAATGGTCTTTTTTTGGCCATCGAAACCTTTAATTTCTTAAAAACCGAAAAATAGCCTTTTATTTCAGTGAAAGAGACCTTTGATTTGTTGAGTTGTCAAGTCGTATGTCTCCCAACCAAGGAAAACTGAGGGAATTCTTCAGATCGTTTGATTTTGCAAAAGTAAAGATTTGAGTTGTATTTTATGAGTATTAACAGTTATGTTAGCCGTGTCAGCAATATTTGTGTTGATATTTTCTAAAAGAAATTTGGGATAAGATGTGCTTATAAATAAAATTTAGTACCTTGGATATTTATATAAATTTTGTTCTAAACTTCATTTTACACATGCAATTTGTGTAACCCAAATAAAAAACAGCAACAGAATCATTAAACTGATAAAGGACTCTCCATTGGTGACCTCAAAATTAGGCACTGGAAGGTTATTACCAGAGGCCCTGATCTATTGACAATTACCTTAACAGGTTAAAGGTGTCCAGGCTGAACAATAAAATGATAACCTAGATCGATTCATACTTTAAGTGAATACACTGATGCATGGGAACAGTGCTTTTGGGTGGATTTTTGCCCTTAAACCTAGAAAGAACAACCCCTGTTTACATAACAAGTAAAACCAACACAAACATTTTAAAACCTTTTTCATTATATTCAGAAATATTACATTGACAAGCACTTAGAGCAGAAATGCCTAGAGTAAATACTATCTATGAATAATATATTATGTTATGCCTCCCAAGATGATGTATGGTCTTTTGAAGTATGATGTTGAAATTCGTTGTCATAAGATATTGACTGTTATTTGCTATTACAATATGTAATTAGATATTGTATGTTTATACACATTCATTCATTATCAGTCCCAGTCACATGCCTCAGTCACATACCTCACTCATATTAAGCAGTCACATACCTCACTCATATTAAGCAGTCACATACCTCACTTATTAAGCAGTCATATACCTCACATGTATTAAGCAGTCACATACCTCACTCATATTAAGCAGTCACATACCTCACTTATTAAGCAGTCATATACCTCACATGTATTAAGCAGTCACATACCTCACTCATATTAGGCAATCACATATCTGACTCATATCAAGCAGTCATATACCTCACTTGCATTAAGAAATCACATACCTCATTCGTATTAAGAAGTCACATACCTCACTCTTATTAGGCAGTCATATATCTCATTCATATTAAGCAGTCATATACTTCAGTCATTCTGTGTCAGACACATTCAGATGACCAACTAGATGCTTTATATTGCTTGAGATATTGAACAATTACCCATTTGTCCATGTATATCTATAGATCTAAATTACAGGGCCCGTGCCAAAGGGTTAACCTGTTATCCTTGTAAATCTGACCGGGTGGGGTGCCATGTCAAAGGACCTGCGACATGAGAATTCAGTGAGGCAGCACTATATCTGCTACAAGTAGGTCTCATCACGAAATGACTGAAATAATGTTGAAAGTGATATAAAACCCCAAACAAACAAATCTAAATTACAGGAATATAATTTGTGTCATATTCTTTTTATGTTTTTAAATTGATTAGCAATTGTCAATATGACTGTAAGTAAATAATCAAAAACTGTTAAACAGACAAGTATTTATGTATTGACATTATTACAGACAAGTATTTAGGTATTGACATTATTTGACGTCACTCCATTAGGTTATCATGCTTATCACATTCATTCACATACATCATATTACTTCAGAGCAGGTTAAGTGAGGGGCCTCAGATCTTATAAGCTACTATCAGATAACATAACATAAAAGTGGTCTGTTTTTCCACGACCAATTTATCCCTCTCTTTATCTATACATAGCATAGCTTTTGCAGTGATGTGGGAATCTTTCTGTCATTCTGTCCGTCAACTTTGATCTCTGAAATTATTGGTCTGAGTTCTTAGCTGTAAGCAGGGAAGATGTATATTCATGGAACCAATTCTATCTATTCTTTATTTGGTTCAGAATCTTTTAGATTTTGTCATGATTTTTTAAGCATAGCTTCTGCAGTGAGGTGGAATTTTTTTCTATCATCTGACTGTCCGTCAACTTTGATCTTTTCTGGTGCAAGGTCATGTTAATCTTTGAGCTTGATGGTGTAACATTTGATAGAATTGTCTGCAGTGTGAATGGCAGATAGGCCATGTTTCATATATTGCATGGTTTTGCAGTTGGCCTTTCCATCTATCACATTGAAAAGAACTTTATATTTTAAGTGGCCAACATGGCCAAAACCTTTTATTTTTAATGATTTTTTTGCAAGACGTCTGGTTAAAAGTGCCTGTCCAGATTTCACTTTAGTGGACTAATATTGTAACTCATAAAATATTTAAGCATAATTTGATTATAAATATGAAAAATATACTTTTATGATTATGTTGTCAAACGTTATTCTGACATTCAAGGATGTGTTTTCATAATATCTTTGTTCTGATATTGCCAAGATTATATGTGACCCACATTTCAGTGATAACCCTCATTGGGACATATCAAATGTTGGCCACCATCAGTGTCAATATCTCTGTCAATAAGATATAATTGTCTGGGGTAAGCAAATACTTCTATCATAGCAGCAAATGTTATGGCTCACCATACCTCTTATCCACAGACCATTAATCATTTCCCCGTTCCCTCCACAATTATTCAAGCTTTCATCAAATGGATTTTGAAGTATAAGTAATTGATTAAAATATGATGATACATAAATGTTTTATTGATATTTATAAGTACCGTATTTACTCGTGTATAAGACGAGGTTTTTTTTTACAAAAACTCTTAGCTAATGTTTGGGGGGTCGTCTTATACACGAGAGCAACCTGTGGACGAGGATTTACGCCCAAAAATTACGGCACTATAAGTTTTCATTAGGAACATTCTTATTTTCGAAATAACGAATATCGGACATAGCGGATCGGTTTAACAGTCTTATACTCGAGTAATTATGGTAAAATGTAAATACGATGTTCATATTTTCGAAATAACGAATATCAGACGTAGCAGATTGATTTTAATTGCATTTTAAATGATAAATAAAGGTATTTACCCAATATTATTTCGAAACACTTTGTTCTCACTGATTCCAATTATCAGCGTTCACAGTTTTGCATTTCGTCTTTGTTTCCACTGCTTTGAGTCGGGTCTTCCCTTTTTGGCAGAAATGCTTTCACAAGCAGATCGATTTTAATTACGTTTTAAATGATAAATAAAGGTATTTACCCAATATTATTTTGAAACAGTTTTTTTTTACTTTGTTCTCACTGATTCCAATTATCAGCGTTCACAGTTTTGCATTTCGTCATTGTCTCCACTGCTTTGAGTCGTGTCTTCCCTGTTGACAGAAATGCTTTCACACGTGGATCGATTTTAATTGCATTTTAAATGATAAATAAAGATATATACATAATATTATCACAAATTACGCTTTGCAGGTCGAGAACAGAACAAAACCATCCATTATTGCGCAATATATTAACAATCGTTTTCGCACTAAAAACAAGAGTCTCTTCCCGTCACTTCTGCCTTTCAAAATTGCGACCACGTGTTGCGTTGAGTCGTGTCTTCCCTTCTTGACAGAAATGCCTTCACACGTGGATCGATTTTAATTGCGTTTTAAATGATAAATAAAGGTATTCACCCAATATTATCACAAATTATAAGGCCACGGGCCGTGGCGCAGTTGGTTAGGGCGCCAGCTTATTAGCACCAGTTCCTCTGTGGTGATCCAAAGGTCGTGGGTTCGAACCCCGGCCGTGCCGGGATTGAACTCATGATACAATTTCCCACATGAGCTGAGGCCTGTGCCAAAGGGTTAACCCGTTGTCCTTGTAAATCTGTGACCGGGTGGGTTGTCATGTCAAGGACCTGCGACATGACAATTCAGTGAGGCAGCACTATATCTGCTACAAGTAGGTCTCATCACGAAAAAACTGAAATAATGTTGAAAGTGATGTAAAGCCCCAAACAAACAAACAAATCACAAATTATGCTTCACAGGTCGAGAATTTATCCATGAAGTAAAACGTAAATATCATGTACGTGACGTCGCGTTAATTCACGTCCGCAACACGAGGAGAAGCCAGGGATCCATCATTGCGCAATATATTAATATTTCAATGCGTGTTAAGTAGGCTCTGATCGTTTTCACTCCAAAAATAAGGGCTTGTCCCCGTCACTCCCGCTTTTTAAAATGACGACCTCGTGTTGCGTAATGCATGTTATAAATGAATGGATGGTTTTGTTCTGTTCTTGACCTGCAAAGTGAATTTGTGATAATATTGGGTAAAACCTTTATTTATCATTTAAAATGCAATTAACACCTTCCATTCATTTAACATGCAGTATGCAATACTAGTGTGAAAGCATTTCTGTCCAAACGGGAAGACATGACTCAAAGCAGTGGAAACAAAGAAGAGTTGCAAAACTGTGAACGCTGATAATTAGAATCATTGAAAATAAAGTCAGAACAAAGCGTTTCAAAATAATAGACATCGGACGTATTTACCTCTCTCCCGCATTTCAAAATGGGATCTTGAGAAATTGACAGAAATGCTCTCACACGTGGATCGATTTTAATTGCGTTTTAAATGATAAATAAAGGTGTTTACTTAATATTATCATATTACGTTTTACTTCGTGGAGAAATTCTCGACCTGCGAAGCATAATTTGTGATAATATTGGGTAAATACCTTTATTTATCATTAAAATGCAATTAAAATCGATCCGTCCGATATTCGTTATTTAAAAAATATTACCATCGTATTTATGTTTTACCGTAATAACTCGAGTATAAGACCATCGTCTTATACACGACTCGTCTTATATTCAGAAATTGTTTTTTTCAAGCAAAATAACCTCAATTTTGGGGGGTCGTCTTATACACGAGTCGTCCTATACACGAGTAATTACGGTACCCTCCATAGCAGGACTTCTCTATCATATCAGTCCCTGCCACCAAAGCTATAAATGTGCGCACAGAATCCAGCGTCATTTCAGCGTCATAAGTCATAAGTATTCAGAAAAACCTGGCTGTCAACTCAGTGGTGAAAGAATATAAATAGATTTGTTTTGTACTGACAGTTGTACTGATTGGTCAATATATGTTCCAGACACCTGGTTACAGTTTATGACCTTATGTTGATCAATTCAGATTTTGGTATTTTTGTGAGCAAGGCAATTATTTATGACTGGGGAATTTCCAAACTTTGAATGAGATAAAAAACAAGGCAATGACTGCAGAGCTAGCAATTGAATACTACCTATGTAATGCAGAGTAACTAACTAGATTAGATAAGTAGAGATGTTGCCTTTTCCCTGCTGCATATTATCAATGTCCAACATCAGAGCTTTTATTGGTCCTGGAAAGCGCATTTTACAGTACTTGTGAGGGACCAGTTTTCCGTCGCTTCCAATAACCGCCGATTACAGCTAAGCTGAAGAGGACCCTTGTAGCCGCTGCTAGTCACGGTCTACTTCATCGGCGGTAACTGGTCCAGCGCGAGTATTATTTCAAATATTAAAATTATGAAATTTCAAATTTTAGAAAATGTTCTCCAACAAAATATAGAAGTGGTTCAATGCTAATTATATCTTTATTGTCAGTATAAAATGGTACTAAGTACTTTGGAACACTGCATTTTACCTAAATCAGACTTCGATTTATTATAGCTTAACATTAAGGGGAACGGACTATCCTTCTTTAATTATTATCAAAAACCCATCTTTTTCTGATTTTAAAAACTAAAATGATTAAAAATGATAAAATGTTAAAAACAAATTAAAAATCAAATCAAAAGAAAAGAAAAATCCATTCCTAAACATTTGTACGTTAAAGGCTCAAATCCGTTTTGTACTTATTTTCATACAAAGCAATTATCTTGCACCATGTTATTTTTGAGGGTCCAAATGACTTTTTTGGCGGGAAAAAAGAACTTTAGAAGACACTGTTCCCCTAATGTTAAGGCAATTACTCCCAAATTTATAGTGATAAAAAGTTCGGGAATAGTCTGGATTTTATTAGAAGTCTTAAATCAGACAAAATATAGAGGCACTGAAAGGTAAAATGACCTCGTCAAAAAAATTATGGCAATATACGTCATGAAAGGTATTGTCCTTTGAATAGTGCCAGAATGACGTCAAACAGTGCTACCCTACTTTGAGCTTCAATTGAAGTCAAACAAAGTTCACGTCCATGTCGGGGATTTCCACACCACCCACCCAACCTAAAAGAGCTCATTACAAATGCATTGATTTACCTGAAATATTACACAATTCAGTCAACTTGACCAACGTTCACATTTAGTTTATACCACCAACGCATCCTTTGGCAGTGCTATACAATGTATAATTTTTTAATTGGGAAAACATCTTTCTTTTGATATCATTTTCAAATTTGCCAATATCTGCGTCTAATCCATTCACATTCCATTTGCCCAGCAAGGCGATTTCACATTAAAGCAACATTTTTTAACCCAAAAAATCTGATATTCTCACCAAAAAATCTTGTGTTTTTTTGAGAAAAAACTATTCTTTTTTTTTACAAAAATTGTATATTGGTTTTGGTATATTGATAAACAATTATGGCATTTTTTTATAATCATACTTTACTAATTGTGAAAATCCCATCCTTCTATATCTATAGAAATTTTTTCTATAGGCTTTGTAGTTCTTGAAAAATGTCTATGTACAGTGACCGGCAGCCAGATTCGGACATTTGTTTTTCACTCCCGATTTTCACAAAACCTTTCAATACTTTGTAAAAACTGCTCACATCGATAGAAGACAGTCTACTTCAAAGGCGTGTGAAGTAAAAATGATATCCTTTCAATATTTACAGAATAAGCGGGAAATTCACGCATTCAGCAAACCTGCAGATTGTCCGAGTTTCCATTGAGTTATACGATGATGTTTGGATACGTCACCACTTCTGACGTCATTTGACAGTTACAACATCACTCGTGCCGTGAAAACAAATAAACTACTATAACGTTTTGAAAAGCAGTGGGAATACAAGATAACGTGTTAGAGACAATGCTCAGCTCAATTGCAATTAATACAGGCAAGGTTTGCTTGATGTTTGAATGCGTTAAAAATGTCCGAGTTTCATCTGCCGGTTTCGGACAGTTGCCGGTCACTGCACGGACAGAGCAAGCGCAAGTGATGTCATCGAGATCAATTTGCATGATTTTTTTCTGTTTCCCTCTGGTGACCTCATTTATACATTATATAATACATAATCATATGGTTGGATGACAAAAAATAAAGATGAACTTAGATATCTGTCATGGCCCTAATAAAATCATCTCAATTATCTTGCTCTGGTGCTTTTTTCAGAAAAGTGAATAATTAATTAATTACCTTTACTGAGAATTTCACATGTGTAACGCCGCACAGAATTCAATGGAAACATGTGCGTCACAGATGACTGGAAAATCTGTGACTCAAAAAAATAGCTTCCATCATCATCATGACTGTAGTCTGGAACTGGTGGCAATTGAAGAATATCTCCAACTACAACCTGCAGTGCAATGTTTAATGTAAAATTAAATTGCTTACTTATTATGATAATACACATCATGACATAAGAAATTATGATTATCAAATTAAAGTCATATTGAAGTGGAAATGCCATAAATATGGAAGCTAAAATTAATTACCAGTTGAACACCTCCGAAGGGCATATCAGTCTCTCGGATGAACCGCAGCACTGCATCAACCTAAAACAATTTGAATATAAAATCATAAGAGGATATATGCTAATGATTTCTAAATCACCAGTTTCTAAAATGCAGACTGGGAACAATACAAGGGATTTGATTTGATTCATTTTGTCATTTGATTATTTGAAGTACATTACATATAAAGCACTATATTTATTAAGTGACTTATACTCACTTGCTCTATAATTTTTCTGGATGCCATGCTGATTTCATCTATTATAAGGCAGGCCATTTCTTTTAGTTCTTTTTTCTTAGAAGCATTTTGTAGCCGCCAATTGTCTAAAATCTCATTTGTTGAGAGACGTCCATCAGAAAGTCCAAGGGTAGAATGGAGAGTCTGACCACCGACTTCTCGAAGAGTCAAGGCTGCAATGCCTGTTGTCGCTGTTACCTTAACATGATGGCCCAATGATCTGAGCTGCTTGATGATTATCTTAGTCAAGGTGCTCTTTCCTGTACCAGCCTATAAGAAAATATTCAAATTAAATTTTTAAAAAGTAAATGGCATATTTACAATAAAAATAGTCTTGAAGTAAAAAAATGGTTTTAATATATTAGCTCAGTACATTTACAAATTTAACATGATTTAGCCATCACAAATTGACTCACCTGACCCTGTCTCCAAACATTATGGCCTTCCAGCACTGCTTGTGTAATTCTGTCCTCTTCAGACATTGTGGAAAATTCAAACGACAAAAGACAAGCAGTGGAACAAAATGAATGGGATGGAAGGAATGTCTGGATCCCTGTCTGGATCCCAAATTGACCTGACCCAGTTTCATTTTGCAACACAAAAAAAAAACTTTTATTTCAAAGATTATTTTATTCACCATATGCATATATGATTTATAAAAAAATAGGGGCCCAAATATATATTAACATATATGTACACTGAAATACGTAGATTTTTTTAAAGCCAAACTAAATAAAATTAAATCAACCAATCAGAGCACTCCATTTCAGACAGTGCACATTTAAAATTGACCTATTTAGCAACGATCCACAAAAGACCACAGTTTTCTGCTCATCAGGCGTTTTGGGATGAAAATGTGTTATAAAACACGTTAAAGCTGACATATTCGGCCCAGAACTTAGCTAAGTATGTATATTTTTACTTCAGTGGAAGTTTATGAGCAGGTGACATTACAATTTCAGTCAAAATGGCATTTGAGCTGAGGACGTTTCTTATCCTTATATTATGTAATATATAGGTCACTCAGTGTCAGCTGATGCCTTGAATACACTTGCGCTTGCTCTGTCCGTGGGTCACTGTACATATGAACTTGTCGGAAATAGCTTATTCAGTTAACAATATCCAAAATTTCACTATTAGATTCCCCAAAACCCATTCATTATGAAATGATGTTTCTTTCTTTCAAATTCAAAAACTCAAAAATAGCTAAAAAATTGGTGGTAACGCACATTGCTTCAAAGAGAAACTAGCCCAATGTTTGTAACAATGTATCCCATTGTTTGTAACAAAGGGTTGCTATGACGTCATGCACACAAGCTACAACGTCACAACTCCATTCATTTTACTCCAAGCTCAGACAGACCTCTGCTGGGAGTGCAACTCTTATGTCTTATAGCAACTTATCTTATTACTCTATTATAATTTTAATTTGTCATGATGTTCATATGTGGCTAGCGTTCAATACACCAAATTGTAGAATTGATGCTTAATACCTTTAACATATGCATATTTCATGATAAAATGTCAGGCAAGGTCTCCATGACCTTTTTAAACTTTGCTACTATAACACCTTGCAGATTCTATTTTGTCCAACATGCAAGGATTGGCACCAAAGATATATTCTTCTTGACTAATGTCTTGGACTAAAAGTCTTGGACTAAATATTTATTCATCATCCTATGTCCTTGATGACCTTTCAAATGATCAAGGTCAAAATGGCTTATTGATTCCCATACTTTCCCAAAATGCCAGATTCTCACCATACAGATGTATTCTATTCAGACAAAATTCATGTCGACCTTTCTATTGTCTAGAATATCTTGTAAATTCTTTATCTTCCCAAGGATGTCTGGATTCCCAAATAACTAGTTAGACTTTTGGGAGCATTATGACAACTACTTACCCTCGAGGTCAACTTTAGATTGCCTGGTGTATGTCATGCTTGCTCCCAAATTATTTTTATTAACAACAAAACAATGATAACTTTATACTGGAAACCAATTTAATAATTCAGAAACTAGCACGCACAAATATACAAGTATGTTTATAATTGATTTGAGCAGGGAAAAAATAAGTGCTGTCTTTGGTCTGAGCTTGGAGTAATTATGAATGGAGGCGCAACGTCGCAAGATCAAAAGGTACATCATAGTTGCCGCCATGGCCATTGTTATGATGACGCCATATAGGTGCAAGATATGAAAGTTTTAACGTTATTTTTTTTCAGAACTATTTTAAGTCATCAAAACCACGAGTTAGAGCCAAACATATCGCGAATGAAATGTTTCTTATTTCATACAGATTATGGGGATATAAATTTTATTTTTCTGCTACAAGTTTAGATGATTTTATGAGGAGATATCAAAATTCATATCATATTTATGAAAATGATTAAAATTTCCGTTTTCCTCTCAGATTATCAGGAAATCATGTACTTTTTTGTTATTTTTTGTCTTTCCAGTTTATTTTTAATTATTGGCGCATATATTGGCAGATTGGAAAAATATACCAGGTTGTTCAGTAAAAAAAATACTATCAGAAAAAGCAATTTATATTTCTGCCAATATATGCGCTGACATGGATACTTTGCCCTATGAAATGTTATGTCATCATTTAAAATCAACAAAAAATAACAATAAAATAATACAACAAGAATTTTATAAATGCTATATCATTAACAATATTTTATTTTAAAAGTTTTAAAAAAGTGATATGAATACTACCTCTCCCTTTATAAACATATATGAAAAAATAAAAGGTTTGGAATATGTATTTTTCTTTTTTTCAGAACATTTATTATTGAAGAAATCAGAACAGAAATGAACAGATTTATTTGAAGTAATTTTGAGTGGATGGTTTTGTAAGCTTCAAAAGAGCAACTATTCTGATTTTTTGTTTAAAAAAAATAAAACAAAATGTGGTATAATAATTCAATAAAATTTTGGCCAATTCATTTTTTTAAAATATGAATCTTCAATTTTCCACTGTTCTGAAGTCGGCAACTATGATAGGATCAAAGGATTTTGAATCCATTGTGTAAAACAATGCGTTACCATGACGTCATAGTTCATATAACGGCCGTCATGCCTCCATACATAATTACTCCAAGGTCTGAGGAAGCGAGGTCTGTATACAGCCATATAAGCGTCAGATTGATTGGTGCATCGTTCAAGGGACCATTATATTATATATCTGTATATCCACACACACACACACACACACACACACACACACACACACACACACACACATATATATGGATGATTAGTTATGCATTATTGATTACCTGCTCTGATGAAATCAAATCTAAACGAGAGTAGTTTATCAAGTTTCCTGTTGCGAAGGCTCAGGATGATCACAAGATGCAAGTGGAGCAGCCAACATAAATCACATCAAATCAAATAATGAACTGAAGTCATCATGATATTGATATTCTGGATGGGGTTGCGTCTCAATCCTCCAAGCAGGAATACCTAATCGTGATTTGGGGCTGGTACGAAACTATTGATATTCTAAGAAAACAGATGGTGAAAATATAATAATTCCAGATGGTGGAATGGGCAAAAGTAGGGCGAATAATTGCAAAGAGGGGTGCAGTAATGCAAAACAAAAGCGAAATGCAAAACAAAGTCAAATTTCACCCTTACTAGAATGCAATGATAGGGCGAAATAACTTGAAAGGAGGCCAAAATGCAAAGAGCAAATAAATGCAAAGAATGGCGAATAAAGAGAAGTGAATGGGAAGACAATGAACAGTTTTGAGAAAACCTCAAAAATAGATTTTTTAAATGCTCAAATAATCATGGTAGCTCATACATACTTGTGGTGCCCATAAAGGTCACTTCTGTCGTGAACTTACTTTGTTTTCTCGGACCAAAATTAATATACATGATATAATGAGATCTTCATATGCGTGTCTCACCTATCTTAGGGATGGACCATTATTCATTTGTGGAGGGGGGGGGGAGTGGAGGAAGATATAACTGCTGCTTTTTTTTTTCAACCACGCCATTTTCTTTTCAACTCCAAATTTTCCTCAAGTGGTCTCACCGCTATGTTTCCGTACTGTCTTTCAAGCCCCCTGATTGATATTGATTAATGATCCGTCCCTTACCACCGCGATGGCCCACAATACTCAAATATTGAGATTTTCCCTCATGGAGTTTGGCACGGTGGAATGGGTCGACAGGTCATAGCCATCAGCGCTAGCTACTCTCTAATATTCCTCATATTTTGATCTATAAACAGCAACCATTCATTTCCTGTCATCGCATTACACGATGATACTGACAATATCAAAGCAGTGCTGGCTAGACCTACACATTGTTTTTCTGTGTCATATGATATTCTGCGGACCCACTCATATTCTGTTTGTCAAAACTATTGCTAACCTCAACCGGATGTGGAAATAGTATATATGCCTCTAAAAATACCTTTTTTAAAACCATTTTATTCAGTTTAAAAAAAAACAATCAAAAATCGCCCACTGTTTATGGTATATATTTTAGTCTTGTCACGCATGAAAATGATGAAGAGCGAAAATGATTTTCTCAGTACGTTATATTGTGAATAGACCTACATGCGCATACTTGTAATTCCCATATTTTTAGGGAGTGGATAGCTCTTACAAGTTTAAGTCGCTGATTTCTTTCTGCGCTCGCAGTCAATGCTTTCAATGTTGACTTGGGCCGCCTTATGCTGTGTGAAGAGAATGAGGAAGCTCATGTGAACCTCACCTCAAACCAGGATACGGGTGACCTCTGACGTTGTTCATATACAGAGAGAACGCTTGTCAGGTGAGTGTCTCTCAAGCGTGACGTCCCAGCAAGCAAAAATGCCTCAGTTTTCGAACCAGTCATATAGTCGAGGAGCCAGCCCCCAAATTTTGGGAGTTTCGTGTGACAGAAAGCAAACCGCAATTTGAAGTGCTACACATGGAGCAGGTGACCTAGGGTTTCTCAAATGATATTTTTTTTCAAATTGTGGGTCTTTCAAAAGATACAGCTGTTTCCATGGCAACCATTTACGTTTTATTGGGATTCTAGAAAAAGGGACATTTTCATCTCTAGCTTTACACTGAATATATATTTCTCAACAAAATCAGGTGGGAAGGTGGGAGACATGGCAGCCTATTTGTAAATGGTGTAAAATTTGATTTATTATAGAATTCATGGTTACCATGGCAACAGAATACTTCAAATTTTCATATAAATATCAAATACGACCTCAAATAGTATCTTTCATTTATTATTAAGATTACAATTATTCGATCACATTTGACCACCAGTTGCTAGCTGTCAACATCTCACTTGTGAGCCATATTTAGGCGATAATTTATCAAACATTGTTACCATGGTAACCAAAAGAAATTTCAATTGAAGGCAAAATCATGAAATTTTTTTGCATTTTATGAATTTTAGATCTTAATAATGGGCATTATGATTGTAACCAGCTGCACGTAACACAATTCTAAAGCTCATTAATATTCATGAGCACCTAAATAGTACAACATTTGGTAGCGTCATCGCTAGGCCTATATTGAAGAGGCCTAGTAAAGCTGGGTAGTTATACCATTGTTCCGAACCAATTCTCAACCAATCTGGGCAGTTCTGCTATATAATGACTTTTTTATATCTCATAAAAAGCCTCCAAATCACATAACAATCATCACAAAATTTAACAAATTTTGTTACAGTTGAGTGTGTACCAGTATCTTGTTAATGATAGTGCAAATTTTATTACACATTTATAAAGTTTTTACAGTTATATTTGTGACCCCAAGTCAGGAATTACCCCTTGTTATGGTTATAAATTTGATAAATTTAGTATGCAGATACACTAATCCAGAAGAAAATTGGTTAGTCCTGCCAATCAACAAGATTTATACCCAAAGCCATCGGTAAAATAGACTTGAAATCCACTGTTTCTTGAAACACCTCGCACTGCCCATCATATTGAAGTTTCCCTACTATACCCAAAGACATCGTCAAAATAGACTTGAAATCCACTGTTTCCAGAAACATCACGCACTGCCCATCCAATTTAACTCACGACTCCAGGGCCCGATTTTTCCATCGTACTTCAAATCTTAAATCTGAGCATGTACTCAGATTTGAAGCCATACTTACCGAAGTTTGCTTCCAAAAGTGAAGTATTTTGGATTTTTTCATCATGCTCACAATTTCAATTGTGCTTACTTCACGAAGTATTTGCTCAGACTTGAAGTACGTACTTGAGCCATGTGACGTCATATTTCCATTGTTTAATTGAGTAAATACTCCCATGACGTCATATTCAAATGAGAAAATACAGAGGCTCAAAATAGGGGATAAAAGGGGCTCGGAATGGGGGATCACTATGGGGGATCACTATGTAACATAACAACTTTTCCAGTGACTGGGAATGCATCTGCATGTGATTCTATTCAATTAAACCATACCTAATCCTTTAATTTAACATAAATTGCTCAATATTTCGTAAAAATTCATACTTTGGAGCATTGACTTCAGCTTGAAGCCAGCCTCTGAGCTGTCTCAGAATCTGAGCATGAAAACTCAGAATCTGAGCATGAAAAATGTCTGAGCACATTGAAAAAATCCAAAAATCTTGGATCTGAGTAAATACTCAGAATGTGAGCATGAACTTCAAATCTCAGCAAAAACTTCAAGTCTGTGTTTTCCAAGCATGATGGAAAAATCGGATTTGTGTATATACTCAGAATCTGAGCGAAACTTAAAATCTGAGCATGAAATTAGGATCTGAGCATGTACTTCAAATTGAAGTACGATGAAAAAATCGGGCCCAGTAGAACTCGACTTCCGGCAACTAACAATCAAACAATTATGTTCCCTTTAAGTAAACATAAGATGTCAGTCCTGTTTGATCTCAGCATCGTTTCGCCATTGTTTACGATTTTGCGCAAAGACGTGAAAGTGGGTAAGTTTATTCACGGGAGTGACAGCAACAATCTGGAAAATCCACAACGTTGTGGTGCTTCTGACGTCATATGATGATTCTCCCTTTGTGTTTCCATGACGTCATCACTTGGACTCTTCCAAATGCCATTTCATGTTGTCATGTGTGATATCAGGTAAATATATATATAGAGCTAACAACCATAGGATTCGCGCAACCATAGGATTCGCGCAAAAACAACAACCCCCCTGTCCTGAGCTTTGAGATAATGATGCACATTGTAATGATGCACATTGTGTGACTGACATATAGATGCTATTTATATCTACCCTCGATGTTGTTATTAGCTTACCAAAGTGTCCAGGAGACGAATTATTGAAGTTTTACAACATGCAGACTTTTCAAAACACTCCTGTGGTCGCCATGAATTTTGCTTGACCTCAATAACCCTTGCACAGGGTGCGCGAAGGATTGGTTGTGACGTCCGTGAAATGGCTTGTTGACCTGTGACAAATCTTTCCAGAAAATCACCCGGTACATACATTATTTTGCAAAATTAATTAATGTCAATTGTTACTGATTGATATACCCCAGTATAGCACATATATATTCAAGTGTCCATGTTTTGTTGGATAATATAACGATTGACGAAGACCAAAATGCGCAAATCCTATGGTTGTTAGCCTTGTTTTATATATATATATATATATATATATATATATATATATATATATATATATATATATATATATATAAAAGGCATAGTTACTGTATACAGAGAAATATTCGCGCCTAGTTATTTTCGCGCCATCGCCGTTTTCGACAGGTTCACGCCGTTTTATTTTCACGAATTTGGATTTCTAGTACATAATATTATCACAAATTACGCAAAATACGTTTTGCAGGTCGAGAACAGAACAAAGCCATTCATCCATTTAACATGCATTACGCAATACGAGGTCATCATGTTAAAAAGCGGGAGTGACGGGGACAAGCTCTTATTTTTGGCGCGAAAACAATTGGAGTCTATCAACACGCATTGAAATATTAATATATTGCGCAATGATGGATCCCTGGCTTCTCCTCGTGTTGCGGACGTGAATTGCAGCGACGTCACGTACATGATATTTACGTTTTACTTCATGGATAAATTCTCGACCTGCGAAGCATAATTTGTGATAATATTGGGTAAATACCTTTATTTATCATTTAAAACGCAATTAAAATCGATCCACATGTGAAGGCATTTCTGTCAAAAAGGGAAGACACAACACAACGCAACACGTGGTCGCAATTTTGAAAGGCGGAAGTGACGGGAAGAGGCTCTTGTTTTTAGCGCGAAAATGATTATTATTAACTCGCATTGAAATATTAATATATTGCAATAATGAATGGTTTTGTTCTGTTCTCAACCTGCAAAACGTATTTTGTGTTAATATTGGGTAAATACCTTTATTTATCATTTAAAATGCAATTAAAATCGATCCACGTGTGAAAGCATATCTGTCAAAAAGGGAAGACACGACTCAAAGCAGTGGAGACAATGACGAAACGCAAAACTGTGAACGCTGATAATTGGAATAAGTGAGAACAAAGTCAAAACAAAGCGAGAGAGTCCCCTCTTCAATTTCGCGTCCATTTAATTTCGCGAATGACGTCCTGGCGCGAATTAACGCAAAAATAAAAAGGTCGCGAAAATTTGTCTGTATACAGTATTTAGAAATATTAATATGGCATTGCATAAAAGGCATACTTATTCAGAAATGCTGATATGGCATTGCATAAAAAGTTCTTGTTCAGATAAAGTAATATTGCACTGTATTAAAATGCATAGAAATGCACTTTATAAAAAGACATAGGTTTCAGACATACAAAGATTGCACTGTATACAGTAATTCGGAAATATGGGATTGTTTATAAAGGCATAGTTATTCAGAAATGTTGTGATGACATTCTTTGTATAAAAAGGTATAGTTACTCAGAAAGACGAAGATGGCTCTGTATAAAAAGTTACAGTTATTCAGAAATACTAAGATGGCATTGTATAAAAAGTTATAGTTCAGAAATACTAAGATGGCACTTTATAAATGTAACAGTTATTCAGAAAGACAAAGATGGTTGTGTATAAAACGTTACAGTTATTCAGTAAGATGGAGATGGCATTGTATAAAAGGCATAATTATGAGTGTACGTCATTGGTATTCATCATAATTATAGTGCTGGGCTCTTTTATGTCTTTAAACAAAGCCTCCCTTGATTTCCTGGTTTATTTGTGCTTTCCGATCTCAACCCTATGAATGCTACCAATAGTACTATGATATCTGGGATATGTTTTTTAAATAATTTAAGTATTTTCCAGGACGTTTTTCCATCGTTGCTCGCCACAGTTCGTCCATTTACACAGTGTGCTGAATCTTCCCAGCCACGCGATGATTCTTTGGTAATGATTAATTGGTCACGTGGGATATCTAAGATGAGCCTGAAAAGAAAATCAAGAGATTAATAACACCAATATATGTCGCATCTTATTATTGAATGACTGATTTGTTTGGTCCTATTTAATAAATGTCATATATTTATTTCCCAGTACAACATGGTACATATGTAGTTCACGGTTCCGTAAGATGGTAAAATAGCATTTAACCATGATAAGTCCTTTTTGGACACCATTATTTTCAGCATTTCACTATTTTCGGCATTTCATTATTTTCATTATTTCACTGTTTTCAATATTTCATAGTTCCTCAACCACGAGCATTTTACGTCATGTCCAAGATTTCCACAACAATGATTGTTTTCAGAGATTTATCTTAATTTTTGACCAGCTCTAATGTTACATTTTTACAGAATAGTCACTGTGTAATGATTTCATCACCATCAAATTGAATATTATGTATTTTCAAGGTATCAATAAACTGGGATTCATAAAAACAATTTCCATGGAAAATATCTTACACTCATTTTCTTTTTTTCTGTAATATGAATCTTGTAATACTGTCTGAAAGCATTCACGCTAAACATAGAATAAGACTTGTCTATATTTGCAAGTTCAGCATTTTTTTCTCTTTACATTTGCTGTTTGTGAGAATAAGAATTAATTCTAAATGGTGGACTGTTAAACTGTTGACGGCATTGAACGCATTGTTAGCATGCTTTTAATGTTATTATAAAACTATGACATCTTTAACACACCAATACTAAAATTATGTCTTGGGCAGAAAGATTGTTTCTAAAATGAGAAATACAAGAATTTATATCATCTCGAATAATGAAATGATAAGCTTGATATGCTGAAATAATGCTTCCCAGACAGTTAAATAATACATGGATCTCATGAAGCTCTGATAGAAAATGACAGGTAAATTCAGGATATTTTAGGTGTATCTTGATAAATATAAGATGACGAATGTATAATAGTGAAGAGAAGAAGGGCAAATGTTCAAAATAGCGAATAACAGAGCTTCAATTTATATTACCTTGTAATACTTCGCTTCCCTCTAGTATACTTCTGATCTTTTGAGCTTCCACTTTTTCTTCCACCTACCTTCTTATGTTCATGTAGTTTGCAATCATATATATTAAAATATGTATCAAAATATAGTATTAAAACATAGTTTCCTCTCTTAGGAAATATTTATTAATGTTTGAATGAATGGATGTTTCCGAAAAAAGTACAAAATGAAACGTTCATATTCCACAATTTCATCAAATGGATTTATGATTGTTCATGTCAACTTATATTAAATGACATTGAATATGTGTGGTTTCATATGTGTGTATTCCATATGATAAATGAAATGACTCTTCCCCCACGCGAATGATTAACTTCTGTGCACACAAACAAAAACCTGCTGAGCCGAGCATAATTGGCAGGATGTCAGAGTGTCAACTTGACACCAAACTGTAACCGGCGGCCTATACTATCTTGTTGTATATTACGGCTTCTCTCAAGAAGCCCATCCCAGAAAATGTAGAAAATGTACAAAGTTCAGTTTTCTATTTTATCACCATTTTAATCTTATAATCTGATGAACGAAACAAATTATGCCATCATTTATTTTGTATTTATGGACTTGCATTAAAGTGTGACCATTTATTACTTATTTATACTTATACAATTGCCCCAAAAAGTCTTTCATATTTCATTGGTGTCTATTGCAAGATTGCATAGAGTTCAAATAACAGCCTACAATATAAATTGTTTTGCACAAAGCAACATTCTAGTTTGGAGTATGAATGAACAATTACACATATTAGTCAGATTTGCCAAGCATGTAACATTTTTTTAATGTTTTTTACCTCTGAGAAATGACAATGGATCGGCCTTTAATTTATTTTCTGTTGAATGTTCTTCAAGAATTGTCCATCCCATTCTGAACATTTTGATATTTATGTTTCCTAACATGTCTAGCAATGACACAGAAAATAAAAACATCTATCACCATGCTAATTGTCGACTTATTAAACGTTCCATTGTCAGATGTGTATTATGGCTAAGATACAATTGCAATGGCATCGCAGTTTACACAGGTAATTAACTCAAACATCCTGAGCTTTAATGGACATGTCATATAGCTCTAAAAATATGTGGGATAGGCAAAAAGAAATGTCAGTACCCTCATATATGCCTAAAATACAAAATATTTTGCAAATAATATTTGACCTTGAAATGACCCTGATATGACCTTGAACACAGAAAACTGAGAAAATCAACAGCTATAATTAACATTGTTTGAATCTGTGAGTCAATATGAATTCAGCAATGCAAACTGCATGAAAAAATATTAAATATTAGTGATTTTATAAGCATTTAAAGATTGTGACCTCAAGGTTAAGGCCGTTATAATGTAAAGTCTATGGAAAAAAATATTCCAACTCATTCAAGTCAGTATAACTGGCAACTTTAACTATCAATTAGGTTTGGTTTGTTTATTAATGTACACCCATCTCCTGTAGATTTCAAGTATCAAATACAGTAATATCAATGAACAAATTTTTGCACGGGGTCTTTTTTTCACAGGGATCATGTTCAGTCAGAAATTCAGCGCATTGGATTATATTGGGCATTGAAAAAAAAGGGTAATTCTTTGAAAAATCTTCCGGGCAAAAAAGTTTTTCATCACAGACTTATGGAAAAGACATTATTTTTTAGCAGAGTATGTGTACAAAGAGAGATAAACCAGACCTAATGCATATATTTGAAATTTAAGCATATTCCAATCCTATATATAGCTATTTCTGAGATTTTTAACATTTTTAGGGGCTAAATCCCACACCGAAAGCCTCTTTGTACACATAAAGCATTGTACTTTATTAAACTCGTATAGTAGACTGTAATAATAATGTGAATCAAATTACACATAAAGAACAATTCTTATTTTTAAATAAGATAGGTTTTTTTTAACTAATATTTGATGAATCAGAAATATTTATAAATATACCCACTGCAACTACAGTTGGACCCTACCAGTGCTAACGATATGACCACTAAGGCTTGCCCTGAAATATTCGGTAATGTCAACTGTCAAATCAGTAAATGTCAAATGACGTATCTTTTCTGAAATTTAAAGTAAAATCCTGAAAATCGTATTTAAAAAAAATTTAAGATGGTGATTCCTATTTGTGCTTGATATTGGAAGTATTAGTGAGCTTTATTGTTTTCCAGAGATTTTTGGTCGGGATTTTTATGTTTGACCTTGATGGATTAAAGCTTTCATGAATTCACAGAGGTCAGAGCCAGTTGTACAGAGATATGGTGTTGAAATCATATGTGGTCATGATTTTAGCAGAAGACTCATCTACCTTCATATATCACATAAACCATTGGTCCGGGAAATATGGTGGGTATTAAAATTTGTAATGAAAAAAATGCATTAAGATATGATTCCATGAAAGCTTAAGCAAACGTTTATAAATAACAGTTTAATAATTATCTTTTTTTCATATCCTAACGGTGAAAGGTAATGTAATTCAAGGTGATATTAAACATAAAAAATAACAAATCTTTCATATTATATATGCAACGATTGATGTGTGAATCATCACAAACCTTGGAAATTGAATGACAGCAAGTATTCGAATAG
This sequence comes from Amphiduros pacificus, assembly GCA_949316495.1. Lineage (NCBI taxonomy): Eukaryota > Metazoa > Annelida > Polychaeta > Phyllodocida > Hesionidae > Amphiduros > Amphiduros pacificus. The sequence continues at coordinate 29,515,397 of OX439001.1, forward strand.
CACGTCTTACATATTATTTACTTCTTGATTGATCAAATATCATCGGTTTATGCGCACGAATTTACCAGCCTTGGTTTTGGCGCCAATTTGAATGAGAAAATACATCTGTAATCATATCTTTTAATAACTTTACTGTGAAAATAATTTTGAAACTTTTCCAATATGGAAGATATTCCACATGAGTGTGTTTTTGGCCTGACACGTCAGTCTGTTATGTAAAAGATAGCCTGACAAGTTACGAAGACATAGTCCCTTTACAATATTAATGGCAGCCGTTACGTAATCAATATGATAGTATATACATATGAACAGGATGGTGAAGGCAAAAACCGATTTGTTACTTAATCTTTGTCTCTGCACCAAAGCATTGATAAATACACTTTGTTTCGATATAGTGTTACATCTGATGAATAATTGGCTATTTTAATGTGATGAGAATAATAATTTATTAAGAATTTGTGACAAAAGCATGATTACTACCTATATTTGGTTCAATATACAAACTATGGTTTCCTTAGTAACATGCACTGCTATTTATGGACTTGTTATTGGATCAGATAATGTTGTCTTATGGGTTAAGCACTGCTTCTGGGTGTGGTATTGCTTTATTTATAAATATACCAAATATGGAAAATACTGGAGTTATTCTTGGAGTATTGATGGATATAAATAGATCTGAGGTTACAGAAGCTGCAGGTGAATGCTATGTTTACTTAGTTCAAACATGCCATCTTGATTGTTACATAAAGCTAAGAAAATACCAAGATGAAGGTTTGAATTATTCTAGACAATCAATCAATGCATGCAAAGAGAAAGTGATGTTTGGGAGTCTGCTTGCAGCTATCAGCTCGTGGAATGTTTCGTCCCAATAAAAAGACATTGTGATATTCAACAATATATTTTAGACCTTTCTTTCAAAACCCAATAAAGGTAAACTCCTGGTCCGACCAAACTTGGTCAAATTATATTTGACCTGCGTGTACCGATCTCTAAACGTCAATGCTTGTAATTTCATAAATATTTGTTGAAGTACAAATTCCTACTACTACACTGTAAGAAGTAATTGTAGAAATACATCATCTTTTGCTGTATTTTACAGCAATTTCTGCTGTATGACATATCTGTACTGTAAATCATGAGAAATTACAATACTGTAAAATCCACAACAGTTTCCATTATTATTAGCTTTCCAAATATATAATCCATTTTTTCTTAGGCAAATACTTCACTTAGTTTGCTATATTCCAACAAGGAACTCATAATTAAGATGAATCCAACCCATTTAAATATAAAAAAAAGTTTTCCAGAAACAGAATTTTGAACTTACGCCTTTCAGCATTGATGGAGATCTCTTAGGAGATACCTTTTGACAGGTCTGAATAAGATGCAAGGTTTTAAATCTGGAGAGATCTGCATGAGAATGGCAAATAGTCGTCTTACACACTGAAAAATTCTAATTTAAGGAAATTAAGACATCTAAAATTCTACAGCAAAAGTTACTGTAGATGCCGCCGCGGCATAACATTGAAAGTTGCTGTTACACTGTTAACTTGAATCTGATAATCAATTATATCCCAGTATCATCTGCATGTTAAAATGTCGTGTTTCATTTCATAAAATCTGATATCATGTGATCAATAATCTTTCAAACTTATCCACTATTCAGTTCGCTCAGTTTAGCACCGATTATGCCTCAATTGTGTTTAATGTTGGTGTGATCGCATCCTCGTATGTAATGCGCTCTGTTTTGTATTTTTTTTCCAATAATAATTATCCCCTCCCAACATAATTTGCATCTAGATCTCCATAAAATTGGGGTTTCCTGAGCCTCGTCTGCATTTAACTTACTGTTAACAAGATTGCCATAATGCGATTATACACATTAACCACTGCTAACGAACAAGCCAATCTAAATTGTGTTGCAATTGATTGGCTAACCATTTTTTTTCCTGAACTAGTGTATCAGCGTGTATACTATATCAATTTGATATACCGATAACCTGTATTTAATTACTATTATACATTAAACATTGTCATTTTTTTCTGACAATTGAATATTCTAATGGCATCTGCTATATAATAAGTACTTTATTACTGCTTTATGCAGTCGGCATAATTAATATCCTGAATACGTATAATTTACTATAAGGCACACTAAGGAGTGGGGGCTGATCTTAGCTTGGTGGGCACAACTATAATCATGATAATCGCGATATTATCAAGTTAAGACAATGCTCAAACGTATCTTAAACATATATAAATAACGACCTGGCTTTAGTATATATCAGTCAAATGGCATTCATATAATTTACATTACAAATCCGAATGAGAAGTGAATGATAGGTTTTGATTTTAGATTTTTAGTCTCAGACTACTATTTATGAAAGAGCCATCCTTTGGATTCACAACACTCGCGCAGACAGGCCTACACAATCATGTACTGCTTTTCGTGCAACTTTGGTGCAATGCATTTATATGCTTGTTATTTTTTGTGTAGATTAGATTATCTAAAGCAATTGCTTGGTTTCTCCTGTATATGCATACATTTCGCTCTGGTGCAAAGCAATACACAAAACTTCAGCATTGAATGATTTGAGCAGCTCAGTCAAAACGTGAAAGCAAGCTTACATCCAAGATGTCTGCCTTCTGCAAAGTACACGTGCACCAAGGCGTGCAGACATGTTTGCAATATTAAACACCACCTGAAATAATTATCTTTCGCAATTATCTTTCGCAAGCATGCAAATCAATTTTCAAACTGAATTTGTAGTATTCTGCACTTGACTATATAATCCTTTCATTCAAATTTATTTGTCTGAGCTCCATTTGTATTTAATACATAAGCGACAGCAATCATTGATGGTGACATTGGAAGCTGGCTGTGGCGTCGAGGCGGTTGCTGCTGCTGGTGGTGAATTAGCCTCCTGGGCAGGAATCTCCGTTATCTACGTAAGAGAATATCCCCTTGGCTCCATTACACTCTATAAATACATTGTTGCTATTTTAGGTTGCCACAGCGAGTTTTCCTTTACGACACAGAGATCAGTTGGCAGGTGTTCCCGCCATAATTAGGGCAGTAATGACGTCAATTGTAGGAGTGTACTTGAGGACCTGTCTGGGGGATTAAACAGTTATATTAAAAATGTTGTTTGTTGTAAAAAAAATACATATTATACACGTCATTGTATTTAAATGAATTAAGAAATTACTTCATTATCCTCTTCTTGTGTACTCCTAGAAGGAAAACCATTTTTAACAGCTGTAGTTAAGGGAATTCACAACTCACAAGTTAGCTTTCCTCTTTGAGATCCCCTGACTTGTTTGACAAGATACGGCTTGCCCAAGACCGAAATAGAAACTCGGAGTGGATTCCGTCCAGACTTGAACAGAAGTGGGAGGCCTTTATTGGCCGACGTCGTCACGTGGTGGGAATCACATTTATGCATGGTAAAAATAGATTGTGAGGGGTTTCCTGGTGGGAACCACAGAGGCTGGAAAGAAGGCATCCCTAACGCATTAAATTCACGAGGAAAGATCAATTTTGTGGATATATCAAAGATAAAAACATATTTCAACTTGAATATCATAGTTCTGGTGGGTATATCTTATGACAATACATTTTAAGATTCTGTATATATTTCACCCCTATTTTCTTCCATCCTCGCAGTTGAGGGGTTTCGCATGGGAAGTAGTGCATGAAGATAATTTAAATACTTCGTTTTCTGTGCCAGGTTTTCATGGTTTTGTTATTTATAACAATAATTGTACACTTGATAGGTTTCCTCGTTTTCTATTAATTTTCTCTCTCATTAGGTTGGTTTAACATGTTGGTGTCTGAGTTGGGTAATTTGTTCAGTTCTGATGTATTTTCAACCAATTTGATGATATTCTTCTCGATGAAATAAATTTTCAGAAATACAAAAAAAAAACTTTGTTCAGTATGGTCAAAGATCCTAAACAGGCAGGACGAATCTGTTCACTGGGGTTCTGCTATAGATTCTAAAGACCGAACTTATCGAATCACATCATGTATATTTTATGAATAGTATTTTGGCTTTTTATTGTAAAACATCTATTTCGCATACACTAAAAAAATGAATGAAATGAAATTCACATTTATGCGGTATAAAATGTGAATATGGTTGTGCCGCTGTTTGAGCGCCAAAAGCAGACATCCACGAAGCCCACGGCCTGGGTCGCATTCCAAGGATTCCGTCTGTGCACATCTTCTCAAAATTAAACCATCTTCGCCAGTGCATGTGTATGTGAAATACGTGCTACAGTAATGTGTGGTGCATGATGAATAGTTTAGCGCATTTCTTAACCCAAGCTCAAGTCTTGTTAGCCTTTATCAGACTTAATCCATTTTACTACAGACAGCGAAGGGAATCTCAACAGAAGCCATTTTGTTGTCCTATATTTAGCTCTTGAAGGAATATCCTAGGAGACCCTCACACAGCCTCGCTTTGGAGCGGATTGCCTCCATCGTCAGAGACTATTTTTAGACCTTCTGGTTTCTGATTGGTCTAAAATGATGTAGTTGCCATTTTTAGACCCAAATGACGTCAAATGGCTTATAAAACTCGCTGGGATTCCCTCCATTGGTGTTGTTGCCTTTTGTCCGTTGCCTGGTGAATACGTGGTAGCTTGTCGGACCGGCCTTTAAGTTTTCTGTATTTGACATTCTTCCAGGAACCTTCACATAACAAGAACACATCAGTACTGTCAGCTGCCATCACCTGACCATCGCCTGTGAACGTTCCCTGTGACCGAGAAGCAATCGTTTGCCTTGGACGTGAGTGACTATTGGAGAATCCATTTTGTGGTCTACGTGTGAGGCTATACCTCTGGTACCTATAAATAGCATCTAGCAGATGGAACCAAACCAGCAGCTTAGCGATGATTTGATGTCACTGATCGAGCTGGATCAGCTTGTAGACTTAGAACTGGCATTGACAGGATCCCAGGGGGCTGTCAAGGGCCAAATTCAACCCCAATATCTACCCCTGGGACAAGCCCCGCAGACTAGCCCCTTGCCTTCACCAAGCATGGATGAGGTGCCTAGTCCCATGGATACGAAACCCCCGGTGGACGATCTGTTATGGCTCACACAATGTGTTGGCTTAAACATGGACAGTAACCTTGCAAACCTGAAGCACGAAGATGCGGTGGAGGCTCTCGTTGCGAGCGTAACCGTCTCCACAGATACTACGTCAGTGGCAACAAACACCATGACCCCCATCTCCCCGGCGGTGACACCCACGACGGTGCAGGCCGTAGCTTCCCCGCCGCAGTCAGCTGGCAGCACCGGTAGCAGAGATAGCCGCCCCAGCCGGTTACGTAGGCAAGGATCACGCGGTCAAAGCAACTATGACGCGTCGCTGGATGATGATGAGTTGGTGCTGCTGCCAGTGCGCGAACTCAACCGGAGGCTGCAGGGGATTCCCAAGGAGGTAGTCAACAAGCTCAAGCAGAAGAGAAGAACTCTGAAAAACCGCGGGTATGCACAAAACTGTCGCTCAAAACGCATGCAGCAACGGTGGGAACTTGAGAAAACGAATGGGGAACTCCTGGACGAGTTGGACAGTCTCCGAGAAGAGTGTGAGCGCTACAGGCGCGAGAGAGACTTGTACCGAAGCCAGTGTGAACAGCTGCGACTGAGATCGGGGAGCGAGTCGAGTTTCCCGGGGTCCCCTGATAGCATGATCTCTCAGTAACTGTTAACGCGTGGCGCTCATCTGGGGGGAAAAGCAGGTAACACTTCACTCCTACCTGTCAAAGTGACTCAAAAAGGAATATTTTATGTGTATTATAAATATGATATAAAACAAGACTCTTTGGACATTGTGTGTGTAATCATTCACAATCTGGGTTACATTACCTTATTTGACTAGGTGCATTCATCAAACTTTTTGTATCTTTTGATGACAAAAAAAATCAAAGAACTGCTGCCACTGGTGTGTTGTCACTTGATCTGTCTTGGTTGATGGCCGTGATTACAAGACACACGTTAAATTAATATATTTTAAAAAAGTCTTCAGGAGTAAAATCTACTCCTATATATATATATACTTGTACATATTTTAAGCTTCTGCAATTTTATTGTGTTTGTGCGATATGTGTATTCATATCTTAATTTTCCATATGTCATCTTTGGTAGTGTAAAGGTCGCTTAGTGTATGTGTTAAGGGCAATGTATATGACAATGTTACTCAAGTGATTTCTTATACTTTGATCAATATATATTTAAATGTAGTGTATTAAACACTTCAATAGCACACACAGAAGTTTTAAAATGTACATCAACAATGTGCAGCTGAACCATATAAGTTTCAATATTGACACTTTATTCGTACTTATAAAGTAAATTTATGTTGTAAAATGTGATATTCCCATATCATCATACAAACGTAGAGTGTATAAACACGTACAATACATAGTAACTGGGGTAAAATGATGTGAAACAGTGAAAATAGACACAATAACACAAACCTGTATTCAAAACACTTGTTGTTTGGCAATTCAAATATTGTTTGATGATATTGTGTACTGTATGATTTTGTAAGATTAAGTAAACCAGTTATCCCCGATCGGTAAAAATCAATAGTTGTGACCCAAGTGATGTATTAAACAAAAGTATAAGTATATTGCTGGTAATTATTATGTTAGTTATCATGTTTAATATAACTTATTGAGTAAACAATTATCAATATTCCAAGGATACGTTTATATATTACTCCAAGGTTAAGTTTTGGATATGATAAAAAAGCACAAGATATGTGTTATATTTTGTCCTATTGGTCTGCGTCTGTGAGTCGGATGTGCTGAGCCGATTGTGGTGTGACTTGTTACTGCTGATAACAGAATAATTATTACTTAATGTTTCCAAACAAAAGCCATTTCACTCAAGTTATTTCAGAAAATGTGCAATAGTGCTGCATGTGGTGTAAATAGCAGAGAAATCATACAATGACATGTCAAACAGATCTTCTTCTTAAACATATATATATTTGGAGATATATATATATATATATATATATATATATATATATATATATATATATATATATATATATATATATATATATATATATATATATATATATATATATATATATATATATCCAAATTAGCTGGTTTATCTGTATGACACATTCTATCTGGCATATGTATAGATATGTACTGTTAAGAAACTAGAAACTTAGTATATGATCTCCTTCCTACATATCTACACTCACCTGTATTTACAATTTTATACAATTCCACAAGTGCCATGGTGTTTTCCAGTTCAAAATTATATGCATTTTATACCAATATTATAACGTGCATTGCTATCAATGTGTAGTTTAGTTTTAGCTTGTTGAGATGGCAACTGTTCTTTAGTTTCAAGCCTGTTAAATGACATTGTCCAGACAGTTTAAATACGGCATTTCACTTTCATGATATTAATTTCTGCTTCAAAAGCACTTTATAATCATATATTATCCTCAAATTAAGTTTAGACAAGAGAAGATCTGGAAGTACGATTTGTATAGCACTAATTATCAAAATAAGAGTGAGTGTACATTTCATGGCTTTTACAGGATTGAATACCAGTGTATATTGTAGAAGCGTTGGCAACGATAGGTGGCCACGAAAACTGCAAGAACTAAAGGGTTAAAACAAAAGGTACAACCACTGTTTCACTTTTCAAGGTGAGATATAATGTATAAACAGAAAATCCCCTGTTATTTGTCACTCTTGTGATGATATGGGAAGAAAAAAAATTGTAAAAGTAATAAAAGTCTATAAAAAATGCAAATATGCTATTTTTGTCCATATTTGCCTGTATTTTATTTTGGCTTTAACCTGCAAAGATCCTTTCAAAATGATGACTTGTCAATAATCTTATAACTATCTCATTTACAGAAAATGAATTTTGAAGTCACCATTTGTATATCTTTATAATTCAGATAACAATGAATTACTGTTATGTCTCCTGTTTCAAAAGTGACATTCATCCTAGACCTTAAAAGTCGGCCCAGGAACAGCTGCATGCAGAACTATTTACCGGTGCTCAGTCTGATCAGAAATATATACCAAACACTTACAAACGCTGTGATGAAATTAAAGTGTATTGTTCAAACATTGTTGAAAATGTTGCCACCATGTTTAAAGCTATGTACACAAAACAGTCACATTGTAAAAAGTAGTTAACATTTTCACCATAGTAACATTTGTTATATTTTGTTAGAAGACTTGTAATTTTGTTTGTTACCTATAGGTGCCATTGTATATATAAAAGCTGGTGTTATTAGAAATTGTCATGGATCGTTAAAATTATCATGTATAAAAAAACGAAAATACAAAAAATATTTTTAAAACAAAGTGAAATTGTTTGTCTCTCTTCATCATATTAATATATTATTAATTGACTGAGCTTCACTTTCCTCCCTCGTTGTAGTATGGGCTTGACTGTTACCATCCCTGATTTACCTTTTTATGCTGTGAAGGTCCAAAAGTACTTGAGGGAGGGGGTTGTAACTCAAAGTATGGTCCAAAGGTTTTAAAAAATCATAAGGGATGGTTAACCTCAAATTCTTACTATATTATACCAGAGATATCCTCAATAACTAATAATTAACCAATTTAATGATTCAGAAGTCTATGACGTCAGAGGACAATATTACACACCTCAATAAACTTAATAAAATGGCAGATATACCATATGCAACACAATCACGTCACTTGTGCTGCTGGGAGTGGAACGAAGTCCATGCAATGTGTCATAAATGCATTTCAGACTGAAAAGAGTAGAAAAATGGCCGATTAGAAAACAATCTTTTTCCAAATAATTAATACTTGCTATTGGCTCCTCATTGATGAAGTTGGTAATTGTTATTTCTAACTTCTCCCTTAATGATTCCTGTCCTTGTGAGTCACGGACATCGAATATGAAAAATTCCGCGAAGGGCACAAAGACACGTCGACACAAGTGATTAGCATCACCATCATTGGGGTAGATACCCTATTTTTAATGTAAACACTTAAGAGCGTAAACACTTTACCATAACTCAGTAGTGAAGAACTTAAAAAGAAAAAAGACCGATTGATCTCCATGTTGAAATAGAGAAAGAAATGCACAATTTGCATGTTTATTTTTGAATTGCAGTATGTTATCACGTTCTTTATTTTAACTTTACTCTCTCGAACATCAATATACTTGGCTGTAATTTACAAGAGATTTACATATATGGGCCTGTGAACCCCTCACCACATCTACAATACATTCTTGCCTTAATTAAGCCGATTCTGATGACAATCCAACAACTTCTATGACTAGCTGGAATGCACCTATAGTATCAATACAGTATGTGGCGGATGCAGAGTTTTACCAGAGACAAGACCCATAGTATTCTTTATAACCTCTTCATTAAACAATGTCTTTGTGGTTTATATTCGGCCTATTCCCTTTCTCCTCTCGCTCTTTTTAGGAAAAAAACTGCGATGCACTGAACACAAAAACTTTGGAGCAATACTAATTGAGCGCTTCCCTCCATTACTGTTGTCAAAAATTTCTTTTTGTTCACACACTGTTTGCTTATATCTGACTGACAAAGCTCTAAACAGAATTATAAATATTTTAAACAAATATTCTGTGCAAGACCCTGAATCTGCATGTGGAGTGTCGCCAGAGGAGTGGAGCTAACCGCGACGTCACACTCCAATAATCAGCCCCGCTGACGATGCACTTTGTACCTTATTCCACTGAATGATAAGACTTATTTCCTTTCTCAAGGGCCATTCTCCAGACACCAAACGCTGTAAATAATTGTGATAGTAAATTTACTGTTTATTTACAGCAAAAAGTTGCCGGCAGCACAGTAACCAGCAACTTTTGCTGTAAATTAACAGTAACTTATATTTTTTGCTGTAAAAATGTTTGTAACTGTAGAAACTTTCTGTAAAATAATATAGATCGTAGTTTGCTTAAATCATCGTGGATCAACCATGTTCCATGACTGTCCCAAGTTTAACATTGCCACGAGAGATTTCTCTTTTAATCTCATTGGATATATACTATGAGAGATCTCTTTCAAAACCTTTTTTTAATGTAGAAATTTAAAGAGCAATTAATACATTATTTCTATATTATAATGGTTTCATTCATCTAAATTATAGGTTCCTCGAATATAAAAAAATAACAAACGATGTTAAATGTTAGCCTTGGAAAAAAACAGATTACATATTTCGAAAGCTGAGATTTTTTGTTATTCTAAATGTTTGGTAATGTAATAACGGATTAATATGACAGCAATTATTTCTTAAGATTGTCACCATGATATATGTTAACGTTACATGACATCAGTATGTACTATTATTCTATATGTTCCAGTACAGTAGAAATTGCCGTAAAAATTATGCATTAATGGCATACACTCAAAGGTTTAGAGATACTTTATAAATTTGTACGTTCCATATTTGCAATAATCTTAAGTAAAAACGACAACTTCAGACAAAGATTGTTCATACTTCTAACTTGCAAATAACCTATCTGTCTTTTCAGTATGTTTATAGTTGTAATTACCTGGTAACTAGCCAACACACTGCCAATCGGTGTGTGGGACTATCACGAGGCCACACTGACAGAGTACATTCCATTCAGCACGTTATGCCATTGGTTCCACATAGCTGATCAACAAGGTCACATGACAGTCTCCACATCAGAGGTGTTTGAGACAAGGGGCCTATTGCCACACTTTGTAAACCTTTTCGCTCGCGTTTGTTTTGACTTTAGGTCTGAATGTTCGAGGTTTTGACATGATAAGCTGGAAGTCTATGGAGCATACCCCGATTATCGGTCCATGGCGGCCATGTTTTGTCACATTTATTCTGCTTTCACCGTCAGATGGCGCTTTTGTTTCAGAAGTGATTTGCGAGTGCGTAGTAGAGTAAGAAGATTTTCTCGAATATCGATTTTATCAAGGATTTTGGATTTTGCATTGGGATTTTGCAAAATTACGCGAGCTTGATTTTTTAAAATCAACACTTGTTATGAATATTGTTAATCACATTTCCGAATAAAATAATTCTTGATTTCACACTGACAGTCTCTTGAGAGTTGCATGTGGGATGTGTGAGATGAAGATTAAACATATAAGTTTAGTCACTCTTGTCAACTTTGGTATTAATATGGATCATTTTCTGAACTTATCGGTCATATCTAATGGAAATACGTCATAGTGAAAAATCTAGCGGGGTAACAGTACACCCTTCGGCCACTACCTTAGCTTTGTAATTTTGTTGATTCGTCGGTTTTTGTCATATTTCACAGTGGATTGCACAATGTCTCCAAACTTTGAGCAATACGATAATAATGATATTACATGTACACAGATGATTCATATGACGTCATCAAGTATCGCTCAGCACCATCATCTGTCGATGCACTTTTTGAAAAAAAAGTATTGCGATCGATAAATTTTCCGGTCTAAACCAATGGCAACAAGGATTCATCCTCGGGGCCCAGGCGTTGTAATGTCATATCCCTGTAGTACCCCCCTCTACTCATGACGTCCGCCCAGAGCAAGAGGCCCTTATGGTAGTTTAAGAGAAACGGCATTTGGTCCTCCTTGTTCTCTTCTAGCTGGTAACGGCATTTGGTCCTCCTTGTTCTCTTCTAGCTGGGCTGGTCGGAGCAATATGACCGTTTCAGTGTCACCCCATTGACGCATGAAGAGATTCCAAACCACACACCTCGTGTGATATTCTCCGGACAAATATGGCCTCACAAATAAAAAAGTTGATTTTCTGCTACTTAAATCTAATCACCTGGTGTATTTGTAACTTTGTTTAAGATTATGGGAGCTCGATACAGCCTTTGCTGTAGTCCGGTGCACCTATTTTTTCCATTCTTAATGGATTTTGTGGGGTGGAGTGCAGGTCCCTATCCTATGACTGCAGTGTTGTTTTCATGATCATTCTTCTTGGCTCTTGTGTGATTAATTTTTTGATGAGATTGAAATGGTGAATAGTTTACATGTCAACAGGCGTTGCAAATTTAAAGATTGTTCTGTCGGTGATGGATAGGTAAAATAGATGAAGAAATAAAATTACAATTCAAATGTAAACTATAATATAAATAATATAACATGGTTTTGCGCAAGATATACAATATATTAGGAGAGAATTGTAGCGCATGTACAATTAAATGAGTAAATACATCTTTCTTAATTTTTACTAAGCTACTTACATGTGACAAAATAGATTAAAAAACAACCATGAACTATGTTTTAAATGCCATTATTGTAATGAACTTTGTGAACATAACATGAAAAATACCTGGAAAATAAAAATATATAACATGAAAAATACATGGAAAATAAAAATATTGTCTGTAAATATGTGGGTCTGACTTGATGATTTCAGTATGATTTTTCTTTTTGGTTTAAATTAATTAAAGAATTCTAAACATATCTTTATATCAATATTTTTTCAATCTATCCAACACTTGAATCTAAAGTAATTGAGGCCAGATAATTATAGATCATGATTCAGTTCCGACCAAAAGATGTTCAAGGGATATTAGCCAACTCATTCTGGTTTAATGAAATCCTTTCCTCCCTGAATACAAGGCCAAAAATCCTCTAGCTAAAATTATATCAAAAAATTAAAAGCTATGGTTGCTCAACTTAATTTGTCTTAAATAAAGGTAACCCCATGCCTATTAAATAAATTCTGTACCTTACAAATATTTATAGAATTATATATTATATTTATATATATATTATACCTTGCACACTATACACATTCTTAATAGGGTTTGATTGGATTCACTTTTTTTTTACAAAATTAAGCTCTCCAGTTCACTTCACAGAATATAATTATTAATTTTCATGGTTTCCAATGGTGAAATTTATATACCAACCAGCCAATTAATTAATGGTTTAAATTAATTAAAGAATTCTAAACATATCTTTATATCAATATTTTTTCAATCTATTCAACACTTGAATGTCCTACAGACATGTATCACTCAATTTGTTTCCTATTTAAAGTAATTGAGGCCAGATAATTATATGTCAACAATGAGTCATGCCCATATCTGTTAAATCTAATCTATTTTAAATAAATGAAGAGGAAAGTCATCTTTACACAAAAATATCGCAATCTAGATAATGATTTATTTCCAACCAAAAGATGTTCAAGGGATATTAGCCACCTCATTCTGGTTTAATGAAATCCTTTCCTCCTTGAATACAAAGCCAAAAATCCTCTTCACTTTTTTATATAAAATTACTTCACTTAACAGAATATAATTATTAATTTTCATGGTTTCCAAATGGTGAAATTTATATACCAGCCAGCCAATTAAATAAATAATTAATGGTTTAAATTAATTCAAGAATTCTAAACATATCTTTATATCAATATTTTTTTTTATATACCAGCCAGCCAATTAAGGTATTTGGATACCCTGGTTGTAGGTGGAGCCACAGTAGCACCATCTCCACCTGGTGGAAAAAATGGCAAATTGGAGCTGTCTAGTAAATGAAATATTTAATAAATGTACTTCCACTTGTAAAACTTTTCCCACCAAAAATCAAATCAGCTTTGCTCATTCTGAGACATTAAAATGAGTGAAAGCAAGTTTGTGAGTAAGGGGAAGCTAATCAATGAAAAGGGCTATCGTCAATCATTATACCCAAAAGTATGATCAAAATAAGTGCATAAAGCCATTAAAGAAGTTTCCCAGATTCAAATTATATCATTTAAATGACATATGTTGTAATTACATCTTACAGCTTCAATAATGGACAAAAAATGTCACTTTTCTATAATTTCGCCCATATTTGCGCATATTCTATTTCAAATAATTAATTTTTCAGAAGAAAATAATGTGGGGACATCCACATAATCTATATATATATTTATTGTAAAATATTGATTTTTCCCATTATTAGTGACAGCTGTAAAAAAAATATACAGATGGTAAATATACAAATAATAATTGTTTTTGACTCAGGATATGTCTTCTGTTTCAATATGCAAAAAACTAGAAAAATTAAACTATGAAATGCCAGAGTATCCAAATACCTTAAATTATTCCATCTGTCAGCTAGGCCATTTTTGTAATGTCAATCATAATTTGAGCCAGCTGACTCATTCAAAAAAGTTCCCAGCTGGTAAAAAAAGTTCCCAGCTGGTAAACATACCAGCTGGAAATGATATGCATATTGGTTACTTCACTTTACAGAATATAAGTATTAATTTTCATGGTTTCTGATGGTGAAATTTATATACCAGCCAGCCAATTAAATTATTCCATCTGTCAGCTAGGCCATTTTGTAATGTCAATCATAATTTGAGCCAGCTGACTCATTAAAAAAAAAGTTCCCAGCTGGTAAACATACCAGCTGGAAATGATATGCATTAGTTACAAGCTGCCAGCCAGAAAAAAGTGCATATTGGCTCTTTTTGCATATCATATTGTGGTGGGCCCCTGTCGATACAACTAAACTTCTGACAGTATACTGCTTTACATGTGCAACAAACTTGGGGCCTCTCCTTGACCTTTTTACGATACAGCCAATCGGTAGGTGTTAGGACGCACACTCCAAACACCTACGATGGCTCATTAGTGGGAGGTATTCACTGCCTCTGAAGTGCGACCCCAAATAACTTTTTCAAATGATTTTATTCAGACATGAAACTTGCCAGAAAGCAAGATTAGATGTGTAAGACATTTGAAATATCTTAATAATACGTGTAGAGCGTGTCTGCTTTCTACACTGAGGTCACGACACTGTGTCGCGACCTGTCTCTTCACGAGAGATAGGGGACACCGCACAACCCGACGTAGCCTCCAGAGCTCTGCTCGCGCAAGTCGGGGTTCCACAACTATCTAGCTGGGCTGGTCGGAGCAATATGACCGTTTCAGTGTCACCCCATTCACGCATGAAGAGATTCCAAACCACACACCTAGTGTGACATTCTCGTGACAGATATGACCTCACAAATAAAAAAGTTGATTTTATGGTACTTAAAAGTAGTCACCTGACTTATTTGTGTCTTGCTATAAGATTGTGGAAGCTTGATATTAGCCGAAAATGAAACATATCTAAGAGCAGAAGACAAGACTTGTTGATGTGGGTGCCATCTTGTGTCATGTGACAAAGTTACTGGAGGTGCAGGCGGGGGTTCAGCAAACTCACAAATATCAAATGGCTTGAATTATCCCACCAGAATGTTAATAGGGATTATTCTTTATCCAAAAGTTAGTTATCTAGACCAAAATGCAGGCATTTATTTCACGTTGGCTAGTTGGTCTGAAGAAATAGTTTTACAAGTGCAACCCACTTGGGACCTCTCTATGACGTACTTTAGAAACAGCCAATCTTGACGCACACTCCAAACACCGACGATGGCTCATCAATGGGGGGAATTCACTGCCTCTGAAGTGTAATCCCTCATAACTTCTTCAAATGATTTTATTCCGACATGAAACTCGCCAGAAAGCAAGATTAGATGTGTAAGATATTTGGGATATCTTAATAATAAGTGTACAGTGTGTGTGGTGTTCACACTGAGGTCGCGACACTGTGTCGCGACCTGTCTCTTCACGAGAGATAGGGGACACCTCACAACCCGACGTAGCCTCCAGAGCTCTGCTCGCGCAAGTCAGGGTTCCACAACTACCCTTATGGGGACGTGTATATGTCGGTATATACATGTACATATATATTTTTGTACCGGCAAATCAAGATGTGGGCGAGATCAGTGAGTGAGAATTTTCAATATAAATGATCATATTGGCTACTCCAATAAAGTAATTCGATCATTGGGACTTTCATGGATTGTATAGGATTACATGTACCGGCCTAATATGTACACCTCGAGTAAATAAAAACAAATATCCTTCTTCTTGTAGGTCTACGCTTAAAGGTGAACCAAATGTTAGGAAACTGATAGAATACATATGGTTTATTAAAAAATGTGCATAAAAACAGAACCTTAGTCATAGATTACCATGACAACCTGACGTCAATTGGGGTTGGAGTATTGCAAAAGATACTGAAACATGAAAATATTATGATGAGTGGTGAACCCTTCAGTGTCTGGCGAACCATTCATGGTGTCTGGTGATCCTTTCAGTCTGGTAAACCATTCACAGTGTCTGCTGAACCATTCACTGTGTCTGGAGAACCATGTTTTACCACCAAAATATGAAATTTCTGACTTTTCACAGCATGGTAGTGTTCTCCAATCAACAATCGGCAAAGCCCAGATAGGTGATCTGGAGGGGTTTGTCAAACGTCCATGGTCTCTACCAACTGCAACCAAAGAGAAGTTTGGTGGAGTTGATTGAGCCCTAGTGAAGTAAAAAGTCGCCAGCTGCAAAAACTGTGGTAAACCCGTTTAAACGTCAAAATTGAACCCGTTTCAACTGCCGTTTAAACGGGTTTGACTCAATTTTTGCAGCTGGCGATTATTATCAAGTATTTATATTTTCCTTATTTAATGTTATCCAAAGAATAATCAAACTTTTTTATGAGATTTTAGACATAATCATACATAAAATATGAATTATCACTAAAACAGTTGGGTATTTAAAAAATCACATCTAAATGAGATTTTACATGAAAAGTAAAAATCTCAGACCTCTCCAGATCACCTATCTGGGCTTTGCCAATGGGTGATTGGAGAGCACTAACAGCATGGAAATTTTCAAAATATAGTTTCCCATAATCAAAAGTAAATAGTAAATTTATGGTTTCATAATCACTGCAGTAATTAATCCCCCCCCCCCAAGCCTCAACATCCTCAATGAACTGTTTAGGATTCCAGTGGAGTAAGAAACCTACTTGAACGGCCCAGAATTACTCCTACTATCATAATGAAATGAACTATGCTCTACATGAAAAAGTGAAAAGAAACACATAAAAATCAAAAGCAAAATCAAATGTTTTTTTTTTATAAAAAAAAAAAGTTTTTTGTTCAAGCCCTATCCACCCAAAAAAGGTTGGAAAGTCTGATATTCGGCTCATTCCCAAGGGACCTGTCAATACATCTGGAAGAACTTCCTGTTCATTTTGACTGGTCGCCACTCAATAGTAAACAATAAATTTCATACAGAATGACAATTAAAAAGTGATGATATTAGTGTCACTTTGTTTCAAACCCAGTAGCATTTGGCCCCCAAAATGTAATAGATGTATTTAAAAAGTAATCAGGCATAATTATGTGTATTTTAGGGACAATGTGTGAATATTTTTTGCTAAATATGTACATGAATAGGAGAGCATATATGACAGCTTGATAATTGAGTAAAAACAATTTCAGAATTCGTCACATTAATAGCTTAATGTGTATGGAGATTAAAATGTCTTTCATACTTTGCATAATAATTATATATGGGCGTCAGAAAATTAAAAGATATGATAAATACTTATAAAGTTAAAGACATGTCAAAGATCTCAGTTGATCTACAATTGTAGACCTTTACAGGGTGATAGGTTTGGGTGATAGATTTGAAATTGTTATAAATATAATTCTATAACCAACTATTTGTGTATGAATTTTAACTTTTTAAAATGTGTAGGTGTAATGTTATCAAAACATCTTTGAAAAAAAAAAAAAAAAACATAAAAACTTCCTACCAAGGACAGATACAATTAAAAATTAATAGTCATAAGATTTATTTTTAGTTAATGGAACTGGCTCTGACACAATTTGTTTTTCGCGTAAATTGGGCAGAAAATGGAGTATTTTTTCTCAATGTATTGCAAGTTTCCTATTGGTATTATTTTATTGACAAAAGGGCATATCTTAATCATGAACTCATATCAAAGGTAAATCAAACTTTCTTCAAAGGACAGATGTGAAAGGCTTTAAGATAAATCACTAGAATTCTTTTTATATTGACATAAAGTTTCAAATTAAATTCAATATTGCTAGAAGAGAAACAAATTAGTGTTAAAAAAAATAGAATTATACAATAAGAAGACATCAAATAGAAACTTCTGATGGTGTGATATACCTCATTGTTATGGGTGAATCAATCATGTTACTGATATGAGCAGATCTTGCCAATGTGGTAAGTTGTTGAGCTCATAATGAATAAATATAATAAACCCATATTTTACACTAAGAGTCAAATGCAGTTCAAAGAGAAGCTGTGATTCATCATTGGGGGCAGTGGGAGGTATCCACTGCACATCAAAGGATGGGTGCGACAAACTGAACATGGGACAAATTATAAATATTCTTTATTAGTTCCTTCTAGATAAGCCAAATGTTCAATTATAGTTAGCCTTAACAGAAATTCCCATTATAATTAAATCCTGTAATGAATTGAATACTGTACTGAAGAAGTACTTTTGACAGCCCACTTCAAAGATTGTTTAACTCTCAAATTTGAATGTCATATAATGATTGAAAGAACATTGTTGATATGAAACCTGCAGAAAATGTCATAACAGTATTGGATGTGAAATTCTTCCTTTGATATCATGTTATCTGAGCCAAAAGCCAGAGGAATTACACAAATCTTATTGAGTGGAGGCCATCTTGGATTAACAGGAAGTTCTTTCAATTGCAATGCATGCTGGACTTGGTCAGAGGCCGAATGGACAATACAAGTACGCAAAGAAGAAATGGCGGAAAAGACAGCCAAGAAGCCAACCAAAATTAAGGCATCTATCCTATGTTTATATTACTGAAAAGAATCCTGAAACCCTCAAAAGAAACGGGAACAGAAATATTTGTTCAAAAACTGGACATTCCTACCCTGCACCGGGCCGTACAAAGCACAAAATAAACGAAGTAGTACAGATGCTTCAAGGGAGAGGGTCCTCAAATATTAAATCAACAAATCAAACAGACTTGAATTGACCAAAAAAAGTCAGAAAACCCTCAAAAACCACTGCATAAAAGAACCAAACCTGATTTTAAAGCATTATATTGCTCATATAATGGCTCACGCAGCTCCCACAAAAGGGGTTTCTCCACGCACTTCCAAAATGAGGAAATCAGAAACCACAAACCACAAACACCTCCACACTGGAGGCACTAGGAGAGGCAGATCAGAAACTCCAGAGGTGCCTGCACCTCCTCCCATTTCCCATATAAACATATATGGTGATCCTCATCATATATACTGACCTCCTGCTAAATAACCCTACTGATTCATGTACTTATTTATCCAAAAATAATTGTCACATAGCATGCAATAAATTTACAATTTGCATCTGTTTGGATGCTTCTGTTTTGGAGATATATCTGCCACCTGATAGTCCTGATCAAATAACATGTATAAACACAAGGTTTGAAAACACCCAATATCATTTGATACTTGAGAAGTACCTGAGAATATTTGTTCATCTTTGTATTTGTTCATCTTTATGAAACTTAAAATACTGATTCATTTTAATTATTGAGTGAAGGTCTCTGGTCCCTTTCATTTGAGTGAAGGTCTCTGGTCCCTTTCATTTCTGCCATAATTGTAACACTCATTCTCATTTTACAATTTTACATTTATTTACAAATTAATAAATATATTTACAAAAACACTATCAAAACTAATCTTTTTACTGATATTGACACCAATATCTGCATTTAAAACCATCACATAATCTGGAATTCCCAAATATTTTTTCATAAAAATTGGAGAAATCCTCTTCATAATTATAACACTCACTCTTATTTTGCAATTTTTCATTTATTTACAAATTAATAAATACCGTATTATCCCTAATAGCCACCCTTTACCTAATTACTGCCCTCCCCCCCCCCCCCCCCCCCCCCCCCCCCCGCCCTCTGCAGGCCTTGGTGGCTGGGGTAGTGGAGCTGGAGGCTTACAATCCACAGGGGTTTGCTATCTCAGTAATTATGTAAACAGTACTCACAGCTTCACTTGCAATACTCATGCAAACATATCAAAGAAAACACACCCATTGTACTGTTTTCCACAAACACCTGTTTAATATTTCTCAATTTCAAGTGATGTTACACTGTAATTAACTCCTCATTTTGCATCAATGTGCAAGATCTGACACCTGGGGAATGCTGAGTGAGGGTCACATATGGGTCACAGTATGATGCCCAGTAGCACACCCCAGACTTAATTGGTTAATTACCCTACAGGCATGTGGTCAAGTGGGGGAACTTCAGGGCTCAACTCTGATGATAAAAGATTATCATTTGAAATACTTAACATGCTTAGTTGTTTTGTGTCTGGACTGACATATTCATTTTTATTAGTTCATCTAAAATATATTGAATAATACTGTACTGTACAATTATTCTTGCGATCAAACTTTTCTTCCAGTGCAACAAGATGTGGCCATTTAGTTACTAAACATCTATTGTGAATCTGAAAAACAGTCAATTTTGAACCCTGGTCTTGGCATGTCTGCCAGTCACATATTAGTGGCCCAGAGGCAGGGCTTCTTCCCCCAGGGCGGCAATTAGGGATAATACAGTATATTTACTAAAACACTATCAAAACTGATCTTTTTACTGATATTGACACCAATATCTGCCTTTAAAACCATCACATTATCTGTAATTCCCAAATATTTTTTCACAAAAATTGGAGAAATCGTAATTGTAACACTCACTCTTAAATACAATTTTACATTTATTTACAAATTAATAAATATATTTACAAAAACATTATCAAAACTGAACTTTTTACTGATATTGACACCAATATCTGCATTTAGAACCATCACATAGTCTGTAATTCTCAAATATCTTAATAAAAACTGGAGAAATCCTCTTCATTATTTGTACAATTTTAGTACAATTTTACCAGAAGTAACATTTGAGGCTGAGGAGTATCACAATTAAAGTGCACATGCACTTACTAAAGATTTATCACAGTCATAATATTCTGTTTTGATTCTATTTTTCTGCTTCTTTTCTTTTCAGAGCTTTCTGTACCATCTTAACACTTAAGTCCCACAGCTTATTAGCTGTTTCTGGCCTTAATGCCTCATCAGCTGCTTTGCACTTGAAGCAGTTGTTGAAGTATCCTCCCTCCACACCTTCCAGCTCCCGCGCTGTTGCACAGTAAACGGTAGTGGAGGCTCCTTGCTCCTGTAATGATGTGAGAATATTTATCAACTAAATGCAGCAGAACCTCTTACATTAAAAAATTCTGATTGCTAACATCTGATTGTAAAACATGACATATTTCTTTTTCTCACCTTCGACTTTGTGAAGGGGCGCACTAATGTGAAGATGACTTTCCACAACCACCAATGCCTCGTGAGTCCCGTGCTCATCATATTCCCTGGGTGCACTGCAAATGCTGCCACCTGGCGGGGAAACAGACGGCGGAAAAGTTCTTGTTGCAATAAGACATTGCAGAGTTTTGACTGGTTGTAGGCCAGGATAGGCCGGTACTTGTCACTAGGTGGCGACAACTGCTCCTCAGATATTGTATTGTAATTTAAGTCTGTAAACCTGTCAGAATAAAAAATAAAAGTATCAATTCATCAATTATGTTTATTTTTATGTTTAAAACAAATAAAATATTTGCCAGAAGATCAAGTTGCATGCTATAATATACTATTACAGAGGCTTTACTTCCCAACATTTTCTCTGTTCTAGAGAACAACGGAGAGCTGGGTCTGCTGTGGTGTAATAATATTCACTTCAATAGATGCTCACACCTTCTGTCTATTATAGCAATATATGTTTATTACTATTACTATTGTTACAATCAAGGTTTTGTCTGCAATGCAAACCCACCGTATTTACTCAAATATAAGACAAGATTTTCGGACCTAAACCTATAGTTTATGCTTGAGGGATTGTCTTATACAAGAGGCCAATCTATGGACGGCGATTTACGACAAGAATAATTGACTTCATCAGCATGAAAAGTAAATAAACTTCGCTCATACTGTCCAGATACAAACTTCCCCATATGGCGATAAAATTAGAAATATTCTACCACGTGTCAACAGTAGTCCGCTTTCATTTAATAAGTGTAAATTATGCACAAGCCGGAGAAAATTAGTTTAACCATGTATAAATATGCATACGCATTGCCACGAGGTCGCCATTTTGAAATGCGGAATGAAGGGGAGGAGCTCTTATTTTTGGCGCAAAAACGATCAGAGCGCCACCACAGTGTATTATCTCGCATTGAAATACTAATATATTACGCAATGACTGATCCCTGACACTAGTTTGTATCTGGACAGTATGAACAAAGTTTATTACGCCCAGAGGTGTCGTAAATTACCGTCCACAGGTTTGTCCTCTTGTATAAGAGCTCTTGTTGCGAAAGCATATTTATGTTTCACTTTTAAAATGGCCGCCAAACTTGAATGGTAGCAGTGCTGATGTCTCAAGAAAAACCGACTCGTCTTATATTCAGAAATTGGTCTTTTCAAGCAAAATAACATCAATTTGGGGGGTTGTCTTATACACGGGTCGTCTTATACACGAGTCGTCTTATATTTGATTAAATGCAGTATACAGATTTAGGCTATTGACAGGGGTTAATTCCTTATCCGTGAGTATTGGATAGTTACTTACGTATGTGACTCTGATGAGACGAGAACGATCCTGGCTGGGGCTGATGCTATAAGGTTGCTCTCCAGGAGCTGGGTCATATAGAAGTGAGATAAATGGTTAATCTGGAAGGTTGCCTCGTACCCATCCTCCGTCACTGTATACGGCATTGAAAATACTCCAGCATTCAGGATCAGCATGTGTAAAGGCCTGAAAAATAACTCAAAATTGTGAAGCCAAAATGTTAAAATCTTATAGCAATCTTGGCACAGTGATTTTATTCTTATATATTAATAATAGGCATTTATATAATGTCTTTTCAGACAGTGTCTGCTTATGGCACATAAGTATCGCTAGAAATTATTTTGACTTTTTCGTAAAGCTTTTGCCCTACCACTTATTGCTGATGTATTCTTCTGTAAAATGCTTAACTGAGGTTAAGCAGCCAAGGTCACAGTGCATGACTTGAACTTTGGCTTGTGACCTTTCTTTAAGGATTGTACTTGCTGCTAGATTGGCTGCCTTCATATTCCTGCATGCCATAACCACATGGCAGCCATGGAGGGCCAAGCTCCGGGCAGTCTCATAACCTGTAACCATGCATCAACCATTGTAGATATAACATATGATGCTCAGTGGCTAATGACATTGAATACTTTTTTTAAACTTTAGAACATAGGCATCAGAGATGCATCAACCCTCAGCCCTGGTAACTCATTGCACAACATTCGGTCCACACAATATTTGTGAACAAAACGTCACTGCACCAAGGCAAATTGATGCAGGGGTAAAAAAACCATAAAATCTACTTCCTTTGATAGCTTAGGTGTGTCAAGTATCATGAAACTGTCATCATTTACTCTAGAATTATTGAGATGATGGGCCGGTGACCTTGAAAAGCAGGTTAAGGTCACCATTCATCAAACTCTTTTGGGGTCTTTACTAGATGCTTATTTGTGTCAAATCTCATAAAGCTGCCATCATTTGTTCTCGAGTTATCGCAATGATGGGGATTTCATGGTACAATTGTCCCTGTGATCTTGAAAAGTAGGTGAAGGTCATGTTCGTTCAAAGGAAGTCTGAGATCTTCACCAGATGCTTATGTGTGTCAAGTCTCATAAAGCTGCCATCATTTGTTCTTGAGTTACTGCGATGACAAGGATGATTTCAGTAGGTGAATGTCATGTTTCATAAAAATTCTGAGGTTTTCACCAGATGCTTATGTGTGTCAAATCTCATAAAGCTGCCATCATTCGTTCTTGAGTTATTGTGATTCTTGGGATTTCACATAATTGTCCCTGTGACCTTGAAAAATAGGTCAAGGTCACCGTCCATCAAACTCCTCCAAGGTTTTCACCAGATGCTTTTGTGTGTCAAGTTTCATGAAGCTGCCATCATTTGTTCTCGAGTTATCGCGATGACAAGCATGTTTTCACATAATTGTCCCTGTGACCTTGAAAAGTAGGTGAAGGTCATGTTCCATAAAAAATTCTGAGGTCTTCACCAGATGCTTATGTCTGTCAAATCTCATAAAGCTGCCATCATTTGTCCTTGAGTTATTGCGATTCTTGGGATTTCACATAATTGTCCCTCTGACCTTGAAAAATAGGTCAAGGTTGCTGTCCATCGAACTTGTCCGAGGTTTTCACCAGATGCTTATGTGTGTCAAGTTTCATGAAGCTGCCATCATTTGTTCTCGAGTTATCACGATGACAAGCATGATTTCACATAATTATCCCTGTGACCTTGAAAAGTAGGTGAAGGTCATGTTTCATAGAAAAATTCTGAGGTCTTCACCAGATGCTTATGTGTGTCAAATCTCATAAAGCTGCCATCATTTGTCCTTGAGTTATTGGGATTCTTGGGATTTCACATAATTGTCCCTGTGACCTTGAAAAATAGGTCAAGGTCGCTGTCCATCGAACTCGTCCGAGGTTTTCACCAGATGCTTATGTGTGTCAAGTTTCATGAAGCTGCCATCATTTGTTCTCGAGTTATCGCGATGACAAGGATGTTCGCTACATACATACATACATACATACATACATACATACATACATACATACATACATACATACATACATACATACATACATACATACATACATACATACATACATACATACATACATACATACATACATACATACATACATACATACATACATACATACATACATACATACATACATACATACATACATACATACATACATACATACATACATACATACATACATACATACATACATACATACATACATACATACATACATACATACATACATACATACATACATACATACATACATACATACATACATACATACATACATACATACATACATACATACATACATACATACATACATACATACATACATACATACATACATACATACATACATACATACATACATACATACATACATACATACATACATACATACATACATACATACATACATACATACATACATACATACATACATACATACATACATACATACATACATACATACATACATACATACATACATACATACATACATACATACATACATACATACATACATACATACATACATACATACATACATACATACATACATACATACATACATACATACATACATACATACATACATACATACATACATACATACATACATACATACATACATACATACATACATACATACATACATACATACATACATACATACATACATACATACATACATACATACATACATACATACATACATACATACATACATACATACATACATACCCACATACATACCCACGCCAGGAGTACTGCAATACCCTCAGCCTGATTACATCAGGGGCTGAGGGTGAAAACGGGCAAAACATATATTTGACATTGATGAGAAAAAGCTACACGTGTTGGGTCTGTCAGACAGGACAAACGTGAAGATATTAATATCCTTCCATTTATTGCTGTTTGAACTACAATAATTTTAATTGAACTTATGTATAATTAAACCACAGAGCTGACAAGATCTGCATAGCTAAAAGGATTATCTCTCAAATCAGTCAAATAGAAATGATTCAGATGCAACTTAAGTCTGAAAAAACTACATGTGGCCATAAAGGTCATCGTACAAATATGCACACCTAATTCTACTCGTCAAGTATCTTAAATTGAATCCATTAAAAATACATATTCAAAATGTGGTTGTCATTGTTCAAACCAGATAAAGAAGTGCTTTTTCTCATTTGTTAGTTAAAAACCACTAACATGAAAAAACATTTTTGGAGCAGCTGAGAACCCTGACATGGTACTATTTATTAGCACAGAAAATACATGTTCAAGGCAAATTAAATTGTAAAATACTGATGGTAAATTAAATGTAAAATTAAGTTCTACAGGGCTAGACATTTAAAGTATATATAAGGTCAGTACTGGATTTATTCCAAACAAACCTATATTACTCACCAATGCCTGAGTTTGCACCGGTTACTATGGCATATTTTCCAGTAAGATCTCGTCCGACCAGAATCTGCTGAGCAGTACTGCTGCCATCAAATCTTTGCTTGATAGTATTTGGGTCATCTGATGTGTCCTCAACAGCAAATGCTAGTCGTGGGTCTGTGTATGTTGTCTTCTTATTTATATGACTGTATAATCAAAAAGAAATTATTATTTCAGCTTTGCTGCTGCTGCTTACATGAATGCCTTATTTGCCCCCAAAAAAATCTGAATTGATCTTCATTATTATCTCCATTAATCCCTGGAGGACTAGTCTATTTAAATGTTGTTGATTGGCAATTTTTGCCAAATCTGAATCTGAATATTAAATTTAAAAAATTTATAACCCTGGTTATTGAATATGCTCAGGGAAGTACTGAGGTCAAAAGTTTATGATCTAATCTGTCTGACTATCATTATCATAGTTACATTGTAACAATTTGCAGCCCTACAGAATGATACAAAATTAAGCCATGAAGCCAGTACAGTGGGGACATTAACCTCTAATGGACTAGCCTATCTGAATTTTGTTGATTGGCAGGGCTAACCAATTTTTTTTCTTGACTAGTGTATCAACATACTAAATTTATAAAATTTATAACCATGGTTTTGCAATATCCCTAATGAATGCTGGGGTCAAAAGTTCATGATCCAGTCAGTCTGACGGCATTATCATGATTACATTGTGAAATGGCTTACTCAACATAGAAGACATTTCCTTCCTCATTGATGTTTCTTTCCCAGCCGTAAGGTAACTCTGGAAAACAAAATACAAAGTGTATATTGGGAGTACAGATGATTATAACATATAAATACAAAATTTTAGCCTTGCTTATCAAATTGCAATTCTTTAATGCACATACCCCCTTCCAAAGTGTGCAGAATAAACTTGAAAAACATGGAGGACTTGCCGTATTTACTCGAATATAAGATGACTCGTGTATAAGACAACCCCCCATATTTGAGGTTATTTTGCTTGAAAAGACCAATTTCTGAATATAAGACGAGTCATTTTTTCTCATGGCATCGGCACTGCTACCATTCAAGTTTGGTGGCCATATTAAAAGTGAAACGGAAATTATATGCTTACGCAACAAGATCTCATACACGAGTATTTACGGTAAAACGTAAATACGATGTTTGTATTTTCGAAATAATGGATATCAGACTTAGCGGATCGATTTTAATTGCGTTTTAAATGATAAATAAAGGTATTTACCCAATATTATCATAAATTACGCTTTGCAGGCTGAGAACAGAACAAAACCATCCATTCATTTAACATGCATTATGCAATACGAGGTCATCATTTTAAAAAGCGGGAGTGACGGGGACGAAAACGATCGGAGCCTATTAACTTGCATTGAAATATTGTGCAATGATGGATCCCTGTAAATACGAAAACTCGCCTTCTCCCCGTGTTGTTATGTTAAGGTCACGGACATCGTATTTACGTTTTACTTTTACTTCTATGTCTATTATTTTCTAATTATATCGCACAATTCAATTCTACACAGCCTTTGATGTCTTCCCTTTCAGTGGTGTGTTCGCTATGTCCGCTATGTCCGATAGACATAGAAGTAAAAGTATAACGTAAATACCATGTCTGTGACGTCTTTGACCTCAGCGTCAAAACAAAAGTGTTTTCATTATGAACTTTCAAACCATCCACCAGGGATCCATCATTGGGCAATATCGTTTTCGCAGGCTACGATCGATTTAGCGCCAAAAAAAAGAGCCTCTCCCTGTCATTTCCACTTTTCAAAATGGCGATTTCGTTTTGCGTAAGCATATCTAAGCATTGTTAAACTGACATTTTCTCTGACTTTTGCATAATTTACACTTATTAAATGACTACTGCTGAGACGTGGTAAAATATTTTTAATGTGTATTATAAGCCAAAGATATTAATGATATCGGCGTTGGGGGAGTTTGTATCTGGAAAGTATGAGAGGAGTTTATTTTATTTTTCACGCTGATAAAGTGAACTATTCTTTGCCATAAATCACCATCCACAGTTTGCCCTCAAATATAAGACGACCCCCCCCCCCCCCCCCCCCCCCCCCAAACATTAACTATACCCAAAGACATCGGCAAAATAGACATGAATTCCACTGTTCCTAGAAACACCACACACTGCCCATCATATTGAAGTTTCCCCAGTAAATAAATTCGACCTCCTGCGATTGACTGTTGCAGTTATGACCCATGTCATCGTCTTTCCCAGTCATAATGCCTAAAAATACAAATCCGTGTGAATTCTGTGATGTTTTTTCTTCAGTTTTTTACCCGATATCAAACATGACAACGTGAAATGGGAGACACTTCACATGACATCACAAGCACCACAACGCTGTGGAGTTTCCAGATTGTTGCTGTCACTCCCGTGAATAAACTGACCCACTTTCACGTCTTTGCGCAAAATCGTAAACAATGGCGAAACGATGCTGAGATCAAGAAAAAAAAAAGAAATATTTTCAAACAGGGCTGACATCTTATGTTGATTTAAACGGTACATAATTGTTTTAATTGAGTCGTTTGTTAAAATGGATAGGCAGTGCATGATATTTCTAAAATCAAAGGCTTTCAAGTCTATTTTGACAATGTCTTTGGTTATAAGGGTTTGGGTATGAAAACCTCGTCTAATATACGAGTAAATATGGTAAATATGACACCTTACCTCCGGCCACCTTCTTCTTCTTCCCAGACACAGGATGAACCCACTGCGTTCCCATAACATTATGACTGGAAGGAAAAGCTTAGTTATTCAAAATGTACATTAATTCTCTGAGAAAATCTTTTGTTTTGATGGTCAAGTTTACAGTATGAATATGGTCTGAACAGAGACATTTAAAACAGAGATTGGAAACAAGCTGAAGTCCTGAAATATATACAGCATTTTCGCTCAGGTGAACCGATCTTTTAGCAGTACCACTGTCACCACTTCCTGTTTCCCAAACGCGGCCATTTAACCAGCTTGTCAAGAGAATTTTACTGTTTTTTTGTACAAATGAACCATGTTATCATATTTGGATCATCACGATGACATTGAGTGGATGCAATAAACTAAAAAGGTACTGTTTTATAGCATTTAGATGGAGAACTGTATTGTAATTTGTGCAAAAACCATTGTGCGAGTTGGATGGTGCACGGCACTAACATCACCTAGTGGCAGACCTGCTCTTTCCAATCTCTGTTTAACCCCTAATGGGCAGGAAGGACGGTAACGTCCACCACCGGCAACGGAGCGAAGGACGTTGACGTCCCCATTGTTCTGGCTTGATGATGTAATTTTTAACATTCTGAAGGGCTGCAACTTGTTACAATGTAATCATGATAATGACATCAGACTGACTGGATCATGAACTTTTGACCCCAGCACTTCCTTGAGCATAATGAATAACCATGGTTATATATTTTATCAATTTAGTGTGGAGATACACTAGTCCAGAAAAATACTTGATTAGTCCAGCCAATAGGAGAGGACGAGCTGATGTCACTTCCGGTTGGCAACATGGGTACCACCTTGGATACGTTGAAAACAAATCAGTGCACACATACACCAGCATATGAAATCTATAATTAACATCTTATTATATCGTTTGCAATTACGACAGTCATTTTCAGAGCCAAAACGAAAATATTCCCATAGCATACATACATAGTTGTCTTCCTCCTGTTCTCATTATTTCAGACAGATTTAAATCATTTCTGTAAGTGTATCATCAGCCAAGATATTATAATGTGAAATCTTCAAAAGTATAACGAGCATCTTCTTAAATTATTCGTAATTACGGCAGTCATTTTCAGGGCCAAAACGAAGTAAAATCTACAAAATACATATATATCTTCCTCTTGTTCTCACAATTTCAGACATATATAAATCATTTCTGTAAGTGTATTATTCGCCGAGATACCGGTGGTGGACGTTGCCGTCCTTCCCATCCGTTAGAGGAAATCTTTAGAACCAATATTGACATCTTATATCGTTCACAATTACGGCAGTCATTTTCGGGGCCAAAACGAAATGCCCTTTGATCACAGGTTTGACCTTACGTCATAAGGATTTTGAAGAGCAATACTGTGAATGCAGATAATTGGCATCAGTGAAATTTTACTCTGTGACATCCTTTACTTGAATTTTGGGGTTTTCACACCACTGAATGAGAATACATCAAAGGCTTTCTTGCAAACATATATAAAAAATAATGACTTTGTTGAGGAAACAAAAATGAAATCTTCATATTTGGGTTCTATTTGAGTGACATGCACATCATATAGAATTAAATTGTATTTTGCAAATGTATAAAGTAGAGCTAACAACCATAGGATTCGCGCAACCATAGGATTGGCTGATAATTGTGAAACTGTCTTGTAAACACACAACAAATGAAACGTATTTTTTGTCAAAGAATGAACGATATGATTCGTATAAATCAATTGTTATGAAAATTGCACCCAGTGACCTCGCCAATGTGACAATATGCACGTGCGGAAGAAGCATTTTGTTACAAAAACACACAAATGGGCACTGCTCTGTCAGTTCTTGGGCGATTTACATCATTGACAACTCAAATTTGAGCTATTGAGCTCCTCTCTTCAAATATGTAAGTCAGATGATCGATATATTAATTTTTATCTTTTGACATTGAAGAGAGTTCAGTGCATGAAGGCTATGGTTGTTCATGCTGTTTGCGCAAAGACGTGACTCTGACTTGTCAATGTTGTCAGAATATAACATACGCACATCGTTTTATAAGATAAAGTAATGACAAGTTTTAATGATGGATATACCCCACTACAGCACACATATAGATAACTGTTCATTTATTTATTGATTATTTATTTATTGACAAAAACCAAAATGCGCAAAATGGGCGGTTGTTAGCCCTATAAAAAATAATGACTTTATACAGAAAACAAAGATGAAATCTTCATATTGGGCTTCTATTCGAGTGATGTGCACATCAGAACAGATAGAATTGAACTATTTTTTCAAACGTAGAAAGTATAAAGAATAATGACTTTTCACAGAAAACAAAGGTGAACATCAGAAAATACAGAATTGAACTGTTTTTTTGCATACGAGGAATAAAAAAATATCTTATGGTTGTGAAAAATATCTTATGGTTGTGAAAAATATATCATTTGGGAAAAGTATACTATTTATGTGAAAAATATCTCAAGCATGTGAAAACCGTTCTGTCAAAAAGGGAAGACTCAAAGGCTGCATGGAATCCCCCTTAAAGAGATGTGTAAAAAGTGACATTAAACCCTTTGATCACTGGTTTGGCCTTAAATCACAAGGACTTTGAATGGCAAAACTGTGACTGCTGATAACTGGCATCAGTAAAATTTATGTTTTGACCCTCTTTGATGAAAATTTGGGTTTTTCACGCCACTGAATGGGAAGACATCAAAGGCTGCATGGATTCCCCCTTTAAAGGCTGTGCTGTAGACCTATAGAATTGATTTTTTTTTTTTGCAAACACATATCATAAAAAATAATGATTTTGTACAGAAAACAAAGATGAAATGTTCATAATGGGGTTCTATTTGAGAGAAATGCACATCAGAATATACAGAACTTGATTGAATTGTTTTTTGCAGACGTTGAAAGTATAAAGAATAATAACTTTATACAGAAAACAATGATGAAATCTTCATATTGGGCTTCTATTTGAGCGATATGCACATCAGAACATATAGAATTGAATTGTTTTTTGCAGACGTTGAAAGTAAAAAGAATAATAACTTCATACAGAAAACAATGATGAAATCTTCATATTGCGCTTCTATTTTAGCGATATGCACATCAGAACATATAGAATTGAATTGTTTTTTGCAGACGTTGAAAGTAAAAAGAATAATAACTTTATACAGAAAACAATGATGAAATCTTCATATTGCGCTTCTATTTGAGCGATATGCACATCAGAACATATAGAATTGAATTGTTATTCGAAAACGTAGAAAATATTGAGAATAATGACTTTACACAGAAAACAAAGGTGAAATCTTAATATTGGGCTCCTATTTGAGCGATAGGATCATCAGAACATATAGAATTGATTTTTTTTTTTTCAAATGTAGAAAGTATTGCTCCCATCGGTCTGACGTCACGTGTGGCCACTGCGCATGCTCAGAAGACAGCGTGGCTATTGAGTGGAAAGAAACTTGTGAACGTGTATTGACCATTGTATATTATTTAATGTGAAATCTTCAAAACAATAAATAATATCTTTTTATATAGTTCACAGTTACGGCAGTCATTTTCAGGGCCAAAACATAGTACAATCTACAAAATACATATAACTGTCTTCCTCTTGTTCTCACGATTTCAGACAAATTTAAATCATTTCTGTAAGTGTTAATTAGCAGAAAATGTGAACCAGAATGAAATAATAAAAAATACGTAAATCATATATATGTGTCTTCTTGTTCTCACGATTTCAGAAGTACTAATTCGTTTTCTATGACTGTCATATTCCCCAATATATTAATATACAATGTTAAACAAATAAAATGGTTATTTCTTTCTTTCTCACGATTCCAGAACTGTTGAAATAATTTGGATAAGTATATCATTTATTGAGTGATTAATGAGATATGTTATATCGTTCGTAATTACGGCAGTCATTTTCTGAAAAATATTAATAATCATATGTGAAAATTATCTTACTTATGTGGAAAATATACCTGACAATAACAGATTTTTTTTGCAGAATATTGTCAAATGTGAAGACATCAAAGACTGCATGGGCTGAGCTGTGGAAACAATGACAGAATAACCTTTAATCACAGATTTGGCCTTACATCACAAGGGTTTTGAAGGTGGCTTTAGGAGTGGCTTCAACAGATTCTATCTTAGGGGTGGCTTCAACATTTTCAGCACGTTTGCAATCTTTCTTAGGTTTGGCTTCTGGAACTATCCAAACATGCAAGGTATCTTAGGGGTGGCTTCACCACTGAACATAAAGTGCATTTTCTGCCTTTTGATCTTAACCATAGTACAAATGAAAAATAAACAATTAATTTTTTTATTGAAAAGGTAAAATATTTTAAGCATTTTGTAGATTTTACTTTGTTTTGGCCCCGAAAATGACTGCCGTAATTGCAAACATTAAGACTAGAAGTCAATAGTTTTAAATATTTCATATTAATATCTCCTCTCATAATATAGGTACAGAAATGAATGATTTATACATGTATATGAAATTGTGAGAACAAGAGAAAGACAGTCTTGAAAATGACTGTCGTAATTGTGTATGATATATCAAGATGTTAATTATAGTTTTGAATATCTCATATTAATATCTCAGCTTATAATACACTCACATAAATGATTTATATATGTTTGAAATCATTAGAACAAGAGGGAGACAGTTATATATGTATTTTGCTATTGACAAAGTTGGGCAAATATATATTTGAAGAGAGATTTTGCTATTAAATGCTTTCAGATCTTATGAACTTGTTTCATTTATTTTGGTGGGATTTCACATCTTTTCTTTACAAATAGTTAAGGCATGGAATATTGCAAAAAGAAAAACCCTATAAAAAATGCTTGAAGCGAGATGCACAATTTTTGGTATTTTACAAATATGATTTAGAATAACAGGCCTTGACATTAACATTTGTGATCCACTTGCCCACCGGGCAAGTTAATTTTAAAATCTACTTGCCCTGAATTCCCATCCACTTGCCCTGAATTTTTGTCCCAATATTTGAATATGGTATAGGACTAAAGCTTATAGGATTTGTACATTCAAACATTGATTGATAATTAGAAAAAATGCCCATATAACCCATAGAATACACAATATTTGGTTTGAAAAAGTTTAAATGAATAGTACATGTTTTTATTCAAAATAGCATGCAGTGACCTCAAGTTTGTTACAATTTTTTGTGCATATGCATAAGTACCAAATTTTTACGAAAACATAAAAATTGGCAATGCTCAGTCAATTCTTGACCAATTTATATCATTGATAACTCTTATTTTAATTCCTTGGATATAAAAACAATAGGAATAGGGCCTTTTCTAACTCAGGAGTTCAATTTCTAAGCAGAGAAATACATGAAGACTTTGAGCTTGTGAGTAAAAATGTCACCCTGAATTGTCAATCTTGTAAGAATATAACCTTTAATTATCACTTTTTAAGATTAAGTAATGGCAAGTGTTACTGATGGATATACCCCACTGTTACTCATCATACTTAAAATCAACTGTACATGTTTCCTGGATGATATAATGATTGACAAAGACCAAAATGTGCGAAATTGATAAGCTCTACCTACTGATACAGTGCTTTGTGTGAAATACCATCTTGAAGAATATATTTATTTAGCAGCATGCCATAACTTTATCTTGGTCAGGGTTTGGGAGGCAGGGGTAATACCAAGGGCAATGGAGCTTGGACACAAAGTTATCTCTAATCAGGTGTCATCCCTTTGATGTGGTCAACAGCTCTCTCTGTTCTCTGTGGGGTACTTTGATTGGGGACAGATTACAGTACTTGACCACCGGGAACAGATGTATCAAGTTGCCCGGACTTGCCCGACAGGTGTGAAATATACCTCCGGGCAAGTGGGCAACTGGCTAATGTCGAGGCCTGAATAATGTGCGATGCTTAATGGTCATGTTTATGACAGATTTGATCAACTCCATAGCTTGGCAGCTTGTTCTCCACTTGTGTGGTTTCCACTCACTGCCGGTGGCTCCGCCAAGTGGCAGGCATAATGAGCAATATTAGGTGAGTTACCGATGGGGAGAATAAAGAATAATAACTTTATGGTACACAAAACAAAGGTGAAATCTTCATATTGGGCTTCTATTTGAGTGATATGCACATCGGAACAAACAGAATTGAACTGTTTTTTGCACACGAAGAACATATAAAAAAGATAATAACTTTAAAGATGAAATCTTCAGATTGGGGTTCAATTTGACTTTTATTTAAATGGCTGACAGGGATTTGTTTTCAACGCCAATTGGGGATGCCAGGGTGTGAAAGCCCCGTATGTGTGAAAGTGCCCGTATGACTGCCCCCTCCTGTCAACAAAATTTAGATAGCCTAGTCCCAAGTTAGGGGTTAAATATCTCTGATGAATGACTAAAACACAAGAGGCTTCAATTGATTTCAGCAGAGATGTTTTAAATATCTCTGATTTTAGATGGGGTTTTCACCTCAGACTCAATTGCAACAGGAATAACGTTTCCAAATGCATAAAATCATCTGGAAATGTACCGGTGTATGTGGGTTGGTTGGTCATATGTTTAACTCTGTTTTAATTTATCTTCACAATTAGTTTCCAAGAATCTGAGAAACAGTGAATGTGTTTCGAGAATGTTGTCTCATGCCAGACAGAAGCTTGCACACTCTGTGAGGCGAGACCGCCAATACAGACGAGATGTACATGTATACGACTCACTTGGCATAGTAGACCTTCCCTTCCAGAGTAACTCTCTCTTCCCACCCTGCTGGCAGCTCGTCTTCACTGTCTGTGTCCAAGATACCATTGGTAGCCATTTTGCTACGACTTGGAGGGATGCCCCTTTCTCTGACGTCATTATCTCCGCTTGGTTTGAGAGGTGCAGCAAGGATTTCTGTCATGAATTTAAATTTAGCGATTACAGCTGTGGTTCAGTTGTTAACCAATTTTGCTAATATATCGGCTAGTTATAATACGATAATCATTACCCGGAATTATTTATAGATAAAATAAAGATTATCTTGACAAATGGCTGAAGTGAAAAAGTCAAAACATCATAGGATTTTGTCAAATGGAATCGACCAAAATATTTCTCAAAAAACCTTTTTTCTTTAGTTTATAAAGTTTTTAACACTTCTGAATGTTTTTAGTGTGCTACAACAGCAGGAGATAGCTGCATAAATAAGAGATAGCTGCATAAATAAGAGATAGCTGCATAAAAAAGAGATAGCTGCATAACTGAGAGATAGTTGCACGAATAAGATATAGCTGCATAAATAAGAGATAGCTGCATGAATAAGAGATAGCTGCATGAATAAGAGATAGCTGCATGAATAAGAGATAGCTGCATAGTTGAGAGATAGCTGCATTGAGACATGAAAAAGTGAGAGATAGTTACAACAAATGAGAAATACTTACAATAGTTGCAATATTGAGAGATAGCTGCAATAGTGAGACAGTTACAACAGGGAGAGATAGCTGCATAAATGAGAGACAGCTACATAAGTGAGATGACTGCAAAGTGAGAGATAGTTACAGCAGTGAGAGATAGTTACAGCAGTGAGAGATAGTTACAGCAGTGAGAGATAGCTGCATAAATGAGAGAGTTACATAAGTGAGATACCTGCACATGTAAAAGACAGCTGCATCAGTGAGATAGCTGTGCAAGGGAGAGACAGTTGCATAAGTGAGAGATAATAACAACAGCGAGAGACAGTTACAGCAGAGATAGATAGTTGCACAAGTGAGGGACAGCTGCATAAGTGAGAGATAGCTGCATATATGTGAGACAGCTGCATCAGTGAGAGATAGTTGTACAAGGGAGAGACAGCTGCATAGGTGAGAGATAGTTACAAAAGTGAGACAGTTATAACACAGTTAGATAACTGAACAAGTGAGAGACAGCTGTATAAGTGAGATAACTGCAAAGTGAGAGATAGTTACTTTTTTTTTTTTTTTTTTTTTCCTTAGAATTCCTCTTGATTTTATTTGGACTAAATGTTATTACAAACTTCAGAAGTCTTTTTCATCTTTTCTGAATGGCTCAGAATGGGTCAAATAGAATGCTAATTACTCTATGGGAACACTAGCAATGATTTGCCTCATTTTATGGGTGGGTGGGGTAAAATGAAGTATGAATGCCATATTTGTTGAGGGCACATTTTGAGACGGACTGCAGGTTTTAAAAAACTGAATAAATTCAATCTAATAAATGGTGCAATTCATTAAAAGCGACTTAAACTAAAACATAAAATTATATATGATGTCAATATGTGAGAAATGCAATTTGAGGACAAAGCATCAGCAGTGTGACATTCTACAGCGGCACCAGATGACGCCTCAGTCCGCCCGTCACAGACTCATCATCTGCTATGATCACTCTATCGTTATCACTGGCCTAAAATTAGTGGAAGCCTCTACAACTCCTGTGAGACAATATGAAACGTCAATTTGGTGAAAAGAAAGTCGAAATATAGGAATTTCCTATTTTTTGTTATAGAGCGTTGGAACTATTGAAAAATTGTGACCAACCAATATTTTGTTAAATAAGCCTTATGAAAGCATGATTTATCACTAAATGATCATGTTCCTCTATCTTTTAAACAAGCCTAGCAACTATCCAACAGTCTATGACATCTGGTAATCTTGTCATATGATTAGCATTACTAAAATATATTTGCAAGAAAGATGAAGACAAGATAGAATACGACATGAAGCAACGTCCCATGACATTACATCATATGCGATGATATGATCTACTCTGGATGAGTAGTAATGGTGTAGTCCTTATGTATTGTACACACATTTCCTTGGTAATTTTGTTTGAAGGATAAATAGATTTATCTGTTTTCTTTCACTCAAATTCAGATTAAAAGATAGTTTATACTTCATCAGATTAATTATAAATAACCTCCAATTTCAACAAGCATTTTGGTGTGGCCTAAAAAACAAAGCAAACTTTTTTTCATGTGTGGTCACTTGTTACTTTCATATATTGAGTGAATTATTTTAAGAACTAGTTGTAATTTTTATCAATGTTGCCAACTGCATGTCTGCCGTCTTTTATTTGTTTAAGCCTCTAAAGATTGTAACTTTTGGAGCAATTTTTCTTTCAACAATTATTCAATAATAGATTTGTGGCTTTCACAGAACCTAAATGGTTTTGAATTAGATCTTTACTGATTCACACTGAAGATAGGTTGTTTGGGTATACTAGAATCAGAGACATTTTTTTATTTTATTTTATTTTTTTTTAAGTATTATAAATAACTATCTTTTATCATCAGTATTGAGCTGTAGATCCCCACTTGACCACATGCCTATAGGGTAATTATTTTTTTATTTTATTTTTTTTTTATTTTTATTTATTTAATTCTCATTCTATCATATTATTGTTTACAGATAGTGTTACATTTACGTGAGAGATAGTTACAACAGTGAGAGATAGCTGCACAAGTGAGGGGTAGTTACAGCAGAGATAGATAGCTGCACAAATGAGAAACAGCTGCATAAGTGAGAGATAGCTGCACATGTAAGAGACACCTGCATCGGTGAGACAGCTGTATAAGGGAGAGACAGCTGCATAAGTGAGAGATAATTACAACAGCGAAAGACAGTTACAACAGTGAGAGACAGTTACAACAGAGATAGATAGCTGCACAAGTGAGAGCCAGCTGCATAGGTGAGAGACAGCTGTATCAGTGAGAGATAGTTGTACAAGGGAGAGACAGCTGTATATGTGAGAGATAGTTACAAAAGTGAGACACTTATAACACAGATAGATAACTGAACAAGTGAGAGACAGCTGCATAAGAGAGATAACTGCAAAGTGAGAGATAGTTACAACAGTGAGAAATAGCTGCACAAGTGAGGAGTAGTTACAGCAGAGATAGATAGCTGCACAAGTGAGAAACAGCTGCATAAGTGTAAGATAGCTGCACATGTAAGAGACAGCTGCATCAGTGAGATATCTGTTCAAGGGAGAGACAGCTGCATAAGTGAGAGATAATTACAACAGTGAGAGACAGTTATAGCAGTGAGAGATAGCCACAACAGAGAGAGACAGCATCCTTTCCCAGCCGAAGACACTTGTTATCATTAAAAACGTTTTATCACTTTATTTTTACAATTATAAACAAAGCACATGAATACACCACTTCATTTGACCCCGTCACGTGACCTGAAAATAGTGCGTACAGCCATAGACTGGTTGCCGCCCTCTGTGTATTCACGATGTTCTTGACACACGGTGGGAGACCAGTCTAGTACAGCCATAAAAAATGGCCGACGGAAAATAGTTCGCACAGTCTGGATCTGCCAAGACAGATCCGGCATGGTTGTATTCATTGGAAATCTAGTCGATCCACACATCACTGAGGTATAAACTACAAGTTTGCGCAAAGACTGAAAGTGGGTCAGTTTATTCATTGGAGTGACAGCACCAATCTGGAAACTCCACCACGTTGTGGTGATTCTGACGTCATATGATGTTTCTCCCTTTCTGTTTCCATGACGTCATCACTTGGACTCCAATCACCCATCGGCAAAGCCCAGATACTGTATACAGAGAAAAATTCGCGCCTAGTTATTTTCGCGCCATCGCCGTTTTCGACAGGTTCGCGCCATTTTATTTACACGAATTTTGGATTTCTAGTACATAATATTATCACAAATTACGCTTTGCAGGTCGAGAACAGAAAAAAACTGTATACCTTTATTTATCATTTAAAACGCAATTAAAACCGATCCACGTGTGAAGGCATTTCTGTCAAAAAGGGAAGACACGACTCAAAGCAGTGGAGACAATGACGAAACGCAAAACTGTGAACGCTGATAATTGGAATCAGTGAGAACAAAGTCAAAACAAAGCGAGAGAGTCCCCTCTTCAATTTCGTGTCCATTTAATTTCGCGAATGACGTCCTGGCGCGAATTAACTAGAAAATAAAAAGGTGGCGAAAATTTGTCTGTATACAGTATGTGATCTGGAGAGGTTTTAGCTTATTGCTTTTTTTGTATAATCTCGCTTGCATGAGATTTTTAAATACCTAACTCTTACAGTTATAACTCATATTTTATGCCATAATTATATCTTAAATGTCCCAAAAAGCTTGATTATTCTTTGGATGGCATTAAATAAAGAAAATATAAATACTTGATATAAGTCCGCAGCTCCAAAAACTGAATCAAACCCGTTTTAACGGTAGTTAAAACGGGTTCAATTTGGACGTTTAAATGGGTTTACCTCAGTTTTTTACAGCTGGCGATTTTTTTACTTCACTAGAGCTTTAACAACTCCACCAAACTTTTCTTTGGTTGCAGTTGGTAGATAAGCACACCAAATAATTAAATGTATGAAAATATCATGTACAGCACTTAATTGATCAATGGAAATGGAAAGTTAAGAACAATTTATAAGTTTGATTTCCAATAGCTCACTCTAATTCTATGCTGGGTTAAAAATGTGAATGGTACATAATTTATATTTTCTAAATAAATATACACATTTTGTATATAACTTTGTTTTTGTTTTTCTTGTTTTTGCACTCCATACCTATCAGTCTGGTGTGTGTCAGTAATTGAAGAAGAATATAATTAACATCATTTAATATTCTCTAGCATATGAAATCATGCATCAATATAACCAAATATTATCGTTCAAATTATTTAAAGAAATGGAAAGTTAAGAACAATTTACAAGTTTGAGTTCCAATAGCTCATAGATATAAATGTAATTTTATGCTGGATCAAATTGGAAATAGTACTTAATTTTATGACATTGTTTTTATCACTGTGTATCACTTTTTGATAGTAAATTGGCAAAAGTAAATTCTGAAGACATATATATTATACACACACACACACACACATATATATATATATATATCCTGTACAATGTTACAATGTTTCAGGTCATATAATTTTGCCAAATCTACCAGTATTGACCTCGTGGACTTGAGAGCAATTTTCTTTAAAAGGAGACTTCCTCACTGTCAAATTAAGGTTACATTTCATTTCAGCCATTATATTTGTTTTGATATATTAAATGATTTGCCTTCAAGGTTTCTACACTTTTATCCCTAAGACTCTGCCAATAACAAGGAAAATATCCAATATGACAACCCTATAAAGGAGATTTCAATAAATTTATTTAATTTTTTTCTTTATTTCACATGGATAGATCAGGTTATCAATTTTACTGTAATGATTTATTGGCAGTGTTTCGTCCTGATTACAGTTAGTGGCCCATACAGTCTACCCAGGACTCTTCAGTTAGGGATAGACCATGAACTTGAGCCAACTCAACAAAACTTTGTTAGTAATTAAAAGAAAATTCAAAAGTGACATTTCACAATCAAAGGCAGAAATTCCTGCATCTCAGTTATAAGAAGTAACATGATCACAAAGTTAACAAAATTAAAAGTCAAAACTAAACTTAATTTGTAATGTAAAAAAGTGAAAGGTTTATTAGACTTATTTTTCATCTATAATGGCCATATCTAAAACTGACAGCAATTTTATCAAGGAAAGTGTAATTTCTATCAAGTCAAAGGGAACATGAAAATGAAAAGATTTGACTTATCAAGGACATGCAAGTTGGATGAAAGAAGACAAAATATAAATCTCTGGTGTGACATCA
Organism: Amphiduros pacificus; assembly: GCA_949316495.1. Lineage (NCBI taxonomy): Eukaryota > Metazoa > Annelida > Polychaeta > Phyllodocida > Hesionidae > Amphiduros > Amphiduros pacificus. Next base: position 29,556,755 of record OX439001.1, read on the forward strand.
CCAACTAATTTTGAACAAAAAATTTTGAACATAAATCTCTGGTGTGACACACCTTTTTGTTCAAAATTAGTTGGTGATGTCACAAAAGTAAGCAAATCTTGCCTTTGTAGTGAGTTGCAATTGTTGCAAAAGAAATGATCTTAAGACCTGTCAGTAGAGCATGGATATTGATCAAAGGCGAGGTGTGATACACCATAAAGCTTTGTCCTGCATCCTCTGGACCATCAAAGGATAAGTGCAATAAACTCATCTCAGCCACCATAAAAGAAATATTTTAAAAAATGATTTAAAATTCTATAAAAATTCTGTAAACTTATAGATGCAGTGGGATTAGACACCATTGCATTGGTATATACAGTGGAATTAATGCACTGGGAGTCTTTGTTGACAGCTGATTTTAGATCGATTTTGCTATTTTAATGTTTATGTCATAAAAAAGTGGGAGAGTGTTTGTCAAAATGGAACTCATAGCAATCATTCTGGCCATATCCACAAACAAAATCTTTCTTTGTTCAAAAGTTGTCAGTATCAAATTGAAAGCATAATTTTTGTTTGGGTTTCACCGGAATGGCGGGTTGTCAGCTTATGAGCTCTGCAATTTCTCTTGAGTGCTGATAAATCATAAATAGACCCATGTGCATCATTGTGACATGCCAATTAATTTCTAAACTGATCAAATGATTAGCAAAACATTGAATGAAACTCTGTATAAAGTCTGTACAGAAACTCTGTATAAATGTTGGGTCTCCAGTTTCATTCAATGTTTTGCTAATCCAATACAAGTAACACCCTCCCCATGCTTTAGAATTAATATCAGTGTTGACATTACTTGACAAGTGGTAGATTTGGTGCAATGGTGTTAATTTGTGATATGACTTTGCTGAGGTCAAGGAGCATGTGATATGACTTGAGATTAAACTTAATTGCACTGGACAAAATTTACATGGCATTGCATAAAATATTTTTATTTGTTTGATTCAGATCTTAAGGACATGTGTCGTCTTTGTGGCAGTCATCAAGCCCAGAAAAAAGTAATTAGTTAAAGCCAACAACAAAAGAGAAATATCAACGAGATATCAAGTTATTATTTGACATTGACAAGTTTGATATACCACAAAGTTTGACAGCAGGGTGTAGGTGTCAGCCCTACCAGCTATGAGCATGCATGCAGCTTGCACTGCCCTGCTAAATCCGTGCAGCACTGGTGCGTGGCAGGGGTGAGCTGGCAGGCCTCCAGCTGGGGGCTCATTATGATAAGGCCTGGGCTGTTTGCACATGTACGCACGTAGAACCTTTGATCTTCCCTGGGTGTCGGTCCATCTCTATTTAGTCCATGCATGGAGTAATTAATTCTGAACATGTGTTTTTTATTAGGGTGCGATGCAGTGCGATGGGTGAACTTTGAGGTCAAACTTGTGCCTGATTTTGGGGAATGCTGCCCAGTGGCCAGCTGGGGATTACAATCCACTGTGCAAAAGTTGCCAGTTTTTCATGGTTTTTATGGCACAGGGAATTCCCAAATGAAAATATTACTCTGATCTTTGGCATACACATATTTTACATGTAAAATAGAATCTATGCCCTTTTGAATTATGTTGGTTTTATAGCCAATTTCTGTCTGAAAGCAATATGAACTGGGGGAACTGGCCAAATCTTGATCCAGAAATTATGCACTGTTTTGCTTTTTCATCATCCTCAAAATATTAAATAAAAAGCATTTTCATTACAATTGTGAATGAAAATTAATGAATGAAAATAAATTAATGAAAATTCACGAATAAGCAAATGAAAATAAATGAATGAATGGAGTGAATGAAAAATAGATAATGATTAAATTTTATGTTTTTCAGTGCTTCACCTTGAGGATCTCTGCAGGCTGTGTGGGAGAGAAGATGCACAGAAATCTACAAATGGTTCCAAACCTAAACCAAAGGAGAAATACTCAAAAGATGTACAAGTTCAAATGATTAGAAATATAAAAGAGACACTGATATGCATCATGTTAATTATAGAATTACATTGTAAGTTGAATATGACAAAAGAAATGTGCAAGTTGAAAAAGAGAGTCTGCTGAGAATAGCATGTTAATTACCAAGTGGTCAGTTGTAAAACCATGATTTGATATATAATGTAACAAAAAATAATAAAGATAAATGTAATTAATAGGGAAAAAAACAAAATATATTAAAACTGTAGCCATTTTTGAATAAACAGAGAAAAGTAAAATGTGCTTTTATCTCCCAGTTTAATTATTATTAACAAAAAGATCACCTTTTTGTGGTCTGCAGTCATCACAAAACCATTCTCCCTCAGGAACCTCTTCCTCAGTAAGTCCCACACAACTGAGATGAAACCACTCTAATTCACAATTTCGATTATCACAAGCTATCATATCCATAGTTTCAGCTTGCAGACAGAAACAATAAATTTGAGTGTAGTCATCAGAGAAATCCTCCATTTTGCCACTCTAATAAACTCTAATAAACTTTCTACCAGTATAAAAATTTATGACTTTTTAGAGACTGTGTATACAAGTAAATGCAGACTGCTGAAAGACTATTCTTTATTAAGATATAATATGGGATAAAAGTTTGACAGTTCAGGGATTCATTTTGACAACTGTCAAACTGCAGAGGTGCTGAGCATATCTGCCAGCCCCCTTGCTGACAGCCGGCCCAGCAGCCAATTAGTGGCAGGCCAAGCTGCCAATTAGTGGGTGTGAGCCGGTTTAGATAAGGCGTCGCGGACAACGCACATGAAACCTTTGATGTTCCCCCAGTCCACCCTCCATCTTAATTACTCCATGGTCCATGGTACGAGTTTCTCACTTCGCCCATTGAAATGCATATCGATGCTGCCCAGTGTTTACATCCAGTTTCTACTTATGAACAACATTTCTGATCAAACAATAGCTTTTGAAAATATTATATTATTACTTATGAACAAAATCAACAAGAATACAAATGTTGTCAAACTTTCATGAAATAAGGAACACGATCTCCTATGAGGAGAGGGCGAGCTGACGTCACTTCCGGTTGACAACACGGTGACCACGTTGGATACGTTGAAAACAAATCAGTGCACCATCATTGACATCTCATATCGTACACAATTACGGCAGTCATTGTCGGGGCCAAAACAAAGTAAAATCTTCAAAATTCATATATAACTGTCTCCCTCTTGTTCCCACCATTTCAGACATATATAAATCATTTCTGTAAGTGTTTTATTAGCCGAGATATTAATATGAAATCTATAGAACCATCATTGACATCTTATATCGTACACAATTACGGCAGTCATGAAATCTTTAGAACTATCAATGTATCATTGACATCTTATCATGTTCAGAGCCAAAAATAGAAAACAAATTTTATAACATACATTCATGACTGTTTTTCTCATGTTCCCACGATCCCAGACATATTTACCGCAAAGTAAATCATTTCTGTAAGTGTATTGTTAGGCGATAATCATATGTAAATCAGATGTGAAAAATATCATACTTATGTGAAAAATATCTTACTTGTAAAATAAAAAAATATCTTACTTATAAAAAAAATATCTTACTTATAAAAAAAATATCTTACTTATAAAAAAAAATATCTTACTTATAAAAAAAAATATCTTATGCGCTTTAAAGCATTTCTGTCAAAAAGGGAAGACATGACTCAAAACTGTGGGAACAATGACGAAATGCCCTTTGATCACAGGTTTGACCTTACATCATAAGGATTTTGAAGAGCAATTATAATACTGTGAATCCCGATAATTGGCATCAGTGAAATTTTACTATGTGACATCCTTTACTGAAATTTTGGGTTTTTCACACCAGGACAATATATGAGAAGACATCAAAGGGCCAACCTGTGGAAAAATTACATTAAACACTTTGATCGCAGGTTTGGCCTTACATCACAAGGACTTTGAATGGAAATACTGTGAATGCTGATTATTGGTATCAGTGAAATTTTGGGTTTTTCACACCACTGAATGGGAAGACATCAAAGGCTGCATGGCTGGGCTGTACTACCCAGCTTTACAATATGCCTCTTCAATATAGTGTTATATACTGAGCCCGATGCAAAGGAGAGTAGGCTGTACGGATATGAATTGTATTTTGGTTTTTTTTTTTGCAACCATATATAATATAAAAAATAATAACTTTATACAGAAAACAGGTGAAATCTTCATATTAGGCTTCTATTTGAGCGATAGGATCATCAAAACATATAGAATTGAATTATTTTTTTAAAATGTAGAAAGAATAATGATTTTATACACAAAACAAAGGTGAAATCTTCATACTGGTCTTCTATCTGAGCGATATGCACATCGGAAAATACAGAATTAAACTGTTGTTTTGCACACAAAGAATATATAAAAAAAGATAATGATTTTAAAGATGAAATCTTCAGATTTGGGTTCAATTTTACTGTACTGTTTCAATGGCTGACAGAGATTTGTTTTCAACGCCAATTGGGGTTGCTAGGGCGTGAAAGCCCCGTATGTGTGAAAGTGCCCGTATGACTGCCCCCTCCCTTGCTATTTCTGGAGAAACAAGTTGCCTGTCATGCTCGCTCAAGGGTCAGATTCACGCCCACCGTCAGAGGGCTCTGCAGACCGGATATACCAAAACGTCACGGGAGTTTCGCATTACCAAAGGTTCTTTGGTAATGCAGTGCGCAATTCGGCTCATTCCCAAGGGACCTGTCAATACATCTGGAAGAACTTCCTGTTCATTTTGACTGGTCGCCACTCAATAGTAAACAATAAATTTCATACAGAATGACAATTAAAAAGTGATGATATTAGTGTCACTTTGTTTCAAACCCAGTAGCATTTGGCCCCCAAAATGTAATAGATGTATTTAAAAAGTAATCAGGCATAATTATGTGTATTTTAGGGACAATGTGTGAATATTTTTTGCTAAATATGTACATGAATAGGAGAGCATATATGACAGCTTGATAATTGAGTAAAAACAATTTCAGAATTCGTCACATTAATAGCTTAATGTGTATGGAGATTAAAATGTCTTTCATACTTTGCATAATAATTATATATGGGCGTCAGAAAATTAAAAGATATGATAAATACTTATAAAGTTAAAGACATGTCAAAGATCTCAGTTGATCTACAATTGTAGACCTTTACAGGGTGATAGGTTTGGGTGATAGATTTGATAGATTTGAAATTGTTATAAATATAATTCTATAACCAACTATTTGTGTATGAATTTTAACTTTTTAAAATGTGTAGGTGTAATGTTATCAAAACATCTTTGAAAAAAAAAAAAAAAAAAAAAAAACTTCCTACCAAGGACAGATACAATTAAAAATTAATAGTCATAAGATTTATTTTTAGTTAATGGAACTGGCTCTGACACAATTTGTTTTTCGCGTAAATTGGGCAGAAAATGGAGTATTTTTTCTCAATGTATTGCAAGTTTCCTATTGGTATTATTTTATTGACAAAAGGGCATATCTTAATCATGAACTCATATCAAAAGTAAATCAAACTTTCTTCAAAGGACAGATGTGAAAGGCTTTAAGATAAATCACTAGAATTCTTTTTATATTGACATAAAGTTTCAAATTAAATTCAATATTGCTAGAAGAGAAACAAATTAGTGTTAAAAAAAATAGAATTATACAATAAGAAGACATCAAATAGAAACTTCTGATGGTGTGATATACCTCATTGTTATGGGTGAATCAATCATGTTACTGATATGAGCAGATCTTGCCAATGTGGTAAGTTGTTGAGCTCATAATGAATAAATATAATAAACCCATATTTTACACTAAGAGTCAAATGCAGTTCAAAGAGAAGCTGTGATTCATCATTGGGGGCAGTGGGAGGTATCCACTGCACATCAAAGGATGGGTGCGACAAACTGAACATGGGACAAATTATAAATATTCTTTATTAGTTCCTTCTAGATAAGCCAAATGTTCAATTATAGTTAGCCTTAACAGAAATTCCCATTATAATTAAATCCTGTAATGAATTGAATACTGTACTGAAGAAGTACTTTTGACAGCCCACTTCAAAGATTGTTTAACCCTCAAATTTGAATGTCATATAATGATTGAAAGAACATTGTTGATATGAAACCTGCAGAAAATGTCATAACAGTATTGGATGTGAAATTCTTCCTTTGATATCATGTTATCTGAGCCAAAAGCCAGAGGAATTACACAAATCTTATTGAGTGGAGGCCATCTTGGATTAACAGGAAGTTCTTTCAATTGCAATGCATGCTGGACTTGGTCAGAGGCCGAATGCAGTGCGTCATGCAGAGCGTCATGCGTTGTTCACATGTATGCGTCAGTTTTGTGATGTTTTCACAGTCAAACTTCCAATTTGGCGCCAAATTAGACTTGCAAACTATGGGAAACCTATGTGTTAATCTATGTGTCAGATTTTCATTCGCTACCCTATGCGAAAGGCTATGTGTCAGTTTGCTTACAGACGTTATTACGGACAGCAATACGCACACATGGAAACACCTGCATTGTTCAGTATGATGTGCGAAAAAAAAATTGACGCTCTGCATGACGCACTGCATGACGCGCTGCATATGGAAACACAGCCTTATCATTTTCCTGGATCGTCAAGGATGTCTGCTTTCGTACTGCTCAGGTAAGAAATAGTTTTCATGTTGTTGAAAATATATGAGAATGATTCAAATTGGGTTCGAGTGATGAGGATGGATAGTGAAAGTATTTTTCATTGATTTGTCATGAGGTTTGAGACTGTGGAGTTTTACGGGGAAAGAAGGACCCAGTGTTAGATGATAGGGTTTGTTTTGGCCTCAGGTGAAGAGGTCTGTGGTGATATATTGATGGGACATGATGCCATTATTGATATCCAGTTTTTATGGGATGCTGGTGTTTTTACACTGAAGAACATCTGCCCTGAGAATTATGATTTTTTGTGACCACCAAGTACTGCCAGTACTAAACAGGAAATGTGTTGCGTGACCTTTACCTTTGAACTGTCAGGGGGCTCCGTAAGTCACAGGAGGTGTTGTTACCAATTGTCAAAATTGGAGCAACACATTTTAGGCCATTTTTTCCCACTATTTAGAGAATGAATTGGAAGATAACACTTATCATGATGATAGTGCCTTTTCTTGGCTTTCTTTTGTTGGTAAAAATATTAAAAACGGATGAATATTTATGAAGTTATAAATGAAAAAAAATCATTATTTTTTATATTATATATTATTGCCAAAAATAGTTTTTAAAAATTCTATACAGCCCAGTTTAAAGGTGGAATCCATGCAGCCTTTGATTTCTTCCCATTCAGTAGTGTGAAAAACCCTAACTTTCATCAAAGAGGGTGAAATCATAAATTTTACTGATACCAATTATCAGCATTCACAGTTTTGCCATTCAAAGTCCTTGTGATTTAAGGCCAAACCAGTGATCAAAGGGTTTAATGTCACTTTTTCAATATCACAGCCTTTAAGTTAAGGGGGATTCCATGCAGCCTTTGAGTCATGTCTTCCCTCTTTGACAGAAAGGTTTTCACATGCGTAAGATACTTTTCAAATAAATAGTATACTTTTCCCATAAATGATATATCTTTCACAACCATAAGATATTTGTCACAACCATAAATATTTTTCACAACCATGAGTTATTTCATTGATTCAAATAATATTAAAATAATCTTATGTTGTTCTGAAGTATACTCGTGGCAATAAATTGATAAATTGTACAAAACATCTCCACCCTGTTTCCCAAACTGGACAAGTGCACAACTGGTAACTCATTAGGTGTTTACACAAGATCACATACCAGCTAAACAAAGCTTGTTGACAAAGTGTTCAATTGCTGGTGTAGGTTTCAGCAGACAACTGATCAACTTTCAAGTGCCACAGAAAGTTGTTAACAGGGAATATTTTGGGTACTACTACATAAAAGCACTGTTTAGGGGATAAACATTCATGTTATGTAAAAAAAATGTGTCTGAAAGTCAGGTTTCATGAATGCTTTAAAGATATTTGCATGCATTTTGACACAGATAACTTTTGAAAAAAGAAAGTTTTGGTTTCTTAGTGTGGACAATTCAAATACTTTGATTTCTTTGTTGAAAGTGCTCATTTTATTGTTAAATCTATGTTCAAATGAGCTGTCAACAAAGAGTCCCAGTACATTCTTCAGTACTGCACTGTTTGCATACAAGTACACGTATATGTTTGTGCTTGGCTATCAGTTTATAAAAGGCATTTTATATTTTCAGTGGGATGTTTGTTTCACCTGTCCATTCATCATATTGATACCAGAGAAAACATCCTGGCAAGGATTCGTGGTGTTTTCACACCTATTGAAAACTTGGTCAATGATGATGGTCCACTGACAGGTCTTAAAACTCTGATCAATATCATGATGATGTGAGTTGACTTAAAAAAGAAAAAAAAAGCCATGGACTACTCGCACAAGGCAGGTTTGATACAATTTGCAATGAATGATCATATTTTATGAGGGCAGCAAGATTAATTTCAATTGTATTTTACTAGAAAGTATTTCTTGATGATTTCTATGTTTGCAAAGAATGATTGAAGTCTATATGTTTTAGTCAATGACATATAAATGGTATAAATTGCATGATTAAATGATCATATATGTATAAATACATTGAAATTCCGAGCCAAAAAATATATATCAGTAACTATGGAAACACAAACCAACAATTAATACTCATTTTGCAACCCCCAAATATGATCATGTATTGCAATTAGTGGTAATGACGTCATCGTGGGGGATTTAATGCACGTGCAACTCAAGCTGCAATCGTCTTCAAATTTTATAAAATAAGTCATAATTTTGCCAATAATGGTCCAATTGACATGCACATGACTTCCAACGCACATAACTATTTTATATTGCGTCTATCCTAAGGCCAAAAACCATAGCATTGATATTTCGGCTGCATTCTTCTTTGTTCACTTATTAGTTATATAAGTAGGTAATTGCCCCACGATGGCGTCATGCTTTTGTAACTTGCACGTGCATTCAAAATGTCATATTTCTCCCAAAAAATCATGTTTTCTTGTGCAGTCATACTTACAGACCCCACAGATCAATGTGTATTATAATTTTCTTCCAAACGTCAAACTTCCCAACTTCAGAGAAGTGAAAGTTGCCCTTTAAAGGGCAAAGGGCAACTTTCACTTCTCTGATTCAATTTATAATTTGGAAGAGAATTATGATGCACATTGATCTGTGGCAGGACAAGCCTTAGTGGTCATATCGTTAGCACTGGTAGGGTCCATCTGTAGTTGTAGTGGGTATAAATATAAATATTTCTGATTAATCAAATATTACAGCAGAGCCCGAAGTGTACGCTCCATTTTAACGCGATGTACTCAACCCGCTGTATCGCGATGAATCTCACATGGATCTTTTATTATTCCTGGTGGTGTTAATGTGAATGTCCCACATGGGACTTCACAATGCAATGAACCCTTCATTAAACTGTCAAGCCAGGTCTGCAATACCTCTACACCCTTCATTTTAGAAGCCCCTTTAAGAAACCAGGATATTTAAGACACATGTAGATTGGATCACAATGCAGGGAGAGAGGATAGGATCAAAAATTTATATGCTCTAAAATTGATATGCTCATTTTATCAAATACTGCAAACCAAATTGTGCAATATAACATTGGGGTTTATGGTGAGATTTTCAATTTTAAATGTTAAAGTATGATTACAGAGCAGGCAAGGGGTTAATCCAACCCATGGAGGTCATGCTATGGGAGATTGCTATCTGGGCATGTGTCGGGGGTCATAATGTTTATCTTGATAATGGCTACAGATTAAGGTTGGGGTACATTTATAATGATATTTCTGTGTAAAAAGATCACCCAGTATGTCCTGATCATTTTGATAATATTATATTTTTCAGGCGTCATTTATATATATATAAAGCATTACTTCTCACTGCAAGTTTCATGCCATAAAATATGGTGTGACATGTGGTATGCTCAGGTATCTCCACTTTCTCATTGATGAGGACAAATAAGTATCATAACAAGACATAGTATTAATAAATCCCACTTTAAGTAGTCTTGATAATGTGATTGTTGCATACATAGCATATATAAGGTAGATGTAATGTGTACTATATTACTGATGAGATAGATTTAGCATGACTGCCATATTGATTATTTAGATGTAAAATGACAATGGTATTGATGAGGAACATGACTACATGACATTTGTAGAGATATAGGTGAAGCATGACTGCAACTTTGAGTAGATGAAGTATGACTGCAGTTTTAGTGACAGTTGAAGCAGATTTTGTATCGAGTAGAGAAATGAAGGATGAGTTTTGTATTAAGAAGATAAATGAAGCGTGACTACATTATTGAAGCCAGATAAAGCATGACTACGGTATTGAGATGAAATAAGACTACAATATTGAGTAAATGACACATGGCTTTTGTATTGATGATAAAGATGAAGCATGCCTATAGTAGATGGATGAAGCATCACTTTTGAATTGAGAAATATAGAGCATTGGATGCATGACAAAAATGAAGCATACAAGAGTAACGAGACTACAGTATTGATGACACCGATAAAGCATAACTGTTTGACATAAAGGAAACATGACAACAGTATTGAGTAGATATGTGAAGCAAGAATTTCATATTGATGACAGAGATGAAGCATGACTTTATATTGATGACATAGAGGAAGCATGACTTAAGTAGATAGATGACATACATAAACCAATACCACTAAAGATCATAAAGAAGCATAAAGATCAAATATCAACAGACATCCTTGTGATCAGAGAAGCAAGACAACACTTTTGCTGAACCGGGGTAAATCAGTGCAATTCTGCCCTTGTCCAAAGTTCAGATAATATTACTTCATTTGATAGTCAATATTTATGATAATGACAATTCAGTGATTAGATAATATCCATCCTGCAAAAAGAAACCAGAGTGAATAACTAGTCATGTGATCAGAAAGAAATTCTCAATATCGTGATAAAGGTAACATTTCTGTTTGAGTGTGTGATCAGGCTGAACTTGGCAATTTATCAAGATTAGACATATTTGATCACAATTAAATATTACAAATGTGAGCTTTGTCCAAACAGAAAAAAATCAAAATCTTTAAATAAATGTGCAGTGAATATTTACAAATTACATTTTACATTCAAATAAAGACATTTGACTATTCAGAGGTCAATATCTAAAGTATAGTCCCTATAATATCGCATATAAAGCTGATATTTCAGTTTGATAGCATGACTAGACATCAACTTTAACATTTCTCAGACTCATATCACAATAAACCTGTTTCGTAGGCACAATGAAACATGGACATCAATGTTTTATCAAAATTTCAAAAGATTTCATTGTATCATAGCATAAGTTGGTGTGCGACTTCTGAAAAATGGCATCTATGAACTGTCGTAGAGAAATAATTCAAAATCCTCAAATAACTGTACAATGAATATTTAGTATTAACACTGCACATCAAACAACAGACATGTAATTATTTAGAGGTAAAGATCCTATCTATATATCTCATAATCTATAAATCTCATAATGTGTCATATAGAGCTGATATTCCAGTTTGATGCACCAATGAAATAATGCATGAATTTTCACACATCAAAGACTCATATCATGATAAGATTGTTTTAAGGGCAATATATTTGGGTACCTTCATTCTTAGGTATGTATACACAATGAAATATGAACATTTTCAGCTATGTTTTAACAAATTTTCAAAATTTCCAATTTATCACAGCATAAAATGGTATGTGACTACTGCAAATGACATTTATGAGCTCTGTTTTAATAGAAAAATAATTCAAAATCCTCAAATAACTGTGCAATGAGTATATAGTATTAACATTGCACACCAAAATATAATCATTTCAATATTTAGAGGTCAATATCAATCCATATTTCTCATAATGTCTCGTATAGAGCTGATATTTCAGTTTGATAGCATGACCAAACACTAATTTTAACATCTTTTATCACAATAAAGCTGTCCCGTAGGCAATGTATATTGGTGATTTTATCCTCAGGTATGAAGACATAATGAAATATGCACAATTCTAGCCATATTTTATCAAAATTTCAAAAATATTCATTGCTTCACAGCATAAAATGATGTGCGACTACTGAAAATGGCATCTATGAGCTCTGTCTCAATGGAGAAATAATTCAAACTCCTCAAATAACAGTGCACAACAAACAACAGATATTTAGAGGTCAAGATCCTTTTTATATATCTCATAATGTCTCATATATTGCTGATATTCCAGTTTGATAGTGGGACCAGGCATCAATTTTCACATATCACAGCCTCATATCATGATAAGACTGTTTTGAGGGCAATATATTTGGGTACTTTCATCCTTAGGTATGTATACACAATGAAATATGAACATTTTCAGCTATGTTTTAACAAAATTTCAAAATTTCCATTGTATCACAGCATAAAATAATGTGTGACTACTGAAAATGACATCTATGAGCTCTGTCTTAATGGAGTAATTATTCAAAATCTTCAAATAACAGACTGCAATAAATGTCAAGTATTAACATTGGACATTAACATATAGACATGTAGCTATTTGGAGGTCAAGATCCTACCTATATATCTCATAATGTCTCATATATTGCTGATATTCCACATTGATAGTGTGACCAGGCATCAATTTTAACATCTCTCAGACAAGTATCAAGATAAGTCTGTTTTACGGGCAATGCATTTTGTTGAGTTCATCCTCAGGCATGTAGAGACAATAAATCTAAACAATTTTAGCCATATTTTATCAAGAGATTTTTAGAAAAATATATTGCATCAGACCATAAAATTGTGTGTGGCCACTGAGAATGACATCAGGTATTAATTTTAAGATCTTTCAGATTCAAATCGCAATTTTGCAGGCAATGTATTTTGGTGATTTTATCCTCAGGTATGTAGACAAAAGAAAATAATAACAGTTTCAGCTATGTTTTATCAAAACCTTTAATACATTCCATTGTATCAAAGCATAAAATGGTGTGACTACTGCAAATGACATCTATGAGCTATGTCTTAGTAGAGAAATAATTCAAAACCCTCAAATAACTGTGCAATGCGTATATAGTATTAACATTGCACACCAAAATATAATCAATTCAATATTTAGAGGTCAATATCTTATCCTTATATTCCTTATAATGTCTCATGTAGAGCTGATATTTTGCAGTTCGATGGCATGACCAGGCATCAATTTTAACATCTCTAAGACTCATATTACAATAAAGCTGTTCTGTAGGCAATGTTTTTGGTGATTTAATCCTCTGGAATGTAGACACAATGAAATATGAACAATTTCAGCCATATTTTGTCAAAACCTCAAAAATATCCATTGTATCACAGCATAAAATGATATGTGACTACTAAAAATTGGTATCTATGAGCTCTATCAATAATGAAATAATTCAAAATCCTCAATTAACTGCAATGAATATCTAATATTAATGTTGTACATCAAAACAAAAACATTTCAGCCATAAAACCTACAATAAAATTCATTATATCATAAAATGGTGTGCAACCACTGAAAATGACATTTATGAACTCTGTCCAGATAGAAAAGAAAAAGATTAAAATCCCAAATAACTGTGTAATACAATATTTGATATTAACATTCCATGTCAAGACATGCCATCAAGTCATGATCCTATATACCTCATAATGTGTCATATAATGCTGATATTTCAGTCTGATTGTGTGACCAGGCATCAATATCATATTCATATCATGATAAAATGTTTTACAGAAATGTATAAAGTGATTTCACAATCAGACATGAAGACATAATGAAATGTTAACTGTTTCAGACATTTTTAACAAAATTAGTAGAAAAATGATCACCCGATGAATGCTGAAATTAGATTTATTGAATTGTAAGAATCTGCAAAAAGACCTTAAAATAGTGTATGATGAGTGAAATATGTGCTGCCTGGCAACTCCACTTGGAAAATGGGTCAGGTTCACAACTTTCACTCTGTGGGTTTACTCCCCTGCCACCTGTGATATCTAAATTTACCAGCAGCCTGCCTGAATGTCACTCCTGCCTCCCTCCCCATATCCTCTTTGACCACCCATCTGTGGTCAATGTACTATATCTACAACCTGCAACCTAACACCACATCAAAATGTGACTAAATTGTTTCCACAGTGCATCATAACCATAATCACTTGATACAAAGATTTATCCTGTAGGACAATTTTACACACTTTCTTTATTAATTTAACATATTCTCTGCAAAGTCACATCCTTAATTAGTGTACTGTCAAAGTCTTAGCAGTGTGACCATCTCCTTCACTACTGGCCTGTTTATCCCTCACCACTATATGATACACTCCCTCATCACTGGAATGTCCATCCCTCAACATTATGTGATCCTCTCCTTCATCTTGGCCTGTTCATCTCTCACCACTGTCCCTCCCACACCACTATGTGACAATCTCCCCCCTCATTACTGGACTGTCCCTCCCTCACCACTATGTGACCCTCTTATTACTGGACTGTCCCTCCCTCACCACAATGTGACCCTCTACCTTGTTATTGGAGTGTTTATCCCTCACCACTATGTCACCCTTTCCCTTATTACTGGACTGTCCCTCCCTCACTACTATGTGACCCCTCCCACATATCATTGATCTGTCCATTACTCAACACAATGTGACCCTCTCCCTTATTACTGGACTGTCCCTCCCTCACTACTCTGTGACCCTCTCCCTTATTACTTGAATGTCCCTCCCTCACCACAATGTGACCCTCTCATTTATTACTGGACTGTCCCTCCCTTGAGTCAAATACAGGTTCTTTATCATTGGCTGTACATGATTGGCACCCGCCGTCTAGCCGGCGGCGAGAGCGGCAGATCGCCGGATCCTCCATTTTGTCCCGCTGAATTAGCCGAAGGTATTCAGAGGGCGGAGGTCGGCGTCCGCTGCCTTCCGCCACCGGCTCAATCGTGGAGAAACGGGATAACCCGGGCTAACTTGCCAGACCTAATCGTGTACAGCCATTGATTAGATATGCAGGATCTGATTAAATATGCTAATTCTCTGAAAGAATATAAATATTTCACTATAAATGATTCATGATCTATTTGGAATTTATTTTTTAGAAATACTGTTATTTTAGCCAAAGATCATTTCAATATAGTCTGCTGAACACCTCTGTTTACATATTATATGAGTGCTGCACATGTGCACCACATCAACATTGGTACAGTGCAGTATCTAAGCATGACGGGTTATGGCATGTCTTGAGGGGTTGCATACACCATTACCCAAATCAGTGTGAAATGATAATGACTTTAATCTTTCACTGCTTAACCCTCATGCTGATATGACTTTCATGACTTTATGTAACACAGCTTTTATGGAATATTCTTTTGGGAATCAGGATATAATAAGTAATTTCTTGAAAATAAACCAATATTGATTTTAAGACCTTAGACTGAAAACAATCATGTTCAACATTCATATAGGAAATATGAGAACTTTAAACAGGAAGCATGTTATGATTATATCTTGTATATCATGACCACTCACACATGCATATTCATTTAAACAAAATAACATGGTTTTTATAGTAACCTTACAAATAAGCAATTTCATGTGAATTTTTTTTTAATTGCAAATTTCCCTCATAATATGTTGAAAGGAAATAATAATAAAACGAAAAATATAACATGTTCACAGGAAAATTATTAAATAAGAAAGAATTATATTAATTTCGGAGTAAATGTTGGAATACCAGGCAAGGATAGAATTTTCATCCATTCAAAGAAAACAAGAAATGCAATTCACACCACAGTCAAAGGTGGGTGCTTGCCCACTGTGATTTATGTTTGATGAAGAAACAGGATCCCCGTTGTAACGCGTTAAACCTCCAATTAAGAGAAGGCAGAAAAGTCTTGACAGTTTTATTGGAGTTTTGTTGCCGATGTATTGCCACCAATCTCGCGATATAACATGGCGTACTCTTCAGGCTCTACTGTAGTTAAAAAACCCTGTCTTACTTATAAATAAGAATTGTTTTTTATGTTTAATTTGATTCACAATATTATTACAGTCTACTATCCAAGTTTAATAAAGTACAATGCTTTATGAGTACAAAGAGGCTATTGGTGTGGGGTTTAGCCTCTAAAAATGTAAAATATCTCAGAAATAGCTAAATATAGTATTAGAATATGCTTAAATTCCAAAATATGCATTAGGTCTGGTTTATCTCTCTTTGTACACATACTATGCTAAAAAATAATGTCTTTTCCATAAGTCTGTGATGAAAAACTTTTTTGCCCAGAAGATTTTTCATAGAATTACCCTTTTTTTCAATGCCCAATATAATCCAATGTGCTGAATTTCTCACTGATCCCTGTGAAAAAAAGACCCTGGGCAAAAATTTGTTCATTGATATTACTGTATTTGATACTGGAAATCTACAGGAGAAGGGTGTTCATTAATAAACAAACCAGACCTAATTGATAGTGAACGTTCATTGCCAGTTATACTGACTTGAATGAGTTGGAATATTTTTTTCCATAGACTTTACATTATAATGGCCGTAACCTTGAGGTCACAATTTTAAATGCTTATAAAATCACTAGTATTTAATATTTTTTCATGCAGTTTGCATTGCTGAATTGATATTGACTCGCAGATTCAAACAATGTTGATTAAATCTGAAGAACTGTTGATTTTCTCAGTTTTCTGTGTTCAAGGTCATATCAAGGTCATTTCAAGGTCAAATATTATTTTCAAAATATTTTGTATTTTAGGCATATATAAGGTTGCTGACATTTTTTTAGCCTATCCCATGTATTTTTAGAGCTATATGACATGTCCATTAAAGCTCAGGATGGTTTTGGTGGAAATATAACATAAAATCTCCACAGTGATGTCATGGACAGTGGCTGCAATAAATGATCATTTTATGGGAGTTGCAAGATGAGATATAAATGTTAGTTTGTGTTTCCATGGTTACTGATTAATTTTTAGGTTTATGGATTTCAATGTATTTACACATCTAAGATCATTTATTCATGCAATTTATAAAATTTATTTTTTAGAAAGTATCTCTTTAATATTTCTATGTTTAAAAAAAAAATAAAATAAAAAAATGAAAATATATAATTATTATATTCTCAGAGAATAATGCACTTACATACATGATTAACATATGTTGAAATCATGAGGGCATGAGAGAAACTGTTATGGATAATAAGGGGATTTTGATTTGTTTTGGCTGCTGCAATTACAAGCAATATAACAAGATGTTACAAGAATGTCATACAAGGAAGACAAAATGCTATTTATCTTTAACTAGATTATGATTATAACTCAATTTCTGAGAATTGTGACGCATTGTGATTTTGATACTAAATTGGCGGATGACACTTATCAATCTGATTGAGAGAGGTCCTGGTTTCCTTGTGGTGGTAATAAGTGTGAGAATTGGACAAAATTGTTATGACTTTAATTGTGCTTAATAATATATTATCAGAGCTATAATGGATGCTGTTTATTTTATCAGTTTCAGAAAGCCACCAAAATGGTTGGCGTGAGGAAACACACGTTAAAAGGGAAGTCTAATGGTGCAACTTCGAGAGTCCCTAAACCTGCATCGTTTGGCTCGGTTATCAAGAGATTTGAGAACAGAAGTCATGGAAGATGGAGACTTATGCCAGGCTATAGAAAATCTGACAGGGGAGAGGGGTGTAGGCAATATGGTTCAACTAGCAGGTTTGGAGGAGGGTGTGGTGGGGGATGGGGGCCCTCCTCCATCATATTAATGGCAAACGAGTTGGGGCAACAGGGTAACCGACCCTCCTCCATCAATCTTAATGGCAAACGAGTTGGGGCAACAGGGTAACCGACCCCTGGTGGCAAGCGTGGGAGAGGAGAGAAAGGAGGAGCTGATCAGAGACCCAGAGGGAAAAAAGAAGGAAGAGGAGTGGAGTGCTGAGTTGGAGTTGTTGGAGGGACAGGGAAATTCTGTTATTTTTTCTCTTTGAGCAACAGCAGCATCAGAAGCAGGTGACAGAGCTGTGTTAGCAGGGCTTGATTCACTCGCTGGGTTGTACCAAGATCTGAGAGCTCAGGCTTTAAGGCTAAAGGACCAATTATCTGTGGCAGGGTTAGTTTTGGAGGTTCTGGCTGATAAGGGAGATGATAGGCTCTCATCTGCAATTGTAAAGTCTCTTAAAGAAGAGAAAAACAGGAAAAATGTGAGTGGCAAAGAAAAAAATCCATCAGTTTCCACAACATCAGTTTCAACAACATCAGTTTCAACAGCACCAGGCCCTCAAATGCCCTTTTTCCCAGTGTATCAACCTCAGTTTGGCAATGACATGGTGTGGCAAGGGAACATGGAGCAGATGACCTTCCCTGGCTGCCTGCCATACGGTCAGCAGATGGGGGGATACAGGTAGTCAATCTCAGGCAGGTAGTTTGAGTGGAATGAGGCAGGGTGGCTTTTATAAAAAAAGAAAACTTGTGTGCTTCTTTTGTGACCATGAGCTTAGAAAAAAATTCTTAAAATAAATGGGGCAGGAATAGGTTCATGTTAGTGCTAGTTGTTATGAATTTGTTCATGTTAGTCGTTGAAAAGGTTTTCTTCAGGGTTTATGGCAATGATTTATAAGAGGGATGTGGGTATGATTGTGTTATGTAAGTATATAAGGGTAGGATAATATGTGTGTGAGTAGGAATGTATGTTGATGTGTGTGGGCATGTATGAGTATGTGTGTCCAGAGCAAGTTAAGTTGAAACTGTCTGTCACCTTTTGTATTGAAATATATGTTCTAGGAAGTTCTATAAACAAGGGTTCTAAAAAAAGAAAAAGAAAAGAAAGCATAGGATTAAATGCATAATGAATAGAATTAATAATTTAAGAAAAAATAGGTTGAACCGATGCAGGCAGCTAGCCAAGGATGATACTATGCAAGGTGGTTGGCGCTGGGTGGTGGTGACCTTCATCCATCAGATAGTATTCCTCACATAGAGAAGATATTAGAGGAGGGATACATAGGTTCCTGTTACAGATCCTACTTGTTTTGTGGTGGGGGGTTTGCATTCAAATATTGGATATTGGGAGGCGATATTGGGGCGGTTGGAGATTGACAAACAAATTTTAGCTTGATTGTGGGAAGGTGTTGATGTGGAAAAGTTCTTTCAATTTTACAGTGGCGTTTTTAGAATTGATTGCTCCTCCAATGGATTGCTCCTCCAATTTGCTTGAGAAATTCTGAAACAAAAGCAAGCAGAATCTAGACTTTGTAGCAAGGACTTCTGAAGGGAGGTTTAGAAATGGCTTCATGAGACTGTTAGGTAAGGCGGATGAACTTGAAGAATGGCCAATATGTTTATGCCGCCTACTTTAGAGCCAAGCAAGCCAAGGTTGTGCCGTCATGAAAGATACTTGAACCTATTCATTAAGGATTTACCCTTTAGGTTGGATACTTTACAGCAACATATGTTGTCACATATGGTTACAAAGGGAGACCAGGTTATAACTATGAACGAGAAGTCAGGATATAACCATGTTAAATTGGCTGAAAAATCTGAGATATTTTGGGGTCCGTTTTCAGGGATGGGTGATTGTGTATATGGTAGCCTTTGTGTATATGGTAGCCTTTTGGCTTCAAAACCGGTTGTTATGTATATCAGACA
The DNA here is from genome assembly GCA_949316495.1 of Amphiduros pacificus. Classification (NCBI taxonomy): domain Eukaryota; kingdom Metazoa; phylum Annelida; class Polychaeta; order Phyllodocida; family Hesionidae; genus Amphiduros; species Amphiduros pacificus. Next base: position 29,576,490 of record OX439001.1, read on the forward strand.
ATTGGACTATATGTTACCTACATAGATTGAGCATCCCAGTGCTCCAGTACATTGATAATAGATATTTGAATTTTGGGGGAGCAATGAGGATTTTTATAGTTAGTAGAGAACAAAGTACAAAGTCTGGGGTTTTATTCAGATACTTTTTCTTGCCGGAGGATAAAAGGTTATCCTGCTTGTGATTATTGATGGAAATATTAAGTTGCAAGGAAATACAAATGAGGACTCTACAGCGCCTCACTGGGAAGTGCTCATCAATGGCAATAGCAATTCCCGGTGCTTTATGCTACACTAAATGTGTGAACAAAACTATATCAGTGGCTCAGAAATCAGGACAGATGATGCAAGTTAAAGGAGAGTAGAGAGAAGAGATAGAATATTGGGAGTTTCTGAAGACCTGGAGTGGGGGGCTGGGTGGTGATCAGAGAAGCACAAATCAATGATCATTGCTACAGACTCATCACTGTATGCATGGGATGGAATTATGCTCAGGTGAGGAGCAAGGAGAGATAAACAGGGATTACTGGTTAGAAGGTTATAAAAGGCCTATTCATATGAAAGAGCTTGTGGCAATTATTAGAACTTTAAATTCCATGGATTACAGGTTGCATGATGTTAGACTGGAAGTCAGGACGGACATCATGGCTTTGATAGGTGCTTGGGAGGGTCAAGGATAAAGGTCTTTTGAATTCAACAATTTATTGAAGGAACTTTTTCAGATAACTGAAATTAGAATATGTTCCAACGGATATTAATCCAGCTGATGAAGGGTCTAGAAGATTATCAGTTCCGGATGTTTCTCTGATGCCAAGATTTTAATCAATGATTGAGGCTTGTTTTGGCCCTCATACATGTGATTTAATGGTTCTAGACTCGAATGCCATGAGAGATAGATCTGGAGGATTACTGAGGCATTTTACTCCTGGGCAATCTCCAGGGTCGTGTGGAATAAATGTGTTTGCGCAAGACATCCGACTTGAACAGAATCCATATGTGTATCCACCAGTGGCTCTTATTGGTCCTGTGTTTGCAAGAGCAACATGTGGAGTTTTGCACTATGGTGGTCCCACAAATGGACTCAGTTGTGGTGGCCATTAATACAAAGAGTAAAATTGGATAGTTTTCTTCTGGCTGTAAAAGGGGAAAAAGAAGTATTAATATATCCTAATAATAATAATAATAATAAACTTCTATGGTGCTATATCAGACCAGGTCTGCTCATGGCGCTTGCGTAAGTAATGTTCTCTGAACAAATGGGTCTTCAACTGCTTTTTAAAGCAGTCCACCGTTTTACAATTTTTCACAGTAGGGGGCAGGGCATTCCAGATTTTTGGTGCGTATGCTGAAAATGCGTTATAATTGCTTCCTTTAGTATGTCAGGATTGCAACCCAATGTAATTGATTTATTTATGATTTCTCTAATTAATGGTAATAGATTTTCCAAGCATTCATTTAGCAGCCACATGGGTCAAGCTCACATGACTTCTTTGCTGCTTCCTTTAATAATCCACTAACTTCTTTGGCATTTAGAGGTTTGAAGTTATTTAGTCTCGTTTTGAATTTTGGCTCCTCGACTACAGGATCCATATTCACGCTGCATGCATCCATACCATGCCTAAGGTCCATGATTTTCTGTAAGAAAAAATTATTAAATTCCGACGCTAATTCCTTCTTGTCGTTACACTTTGGGAATGGGGTCTCTTCCTTTGTATGCAATAATTTGTTCAATATTTTAAAAAGTTTTTTTAGATCTGTTTTGTCCGTGTCAATTTTTTCAGAGAAATATTTGGTTCTGGCTGTCTTCATCATATTGTTATATTTGTTCCGTTGTATCTGAAATTGTATTTTGTCAGATGCTAGGCCCGACTTCTTATGTTTCCTCTCTAATTTTCTCCTTTTTCTTTTTTCAGAGCGGATTTCATCAGATACCCATGGTGCCGGTTTCCTGACATTAATGGATCTCTCAACTAGTGGAGCATGTTTATCTAAGACATCCGTCAATTTATTATATTTGTCCAATAATTCATCAAGATCGTCATCGCATTCAGGAAATAATAGAGAGGCCTTGATACCTGAACCCCTGGCCATGACGGCAATGTCAAATGTTGATAATGCACTTGAAGGTGATTGGTCTGTATGAGGGGGGAATTGTTCACAGTAATAGGGCTGGATGTGTTGTCAGCTTGAAGTTGGCAGGGGTGCACAAGGATGAGGCAAATTTGCAGATGGAGTGGATATCTGATTCCTTGTGGGAGTCATACTCTAGAAGTGATGCCACTGACTCTATAGGGATAGCAGATCATTTGGTTTCATTATTAGCTTCCCCTGTTAAAAGGGCCCAATCTGAACGAGAATTTAAAGAGGGGGGTCCAGTATCCCTGAAAAGCCGGTCAGTTAACCCCAGATTTTGCCCCAGCTGCTGATTGGTGCTACTCCACACAACACAGCTACCTCACAAGTTGACCATTGGTCAAACTGTCCACTGGATGCTGCTGGTGGCTGGGCAGGCTGTTTGTAAACAAAGGCAAGAGAGGGGTTGTATCACACCACCCTGCATTATCCCCACTGACTATCTCAGTCCTCCTCCTTGATCTCATAAAGAGAGGGGAAGAGAATAAAACCATAAAAGGTGAACCTTATAATTTAAAGTGTGCATATGTCATTTTTTACATGTTTATCAATCAAAAACTTTCAGGCCATTCAGAAAACATAAATTAAGCACTGAAAAGTTTATCTGGGGAGGACCAGGAAATCAGATTCTTATCTTTACACAAGATATATAGCGAGTCTCTGAAGTTGACCGCTCCCCCACCCAGCTGCAGCAACATCTAGCCCATGGGAGGTATGGGGTAAAACCACTAATATATTGTAACATGCTGGACACATGCACTCAGCCATGTGCTTGGTATTTATAAACAAACCTAAATCCACATCTCACACACAGTGTCAACTGTCAATCAAATTCAAAATAATTTAAATCTCAGAACACTTTTATTGTTTAAAAGAGCTTTGATATCAAACATTCAGATTTCAGATTAAAATATGTTGTAGTCCTCGTGTTCATGCAGCATTTTACCAAGTACCACACATTTCTATTAGAAAGTTACAAATATATTAGGATGTATTCAATTTATACTGACTGAGCTCTGGGTGTTTTGATGGTCAAGACCTGTTTAATAGGCTCCACCCCCTTCCCTTTATACTTGAACCCCCTCCTATAAGATGACTAGTTTTGAGAAGGCATTTGATAAATAGAGTTAATGGGATATGCTTATCGGTATAGAGAACTTTTGTGTATTGAATTCTATGAAGTTTATTATTATTTGTGGGAAAGGTGTGCTGGTTAAGTTTATATTAATATGATAGCTGGTATATATTGTTTGACAGCTCCGCATTTTAATGCAGACTTTGCTTCATTGCAGGATGCTGTCAGATAGGAGCTGTATCCTGGTGGGCCACAGTTTTGTAGATCGTTTAAGCAGAATATATTGGGAGGAGTATGAGGGGCAAGGTAGTCCCAGTGGCCTTGAGGCGTTTGTGGCAGGGGATCTTAAAGCATTGGTGAAACCTGGAAGGTTCCAGGCAATTTTACAGTGGTTTAAGGTATCTGAAAACAATATATGATCTTAAAATTGACATACATACAGGCTATCTATCTGAAATCCACTAAAGAACATCTGCCCTGAGAATTATGATTTTTTGTGACCACCAAGTACTGCCAGGACTAAACAGGAAGTGTGTTGTGTGACCTTGACCTTTGAACTGTCAGGGGGCTCCGTAAGTCATAGGAGGTGTTGTTTACCAATTGTCAAAATTGGAGCAACACATTTTTGGCCATTTTTTTCCACTATTTAGAGAATGAATTGGAAGATAATACTTATCATGATGATAGTGCCTTTTCTTGGCTTTCTTTTGGTGGTAAATTTATTAAAAACGGATGAATATTTAGGAAGTTATAAATGAAGAAATCATTATTTTTTATATTATATATGTTTGCAAAAAAAAGTTTAAAAAAATTCTATACAGCCCAGCTTTTAAGGTGGAATCCATGCAGCCTTTGATGTCTTCCCATTCAATGGTGTGAAAAACCCCAAATTTCATCAAAGAGGGTCATATCATAAATTTTACTGATACCAATTATCAGCATTCACAGTTTTGCCATTCAAAGTCATTGTGATTTTAGGCCAAACCAGTGATCAAAGGGTTTAATGTCACTTTTTCAATATCACGGCCTTCAAGTTAAGGGGGATTCCATGCAACCTTTGAGTCATGTCTTCCCTTTTTGACAGAAAGGTTTTCATATGCATAAGATACTTTTCAAATAAATAGTATACTTTTCCCATAAATGATATATCTTTCACAACCATAAGATATTTGTCACAACCATAAAATATTGTTCACGGCCATGAGTTATTTCATTGATTCAAATAATATTAAAATAATCTTATGTTGTTCTGAAGTATACTCCTGGCAATAAATTGATAAATTGTACAAAACATCTTCACCCTGTTTCCCAAGCTGGACAGGTGCACAACTGGTAACTCATTAGGTGTTTACACAAGATCACATACCAGCTAAACAAAGCTTGTTGACAAAGTGTTCAATTGCTGGTGTAGGTTTTAGCAGACAACTGATCAACTTTCAAGTGCCACAGAAATTTGTTAACAGAGAATATTTTGGGTACTACTACATAATAACACTGTTTAGGGTATAAACATTCATGTTATGTAAAGAAAATGTGTCTGAAAGTCAGGTTTCACCAATGCTTTAAGGTTAGCAGATTTTTGCCAAATGTGTTCTTGTGGTGAATAGGGGGTGCAAAAATTTGAATGAGCATCATATTTGTTTCAGGTAGTGGACTCAGCAGTGACTTTGATAGAGCTGGGTAGCAATGATATCACTGGTGACTGACAGGAAGTGTGTTGCACAGGTACTGGTGAAGGGAGCAGTTATGATTCAAAAAGAATATCAATGTATAGTGGAGTCATGTCGGTAGTACCAAGAGAAGGGAGTATGAAGGCCTCGGGGGTGCTTGCATTCTGGCAAAGGATGTCGAGGATGTCACTTGGTGAGAAATTCAAGCTAACGGTAAGTGCATGGAGTACAGATGGAATCCACCCCAACACTCCGAAAGTACAAAAATTCACTTAAATTGGCCCTAAAAAAGGCAGCAATTATTTGGGACAGATATATTATATAAATATATTATTATTATTATTTTAAGAGAAAATATATTTAAAAAAAGGTTGGTAGCCAGGGAGATCAGGCTTTCCGTTTTTCCAGAATATACTGGTTATTTTATATTGGTGGATATAGATGGAGACTGAAATTGGAACTATGAATCCTGCATTTGGATTTTTAAGGACGAATTTATAAATGATAGAACGATAAGATTCTGGAATGAGGGATGCCTAAGATAGTAGGCAATGAATCAGATGATATGTTCATGGATTGTCTCTTTGTATATGATATCTGTTTTTTTAATGTTGGACGTTATGAGTAATTCCAAACTAAAAATGAAACATGTTCCTAAGGAATCAGGCATACTGTTTCCAGGAGTTTAAGATAAGATTTCTATTTTTTTATTCTATAAATGAGGTATCAAATGAATTTGGTAACCATATATATATATATATATATATATATATATATATATATATATATATATATATATATATATATATATATATATATATATATATATACATTTGAAGCTATCATTTTCTGCTGGTGATTCATCAGTGCTTAGATATGCATGTGAACAATGGAAGAATAGAATAAATGCTTGAACTCTTGATTATTGTCTTGCAGTGTCAATTTTGTTCAGGTCTTGAGTGGTAAGGGGCTATTAAGGTGAGTATTTCCATCCGATGTTTATTATCTGGGAGAGGGTAAGTTCTTAGTTTTGGAAATAAAGACCCTCACTGTTGACCACGTGACTCGGGGAATAACATCACCATTTGTCATCGTTTTTTGGATTGGACAGATAGGATTGAGTTCAGCAAGGTGGCATGTGGAGGATTATTTATTTTTTAAATAAGGAAGACTCATGACTCGAGGCAAAGTAGTAAAAAGTGAGGATTTATTGAGTTTTGCCCTTCACCTTCGCTATTTTTGCATTGCTATTATTACTTCACTATTTTCACATTTCTACTTTGTTATTTTCATCCTTCACCTTTGTATATTCTCCTTTCACCACTAGCAGTTCAATAATAACATTATTCAGTTACTATGAAGCTCTGGAGAAGGTCAACACTAGCAAAGTAGAGTGGCAAAATAGAGAAGTACAAGTGCAAAATAGAGAAATAGAAGTGCGAAGCTAGCAAAGTAGATTAGTGAAATATCAAAGTTGATGTCAAAAATAGAGAAGTGCAAAACTTGCAAAGTAGAAGCACGAAAATAGCAAAGGCGAAGAGAGAAGCATGAATACTTCCAGAACTTCAAAAATTTTGTATATGAACAAATGTTATAATACAACAGTATATGAAGCTCTGGAGGTATCATTCGTGCTTCGTACTTCGCCCCTAACTTCGCCCTTCTACTTCGCTATTTTCGCCCTTCTACTTCGCTATCTTCGCCCCTTTGCCTTCGTTATATTCGCACCTCGCCTTTCTTATCTTCGCCTTTCTTATCTTCGCACTTCGTATTGCATTGCCAAGTAGCCAATCAGTGAGCAGCTTACTGTAGTATATAAAGTTTGCTAAAGGCGAAGGGAGAAGATTAGAAGACGAAGGCCGAAAATAACAAAGTAGAAATGCGAAAATAGCGAAGTAGAAGGGCGAAAAAGCAAAGTAGAAGTGCGAATACAGCAAAGTAGAAGTGCAAATACAGCGAAGTAGAAATGCGAATATAGAGACTCTTAAAAAGCGAAGTGCGAGGCACAAATGATACCTCCAGAGCGTCATAACAGTATGCAAAGGTGTGTCCTTTTAGTAAGCTCCCCTAATATCACTCATGCACTAACGTAAATCATCGGATCAGACTTTTGCTTGTCATATCTGTTCTAATTGTCTGATTTACACTAAATTGGAATTAAATCTACTCAGAATTTCATGCTCTATCAAAGAGAAGGCATTTCCAAGCAATATTAATTGATAATTTTGTGCAGTGATGGGCGACAATGATGTTGTTATCTTGAACTTTTCATCATCACATACTTCCTTATCTTTGTTTACATGTTATAGGAACGTATTCAAACGTGTGTGTGCAAAAGAACCTTTTGTATGCACACGGACAGTGCAGTGGCATAAATTGCTTTAACCATATTGATCACAGGAAATGACTACATCCTCCAAATGATCACACCGATCACAGATAGTTCCCATTCTGATTGTCCAAAAACAAAACAGAATCATGCATGTTACAAAAAATATTTCTGACTGTATACAGACAAATTTTCGCGACCTTTTTATTTTCGCGTTAATTCGCACCAGGACGTCATTCGCGAAATTAAATGGACGCGAAATTGAAGATGCATTACGCAATATGAGGTCGTCATGTTAAAAAGCGGGAGTGACGGGGACAAGCTCTTATTTTTGGCGCGAAAACAATTGGAGTCTATCAACACGCATTGAAATATTAATATATTGCGCAATGATGGATCCCTGGCTTCTCCTCGTGTTGCGGACGCGACGTCACGTACATGATATTTACGTTTTACTTCATGGATAAATTCTCGACCTGCAGAGCATAATTTGTGATAATATTGGGTAAATACCTTTATTTATCATTTAAAACGCAATTAAAATCGATCCACGTGTGAAGGCATTTCTGTCAAGAAGGGAAGACACGACTCAACGCAACACGTGGTCGCAATTTTGAAAGGCGGAAGTGACGGGAAGAGGCTCTTGTTTTTAGCACGAAAACGATAGTTAATGTATTGCGCAATAATGGATGGTTTTGTTCTGTTCTCGTCCTGCAAAGCGTAATTTGTGATAATATTATGTATATACCTTTATTTATCATTTAAAACGCAATTAAGATCGATCCACGTGTGAAAGCATTTCTGCCAAAAAGGGAAGACACGACTCAAAGCAGTGGAAACAAAGACGAAATGCAAAACTGTGAACGCTGATAATTGGAATCAGTGAGAACAAAGTCAAAACAAAGTGTTTCGAAATTGTTTGTTTTGTTCTGTTCTCGACCTGCAAAGCGTAATTTGTGATAATATTATGTACTAGAAATCCAAAATTCGCGAAAATAAAACGGCGCGAACCTGTCTTAGTCGGCGATGGCGCGAAAATAACTAGGCGCGAATTTTTCTCGGTATACAGTAGTCAAAATGTCAGGTATATTTGCTTTTGGAAAAGAAGAATCCAGTAAAGTTATATTAATATATCTATGACTATTGAATGAAAACGTCATAATATTATTTTTTTTATATTATTAATATGTTCATTTATTCATAACAAATACACGTACATTAAAAGAAATGTAACATTATATGCAAATATTACATTACCTGTTTCAAACGCAAAAGTTCCTTATTTCCAATTTCACGAACTTTGAAAGCTTTTATAACGATACGATACGTGTTTAGTGGAAATACACATCTTTTTTGTTGCTTCCTCATCATCACATTTTATTTATAAATTAGTTTATTTTTCTTACATATTGTATACAAGCGGCAGAAGGTCGATACAGTTATGCTTGTACAACTATACTAACTTTTAATAATCTAATCCCACATAACTGTTTCAGATCTTTATGTGCCACGTAACTTTCTTTTAACTGCACATCTTGATTCGGCATTGACATATAATTGTTTATCCATGTATTTTATATATATCAAACCATTATCTTCAGCCCATGCTCCAGCACTGATATGCCCAAAGTCACCAATTTACTATGATCTCAATTTAGTGTCTCTTTGTGACTCTCACTTTGAAATCTTGCGGTTTTAAGGTCAACCCATATTTTGCTTTCAGGCTATAATCAACGCCAGATATCTTACTTATAGTACAATGCTGTAAGAGAGATGTAAAGAAAATAAATATTTCCATTTTACCCAGGGGTTCTCCTGGGCACTTCCTGCGACCAGCTCCGAACGGAAGGAAGTTATCCATAGCCTCCTTCTGGAGGACGCTTCCGGTTCCGTCCAGAAATCGCATTGGTTCAAACCTTTCTGGGTCTGGGAATTTCTGCGGGTCTCTGGTAATTGACCACAGATTGACAAATATGAGAGTTTTATCTGGGATGAAGTGGCCCTGGAGAACCGTGTCGCATGTGGTGGCGTGTGGCAGAGCAAAAGGGAAGATACACGAGTGTCGCATGATCTCCAAGATGGTGGCCTCCGTGTAGGGAAGAGCGCCCAGGCCCATATCAGCCATGGATGGAAAGAGCTTATTACCTATATTCTCGTCAATCTCTCGCTGCACACGAGACTGGACGTGTGGGTGTGTAGCCATGAAAAGCACTGCCCATTGGAGAGTAGTGGCTATGGTATCAAACCCAGCACCAATCATCTCCTGAACCGTCGTCAGTATATGATCATCTGTAAGACCTATCTTCTGTTTTTCTTCCTCAGACATCTCCTGGGTTGCTTTGATTAACATATCCGTCACGTCTCTCATTGTAGAGCTATCGTAAGTGTCCAAATGCTCTTTTCTTTTCTTCAAACAGAATTGGTCCATGGTGTGAAGAATCTTCAGGAAGCCGTTAAATGACCACTTGGTAAGGTGTCTGGTCCACGGCATGATGTCCACTGGGTTCCCTGCCCCGGCGTAGGCCATGAACTCTCCATTCATCTTGATCAACATCTTGAAGTCGTCGTCATTTCGCTGGTACCTCTTGCCGAAGCAGAGGGCGCAGATGATGTTGCCCACGGAGAGGTAGACCTGATTGTGGGGGTCCGTGCCGTCTGGACCCTTCCCGGACTCACACAGGGCATCTATCAGAACCTGCGATTCATCCTGGATGGCCTTCTCCATGGGGTTATTCCTGTCATTTACAAATGTACATAATGCATTTTGAGCGATTCTCCTATGAGCCTTCCAGCGGGCGCCGTAATCCCCGAACCCCATACTCTTGCCATTGGCGATAAATCTGAAGGTGTAGAAATCGGGTCTGCCAGCGAAGTCCTCTGCCTGTTTGATGATCGCCTTCTTGATGGTGGCAAGACCATTGAGCACCACAGTAGGCCGACTTCCCAGCTGGATCATGAACACGTCTCCGTACTTGGCCCTGAGGTCCGTGAGGGCACAGTGAGGGGTGCGGCCCAGCTGTGGGAGGTTGCCTATGACGGGCCACCCCCAGGGTCCCGGGGGTAGGGGCAGCGGTGGAGACGACCTCCTGCGTGATACCTGGTCCAGCAGACAGCATATGGTCAGAAGCAGCAATGTCACTTGTACCCAGTCGAATCGGATCAATGTCAAGGCCGAGTTGACCGACGGGATGCCAACATTTGAGATGGATATGTTCATCATTTGCAGGTAAGAAGACATGCCTTTTTTCTGTAATACAATAACTAATGTCAGTTTGTTTCCTAGGTATCACAGGTATCAGAGAATATCTGTTTGGAGTGATCTATGTATGACTAGATTTGTTTGTATGAACAACCTGTTCAACAATGTTTAGGCTATCAGGTCAGATAAAGCCTGTTACCGGGACTCAATGCCCTACTCTTTTTGATGAGCAACTATCGATCTCTCTTTTGCATTATTACATCGACATGATAACACAAATTACGGCTTTTGAAAACCAGTCATAGAGCATTGGCTGGAATGGGAATTGGCTCAGTAGCAGACTTCCACCCTTCTCTACTATGCAGCATGTCAGAAGTACTTGGAATCGATAGCTGGGCCTTTATCATAGGAGACAGACGTCTTACCAACTGAGCCACGTCCCACCCCTTTATGAACGCTTTTAGTAATAAAAGCATAACCTCTTACAACAAAAGTAATACCATACAAATTTCAAATAAATTGATTCTGTTATGCCAACATGTTAAAAGGTGGGAATGAAATCGTCTGTGAAGCGCACCCTTACCTTTGTATAGATCGTAGCGTTATAATGTCAGAATGTGTTTTGAGACATCAGTGCGTACTATCGTTCTCTTCTCAGTTTGTGACTTAAGGGAGTGGATCTGGACTCCGAAGTTACATATTATATCTCCTCCTAATGAATATTCATGCCTGTTTGACCTCGTCTACTATCCCGGTTCCATATCAATGAACTGAAGCCTGTATTCGTTATAACAGTGCTATCTTGTCATATGTTGTCCAAGGAACTGGTGCATTGAATCAGAGCACTTATGCAAGCTGGTGGGACACCTCAATGGGTTATTTATAATTTATATAATCGCCATTAGAAATAAAGAACAAATTTGTCAGTAAATCATCATTTATAATTTAATAACAGCTTCATTGTGTGCAAAACAAAGAGGACAGACCCATAATTCTGAAAAAAGCGGTTTTCAATTATCAATACAAATAACCCAAATCTTCAGGTAGATGATAAATGCTCTGCATGGATGACCTCTGACATAACTGCCATATTGTGAATGTGTGACTCCAACAACAACTGTGAAGGAAAATAAATATCCTGGACTATCCTATTGGACTATTTCCTGTTGGAGGCTAATCTATATATTTTCTCCACTCAGAGTACGTCCCAATTATCTTTCAACTGAATATTTTGTATCAAATGTCGTATAAAGCAGCACCCTACCAGTGGACGTGGGTCTGCTGAATTCTATCAGTTGTAGTTGGGCGTTAAGTGCTTTGGTTGCCATCAATGAGGAACTGGTAATATATCTGTCTGTGGTCATTTATGAATGAGAAGGTCCGAATCGGTTTGTCTTATCCTAACCATGGGAAAATAATACACAAGAAAGATTTCCCAGTCATTTTATCGCGAAAAGATATGAAAATTAAGTCCCGTAGCAATTAAGTATGTGAAAATATATTTCTTAAATTGAACGTTGATGTTAGTTTTAATTCAATCGGTTCTGTCTTGTTGTCCTCTCAAAATAAAAAATCGTGCTCAAAGCTATTATATGTGACCGGATATGTTTAAATTTATTTTTGATTTGTTTAATTATTTGTTTGTATTTCTGTCATATAAGTATCATTATGCTTCTGACGTATTTTATATTGTCCAATTGTTCAGGTGTTAAGTGAACCCTGGATTAGGAGTTTATTCTTCTAACAAGAACACACCTTTCTTTTGTATTTTGTGCCTGGTTATTTTTTATAACAATAAACATTGCATTCAATAAAAAAAATCAGTTTTAAATAATGCCTTGAAACTCCATAATACTCATAATGTAGTCAGATATATTCATTATATAATTCCTATGGTATTCATATGGACGTTCTCCAGACATATGCGTGAACACTTGCCCTATTTTAGGAAGCATCTGGATCGTATGGCAACAATGGTGTCTGGATCCTCATTGTTCAGTGGCTTGGATTATATCACTCTGCCATGTCCTACTTACTGTTCTGACCCACAATTCCATCTTATTGTTACTAGTTAGTCACCGGAAAGGTTAGAAGTTTAAAGGTGAAAATGGACCACAGATTTGTAAGGCATTTGACATTGGAGGATGACATTTAGGGAGTAGGTGATTTGAAGAAAGACAAGGTTTTTCCCCGGGGCTACACTGCAAGAGGCTCTTTTTGCATATCATATAGTGGTGGGCCCCTGTAGAAGAAACAAGAACTACAAGAGTTAGATTAATGGCAAAGGTCATAACACCATGATTTGTAATGTACAGCATTATAATGTAACAACACTATAAACTCAACAATGCTTACTTTTATATTAATCCGTTAAAACCTAAATATATCAAAATTGAAAATAAATATCGCCAAAGATAAGTGTTAGCATGAAAAAGTAAAAATGTCTATTTTTCACAAGCTGCTTAGTCTCAAAAATATCTCTCAATTTCTCTTAATATCACTCATTTGATCTCTAGATCAATGCGAACCAAAATGATGTAGAGATGTGTCATTAATAAAGACTTCTCAATATTTTTGGTCATTTGAACATACATATCTCAGATGGTATATTCAAGGATGTTACTTTTTCAATAAAGATTGTGTGAAGAGGAATTGAGTTTCTTTATCATATATAATGCTTACTAGACAAGAGATGTTTCCATCCTGACAATGTATCTGTATATAAATCTGAAGGTGATGTGGGTGCCCATTAAACAGGATGAATAGCGAGGTAAATGAAATGTATGGCTCGTTCTATGTATTGGTGATAAAGTCTATGTGAAATATCTTTGTATGACTCACTGCAAATGAGCGCCTTAAAACCTTTATTTCTACTTTCCCGATCATAATGTATAATTTGTAATTAAAAGTTAATCATGTTACTAAATTGATAAGTTTGAGATCAAGATATATTCCATTAATACTATGTGTTATCTGTGCTACATTCACACCGACAAATCACATTTATTCTTGCAGCCAATAATCAAAGGTTTGATTGTAGGGACTATATGCAGGATAGGGACTACATGCGGGATAGGGGCTACATGCAGAATAGGAGCTACATGCAGGATATGAACTACTCGCAGGATAGGGCCTACATGTAGGATATGGACTACATGCAGGATAGGGACTATATGCAGGATATGGACTACATGCAGGATAGGGGCTACATGCAGGATAGGAGCTATATGCAGGATAGGAGCTATATGCAGGATAGGAACTATATGCAGGATAGGAACTATATGCAGGATGTGGACTACATGCAGGATAGGGGCTACATGCAGGATATGGACTACATGCAGGATAGGGGCTACATGCAGGATATGGACTACATGCAGGATATGGACTACATGCAGGATAGGGGCTATATGCAGGAGAGGGAGTATATGCAGGGTAGGGTCCACATGTGGGATAGAGGCTACATGCAGGATATGGACTACATGCAGGATAGGGGCTATATGCAGGATAGGGGCTACATGCAGGATAGGGACCACATGTGGTAAATATAATAAACCTGACAGGAACTTCAAGGCCTACACCACAAAGACAATTACATGTCATCAAGTGGTTTGCGAATTAAATTGACCACATAATTGTTAAATATGACACATCATATGTGCTGTGCCCAATCACCGTCATGGTCTGAAAGCTGTCAATAACTTTTGACGGAGATTGGGCATGTGACAGCTTTGGGACGATTATTGACAGTCCCGGGACTGTCATGGAAATATCCACTGGATATTGACGGTGATGAGACAAGGGTAGGGTACCCACAAATAGTATTTCCATTAATTTGAAGTTTGACCCAGGCTTGTCCTTTCTCAACAAGATGATAGCACATTGTGCATATTTGTTTTGGCCAAGCGCCGTCACTTCCTGAAAGGCGTCACAGCAAATTTGGTTATTCAGAGATTGGTCATGCACGAAAGGCAGGCCAGGCACACTCATATTGGAGGCCTCAGGCTGTATAGGGATATTGGAGGCCCTTTCAGGGGCCCACCACTACCAACTTCGTTAAAAATTGAGATAGAGATGTGAAACTTGGGCAGAGTACGTTTTAGAATGTTGTGAACAACATATCACTCAGCTAAAAAAAAATTTTCCAATATGCATTTTTAGTATTTCCTAGAAGGAAATATTAAAATAATTACCAGCCAGCTGCACTCTGTGATTTTGGCTGTCAGCTGTTATTTTTTACCAGCTGGGAAAGTTACCAGCTCAGAATTTTTACCAGCTGGGAAAGTTACCAGCTCAGAATTTTTACCAGCTGGGAAAGTTACCAGCTCAGAATTTGTATCGATTTAACAGCTGTTAACTTTGTTCGTGGATGTTTGGAAATGCCCAATTTTGTTTAACAGCTGGTAATGAGCCAGTATGTTTAACAAATAATTAAATGTTAAAAATCTATAATTACAGTAGAAATATCATTAGGCTTGAACAATCTTTGTCAAATAGTGTTCATATGCAAAACTTATCAGAAACATCATTCATGTTGGTGGACTGTATGGTGGTGCCCCCTATATGTATTTTCAGAATAGCCATATATTGTGTGCATAAATTATCAGGAACTTCATAATGTTGGTGGATAGTATGGTGGTGCCCCCTATATGTAATGCCAGAACAGTCATATCCTATTTAATAGTGCTGCATCCAGTGTTGAATATGTCAACTGTAATTGCGTATTGTCATTATTATTATCACTAGGAATACTACTAGTCACAGAATAATCACCAATCTCTAAGTCAACAGTTTATCCTGCTCTACACTGAGTATAAAGTCAATAAGAAATAAGACATTGTCTTTAATACATTTATACTGATCAAAATGAAAACTGTATTTAAGTCATCCATTTATAATTACAACTTGATGATAAATTAGTATTTTGGGCCGTACACATACTGCACTACCATCTTAATCTTTGTATTTTGTTAAATAATGTAATACTATGTAGTTCAGATGTATACCAGGTGGCACCTCATGTATCTATCGGGTCACCTGGCCTCTTTCTCATTCTCCCATTGATCACTGGGTGGCTCTAGTAGTCATCCAGGGGGTCTACTCCTGAGAATAAAATATTTGTATTTGTATTTGTATTTGTATTTGAGATGATGAAGAAAATTATTAACTTACAGTTGGGGTCTGGTCACCCCATTTAACATTTGACTGTGACTTTTGACAGTGGTTTGTCTCTGTTGGTGTTGAACTCCGTTAGAAATTAATTATATACCAAAATTCAAAGAAGCATACTACAGTCAACCCTCATTTATCCGACACTCTCCGTCGCACAAAATTATGTCGGATTAATGGAATTGTCGGTATTTTGAAACTGGTTAAACTGATACATACAGATGGACAGACATCTGACAGTGAGACTAGGCAGTGGGTAGAACTATGGTATATTTTATGTGTAACACATGTCATACTAGATATCAATGAAGATAATACAGAATTACTCAATATCTGTACAACTTTTATTTACATTATCAACAAAAAGACATAAAAAGAAAGCATCTTAAATCTCTCATTAATGGATATGTTTCTGCACTATGTGGAATTCAAACTAAAGACTGGTTTTTCAAAAGGGCTATGAACACACCTTCTTTTAGCAATTTTGTCCCCATACAGAATCATAGCAGAGGTGACATGAGTAAATCTAGCATTGACAAGAGCTCAGCCTTATGATACTTTTTCGATTATTCTACATGTTACAAGATCTCATCATTTCAGTCAGTTTCGTTGTAGATGGAAGCTATGTGGGATATTATATGTGCCTTTTAAACAAGGATTGCTATTTTATGAAGGATTTTAATATATTTTATGGAGTTAATAGTTTTTACGGATTTAAAGTTTTTATCATTACCATCATGTATGCTTCCAGTGTTTCTATGTTTTAATATCAGTGACTTTTATCGAACTTCTATTTGCATCCTAGCCAATTTCCCCTCGATTGGTGGAACGAGTAGCCATGAACGGGGAGAAAGGCAACGGATGCCGGCATTGTGGCCAACCCATCAAGGGCCACGTAGGCCCTTATGGACGTAAGAGATGTCAGAATGAACCGGCCTTCCTACGGGCCCAGCGAGAGGCCCTCGCCGAGCAAGAAGCTGCATCTCCAGAAGCAGAGGACACCTAGACGCCCGGAGTGGGCCCATCGTCTGAGGAAATTGCAGATCCACAAGAAAACGTAAGCCCTATCTTATCTGCTATACATGCACTTCAGAATCAAGTCGTCACCATGCAGGGCCAAATATTCCAAGTCATGGCGACTCAGAGTGGCCAGCCAGCCCCACCGGCTCCGCAGCCTTCCCCGGGAGTTGGGGCCAGCATCGAGCTGGCACCGGGACCCAGACAATTGCCTAGGGAACACGTGCCTCAGCCTGCCATCATACCCAGGTAATGAACAATTTGTTAACAACCAAGTTGCCGGGGCAATTGGTCAATTGGCTAGGGATGTTCACTCCACAGTACAGGGAGTCGAATTGCCTATGAATGACTTATCTTTTAAAAACACTGGAGAATATACCCATGTTGGGCAACCCCTTCCTTTTAAAGGGGGCAAGATTCTAAGTCTGAAGAATTTGGATGGAGTTCAAAATCTCAAGAAACTTTGTGATGTAGCTAATGTGCCAGAAAAACACCCAGGGCAGCCATTGACGGCGAATACTTCCAATTAGAAGATTTCTTATTCAACTTAGTGGTGCAACATGATGACCCCGGGGTAATGCAGCCATATTTAGACTCGGACGGGGCTATCAGGTATAGGAGCAAGCGCCAAAAAAGGAAGATTATAGACATGGCCACGTGGTTAGAGGCATGGAATATATACGAAAGAATGATGATTCGTGTCCACGGGGTCCAGCTTTACGAACAGTTCAGTATTTATAAGGAGAAACTAGCAGATTTTAGTAAAAGATATGCTTGGAATGCCATCACGGCTCTGGATATTCGCCACAGGGTTATGCTGGGCGGTAGGAGTATGTCTTTCGCTGAGATCCCAACAGATATAATAACTTCTATTCTGGATGCCACGATGGTGAGGACCTCGGCTCCACGTTGTCCACGCTCACCACGTTCACCCTGGTGAATGCCCCTTTCACATCAGCTCCCCGTTTCAGGGGGCGGCAGGCCAAACGTTTAAGCCGCAGAAGAAGATTGTGCCTACGAATGAAATCTGCCTCAATTTCAATTCACAAAAATGTAACTTTAAAATGTGCCGAAGGCTCCATATATGTAGAATCTGCAGAGGGCCAATGCCCTACGAATTGTGTGCAAAGCAGGGAAAGTGCAGCAACCAACAATTCCATGCCCAAGCCAGCGGAGGAGCGACAGGTCTACCCCTGCGGAACGCATCAAGCCAGTGAATTTTGGGCCGGAGCCCTCGCCTCTCACCCCGACCAGGATTGGGCGAAGATGATCTCGGACAACGCAGTCTATGGGGTCAGAATAAAGTATACTGGTGAACACTTCACCTATGCCAATCCCAAGAATTGGCCATCTGCTTTTGAACATTCCTCTCAAATAGAAGAATTTATAACAAAACATGTATCTCAACGAAAGGTCGAGGGCCCGATGACGTTCGAGGACCTCCCTACTGGATTTCGGGCATCTCCGCTGGGAGCCATTCATAAAGAAACTACTGGGAAAACACGTGTGATCCATGACCTCTCATGGCCGGACAATTTCTCCGTCAATGATGGCATCGATCCGGCAGCCTGCACGCTACGCTACGTCAGTATATGGGATGCGGTCAAGATGATTAATAATTTCCCCTCAGCTTGGGCGGCGAAATGTGATTTTAGTTCTGCTTTCCAATCTGTGGACGTTTACCCCGAGGACCGACGATTACTGGGCTTTAGCTGGGAAGCTGCCCCGGGCAAACACCAATATTATTATATGAAAGTTCTCCCGTTCGGACTCCGCTCCGCTCCGCAGCTATTTAATGAATTCGCTCATGCCTTGGACTATGTATATAAATGTAGGGGAGCATCCATTTATACCACCCATTATTTAGATGACATAATTACATGTAGTGGAAGCAAGGATTCATGTCAAAGAAGCCTGGATATTATACTTTCTACATGCCAAGAAGCAGGCTTCTCCATACAGCCAAAAAAGACAGTCAAACCTACGCAAGTTATCGAATTCCTCGGGATATTAATTGACATTAAGAACAGAACTCTTTCATTACCCCCACATCACCTCGATGAGGTCCGCCAGCTCACAGATGAATGGATGAATAAGAAAAGTGCTACGAAGAGGGACATTTTATCATTGATCGGAAAATTGACCTTTTGTGCAAAGGTAGTCCGCCATGGAGAAAAATTCACAAGACTTCTCATTCGGCTGGCTAAACGTTGTAAAAAACTATATCGTACTATTAACATTTCAACCCAGGCCAGGGCCGATATACATTGGTGGGATTCTTGTGTAATGTCACATAACAGTATAACTATGTTCCCAGAACCTTTTAACGCTCTGACAGCAGAGATACTTTTTACTGACGCTTCAGACTTTGCCTGCGGAATATTACATAACAACAAGTGGTCAATAGTTCAGTTCTCAGGCCATAAGGCATGGATGGCTACACGAGACATTGCTTGGAAAGAACTGTGTGCAGTCGTACTAGCAATTGCCACCTTTGGACCTCTCATTAAAAATAAGCAAGTTTTAATGAACATTGATAACATGGCAGTCTGCCATATTGTTAATTCGGGAAAGTCCAAGGAACCCAAGCTAATGGGCCTTGTTAGAGTTTTATATTATTTTGTAACCAATAATGACATATACTATAAAGCAATCCACTTGTTTTCAGCAGAAAACGCCTCAGCCGATGCCCTTAGCCGCCTGGACCTGCCTAGGTTTAGACAATTGAACCCGGCAGCTGATACTGTTATGACTAAGCCAGCACTAATAAGTCACAATTTCTAATATTCATATTTATTATGTATTTATTGTTTATACTTTGTAGAGCTGAAGGTCAGAGCAAGCAGGTTGGTAGCTGCAGGTCTAAGGCACAACACCTCCCGCACCTTCAACGCCAGTATATGTTATTTTGCAATAATTACAAGGTTACCCCCTTTCCAGCCTCTGAGGACAGACACTATTCTGCAGTATCTGGCTTATTTATCGTCCCCCGAACGAGGTAAACCCCTATCAGCAGCCTCAATCTCAGTTTATTTGGCAGCAGTTAGGTCAGCTCATATCATGCATGGTTACGGTATTCCTCCCACTAATTGCCCCAGGGCAATCCTAGCACTCAGGGCTTTAGCCGAAGGTCAAGGTCCACCATGTCAAAAACAGCCAATCACGTATCAGATATTATGTGCAATGTTTTCCACCCTCAAATTTTCCTTTAATGACTTGGCTTGCAAAGCTGCCTTGTCCTTGGGATTTTTTGCCTGTCTTAGAGGAGGGGAATATTGTGTCACCCTAGCCTCCAGGGATCCCTCTAGCAACATAGCCCCTCCCCTAATGGTTAGGGACCTCAAATTTGGTACCCATCAGAACACTCCATATTTTCCCCTCAAGATCCACAAGTCAAAAACATCTCGTTTTGGTTTCACTAAATATGTAGGTTGCTCATTTACTGGGGTCTGTGCCCATTGCTCATTAAAAGCATTTCTCAATTTCAGGGCATCCTTAGGACTCCTAGCCCCATCTTCACCACTGTTGTCCCTAGCGGGCGGTACCCCTATCAGCAAGGGCTTCCTGAACTCGGTCATAAAATCTTCTGTCTCTGCCCTGGGTTTGGATCCTACCCATTATTCTACCCATTCCCTCCGTGCAGGGAATGCTACCCAGTCAGCCAGTAGTAACTTCTCATCAGAAGAAATTAGCAATGCAGGTAGATGGCGCTCTAATGCATACCTACAGTACATACGTTTACCCCCTATCAACCACATTCACTATGCCTCACGTTTAACTAAATAATAATATAATAGTTAATATCTGGCATATCAATCCGATTCAGGCTTGCTGAGATTCATATTATTATGCATGCTATTATTTATCTAATTATTAACATATATATATGTAGTTTTGTTTAAGATGGGTATAAAATGTTTCAAAAGTCAATTGCCTAGGGGAATTGCCCCGTAAAATATGATAGTAATCTCATTTAGCTAGAGAGGTCAATTGCCTCGGCGTTTAATATTCAATTGGCTAGGGCAGGCATTTGCCCCACTGTCAGTTCTCACGATTACCTTAATGTATTAGTTTATGATGTTGTAACGAGTTGTATGTGTGATTTGTAGTTTATTGTGTGATTAGTTAAGTGTGTTATCAGTGTGACTGTGTTTCCCCGCTTTATTAATAAAGCTATCTCCCACAAAGTATACATGCCTGCGTTGTGTCATCTAATGATGGCTTAGAGGCACTTTAAGGCAAGTTAGTGAAGGGAGCAGGCGATCAGGACGAGCAGGGAAACTAACTCCACATCAACATTAAGATTAGTCAGTTTTCATCCATAGCGTGGTGCAATTGCCCGTCAATTGGCTAGGGGGAGATGTCACTGGTCCCCTCGGTCGAGTAATCTCAATTGCCTAGGGCAATTGGCTAGGGGTTGTCAATTCCACCGCCATCTCAATTGCCCCAGTCAATTGCCTAGGGCCCGCATCATGTTCATTTCTCTTATTATTTAAGGCTAGGGCATACAACCTGCTGCATTTCCGTCAGTTTCGTTGCCTCCTCCCCGCCCAGTCAGCTTAGATCTAGGTATGGGATTCATATTATTATGCATGCTATTATTTATCTAATTATTATCATATATATATATGTAGTTTTGTTTAAGATGGGTATAAAATGTTTCAAAAGTCAATTGCCTAGGGGAATTGCCCCGTAAAGTATGTAAGTAATCTCATTTAGCTAGAGAGGTCAATTGCCTCGGCGTTTAATATTCAATTGGCTAGGGCCAGCATTTGACCCACTGTCAGTTCTCACGATTACCTTAATGTATTAGTTTATGATGTTGTAACGAGTTGTATGTGTAATTTGTAGTTTATTGTGTGATTAGTTAAGTGTGTTATCAGTGTAACTGTGTATCCCTGCTTTATTAATAAAGCTATCTCCCACAAAGTATACATGCCTGCGTTGTGTCATCTAAGCGATAATAAGACGATGATAGACGTGGCCCAAACAGTATTGTATACCTCTTGGCAATGCAATACGAAGTGAGAAGATAAGAAATGAATCACTACAGCAGGGATTCCAGCATACATTAACTATGAAACAATATCTGTATTATCAATATGAACTGTCACAAGAGAATTCAACACAGAAATGTTTTGTGATAATAATTTTGAATAACAGAATACAATATAGAAATGTATAGTGATAATATATGCAAAGTCTCCTTTATGTAATTTTGGTTTCTCAGTAGTTACCTCAGCTAAATCCATGAGAAGTGTTATTGTTATCTTCTGGCATATTCATGTGTCTTACTGTGAATAGTTAATTATTGGACCAGGTGTAACTCATCAACATATGAATGTCGCCAACTTCCTATTTGTTTCAGGAAAGGATTGACCTTTAACCTTGACATAATTGACTATAATAATTAAAAGTTAAAAATGATCAGAACTGTCTGTCTGTCTTACTGCCAATAGTTGATTCCAGTTATAGGTCAGCAACTATGAATGTCATCAACTTCATATTAGTTTCAGGGAAGGGGGAATTGATTTCTAGCCTTGACACAATTTGTAATCCGCATTTTTCTACAGTGCTGTCGTTTACGTTTTTATTTTGTGTTGTCCTGACACTAGATGTCTTTTTTGGGGTATTATCAAAAGCATATACTTTCAAAGTCACCTTTGACCCACTAAAAGTCATTTCCATTTCCTGGAATTCAAAATTATTTAACATATACTATTCCACAAAAGTTAAGTTTCGTTTGATTTGTTTGTTTGCTAGATAACCATGAGTAATAAGCAGTGTAATATACCATAATTAGAACATTAGACAGGTGCAATACATGAGCAAAATTATAATACTGCAAATGTGGGGGTTATCATTTAATATTTTGTTAAATCAAATCTACTATAAAGATAATCAAAGAAAGCAGAGTAATCTCTTATGCTACCTCATTGCTCCTTCAGTGAGTCAGATGCCATAAAGTTTGATATTACCTTCACAGAGTGGCCTTTTGAAATGTTCATAATGATTTTTATAATTGTTAAAAAGGTTAAGACTATATTAAAATATTTGGTTTGTTTTATTTAAAATCATGGAAACTTAATGTTAATATGCCATATGTGAGCTGTCTTGTGTCATTTAACTGGTGCCACCACACAGTCAAAATTTAAAGTATAATAATGTGGTTTATGAGTTGGACCCCAATAAAGAACAATTATTTCATGAGGTTTTATGTGAGCTTTGGTCATAGGAATAACCGGATTATTTTACCCTTAGTACTGCTCCGTAGTGCTTTGGGTGAAATTTTATGTTTTTAGTTATAAATTCTTAAAAAAGTTTTAAGTGTAATTGTAACTTTAAGTATAGGGGACTTGCCTTTGCTGTAGTCCGGTGCACCTATTTTTTCCATTCTTAATGGATTTTGTGGGGTGGAGTGCAGGTCCCTATCCTATGACTGCAATGTTGTTTTCATGATCATTCTTCTTGGCTCTTGTGTGATTAATTTTTTAATGAGATTGAAATGGTGAATAGTTTACATGTCAACAGGCGTTGCAAATTTAAAGATTGTTCTGTCGGTGATGGATAGGTAAAATAGATGAAGAAATAAAATTACAATTCAAATGTAAACTATAATATAAATAATATAACATGGTTTTGCGCAAGATATACAATATATTAGGAGAGAATTGTAGCGCATGTACAATTAAATGAGTAAATACATCTTTCTTAATTTTTACTAAGCTACTTACATGTGACAAAATAGATTAAAAAACAACCATGAACTATGTTTTAAATGCCATTATTGTAATGAACTTTGTGAACATAACATGAAAAATACCTGGAAAATAAAAATATATAACATGAAAAATACATGGAAAATAAAAATATTGTCTGTAAATATGTGGGTCTGACTTGATGATTTCAGTATGATTTTTCTTTTTGGTTTAAATTAATTAAAGAATTCTAAACATATCTTTATATCAATATTTTTTCAATCTATCCAACACTTGAATCTAAAGTAATTGAGGCCAGATAATTATAGATCATGATTTATTTCCGACCAAAAGATGTTCAAGGGATATTAGCCATCTCATTCTGGTTTAATGAAATCCTTTCCTCCCTGAATACAAGGCCAATAATCCTCTAGCTAAAATTATATCAAAAAATTAAAAGCTATGGTTGCTCAACTTAATTTGTCTTAAATAAAGGTAACCCCATGCCTATTAAATAAATTCTGTACCTTACAAATATTTATAGAGTAATATATATTATATTTATATATATTATACCTTGCACACTATACACATTCTTAATAGGGTTTGATTGGATTCACTTTTTTTTACAAAATTAAGCTCTCCAGTTCACTTTACAGAATATAATTATTAATTTTCATGGTTTCCAATGGTGAAATTTATATACCAACCAGCCAATTAATTAATGGTTTAAATTAATTATAGAATTCTAAACATATCTTTATATCAATATTTTTTCAATCTATTCAACACTTGAATGTCCTACAGACATGTATCACTCAATTTGTTTCCTATTTAAAGTAATTGAGGCCAGATAATTATATGTCAACAATGAGTCATGCCCATATCTGTTAAATCTAATCTATTTTAAATAAATGAAGAGGAAAGTCATCTTTACACAAAAAATATCGCAATCTAGATAATGATTTATTTCCAACCAAAAGATGTTCAAGGGATATTAGCCACCTCATTCTGGTTTAATGAAATCCTTTCCTCCTTGAATACAAAGCCAAAAATCCTCTTCACTTTTTTATATAAAATTACTTCACTTTACAGAATATAATTATTAATTTTCATGGTTTCCAATGGTGAAATTTATATACCAGCCAGCCAATTAAATAAATAATTAATGGTTTAAATTAATTAAAGAATTCTAAACATATCTTTATATCAATATTTTTTTTTATATACCAGCCAGCCAATTAAATTATTCCATCTGTCAGCTAGGCCATTTTTGTAATGTCAATCATAATTTGAGCCAGCTGACTCATTCAAAAAAAAGTTCCCAGCTGGTAAAAAAAAGTTCCTAGCTGGTAAACATACCAGCTGGAAATGATATGCATTAATTACTTCACTTTACAGAATAAAATTATTAATTTTCATGGTTTCCAATGGTGAAATTTATATACCAGCCAGCCAATTAAATTATTCCATCTGTCTGCTAGGCCATTTTGTAATGTCAATCATAATTTGAGCCAGCTGACTCATTCAAAAAAAAGGTTCCCAGCTGGTAAACATACCAGCTGGAAATGATATGCATTAGTTACAAGCTGCCAGCCAGAAAAAAGTGCATATTGGCTCTTTTTGCATATCATATAGTGGTGGGCCCCTGCCCTTTAGCGCACTGGGGATTGTAGGCCCCAAGGGAAGGAGTGAGTGTTTAGGTGAAAGTTATCAGTGCAAAGGTGGTAATTAGATAGGGTAGTTTTTCATCAGCGTAGGGGCCTGCACTGGGCGGTCAGCATGAGTGCTATTCACAGATTGGAGATAGTGCGTATTGGATCTCCCCTCTAGCTGGGTAGCCACGCTGCATAAGCTCTGAGTGCCCACAAGACAAAAGTGGAGCGGCCAGCATATCAAATCAAATCAAAATCACTTCCAGTTTGGAGTAAGCACATCGTCGAACATTTGTCAAACAGTAAAATGGTGTTTCAGTGTTTATGAAAGTGTGACATGTTTACAATTATCATGATTTATGATCTTAGATATTTATAGAATTAAAGTCAAATACGTTTTTTTGTGAAATGTGCTTAAATGTGATGAAACACCAACATCAAAAGTCCCAGATTTCAGTGACGCACTCTTCTGTGTTGGAGATTGCAGCAAAATTTAGGTGAAAGTTGACAGTACAGAAGGTGGTAATTAGATAGGGTAGTTTTTCATCAGTGTAGGGGCCTGCACCGGGTGGTCAGCACGAGTACTATTCACAGATTGGAGATAGTGCGTATTGGATCTCCCCTCTAGCTGGGTAGCCACGCTGCGTAAGCTCTGAGTGCCCACAAGTCAAAAGTGGAGTGGCCAACATATCAAATCAAATCAAATCAAATCAAAATGGCGAGGGAGGAAACTAGCAAGTGTCAGAAAAACGTCATAATTTCACACTGTTAGACTAAATTCTAGATTTGACATAGATTAAGCCACAATTAGTGTATTTCTGTCGGGAGTTTGTTTACATTTGTCAGAAAGACTTGGAAATTTGCAAAAACATGTCTCGGCAAAAGTGACCTGGTGATTTTATTACATTGGGGTTTTCAATATATTTTGAATATGTTGTAGACATAGACTTGCTGTTTTCATATCTGTGCAGACCTCCTAAAACCTTCAGGGGTAAGTATGGATTTCGACAGTCATGAAAAAACAGGTTTGGTATAAAAAAATGGCTGCATAAGTTGTATTTGACAGAAGCTTTCCTGTATTCTCACACTAGAATATTAATAGGACTTATTTCAGGGGCACTCCATGATCTTGTATGCTAAATATTGTGTATGCCAGTAATATCCAGCTGGCTAGGACATTCCTAGCTGTCAAGGCAAGTTTTAGACTGGCTAGCAAGACTCCAAGCTGACAAAAGACCAGCTGGTAACATTGCCAGCTGGCACAATATTTTTCATTGACCATGCAAGTATCATTTAGCTGGCACTTTTTGCACACAAAAATTATTTTATTTTGTTAAATATGAATTGATAACCATGTATTTGATTTTTTCCCTAAAACAATTATATATGGCAATTAAAAATGATTATAAGCTCTAAAAATTGTCGAACAAGGCACCAATTGGGGAAAAAAGTAGCTCTCTCAAATGCAAATGATATCATAAATATTTAAGTCATTTCTGTAAGTTAGCCAAGATGTTATCTTTAAAACTATAATGATTATCTTCTTATATCGTTTGCAATTACGGCAGTTATTTTCGGGACCAAAACATAGTAAAATCTACAGAATAAAAGAATTTGTGGATCTATTGGCATCTGACTATTGGAGTTCAAAAGTGCTTCAGATGAAATAATTCTCTGCATTGACTTTTCAAAAAACAGTCATAAAAAATTAATGATTTCCCCATATTTAATGGTAAAACTGTTTAATCAATGATGATATTTCACAGCTATAAGTTAAAATGATTATTTCACAGAAGACAAATCTGGATATGCCAGTTAGTAAATATACTGAATATTAATTGTACTATTTCCCAGCTGGCAAATGTGGATAAAGTGAGATGCAAAATTGCCAGCTGGCAATTGTGAATAAAGTCTATTATGTTATTTTAAGCTGGCTGGTCATATTGCCAGCTGAGGAATTACAGTTAGCTATTAAATGGCTTGGGACAGGTCAGCTGGCTATAATATACAGCTAGTGGCATACACAAAACTTGTTTTTTAATGATAATGAAATCTGATTAAGTTAGCCATATTACACATGTACACAAACTTTCAATTTCCTAGCTGAAATGGCATACTAGATATCGTGGGGTGCCCCTGTTATTCATTTTTTCAAAAGTTATCTGGACCAAAAGCAAGCATTTATTTCGTGTTGGTTAGTACTTCTGAACGAACACAGTTTTACGTCTTCAACCCACTTGGGGGCCTCTTTATGTCATACTTACGAAACAGCCAATCTTCACTGACGATGGCTCATCAGTGGGAAGGATTCACTGCCTCTGAAGTGTAATCCCAAATAACTTCTGCAATTGATATAATTTTGACACAAAACTCACAAAAAAGCTAGATTGGATGTGCAAGCCTTTTACTTTATCTTAATAATAAATGTAGAGTGTATTGGCTGTTCATACTGAGGTTGTAACACCATGTCTCTTCACGAGTTATAGGACACACCACACAACCCGACGTAGCCTCCAGAGCTCTGCTCGTGCAAGTCAGGGTTCCACAACTATACCCAAAGACAGCGTCAAAATAGACTTGAAATCCACTGTTTCTAGAAACACCTTGCACTGTCCTTCACATTTAAGCCACGACTCTGGAAGAACTCGACTTCCGGTAACTAACAATCAAACAATCATGTTCCTTTTATATGAACATACTCCCCTGTGGGTGCGGGGATTAAAGAATAGCCCCACTGCCCCCCAGCATGTCGTAAAAGGCGACTAAAGGGGCGTCCTGTTTGCCGTGGGATGCGACCCGTTGTAAAGACCTCGCTTTAGTTTTAATGAGTTAAAAATTAATTATCATTAATTTTAACTAATGTTCAATTTTAGAATATTTAATATTAATAGGACTTTGTGAAGCAAGAATATTCCCACGGTACAACCCAGTGAACATTCTTGCTGGAACATGAATTAGAAACAGTAAAACATGTTCAATAAGCAATTCATTGTTATCACCGTGTAGAGATTGACATAAGGCAATCAATCCCATCCAGAAAGTCAGAGCCACTTAGTTACGTTTATATAGCGGATATAAACAACCATCAAACAATCCATTACTTGTTATGATAACAGATCAAGAATTCGCCATACCACTTTAAAGTGCCCAATAAAAGATAATAGAACACATGGAAATTGATATAACAGATTGTGGATTGGTTTGATGTTAAGAGGTTTGGCGCTGACTTCAATTGGATTACACAAGATTAATCTGGAAATATTTGTACTTAAGATGATATGAATTGTCAACATCTTGTCGTGGGAACCACACAACTGATGGGTATAAATATCACTGTTGCTTGCAAATAAAGTCAGTACGAGTAGAACTGCAGACCAGAGCTGTCAATTCTATGAGACAATGATTCAGTACTCCTGATGTTGGACTTGTTCATTTCTATGCCACAATTTTGAGGACCCAAACTACAGCAGAGATATCATAGAGTTATCTCTTTGTTAAGCTAACCCAGACAGTAGGGGTGAACTTTACAACTGGCATCACCGGTGGGACCTGCAAAATTAAAGCGGCACAAGATGGATCCAGCACAGTTTCAAGAATTTGTTCAGAGACAAGATGCCGCGAGACAGGCATTGAGAGAGGAAGGACGACAGCACCATGAAGCCACACAGGCCACGGCTTCGGAAACAGCATGGCGGCAAATCGCCGAATCACAAGCAAAACGTGTTCCGGTTTGTGATGGACACTCAACAAAAGCAGTAAGACAATGGATAAGAGAGGTAGAGTACACTATTCCATACTCTAATAGAACAGTATATATTGCTGCTAGAACAGCGGAAGGGTCGCTGAGACAGGAAGTGGAAAGGTACCTATCAGAGCAGCCAGATCGAAATTTGGTTGGATGGCAACCATTAAAAGTTTATATACAAAATGCTTTTCTGAGCACTCACGAAGCAGATAAACTTCGCGATGAAGTACAGAAGATTCGTGAAAACACATATGAAGGCACAGCGGCATACAGCAGGCGTTTTAGGGATGCTGCCGATTTGGGATATCCCCCAAATACTCGCAATGCAGATCAGCATAGAATTCTAAAAGATGCATTTTTAAGAGGGCTGAAAGATTCAAAGCTCGTGGAAAGGCTAATAAAGGAAGGACGTCCCGACACCTTTGTTCAAGCCATAGGATTAGTAGAACAATACACTGCGGATGATTACGCATATCATCGAACTATGGATGGTATTGGAGCTGTCTACCCTGGCGTCCGACAAGAGGAACCTATGGAGGTGGGCGCAGCCGCAGACTCCGAGGCACACAAGAACAAAGAGGTGGAAACACTTCAAAGACAGGTGAAAGGACTAAGTAACCAAGTCACCAAATTATTGGCAGCCTTAGAAATTAATGGTCCAGCAGCGCCACCTAGACAACGACCGAGATTTACATCCTCCAAAGAACGCCAACCAAAAGTGAAGTATGAATTCACGGCTGATGGCGTACCCATTTGCAATAAATGCCGCAAACCGGGTCATATATACAGGGAATGTAAGAGAGAACAGGTACATAGCAACAGGAAGCAGCATTCTTCAAAAATTGCACAGGTTCAGGGGGGCCACTAAGCGCCGCAGCTTATATGCATCACAACAGAGCCTTCATCACACTTACATTTGGGCATCACAGAATTACCCTCGTCTTGTGCTACCACCTAGTGTTAGAAATGAAGTGATCCGAAGAGCGCATATTGAAGTAGGACATATGGGAACAATTAAGACACTAAGGAAAGTGCAAGAGTCCTATGTATGGCCAGGAATGAAGCCAGATATTGAAAACTTATTAAAGAAATGTGCAACATGTATAGTACACAGAAATAAAATCGTACATCCACCTATGGGAGAAATGCCAATAGCAGACACACCACTACAAATTGTTGGAACAGACCTCATCGGACCATTCGTCAGATCGCAAAAAGGAAACGTCTACATTCTGACTGTAATAGATCATTTTACAGGATGGGCAGAAGCATATCCTATTCCAAGAAAGACGAACGAAGTTGTTTGGGAAGTTTTTCGGAAGGATTTCTTTCCTCGACATGGATATCCAGAAATTCTAATCACGGATCAAGGCCAAGAATTCAATTCCATAGAATTTCGGGACTATTTAAAGAAGATTGGTGTGAAACATCACCGCACCACCTCCTATAATCCCCAGAGTAATGGAAAAACAGAAAGATTCAACAGAACATTTAAAACTATGATAGCAAAATTGGTGAACAATAGAAGAGATGACTGGGAAGATCAGATTGGTAATGCTTTGATGGCATATCGTAATTCTACATCAACGGTAACAGGGCATACACCTTTCTTTTTAATACATGGAAGAAGATCTCGTATGCCATTCACTCAAATGTTACATCCCACAGAACCATTAACAGGCCGACTACAGATGCTGTCTGAAGCACTACAACAAGCACGAGCCATGACAGAAGATTCCCGGAAATACAATAGGGAACGCTTGTTAAGGAAAACAAACACAGAAGAGCTCACAGTAGGTGACGCTGTAGTCATTAAGGCAAATGAACCATTAACTGTCACCAGCAAATGGGATCCACATTGGACCATTACACAGATACGAGGAAAAACTTTATTTTTAAGGAATGAGTTGACGGGAAAAACTAAAACAGTTAACAGAAATAAAGTCCAATATGTTGACCCTGATGTGCACTGGGATGAGATAAGACCCAGACCAGTCAGACAGACCAATATAAGCACGAGGTTGACAGGAGTGAGATCAGACACTGACCACTCACAACCCACACGCACCCGCACCAATCAGACCACTAGGCCGAGTCAACAACGACCAACACATTCACGCCCACCCAAGAGAAGTGCGACGGATCACAGGAATCATCATATTGCACCAAAGTCGTCTCATCAACGAGCCGATAAAAGGCAGGCAGCCGAACCACTAAGGGATCAAAGCGACTCCAAACGAACCAGGCTATTCCTCTCCAGAGCAGTCAAACGACCAGCCATTCCCACAGAAGGTGAGCAGAAAAGAGCTAGATTGGAGGTGATAGCATGTGTTCGAGAGCTTTATTCCCAACATTATTAGCACTAGCATGCGTATTAACTATGATGGAGGCATCCACTCCTGCAAAACCACTGATCGACGGGTTATTGGTAACTGGAGGAGATGGATTACGAACTCTAGCCGCTAATTGGGTATTATTGGTAGCCCTGGACGTCCCGCTACCACCATCCGGCCTAGCAGCAGAGATCCAAACAGTTAATAATAGTCTCAGTCAGGTTTGCGAAAAGTATTGCGACCAATATCGCATAACTGAAGCCGTATGGGCAACCTGGACTGACAGACTTATACGCATTGACAATATGATCAACAAGGACAAACACCGCCACAAAAGAGGACTCCTAGATGTCGGTGGACTAGTGCTACATGAACTTTTCGGAGTCGCAACAGACAAAGACCTTCATAAATATCAGGAAATGGTCACACATCTGAAGGCAGATACAGACGCAGTCATTCACATCATTCCTGAATTGACATCAGTTATGAATCAAACGAGAATCTACACACAGAAAAACAGAGAACGTATAAACCAACTAGGAAGACACCAAAAAGATATAGAAGACTATATACAGCGATTGTCAGAATCCTTGACAGGATACAGATTACGTCTAGATGTACTAGAAATACGTCAAGAAGTCGACCGGATCCTTACAGCTTTAGAGATGATAGGTTATGAATATCATAACCAAAGAGAGACATATCAGACTCGTCGTGCAGCACTTGAGGCTGGCCAGCTCACAGAAGAGTTACTGCCGACAGCGATATTAGAGAATATTTTACAACAAGGGATCGCTCAAGGTTATCAAGTTGTCAGTCAATTAGAGTGGTATTATCAATATCTAGAAGTAGAACCGATTTGGAGTAACCATGAGAGTTTATTATATAAAGTACAGATTCCGATGATTGAGGACACTAAATACCTCATGTATAACATTCAAACATTTCCAGTACCATATCCGGGAACCGAAATGTCAGCAAAATTAGAAATTTCAGAACATTATGGATTTAATACACAGACTGGGGGACTATTCATGCCAAAATTTTGTAAAGGTCATGACCCTGCAGTATGTAGATCTGGGCCTGTATATGAACCAGGTAGATTACAGTGTCCCAGAGGAATATTAACTGGAATTCAATCACCTAAAGAGTATTGTACGGTAAAATTATTAAAAGAAAACAACATGACAAAATTACAAGAAATAGATATAAATACCTATGTGATCACAACTTGGGGAGAGCGATTAACTCAGAGATGTGCCGGAGAGACTGAGCACAATATTGACTTAAAAGCGAACACATACATTATTACAATTCGCTCCAGTTGTAGCATTATGGGACAGGATTGGGTACTTCATGGTATCAGGGAACATAATCTCCAGAAAAGAATTAAGAACAAAAGATTAATTATACCAGTTCCAATTAATATCACACAAATGTTACCTGATACGGTATTGCCAACCTTGTTTCATGATCATAATGTAGAGTTGTCAGCTATACCAAATGTACCTTTAAATTTAAAGTTACGTCCGCAAAAGTATCCACGAGGAAGTGGGAGTGTTAACAATCATCCTTGGTACAACAGTACCTTGATTATAATTTTCATTGTTATTGAAGTATTCATAGTAATTGGTATATTGTATAGGAAAAAGTTAGTTTGCAAGAGGACGCCGCAATGTAAGGATAATAACCCGATATATGTACCAGCACCAAAACCACTCAGTAATGCAACCGTTGAAATGTTACCATTGCAAACTGAGTGTAATGACACTGACGAATAACTTTTCAAATTATCAACGCCACATACTTTATATGTTTATTAATGTTTACTTGTAATGTAGTAAGTTTGTAATAGTTACAAACTTAAAAAAAGAGAGGGACGATTGTAAAGACCTCGCTTTAGTTTTAATGAGTTAAAAATTAATTATCATTAATTTTAACTAATGTTCAATTTTAGAATATTTAATATTAATAGGACTTTGTGAAGCAAGAATATTCCCACGGTACAACCCAGTGAACATTCTTGCTGGAACATGAATTAGAAACAGTAAAACATGTTCAATAAGCAATTCATTGTTATCACCGTGTAGAGATTGACATAAGGCAATCAATCCCATCCAGAAAGTCAGAGCCACTTAGTTACGTTTATATAGCGGATATAAACAACCATCAAACAATCCATTACTTGTTATGATAACAGATCAAGAATTCGCCATACCACTTTAAAGTGCCCAATAAAAGATAATAGAACACATGGAAATTGATATAACAGATTGTGGATTGGTTTGATGTTAAGAGGTTTGGCGCTGACTTCAATTGGATTACACAAGATTAATCTGGAAATATTTGTACTTAAGATGATATGAATTGTCAACATCTTGTCGTGGGAACCACACAACTGATGGGTATAAATATCACTGTTGCTTGCAAATAAAGTCAGTACGAGTAGAACTGCAGACCAGAGCTGTCAATTCTATGAGACAATGATTCAGTACTCCTGATGTTGGACTTGTTCATTTCTATGCCACAATTTTGAGGACCCAAACTACAGCAGAGATATCATAGAGTTTATCTCTTTGTTAAGCTAACCCAGACAGTAGGGGTGAACTTTACACCGTGTCGGGAGGATATGGAATCCTGATGGGCTGAGCACTGGGCTGGTTTGGCAGTAATACCGGTCCAGTTGCAACACGCCTGTATTGGATCCAGATGTTCACCAGACGGGCAGATCAGATTAGGCCTGGGTCTGATTTAACCGGCTTGTGGTATATTTCCTTTAATATATTCTGGATATTTGATTTTTATTAATGATAATTTCAATGTTTGAAATTTAGGAATAATTCAAAAATTTTTGATAAATATTTGCTGAAAGGAGATTACTGCTGATTGGGTCAATCGAGGGATATAAATAAAATCCGAAAGGGTGGAGTTTTTATTCTAAGAGTATGTCATGTTGGGTATCCTCATGGCGTCAGGGCTTGGAGTTACCGGCAAACAGACCAGAACTGGAGTTATTAGCCCAAAAATATAATGCATTTGTTATTTGTTTACAGGAAACTAATTTTAAAGATAACTCAACAACATTTAAGGGATATGTACCTTATAATAAAGTTGGTTCAATAGATGCAATGGACCAAGCACATGGCAGAGTTTCTATTTTTGTTAAATCCTGTATAACCCAAAGTAAAGTGACATTAAATACTAATTTACAAGCTTCTGCAGTCAGGATTACATTAACAATATGTTCAGTATATTTGCCACCAAGTGAACCAATAAATATTACAGATTTAAATAACTTAATAACTCAGCTGCCACAACCGTATATGCTAGTTGGTGATTTAAATGCTCACAACTACCTTTGGGGTGGCAGAAACAATACTGATGCCAAAGGACGTATAATAGAAGATTTTTTAAATAACAATAGTTTGTGCCTTTTGAATGACGATTCTCCAACCTATTTACATCCTGCTACAGGCTCTTTAACATCAATAGATCTCTCCATGTGCACTCCAAATTTATTTTTAGACTATTCCTGGGAAGTAGAGGAAGATCAAAGGGGTAGTGATAATTACCCCATTATTTTAAATAACCATTTTCCTCCACTAGATGAAAGAATCCCCAAGTGGAAATTGCATAAAGCCGATTGGGCAAAATTTCAAACATCCTGTTTCAATAGAATAACTCCAGAACTTTTTAACAATGTAGATGATCCTCTTCAAGTTTTTACAGATACATTGTATGATATTGCTGATGGGTGTATTCCCAAATCAAAGCCAAATTCTAAAATTAAAGAAAAACCCTGGTTTAATGATGAGTGCAAAAAAGCTGTCAAGGAGCGCAAAAAAGCTCTGAAAATATTTAATCGACAGCCAACTCAAAATAATTTGCACCAATTTCGAGTAAAAAGAGCTAAAGCCCGTTATATTATTAAAATAAGCAAAAGAAAAAGTTGGAAGGATTATGTTTCCAAATTAAATATGCGTACACCGATTAAAAAATGCTGGGATATGGTGCGTAAAATTACTGGGAAGGGAGGTGGAGCAAGGATCAAACATCTAACTCATAATGGCCAATTAATTACAAATCCCACTGAAATAGGTAACACAATAGGTCAAACAATTTCCAAGAATTCCTCATCCAATAATTATTCTGCAAAATGTCAACAAATAAAAAATAGAAAAGAAAGAAACCAACTAAATTTTATATCTCATAACTTGGAACAATATATAATAAATCATTTACAATAGAAGATTTGAAACTTGCTTTGGATAAATCTCATGATACAGCTCCTGGGCCTGATCAAATTCACTACCAAATCCTAAAACACCTCCCTGACCAATCACTTGGGAATCTTTTAGATATTTTTAATACCATTTGGGAAAGTGGTGATTTTCCTCCTTCTTGGAGTCAAGTCATTATTATTCCCATTCCTAAGCCTGGCAAAGACTCCTCAGATTCAAATAATTATCGCCCCATTGCTTTAACCAGTTGTATCTGTAAAACAATGGAGCGAATGATTAATGAGCGTTTAGTTTGGTTTTTAGAAACTGCAGCTTATATTTCTGATGCACAGAGTGGCTTTAGAAAAAGACCACCTGGTACTATTAGAGACATTTATAAGAGAGGGTTTTATAAAAGGTGAGCATGTGGTTAGTATTTTCTTTGATTTAGAGAAGGCATACAACACCACATGGAAATATGGGATAATGAGTGATTTATATGATATGGGATTAAGGGGTCATTTACCCCTTTTTATTCAAAATTTCTTGTCAAATAGACAATTCAGGGTCCGAGTTGGTTCATCACTTTCTGATGCATTTGATCAGGAAATGGGTGTTCCACAGGGTAGTATATTATCTGTAACCCTATTTATAATAAAAATCAACAATTTTGTAAATTGTGTGAGACCTGGAACAGATTGTTCATTATTTGTTGATGATTTTAATTTATGTTACAGGTCCACAAGCATGCATACTATAGAAAGGCAGCTCCAACAACATCTTAATAGAATACAGGAATGGGCTGATCATCAGACATTTTTAATTTTTTCTGATTCTTTGTCTTGTTTACAAGCATTGAAAGCAAAGGATTGGAAAAATCCTTTTATTTACAAAATCCTTGAGCGCCATCATAGACTCTGTACTGAGGAAAATAAAGAAATTCGTTTTTATTGGATTCCCAATCATATTGGAATCCTTGGAAATGAGGCTGCTGACCAAGCTGACAAAGCAGCATTGGATAAGCGCCCAATAAATATGCTTTTACCTTATACAGAGTTTAAGAAATATATTACTGTTTTTTTATGTTCTAAATGGCAATTGCGCTAGAACGAAGCTATTTTTAATAAACTACACAAAATTAAGCCTGTTTTAGGTAAAACCAAAGGTGCTATTAGAATTAACCGAAGAGAAGAGTCTGTTTTATCACGTATAAGAATTGGACATAGTCATTTGACTCACTGCTATCTTCTTAAAGGCGAAGATCAGCCTCAGTATATTGGATGTCAAAGGGCTTTGACTATCAAACATGTTTTAATTGAATGTATCGATTTTGATATAATTAGGACTCAATATTTTAATGTGCAAGATTTACATTCGTTATTTGATACTGTATATACTTCTGTGATAGTATCGTTTTTAAACCAAATAGGACTTTATAACCAATTTTAAGTGTGGAGCTCTTGTTTACTTAGGTCATTGGCCTATTTATCAAGAACCACGAAACATCAGATGGTATTTAAAGTCTTTTAAATTGAATTTATTTATACAAATTTGTTATGTCTATAACTGATATATTGAAAGGGATTTTGTTGATATTTTGTGTTGTTAAGATTATTTACATATCATATTGATTTTATAAACGTGTATGTTTTTACCACTTTTAGGCACTGAATAACCTTAGTGGTTGATGTGCCTCTAAGCAACCATTCATTCATTCATTCATTCATATCAATATTGCTGTAATTATTTCGAAAATAGAGCATTCATTAACGAACTTGTTCCTGAGCCCATTATGACCTTGACCTTGATTTAAGGTCACAATGTTCAGCCCAACAAATTCTCTAGGCCCACAAATTATCATGTTTTAGTAAGAACACGAAACACACAACAAATAGTTCCCACAATCATCATATTCTTGCGTTCTGCCAGAGATATTTAAACAGAGATTGGAAACAGCAGGTCTGCCACTAGGTGTCAGTGCGGTGCACCATGCAACTCCGACGTGCCACTGTTGTGGATCAGCGATAAATAGCTTTGCATTTATTACACAAATTCTTCCATTCTTAATTCCATTGATGTATGATTAACATACATATGTGAAAAGTAAGTAATTCTTGTAATAATGTCTTGCAAAGAAGACATATTTATGCCAGTCTGCGAGAACATGAATCCGGATCCAGGTCTGTGCGATAGGTCTACATGTAGTATTGACTGTGCATGCTGTGGCGACGGTGAGATCGGTTTGCCTGAGCGATAATACATAACTTCAGCTTGTTTCCAATCTCTGTATTAAATTTCTCTGATTCTGCAAACTGCCTATTATCACTCATTAAAACGAATGGAAAGACCGTTACCTGGGAGCTGTCAGTGGCACAAACATGATTCAGTGTGGAAATTTTCTACGATATTTTTTCCAAATTAAGACAGCTATCAACAAAAGGGAAACTGTTCTGAAAACTGCAAACAAAGACTATCATGTTGTTGAAAAACAGATATTTGTGCTATATAATTTCATAATTTGAAGTTTAGCTTTAAAAAATAAATAATCAAATCAAAGAATCCTACTCATACATTTTGCACCTATCCAAAACAAATTCATAGAAACAAAAAAATTAGGTATTTTAGTCCCACATTAGGTATCTGCACAAGATGTGGATTTGTAAAAAAATATATTTTAGATGTCCCTGTCAAATATAGATATTTATGGTTGTAGCTTTCTTAATTGCAATAACTTGAACTGACCATTGTTCCTTCATAGCTAGAGGAGTCAATCTTGCCATGAATTTTGAGTTGTCAAATTAATTAAGCTCATCTTCACAAATCTTTTGATGTGCTGTATATTGCTTCAAAGCAATCATCTCAGAAAATATGACGGCTTCAAATAAATGTTTTTTTCAGAGCTACTTATGTGACAGATTGTAATTGTCAGGAAGTGATATATTGAGATCATATATTTAGCACAAAAAACCCGCAATAAATCAAAAAATGCAAATGTACAGATTTTTTGTTAAAATAAACTTATTACATGTGCCCCTGATTTCCTTGTCATGACCAATGGTTGTACACTGTTTATTTGCTGAAAGTTAATAGATACAAATATGAGAGCTGTGCATTTACATTTAAGATAAAATTTAAAAATGGTTTAAACAAAATTGTGATAAATTTGATCAACTCCAGTCATTTTTATGGCTAATATTACAATGTGACAGCTGATTTGACAGGTCCTTCTTTCCACTCAATTTTGGTGGAGTGAGTGAGAGGACCTGGTAGAAAGCAGCTATGACTCGCCCTGAATGCAAGAATATGTAATTAACATTGATATAGCTAATTTCATACGTTAAAACGTTTATTCCAAGTGTATGGACATGTTTCATTTCAGGGAATGATTTATGTTCCCTAGACCGGCATGCATGACTGGACTTCTTTTGCTGTGAATGTATTTTCAATTGATTTACCAATGTTATAATCATGATTAATTTCAGATAAGCATCAATAATTTTGGTAATCTAAATGAGAACAATGTGATCCCAACAACTTGTCTCTTTCAGATACATTTTCTTTAGCACTTTTTCTCACAAAGTTTAAACCATCAATGCCACTCTTTCCATTTTTAAACCTGCGGTAGTTCACGCATCTTTCGATCAGATAGCTCCAGAGCCCTAAATTATTGTTTTGACCCACTTGGTTTTCAAACAATGTATGTTCTTATATAAAGCTTATAAAAAAACATGTACCTTCTGGTTTAAAGGAATATGTATAAAAAATAATCTTAACTTTAACCGGTTTAGATGATGAGTCATGAAAAATAACATAAAATTCCTTAAGTTTAAAATGTAAGTTTAATAAAGATCTACCAGTATTACAAATTGAAACGTTTTATTGTATAATAGATGTTTATTTAAAAAAACGAACTTTCCTGTCCAAATGTGATAATCGACTTTGTGACTGAAGTATAACTAATTTGTTGAGGATTCATAAGCAAAAAGTTCCTTCATTGTTGATGATGACGATTTAGAAACTCTGAAAGGTTGGAGGTTCGAGACATCACTCATATCGTTTAAAGCTACTGTGGAAAGGCAGGGATGCCCTCAGATTACGGGGCTCTCAGGGGCATACATGGCTGAATCTGAACGCAACTGGGCTGCCCGCTTAAGTGAAATGGATTGTTGCAGTCATCTCGGTGACAAAGCGCAGGAAAGCAGAATCTGAGCATTGCGCTTTGTACTTATCTGTGAAAAGGGATCATTTTAGTTGTATCCACTAGTAAACCACAAAAAAAACAGAGAAGTTACTGTTCCTGAAATTAGGGCAACATTTTTGGAATTTATTGAATACATAACTTGTGAAAAGATATTAAAAGCATTTATTTCAAAACATTTATTCTCGATAAAAGACACACATTCAGGAATCCTTTCAGTCAAGATGAGCACATCCGAAGTTCAGTATCAGAGGATTGAAAACTATAAAAGATTCGACAGCTTCTCTCAGTTTGACAAATATATAAATATATAACATCTAACTTAGCCCTAGATACAAACAAAACTGATTCTATGACAGAACCTAAACCTTGGCCACAATAGAAATTTGGAATTTCGGCATTTTGTCATAATCGTATAATCTTTTTTCAAGGGATTATATAGTATAATGTCCAATATGTGTATTTTGGGGGAATAGTGAGACAAATTCATTGATTAGCATCTGTTGTAGAAAAAAATATAAGTCAAAGAAATGTTTCACAGTTGCTTCCGGAATTTATGAAATGACGGTCACAATTCACTAAAAAATATATCGTTTTCGGTCACCTGGAGTGGCCATTTTAATGAGACAGCAGCGCCACCGCGGCGATCAGCATGGTGGACCACCAGGTGGCGCTGACCACGCTGCTTCCCATACACACAGCGTCAAACTGCTGCCAGCCCACCACAGTCACCTGGTCATGGAGCTTCTGAGCTGCCCTCAGACCGGACATGTAGGCCGCCTGCATCGTCCCCAGATAATCCTTATCCTGATAATCTCCAGCGAAGTAAAACCAAGGACAAATCTCAACAGGAAGATCGCCAAAGTCACTCACCGACATACCTGTAACGCAATATAATGCAGCATTATATTGATATGAGTTTTCTTAGAATTAATAGCATTCATTTATCTCAAGGGGATATATCTGAATTTTCAAAGAGCTTCCCCTAATGACAGATACATAAAAAGAACATGGTATGTTCTATGTATGCTAATTTCCGAGTCGCTCAAGAAACAATCGAGGCTTTTTGATAGCCTTGTGTGCAAATATTTCGCTTGAGTTATCACATCGATTGGATTTTCATCATACATAAATTTGACAGAGCCTATATTTTTAAAAATGACGAAGACAATAATCGACAAATCACGTTAAAATGAAGATGGTGTATCTATTGTTTATGACAATCAGAACAGAAGGTGAACACAGATCAATCAAATTCATAATAGACCTTGTTGCCACTTAGCAAATTACGCTTTGAAAATATATTCCATAGTCTACCATTACTTGTGAAAGTCTATTTTAATCATTCTAGAAGAAAACAATTCTTGATGAAATTGTGCGTGAACTGAATTTATTCTTGGTATTATTTTATAAACTAGATATCATATTTCAAGTAGAATACATACCATCTATAGAGTACATATCATTTACAAAATACATACCATTTACAGAATACATACTATATTGAATACATACCATTACGGGGAAAGGGCAGAGCGCCCTTGCTGAAGGGATCCTCGCCCCACTGAGTTCTTACCATTCCCCTCAGTTTACTGATGGTGACTTGTGGTCCAAACATTACCCGCAGTCGGTTTAACCCTGATTCAAACACAGACATACAAACTTTGGTGAGCATGGCGAGCAAGACTAATTTGTCACCATGTTTTTGTTTTGAAATTCTGACAAGCTCATGTTCATAAATCATATGATACTCTACTAAGCAGATCCATACTGGAACCTGCGACGTCATTTACTATCTCAATTGGGATAGTTATTAGTGCCAATGCGTACCTGTATCTGTGATATTCTGGTCACTGAGGGTTTCGCTGAGCTCTGCGTATTCCCCGGTGATGAAGGAGACCAGATAGGGCTTCTGGACAATGGGGTACATGTTCATCCACACGGACATGAATCCCCTGTCTGTATCAGTCTCATCTGTCACGCCAAAGATATATGTCTGTTGGTCCCAGAATGCATCAGTGAACTCAAAGATAACCTTGTTGAGATTTCCATATCCTGAAAAAAATAGAACCAAATATTAGCAACAGTGAGGCATTAATCTTAAGGTGAATAAATCCCTAGGTGATCAAATCACAAGGTGATTACGGCCCAAGGTGAATTAATCTGAAGGTGGGTTAATCTGAAGGTGAGTTATCACAAGATGAGTTAATCTCAAGGTGAGTAAATCTTCATGTTAAACTCTCAGGTTTTGTGTCAAAACTGATGAGATATCTGTGACGAAATTGTTAGATGACTTTATAAGGGGGATACCTAGATTCCAGATTATTGGTGTGTGTGTGTGTGTGTGTGTGTGACTTACCAGCGTTTTCAATGGCTCTCTGCATGGCTGGTGTGTACGCTGTGAGGCTGTCACCTGTGGGGTTTTGTCTGTTCGTCATGAGGATGTCTAACCCATCCTTGAGGACTCCCAGCGGCACTGCCACGACCACCGCGTCTAAACCAGTCCTCGACTTGGTCGGATCCTGTCATAAATAACATGCTACATGTAGACTAATGCGATTCATTGATGAAATTTGGTTGACCCTTTTAATGAGAACGTTATCCGTTTTATTTAGAGTTATCCCTTTTATTGAGAGAGTTATCCCTTTTATTTAAATGTCTGAGAGATATTTATGCTGTTTCTATATTTCAGTAGAACTATGGCTTTTACAATATATGACAATAACTTATATGATCTCACTTTGGTAATCACATCGACCTTAAATCCAGGATCCTGAAAAGTTCCAAATATACCAGATACTTCATGATTTGTATATATTGTCAATGGGTCCTCCCCTGCCACACCTCGGGTCAGTCTGAAATATCATCATCTCTTGAATAAACATACCTTTTATGTCCATTTAATGCAAAAGCGTATAAGCATGACATGGACATACATGTCCCAATTTTCCTATATTTGCGATATTGATGGGTCTTGGGATAAAATGTGATCATTTGTTTTTTTTTATCAAACTGATTAGTGTAACCTCTCGATTGTAACAAAATAAGTATTTTCAGTTTTCCATTTTTGCCACGGTATTTGCTTGGGTACAAAAAACATGAAATCATCCAGTCACTGTGGAAACATAAATTTGGCAGTTTATAGAATATCTGTGTGACTTCAGATACTATCCACACGATACTCGTCACTAGAAATGGCAGACATAGGGATATAACTTTTTTACTACTCAGAATACATCTACAAATGATATGTGATCGAATGTCAACCTTCTTAGGCTATTTTGATCAAATATTGCCAGTGACCTTGAAGTGACCTTTCAATGACCTTGAAAATAGAAAG
Organism: Amphiduros pacificus; assembly: GCA_949316495.1. Taxonomy (NCBI): domain Eukaryota; kingdom Metazoa; phylum Annelida; class Polychaeta; order Phyllodocida; family Hesionidae; genus Amphiduros; species Amphiduros pacificus. The sequence goes on from OX439001.1 coordinate 29,619,265, forward strand.
CCTATTTCCATGAAATTATCTACATGATTTATTATCCTATGATCTACATCTTTCAAATACGAGCTCGTAGTGTCCTTATTCATCAAAATCTGTTCATAATTAACAATTTGAGAGCAATTTATAGTTTTGTGGTCAATCTATAGGGGAAAACAGAGGAAAATACTATAATACGAAGTCTTTTTGAAATAATATAAAAATGCCAGCTTATTGGGGGTTAGTTTATGAAAATATATAGAAAACTGCACAGAAAAACACATTAATACCAAAAAGGAATTGAAAAAAAGTCAGTCAATTTCAAGATATATTATGAAGCTAAAATGATTAAAAATAGCTTAAATCGGTAGGGTTACAAAAGTGACAAATTGACGGACTTTATTTTGACCTCACATTTATTTTTGAGATATACGATAAATTAAATATTAATCTTATTTCAGAAAATAATCAGCAATAAGTTGCTCTTATCATAATAATACCTAAAAAAGAAGAAATATTCCCTGAAGAATATGAGAAAATTAGTCATGAATAGAAATGATTAAAAAAAAATATAATAAAAAATATATTAAATGTAGAGTCAATTGGGTTATAACATTTTGATAATTTTTGAAAAAATGGCATTTTGTGTGGTTGATTTGGTGAATGGAAGTCGAACACGGCCAATATTAAATGTTACTGAAAGTGCTCTGCAGGGTGCTTTCTGGATGTCTGCTCCTCCCACTGCTAAACCCGTTACATGCGCTATGTCACTCATTCTCGCTTTTGTTCCTACTCTGTATAGCGAAGTCACACACTACCTCTGCCAGTATTGCCTTCTCTGCATGACGAGGTAGAGTTGTAGGATACGGATTACCCATCTATAGACATTTATATACAAGTATAGATAATCATGATATCTGGCAGAGATCAGAGAGGTTACCGAGTGCAAATGTGAGGCCAACAAGTGCAAGCTAATGAGATGCGTTGCTGGGCTTTCGTTGCTAGGAGCATCAAGACAGGAAGGATGACTCATGGATCCAACCCAGAACTGCGGAAGAGGTTGCAGAGAGGCCAGCAGGTGAAGGCTCATTAGTATGCACACAGATTCCTTTATAACGGCCCAGAAATCGCTTCTTGGGGAGCAGAATCCACTTGCCTAGAAGATCCACGACACTCAGCTTCGTGACTGCTACTTGTATAAACTTTGGGTGTACCACCGAGCCCGAGGACTTCATATAGTTATCAGTATTTGGATATTTCATATATCACACTCTTGCCATGCCTTCCCTAGCCAGACCATAGTGTATATGAGCACCAAATAGTTGTGTGGTCTATTGTGCATTGTATACGCTGTGTCTGCAGTCCTTCTTACCTCCCAGCAGATAGGTAGAGCTAGGCAGCTAGGTTAGGCACCAGCTCACTTAGCCAGCGAGTAGATCACATATCCCCCGTACATGTCCCCATAGACACCAACCATATGTAACAGAGTCGCATACTTTCTCTGCCAGTATTGCCTTCTCTGCATGACGAGGTAGAGTCGCATACTCTCTCTGCCAGTATTGCCTTCTCTGCATGACGAGGTAGAGTCGCATACTCTCTCTGCCAGTAGTGCCTACTCTGCATGACAAGGTAGAGTCGCATACTCTCTCTGCCAGTATTACCTGCTCTGCATAACGAGGTAGAGTCACATACCCTCTCTGCCAGTATTACCTGCTATGCATGACGAGGTAGAGTCGCATACTCTCTCTGCCAGTATTGCCTTCTCTGCATGACGAGGTAGAGTCGCATACTCTCTCTGCCAGTAGTGCCTACTCTGCAAGACAAGGTAGAGTCGCATACTCTCTCTGACAGTATTACCTGCTCTGCATGACGAGGTAGAGTCACATACTCTCTCTGCCAGTATTACCTGCTCTGCATGACAAGGTAGAGTCGCATACTCTCTCTGCTAGTATTACCTGCTCTGCATGATGAGGTAGAGTTATATACTCTCTCTGACAGTATTACCTGCTCTGCATGACAAGGTAGAGTCGCATACTCTCTCTGACAGTATTACCTGCTCTGCATGACGAGACTAGTTTAAAAGGAATTAGAATTGACTTCCCAAGCATATTTTGTAATTTGATATCGCATAATCATCATATTACCTTTATTCAAATGTTACCACATAAATAAATACAACTATGACCTGAGTCTACTATTTGATATGTGGGACCAGGGCATATGAAAGTAGTGTTTGATAATTTCCTACTCCCCCTTATTATACATGATAATAACGAGATCACATTATCCAGATGCAGATCACATTATACATAAAATGAATAGTGCTATTTAATTGCACAATAATGGCTTGTTTTGTCGAAGTTATTAGAAAAATAATGAGAATAATTGAAGGGACTATATATTGATCTTTGATATCAGGGGCTCATTCCTATATTTCCATGTTCTGTTCTTTGTTTTCAAGGTAGTGGCGCTTTAATAGATCCTCGCAAAAGATTTCAACCTCACTTCATACTCTGCTTTTTGAAAGATGAATATTTTTGCCATGTTATAAGTATTTTTCAAAATACCCTTGGTCGATATGAATATTTTTTATGAATTTTTGAAGGTGAGGCATTTACTATGGTTTTCAATGGGACATTGTAATAGTGGTCCGAGGCCTATGTAGAGCACTGAGCGATATATCAATATTTGCTTACCATTTCTTTTGCCTTCTCGCTGGGGGGATTTCTCTTACAAATGTATGATATGACTAAACTAGGTTTGCTTCCTCTGTCGTTATTGCTTATATTTGATATCATTCAAAATTTAGTATTCCCGAGTTATAAATATTCATCTGACCCACCAAAATATCATCCAATCAGAATTGACCAACATCAGGTCACAACCTTTGATCACGCGTCTGGCTTTGGCACTGACCAATCAGCACAGCTGTCGGTATAAAATGCGATCTTAATGAATATTCATCTATTCTTTCACCAATCATTCCACAGCCTTAAGTTTTTATAAATGATGACGTTATTCCAAGTCATTTTACAAAAAATGGGCTCCCAGTCCAAGTCAGCTACCTATATGCTGATACGAAAAAGAATTACCATGTAGGATATTAGTTGGCATAATATAAGTCAACATACAAATCAATGTATAATATAAAAACCTGTCTGTAACTTGATCAAGCCCATTCGTTAGAATTAACTCCATGTTTGTCTTGAATTCTTCATATTCATCGATGAAGGCGAGGCTGGCTGAGATGTTATGCAGTGCTGATCCGTTGATCATTTCAAACCTCTTGCCGAGGTAGTAGTTCAGCAGTGGGTCGTTAAGCTCATTAGCTGCCAGTATCTGACTCATGGCGTCTTTCACGGAGGTACTTTCGCTGTAACTCTTTCTGTCCCTGAAGATCTTACGCGCTGCCTAAAAAAGGACAGAAATTTACAATGTACCTTCGTCTTATACAGGTAGCTTACAACTATTTTATTTCAAACATCTTTGAAAACATTAGATATCACATCTTAATGGTTCGCACGAGCATGGCCTGTTTTGTAAACTCTTTTGGATATAAATTTTTTCATGATTATGTACTGTGTTGATATGTCGAGGTATTTTTAGCATAACTATTGAGTATTTACAAAACAATGAGGACTATATGAAATATTTTTGCTCAAGAAACGATATTAAACTTGGCATCATGCCCCCTGTGTACATAGCTATCAGAAGCCTCCATTGTTCGGTTTTCCTATAACAGACAGCGTTCTCTGATATATATTCTTAAGTTTAGTAATGAACTAAGGGCACGAAAGCGCTTGTATCCCTTTACTATCAAATAAAATGTTTTCAAAATAATAAGAATATAGTTTGTATATTATACATTTTATTTATTTGAAATATAAAATGGTAAAATGGTAAAGTAGTTTTGTAAATGTAATTTTTTCCATTGTTCATTATATTTTATTCACGAAATTGAAATTTGTTTTCCCAACGAAATGATCGAAGGTTGTTAATATGCAGTGAATCACCCAGTACATGTATGCAGATGGATCATCCTGTATGTTTCTGGATCACCCTGCATGTCGGGTTGTGTCCTGGAAAGTTTACATAACTTTATGCCAAATCACCTGGTGTCCCTTTGCTCTCATCACAAGCAACGTAACATGGCGGACCAAACACACCAATATAGTCAGCCTTTCCTCCCCTTTTATGCTTTTCGCGATTTTCTTCAAGACCTACTTCCTTTTTTTTCTTCAAACCTTTCTCGTGAGTAGCAATATTAATAAAAAAAAATGATATGGAATTTATAATTATAAAGATATTTTGTCGCTGTTCTTCATAATTATTATTTTTGGGGGGTTGAATGAAAGTTTACTTTTTATACTGCGAATAAAAGGCAGAAAATATATTTTGAATATAGGGTATAGGTAAAAAGGATCTTCAACTTTTGCCTAATCTTATTCATAACATTAATACTCACATCTTCCAGTTTGACCCTGGAGTCTCTCAGCATGTACCAGTAGTACTCATTCCTGGTGCCGAAGGAAGGCCACACGCGTTCTGAGCGTAGGTCAATGGTGGTATTCGTGAACGCCCACTCGCTGATCAGGTTGAGGAGGGAGGCGTTAGATGCCTGCAGCTTAGGGTTATTCTCAAAGGACCCCCACAGCCAGGTAGCTCCCATCTCTACCTCAGAACCTACGGCAAATGAATATATATATATATATATATATATATATATATATATATATATATATATATATGTGTGTTTGTCTGTGTGTGTGTGTGTGTGTGTGTGTGTGTGTGTGTGTGTGTACGGTTTTTGTCCCCCAAAGTGTCAAACTTCGAAGTTTCGGGTATATTTAAATAATATATGGTCTATATACTGTAAAACATACAAGCTGTATATCTGCTCTGATTGATGTGGTCTGTAAGGGTGTTAGGCCTGTAACAATGGACAAACATTAATAGATACACAGGCCTCTGTGAGCCAGATCACTCCAATGTCCCAATCTATTTTAGCAAACCTTTACCAGATCACTGGTCAGCAAAGCAAAGGTTGTTGACTAAGAGCTGAAAGGATGATTTAGATTTTAACAGAAGACTCATCTACTTTCAAATGGCACAGAAATTTACGAAGAAGTAATACGATGGGTAATGACATTTGGCAACACAGTTCAGGGTATTACCATTTTATATTACGTGTGGAAAAAAAGGCTTGACAAAACTTTAAACACCGTTGATGCCTTGATAAAATGATAAAAATGTTCAGATCTTAGAGTTATCTTGATTACTGCTTTTTTGTAATGTTTGTGAACATTTTCTGGAGATTACTTCATAAATGATCATTTAAATCCTTTCTCAGAACAGGCTTGATCAGATGGCAATCTTGATTCTCATTGGCTCATATTTATGATGTTATTCAAAATGGCAATCTCCTTGATAACTCAGAGATAGCTATTAATTTATTTTGCTCTATCATAGCAAAATGGAAAAAGAAGATCTGGGCCAAATAGAAAATAGACATAATTGGTCCCCTGAAAAGACAACACCTTATCTACTAATTGCTAAGAACTCTAACCTGTAGTTTTAGAGAAGATCAAAGTTGACGGACAGAATGACAGAAAAATATCCCTCCATCACTGCAGAAGCTATGCTGACATAGTCATAGCCTACTTGTGTCAGTCCCCTGGAAGTAGAGAATTATGAACCTACCCTTGGCAGCCCCACTGGGAGTAGAGGTTATCACTGTGGTAATCCCCTGGGAGTAGAGGTTTATAAGCCTACCTTTGGTAGCCCCCTGGGAGTTGAGGACGGCCCTGTTGGTGAAGATTCTGCCTCCTGTTCTGGTCCTGGCCTCGTACACAGTGACGGTATGGCCTCTGTTCTTGAGTTCCCGAGCTGCAGTCAGACCTGCGAGCCCGGCTCCTACCACCAGTACGTCCTTGCCTTGACTCTCTCGGACCACAGCCATCAAGGCCACAACTAACACCAACCAATGTCCGCCCATTGCCACTCACTTTCTTGAAAAATAAAACTCCTGCAAGAAAAAGTCACATTATGTCATCCTGCTATGTCATTGCATTTCCTAATTTTTTCGTTTACACAACATATGCCAAAATAATAACCATTTCTTACAATGTTCAGTTGATATTTAAACTGATTCTTTAAAAATAAATCATCAAATTTATGTGATCCAAGAATAAGTTAGCAATACGCTGTTGGTAGCGTTGGTGGCCTACCTTGGTCCTGCCCTACCGAGAACCCGTCAGACCTCTCTGCTCGCTGCCTGCTTCGTGCCCCCAAGTTTATTTGTCAGACATAATGTCATGTTTTCTGACATTTTAAACACAAACATACCGTTAGAAATGGAGACGATGGGGGTTAGAAAACATTTTTTTTATTATTGGCTTAAATGACAGCCGTTTTATTTGAGCTTGATAGAATTGATGTTGTTTTAAGTGCTGGTATTTTTTCATACACTACAAATATTTCACCCTTTCATGCCCCATTGGAAGAGACATGTATAGCCGGGCTATTTATGACTAAATATTTACAATTCCAAATCATCTGTTTACTTACTGGGATTTTCAACCTTGCTGTTTCATATATCTGAATAAATTTGAAATTATAATAGTCTACATGCCTTGTGCAATTCAACATCACTTTTTAAACAAAATATTTGGAACCATATTATTGAAGACAAGGAAAATAAGCTATAATTATCAGACATTTTTAGAAATCCAGAAGCTTAAAATATGTACAGGTATATATATATATATATATATATAAATATATATATATATATATATATATATATATATATATATATATATATATATATATATATATATATATATATATATATATATATATATATATATATATATATATATATATGTATATATATATATATATATATATATATATATATATATATATATATATATATATACATATACATATATATATATATATATATATATATTTATATATATTTATATATATATAATGGGTTTACATTTAAGGATAATCATATAGACACTTAAGGACAGATGAGACATTTATACAATTGGAAGCATTGGAGCAAACATTGTACAGGAGAGAGGTATATCTAGTTCTACCTGGGGCCGCGTGGGGGCGGTAGAGTCAGCAGCAAACAAAATAGCCGCCCAAAAGTCCTCACCCACTTCTCATGTTTGCTTTTTAAATCATTCTTTAAATCTGTGCTATTTTCAGCCTTACGAGGATGGCAGTCCATGTATATTTTGAGGTTTTGAATACACAAAGACAGTTTGAACATCCATATTTATACAAACTGCCATGGTAACTTAGCTAACCTGACACGTGAAGCTGTCATGAATTTGGTGAGCTGTCATGAAGGTGGCACATTTTTTATGGAACCATATTTTATTGAAATTTGTTATAGTTAATCTTAATCAATGACAATTAATTGCCTGAAAAATAGACATTATATGTAAGGCCCCGAAGAGAATTTGACCCATTTTTTTTTCTTGTTTTCACAGCTTGGATACAACTATCACAAATTATTTTCCAGTAACACAATTAGTCCGAATGCATTCCCCTTTTATCCCTATTCAACTCTTACCTTTTCCATAACTCCTCCTTAGTCTAGTGTTTCACCTCAGGTATAGTCACTTATGGAAAAAACGTCATGTGTCGTGTAGGGTGAACAAACTTGAAAAAAACATTATACCTAAAACATCGTTCCATAGTTGATATGTATGAAATCCCCCGTCCTTCTACTTTGTTAAATAGATGTTTATATTCAATAATATCGAGAATAGTTCACAATGTCATTGGAATCATTGCCTTTCCAGCACCTACCAGGACTGTGAGTTTCCATTTATCAGTTTACCCACTATCAATATTCAGCCTCAACAATTGTGTTCTTTCATTTCCTGATATTTACTGTCATAAACCGCCCTTTCGTGTTATCTACTAATTTTCCATAACCCTGCCAATCACTGATAGAACTTAAAAAGAGGAAGGGAGAAAGATACGTTTATCATTTCATACTTCATTGAAAAATGGAAATAAGAAATACACTGCCAGAAGGAATTATGAAATATCAGCTACTTTTGTTGTATATTAAGAGCAATTCTTCTGTATCTAAAATATCTGTATCTATCATAATAATATATTTTATCTTAACCAAATAATGAAAATGAAATTTAAAAAAAATCCAACCTTTCTGAATATGTAATCCCTTTTTCCTTAATATTATTTATTAAAGTAATATTCAATGTTTGACGAATCCAACCCGTTTTAATATAACAAAAGTTAATTCCAAATGGTATTTTAAACGTCTACTTCCAAAGGTGTGATGGTCTCAACCCTTTAATATCATTGGGCTGTTACATCTTTAGGCCACGGGCCGTGGCGCAGTTGGTTAGAGCGCCAGCTTATTAGCACCAGTTCCTCTGTGGTGATCCAAAGGTCTTGGGTTCGAACCCCGGCCGTGCCGGGATTGAACTCATGATACAATTTACCACATGAGCTGAGGCCCGTGCCTAAAGGATTAACCAGTTGTCCTTGTAAATCTGTGATCGGGTGGGTTGTCAAGTCATGGACCTGCGACATGACAATTCATTGAGGCAGCACTATACTATATCTGCTACAAGTAGGTCTCATAACAAAATGACTGAAATAATGTTGAAAGTGATGTAAAACCCCAAACAAACAAACTGTTACATCTTTAAATAATAGTAATCGAAACAAATTAAGATCTGTTAAATTTTACACCAATGTATGTATGTATGTATGAACTTTGAGCCACTTCACTGGGGGGATACTGGATTCGGTAACTGCAGTTACCGAATCAAAATGGCAGACCCTGCACCAGGTGAGAAATCTCAGCAGCTTGTTTTGAGGGTTATATTGCATACTGTGTCACTGTTCTGTGTTCCTTGTTAGAGATAAAAACAATATAATAATATTTCATGCGAAAGGTAGGCAGGACAATGGCTTAAATGTCTGATTTGGGCCATGTTGTTTTGTCTTGAGATTCGGTAACTATGATCAGTGTATGTCTAAAGATTCGGTAACTGAGGTGTCATGATTTGGTAACTGCACTGTGGGTCCTCACTTATCAGATGCTTATAGAATACAATCATCATTGTTTATCACTGAGAGGGACTTGATCTCAGAATATGGGCTTACTCCGAGTCTGAGCATCCCATTTTCTTGGATTGTTATTTTACTTTAAACACATATTAAGCACTTTACTATCCCAAAATAATTTCAGGTTATGAGATCGTATATAGATCTATCAATCAGCAGGTTCATGCATTCAGCATAATGGATATATATGCCATTAAATTGTGGGGCAGAGAAGTGTACAACATATAACACATGGTTCACTAGTTTATTTTGTTTCATTTGACACATATTTCAGTAGATGAAAACATGGATGCCAAAGAAGCAAATTTAGTAAGTATTTAAGATAAATCTTGATAATTTAATCTATTATTTCCTGTACCACACCATTTCAATTAAGTTGTATTTGAATGATCACTTGCTGTATGTTGTCTCAAGCTTTAATGCTTTAATATTACTAGAGCACCATGGATCAAGTAGATGGTATGTATACATGTATGCATCAAGTAGATGGTATGTATACATGTAGATACTCCTAGGATAACTCCAGCTGGAGCTGTATGGGATTGATCAACTTGAGACTACATCTACATCTACATCTATAAGTTTACTCGGCAAAACCAATTGGCATCCCGCCAAGAGAGCACGGTTGCACTAAGGGGTGCAGCTGGTACACACCAGTTGCTTGTTGCCAACATTTATACTCTAGTAAGGGAGTTCCTGAAGGATGCCGAGTTACCTGGTTCCAATGTAGTTAATTGAGGGGGAAGATTATTCCAGTCAGTCACTGTCCTTGGAAAATAGCTGTATTTATAAGGGTCACAGCTTGTCGCAATTTCGATATAGTGATTTCCATGTAGGAGCTGATTTGATTTTGACATGTTCTGGAAGTTTCAAAGCTATTTCACCATGTATAGCCTTGTACAATAAAACCAGCCTCTGTGTCCTTCTTCTTCCTGCTAGTGAATACCATTTTAGGTCTTCCAGGATTTTTGTTACAGTGCCTGTTTCTCTCTTCCAGTTGCCAGACACAAATCTAGCAGCTCGTCTTTGAACTGATTCTATGCAGTCTATATCTATTTTGAGGTAAGGGTCCCACACACTTGATGCATATTCTAAGTGAGGGCGCACAAGTGTATTGTAGGCAGCCTTTTTGATATTTCCTGGGCAGATATTGAAATTTCTTCTTACAAATCCCAATACTTGATTTGCTTTGCAGACAATGTTGTTGATATGTTCATGCCATTTCATATTTGTTTGGAGCTCAACTCCCAGGTAGGGATGATGTTCAACATGTTGCAAGTTGTGACCATTTAATGTATATTTTCTTGTATCAAGAGCTTGGCGTTTTTCTTGCTGCTCAGGGTGTAGCATTTCTGAGCATTGAAGTCCATTTGCCACTCACTTGACTATTCCTCCAGCATATTTAGGTCTTCTTGCAGTTTTACTGCATCATTGTCATTTTCAACTATTCTATATAGGAGGATCTCATCAGCAAAGAGCCTTATGTTTGAATATTTTAGCTTCTCTCCAATGTCATTAATGTAGAGTAGAAATAGTAATGGTCTGTACTGTACCCTGAGGCACTCCAGATTTAACAGGGACAGAGTCAGATTCATCACCGTCAATAACTACCATCTGTTCACGGTTTGTAAGCCAGTTTTTTATCCATGAACTGACCTGCCCTGAGATTCCATAATGCTTGAGCTTGTGATTCAGCCGTTCGTGGCAGATTGTGTCAAAGGCTTTACTAAAGTCGAGAATGAGCATGTCAACATTTTGACCATCATTTCTAGCCATGAGTATATCCTGTAAGGGTGTGATTAACTGAGTTTCACACGAGTGGCCTTGGGACTTCTCCTTCGTCGAGTGAGTCTTGGAATATTTTTTGGAGGATTGGAGCTATTTCATGTGAACATTCTTTCAAGACTCTTGTGGGTATTTGATCCGGGCCAATGGCTTTTTTGGATCACCTTCAGGAATATTTTCCATGTCAGGAATATTTTCCATGTCAGGAATATTTTCCATGTCAGGAATATTTTCCATGTTTTCAATAGAAAAAACAAATTTGTACTGATGTGAAAGAACTTCTGCCTTGCCTTTATTGTCTTTCACTTCAATGCCATTTTCGGTTCATGTTGGTACACCAACAGTATCTTTGCGCCTGGATCTAATATAATAGTTCCAGAACCTTTTTCCCAATTATGGTCTACTGAATTCAATGTAATGTTAATCAAGTAGCCCAAGGACATATTCATTGTTGGATTCTCTCAACTTATGTTTTATGTGTTTCCTAAGGTTTCTGAATTTTCTACGGTCAGAATCCTTTTAAGTTTTTTCAGCCTTGTTGTATAGTCTTTGTTTCTTGATTTCCTTTGTCATCCATGGCACATCCCATCTACCAGTTATTTTCCTAATAGGAATGTATTTACTGATAGACTCCATAAGCTTATCTGTGAACTTATTGTTCAGAGTTTCAACTGGGAGATTTGAATCATTAACTTCATCTTCAAAAGACATGCATGTCTTGTTTTATTGCATTTGTGTCTCCTTTTTATAAGCCAAACTTGTGTATTCAATTTCAGCATTGAAACAGACTTTTGACAAGGAATATTAATTGTATATTCAATTTCGGTATTGAAACAGACTTTTGATAAGGAATATCAATTGTGAATTATCTTGACTTGATAAAACTCCATCAGCAATGGACTGGATAACACACATGAAGTTCTCCTTTCTACCCTGCTGATCCATAAGATCAAGGACCTTCATTAATTTGTCAGTCATAAATTTGCAAACTTCAGACTCTTTCACATAATCCCCTGCTTAGGAATATACCTTTTGTCCTTTTTCTTTTTCAGGTGCATTATAATCAACAGTTCGTTCAGAACTAATAACTTCTCTTGATCTTCAGAACATTTTTTGTACCATTTGTTTCAATATATGGTTCACAGTTCTGCCCATATTTATTGATTATGGCATTGATTGTTTGGCCAAAGTGAACAGATCTATATATTTTGGTTTAGTGGTTTCATCTAATTCTTCTTTCCGAATGCTAAAAGGCAAATTCTGGTGGCTGGATTTAGCATGGTGGAATATATTTAGTTCTATTTTACCAGTTTTTGTGCAATGGTAACACACAAAGGCTGAAAAAGTGAGCATGTCATATTAAAGTTACAGTTACAATGAACATTGCAACCACTGGATTGCAACACAATATACATACCTGCAGTCATTATACAGAGCATATTGTTCTGGTAACTTTACTATTATTGTTTGCTTATAAGTACACATTAACATTGATATTTTGTTGGCATACACATATGGCAGTTACCAAATCATTCAACAGTTACCAAATCATCCACATGGAGAAGACTACAGTTACCGAATCATGCATGTAAAGTTACTGAATCATGAGTGAAACTACATTCCCTCTTTTTCACATTACCTGTAAAGCTATGTGAATCATTTTGATCATACTGTATTTATATACTATACTGAAGCACTTGGTCATGGTAGCAGTTATCAATAACCCTGGGGAAGATGAAATACAAGCCGCTGAGATTTCTCACCTGGTGCAGAGTCTGCCATTTTGATTCGGTAACTGCAGTTACCGAATCCAGTATCCCCCCAGTGCACTTGTTATTTATGGAGGGCCTTGTATGAGGGCCTTGGGAGATTTTGAGACAATTTTCAGTCAAGTGTCAACCAGCTTAGTTTCAGTTCTTTCACAGCTAACTTAGCTTCTACCATTATCACAAATGATTTTGCCACCTTCCCAATTTTCAGTCAAGTGTCAACCAGCTTAGTTTCAGTTCTTTCACAGCTAACTTAGCTTCTACCATTATCACAAATGTTTTTGCCACCATCACAATTTTCAGTCAAGTGTCAACCAGCTTAGATAAATAATTATATGCATGCGTCGAGGTGGTTAGGTGCGTTTTATGAGGGCCTGATATTCTCATCAAAACTCGCCCTAAATCGGTTAAATTGGAAGGAATTTTTTCTCTAAATAATTACCTACGTATCTAACTAATCGCTACCCGATTCGTGCGAAAGATTGATCGGTCTGATAAATCGTAATCGGTGATTTTTTAAGCCTTGCTGTCATACAGGTTTGTAATATCGCTGCCATTGCTTCTTGTTCAAAAACATGGTGGATTTAATCTTCAGGAATCTTATGATCCTTTAATGATAGCACTGTGTGGTTGAATCTGAACATCTTTTGTTTTCATATTAAAAATCTCGCTGAGTAAATTCGATAAAGTGCTCGCTTGTACTTTAAACTTACTATAATTCATCTGAGTTCTAGTTGTCAGGCATTGATTTTCATTTTCAAACAACTCGATTCTCTTAACGACTCGCTAATACTTGTCAGATGCCAGACAGGTGAGACTTATATATGCAGGTGTGTAATTTCTTACCTCACTACGACTCTGAGCCTGAAAGCGATAGGAAGGAAATAAACTAGATTGGAATATTATAAACTTTCTGTGGAAATAATTAAAAATACAGGGAATATTTACTCCTCTAAACCAGCGTTCCGACTATAACTGCTATATCACGGTAAGGAAAATCTAAATAATTTCCTATTCGAAAACATTATCTCTCTGTTACCACCTTCATGTATTACCTTGTTAAATTTGTCACTAACCGGCTTTCATAACCGGCATAACTGGTATAATCAAGAGCGTACCACCTGGTAAATAAACTGGTGATAACCTGGTGATTACTAGGCCAAAATCTACCTAGTGGTCTACATATAGCACTAACTTGGAAAAAATTCTCTGAGTATATTTTTTATCCCCAGGCAACTTACCTGGTTTCACCAAAAATATTATACTGTCCAAGCAAACTACTTGGCAGGAAAAATTCTATGTGATCTATACAAATTACTAACCAAGCAAACAACTTGGATAGAACATCATCACCAGGCAAATTACCTGGCAAACCAAAACATAAACTGACCAAGCAGACTACTTGGCAGGCAAATAGTAAACATTAACCAAGCAATAAACTTGGATAGAGTATTATCACGATACCAATTTGAAAAAAAACAACATATAAACTGCCCATGCAAACTACTTGGAAGACAAACAGTAAACGAAAACCAAGCAAGCTACTTGGTTTGCAAACTCCGGATCAGGCAATAGCCTATCCAAACAAAATAATTGTTTCCTACCAAGCAAATTACTCAAAAGTAGATTTCCTGGAAAAAAATCCATATCTAATCGTATAAAACATCAGTCACACAACCTGGTACGATAGTTAGACAACATTAGACATAACTTTTACTGATTAAAATATGGCTGAATATGAACATGATGGTACATATGGAAATGATATATATGAGGTAAATGAAATTCTAGATAGTTTCTGGGATAGAAAACAAAAGAGCAGATACTATAAGATATGGTGGAAAGGTTTCTCAAAAAATGAAAGTACCTATGAACCTGAGACGAACTTACATCCATCACTAGTTGAGACATACTTAAAGAAAAATCCCTCCAAACTAGAGGCACATTTAAAAAAAAAAAGAAAAAAAGAAGGCACATAATTCTAGTGTTGACATAAAAATGAAAGAATCCATGGTATCAAATAAAAATACATATTCTCACCAATCAAATGCATATTTATCATTACAGAGTCATCCCCTCGAACACCTCTTGACTGGGCGGACGAGATGGACACTGATGATGGCATGACCACAACTACCCCCAAGCGTATGGATCCCCCCATAGGTGAAGTCATGACAACTCCGGTACAGAAGATAACCATTGGGGCGGTCGGGAACCATGATAAATCCCCGATGGAAGAACCACATTCTCATGATAAGACTGTATCAACCATGACTGACCCGGCAGATGATCTCACCATAAGTATGGAGGAGTTGATGCTGATGCTGACTGAAAAGTCGCAACATTGCACAGCTCAAGGGGGAGGATGAATAAAAAAGAGTGAGCGCATTTCTAAACTTGAAGCTGAACTACAAAGGGTTAAATCAGAGTGTAGTCAGTTAGAAGAGGGAAAAAAAGGAATGGTGGAAAATAGTAGCACCTATGAGATAAAACTTAAGCATGATGCTAGTAAACTTAGTAGGGCAGAAGCTAAAATAAATGAACTTTGTACCACAATCAAAAGAAACAACGAGCAGATGGAAAAACTTGAAGAGAAGAACAGTGAGCATGAGATTAAGATCAGGGCCATGGCTGAGGGGCCTACAGCTGGTCCTTCTGACACGCAGCTTAAGTCTAGCTCTAGAAATACTATCCTACTATTGGCGGACCCAACTTATCGCTCAATGATTATGTCAGGTGACACCTGGATGTGGGAGGTGCACTCTAAATTTTTCATTACTAGAAACTAGTAATAAATCTAGTAACTTCACCCTACTGACTTGCTAATAACTTTAAATTACAAGATTACTAGAAAAAACTAGAAAGTTGTCTAGATTCTAGAAATATTTTATTATCATACTAGATACAAATTACTAGAAAGTAGTAAGTTACATTACTAGAAACTAGGAAGGAAATTCACTAGTTTCTAGACAAGTTGGTTCTACTGACCCGCTAATAATATTTGTTCCTAGACAATCTTACTAGAAACAAAATAATGTTACTAGATTACATTTACTAGATGGCATTTACAATGTATCAAACATAACAATTTTCAATATCATACAATTTATATCTGTATTAAAACTTGTACATCTCTCAGCTACATGTAATTTAGATGACATTAAGTACATTTGTGACAAGGGTTTCAGGAAAATAGTTCAAATGATCATGAGCGATCATTTTCAATTTAGATTACTTGATTTTTGGAGAAATGTTAATCTTTACCACACTGGACAATACAAAATGGCAGGATTTTGGATAAATGTAAATATAATTATGGACATAAAATAATGACATAATAGCACTATGTACTAACTAGCACTAACTAGCACATAAAACAAATATTATAAACTATGCTATCAAATGAGGACAACATTCTCATATTAAAAGTATCAAAGACCTCTGGACCATAATATGGATTCATTTTACATTTTTCTGACATTTACATAATTTTACTGCACAGCAGTATATATTCAGTATCTAATAGAGAAACTAAAATATTATGTCTGGTCCATTATTAAATCAACCAACTTTATCCAAAGTTTCTATGTTTTTCCATTTACATAAGGTATAAACATCATCACATCCATATAAGAATGTGAATAACAAAGCAACTATTGATATTATTTAATCATAACATAAAAAGTCCAACATGTCTGTTATAAAGAACTATTATGATTATGCAAAATTGTTCTCATATTCGGTTTAATGGGTATTTCCCATGTGATTTGTCCTTGCACCTTAGGATTCAACCTGGTCAATTGCTGCCTGCAGACGCGGTTCAAGCAGCTTGAACCCGGTGGATCTATACTGGTCATAAATCTCACCAAGATAGTATTGCTGGCAGACTCCAAGCACACCACAATAGCACTTGGGGAACGCTACATTGGCAAGATAGTAGAGGCCTATGAGGGCCAGAAAGAAGGGCTCGAGGTCAAACGTGTCGTTTGTGAGTTCTTGTGTACTGTATGTGCCGAGTCCAACCACAAACATCCTCTTCATCTTCTTCTCGCCCAAATCCTGGAAACCTACCAGGTGAGGGCAGTCTGTCACTGTGGACTCAATATGGCTTGCGACCTCCTCATCGGGGACATCCTGAAGATAAAACATGAATGTATTCTGATAATAGTTTGAAAAGCTAAATATCAAGCACTTTTTCATTTTAACATTTCTACATAATGTTAAAGTTGTCTGCTGGTTTGATAAAAGATACAGTAAATATTGTAAAGAGTGGGACAGAACATATGCTATTTACAATGTGTCAACTGTTAATTAGGAAACTGTCTTAAAATATTCCAATAAATACTAATGTCATACCTCATGAATCTGGAGAAGGGGCTTGCTGGAGCAAAATCGATTTTTGCTCCACGTCTCCTTTTCTACATATTGCAGCATATCCTGGAAGGTAGGATTCTGCAAATACATTAACCAAAACAAAATATGTAAGAATAATTTTGATAGGATATTCATTTTATCATATTTAAAAAATGTAGTGTCCATTGCAAAGAATGATCACTACTTGCCAAACACATTTACGGGAGAATGACCAGCTAAGCTTTTTTAAACAGAATTCAAGCCTGTTTGTAACAATATTTTGTTAAAATTGAAAGAACTACTTTATGAAAACATTCATATAATAGCATTTATAGTAAAACTGAAGAAATGTTATTAGACTCACTTCAGTATCCATAATCTCAACCATAGCCTTCTTGAAAATTTGCATTTGGGCTCTCATTTTCTGAAATACTGGCTTTGTGACGGTCAGCACAAACTGGAACCTGATCTGAAAAGACAAAACAATATTTTGTGATTAAGGTATTTGGATACCCTGGTTGTAGGTGGAGCCACAGTAGCACCATCTCCACCTGGTGGATAAAATGGCAAATTGGAGTTGTCTAGTAAATGAAATCTTAAATAAATGTACTTCCACTTGTAAAACCTTTCCCACCAAAAATCAAATCAGCTTTGCTTATTCTGAGACATTAAAATGAAAATCAATGAAAAGGGCTGTCGTGAATCATTATACCTAAAAGCATGGTCAAAATATGTGAATAAAGGCATTAAAGAAGTTTCCCAGATTCAAATTATATCATTTAAATGACATATGTTGTAATTACATCTTTCAGCCTCAATAATGGACAAAAAATGTCACTTTTCTATAATTTCGCCCATATTTGCGCATATTCTATTTCAAATAATTAATTTTTCAGAAGGAAATAATGTGGTGACATCCATATGTTTTTCCATTATATGATAGAATACATATTTACCTTCATTTTTAGCAAAGTAACTAAGAAATTAAACTAGCCAAAATTAAATAAATGCATTAGATGTGGAATATTGCAGTAAGATTATGCCACTACATGGCGCCACCGTTGTGTTATCAAGCAATCTATAAATAGAAAAAGTACTAATTTCATGCAAAACATGCTTGTTATTGATAAACAATGTAAACTTAAGTATAAAAGTTATATTTCTTTTCCTTTATGTTACATGGGATGCATTTTAACTGAATTATGTTATTCACTAAATTTATTGTAAAATATTGATTTTTCCCATTATTAGTGACAGCTGTAAAAAAATACACAGATGGTAAATGTACAAATAAAAATTGTTTTTGACTCAGGATATGTCTTCTGTTTCAATATGCAAAAAACTAGAAAAATTAAACTATGAAATGCCAGAGTATCCAAATACCTTAAATTACAGCCGACAGTTTTCACATATCAATGCATTATCTTCAGTAAATCAGATGGCCATGGGCTTTGTGTCTTTTGACCATTATTTTTTTCAAAAGGCCCATCTCTTTCAATAGTGAGGGGATATGAAATGTACTATCCAAATAGCTCTAAAAAGTCTGAAAAGGCCCACTGAATAATTTGGCCAGCAGAATCATTGATCATTCAATATAGATAATCATCTAAGAAATACAGTGGAAGTAAATATACTACTGCACGACTACTGTACAATTAGTGTAGACTGTACAGTGATTACTGAACATGTATCACATATTACAAGTTAATTCTTAATCTGTTCATTCTACATACCTATTTGAGATTGTGCAGCTGGACTGGGGCCAGAGGATGGTGACATAGTCGAGGTCGCAGCTGATGTCACCTTGCCATGTTGTGAGGTTGCGGGAGACTCAGGCAAGGGACAGAGTCCTGGGCTTCCTACACTTGTTGCTGGAGGTGGCACCTGAGACATGAAGAAGCAAAAGGGGCAACGGTGTATAGTTTGCTCCATGGTGAAATATCAGACTTTGCCTCGATCTTGGTCTAGGAGATGGGTTTCTAGTCATAGGCAGTCATTGTAGAGAGTCCACATTTTGAGGCTGGATTTGGCCAAGCTGCAATCAACTGGTGTCTTGTCAATGATTCTGGCATCAGCTCCTGTAAAATAGGGAAAAAAGAGTAGACTTTGAACACATAATAATTTCATAATCTTCAGGCAAATTATGTTAGAACTTTAAAGCAGTATATCTCAGGAACCAATAATGATAGAAACAAACTTTAAAAACTGGCATGCTCAGTATTTAAATCTCTTTAAGATAAAATGGAAAATGACAATGTAGGACCCTTATTTAATACAGATCGTAACGATCGTAATGCATGACCATTTGTTTACACCCAAGAAATGTATTGTACATAGGACTTTTGGTTATAATGTACATGATAGTTTACTTTTGGTGGGTTTACAATATAGGTCAACTGACTCAATGTAATGATGCAATATGCTGCAATCTTTTGTCTGGCCAGATATCCTACTGGTTTTGTTAATTGTTTTACCAATAATCACCTCCAAATAGTACACTCAGACATCAGGAAAGTTTCTGACTTTAAGGCATGATGATATATATGTTACTCACCAATTTAGAAGTGACAATCTCTGGAAATTTAAACTCTCAGCTGGCATCCATTGTGTGGTTTTGGCAGGCTGTTAATAAGTAGGTCACTGCTGGTGCGAGCAGTTGCCACCAGGGCTGTATTGTATAAACAGGTTCAAAATTATGAACCCAATATTTTGGGTTCAAAATCGGTGTTCAACACCAAATTTGAACCAAAAGTATTGTATGAACAAGTTCAACACCATTATCGGTTTCAAACACCAATTTTTGGTTCACGTTTTTGAGCCCATTATGCAACACCAATATTTCAGGGTCAAAATCGGTTTTCAACACCAATATTGGGTTCAAACCAGGGCTTTTTCTTAGATTTCAAGTGTGTGCTTATATTTCAAGAGTCAAATCATGCCCAAATCCGTTTTTCAGGAACAATTTCAATAAAAAATATTTTACTTACATCACAAGCTTGTGCTTAGATCTCAAGCAAGGTCTGTAGCTTGTTTGGATTCAATTTTTTTCTTGCTTAAATTTTGCATTGGATATATTTATAACAAGGGCTGCAAAAATGGTTTATTGTCTGTCAAATGCATCACAATGTGAAAATATGTGACGTCACATGAGTGCCAAGAACACTGATAAAAGGTTACAAAGTGCTCCTTGTGGCCTCATGACGTTACAAAGTAAATCCCGTCAGAGCCCCACTGCAATGAGTTCAAAAGGGTCAAATATCGGAGTAATGTAAACAAACTTGTAATTCAGTGATTGGAGGCAAAAATGAAAACATAACTTCCCAAATATTGTACATCTTCTGAAAAAGTTACATTGGAATTTAAGATTGAATGTTAAATGATGTAAAAATTGTATAAATCAACAACATAAAACAGAAGTGCAGGAGACTTTTGGTTCAAAATGAACCTGATTTTGGGTTCAAATGAACCAGAACCTGAAATCGGGTTCACGGACCAGGAACTGCTTGATACAATACTTTTGGCTCAAAGATATTTTGAACCAATTATTTGGTTCATTTGAACCCGATTTTGAACCCAATATTGGTGCAATTGTGAACCTGTTGATACAATACAGCCCAGGTGTCTCCCATGTGGCCGGGAGCGACCTCTAGTGGCAAACAGTGACATTACTCTGGGTCAGTGTGGACCTTGCAGGACCTTGCAGGACCTTACTGTGATATATGTTAGTTTCATCATTAATGTAATATGGGAAAACTTCTTATTCCCATATTTAATGAAAACAGTCGATCTCATAGATAATGAAATGGATATTATATTAGATTACCCACAGAAGATTATTGGTATCACAGTTAAATTTGAGCCATTTTGTAATAAATTATATATCATTTTTTTTCATTTGATATATTGCTAATTGTTATTTGGCATGAATTTGGCAAGGACTGAAATTTAATTTTCCTAACAATAATAGATAATTTGTTCATGTTGTGACTTAATATAAACTTGAAAGTGCAGAGAGTCGCACTGAAAGCTCCTGACAAGCTTTAAGTGAGTTATTTGTTGTTGACAAGGTTTTAAATCTTTACCAATAATATAAACTTGTTTATTTAATTATAAATATATTCCTCCATACATATTGTTTTGTACATTATCATGTTGATTATTTTTAAACTTTGAGTTGGGTAAATACTGATTTCTAGTAACATGACAATCTAAAATCTAGTAATTTGTCTAGAATCTAGCATATATCTATTGGCTTAGTAACCTTACTAGATAATATCTAAATACCTTACTAGCTTCATCTAGGAACATTTCTAGCAACTAAATAGACCTTACTAGTCAATCTAGACACATGACTAGATTATATAGGAACATGACTAGATCATCTAGAAACGTTACTAGATCATCTAGGAACTTGTTTAGACAATCTAGTAACTTTTCTAGATGCATCTAGTAATCTGTCTAGAATCTAGTTAAGAAGATTACTAGATTGTTACTAGATACATTTAGAGTGATGGAGGATGACATTCGATCTGTGGATGAACTAGCCAAGAAACTCAAGACCACAAATTTCCCCAAAAAGTTAGAATCATATCAAGCGGTTGTTATTTGCCTTGGCCTCAGTGACACTGGTACTGGTGTATCAGGCCGTTACATAGTGTATAACCTGAAAAAATGTGTGTACAAGATGGCGGGGTACATGACATGCCCGATATATCTTTGTCAGGTACCACCAGTATCGATAAACTGTAGCTCATCAATGCTGCAAACGCACACTGTACTGAATCATAACATCGACAAGTTAGGCAAACATCATATGACAGGGCAACTGCAGATTGTAACCACCCCTGAAGTCATAACCAGGCTGCCCACCTCTATGGTGGTCATCTCTCAGAGTGATCACTCTCTGCTATCCCAACCCGAAATCGACTGGCGAGTCAACTTGTACTCGTTCATTAACCCCTCCAATAAGTACAGCGATGAACTGAGTGAGTACTGGAGGTCGGATGAGAACAAGGAGAGTGATGATACGTCTTCGGATGATGAGAATGGTGGGGACAAGTCTGGGGAGTCTAGCACAGTAAACGTCTCCTTTATGGATGGTGAATACCCTGGGGAGGTAGCAACAGCACCGATACCAACAGGCTCAGCTGCCAAGCTAATTGGTGCTGGGGGTATGACAATCAGAAAAGTTGCTGAGAACACGGGCACCAAACTCAGGAAACTGGATGCAAACGACGATGAAGGGGACAGGGTTAAGATCACTGGCACCCCAATAGCCATTGCCCATGCAATAGTGGCCATCAGAAAAATAGTAGGACCAGTAGACGATGAAGAACAAGGACCAATCAAAGAGCCTTGCGTATATTACACACAGGGTCGCTGCAAGAACGGGGCTCGATGCCACTACCTACACTCTGAACCAATCAACAAGACCAGTAGGAGACCAAAGGATCCTAGACATGGAGCAAATAATAACCCGGCTAGAATTATCAAAAGCAAGAAAATGAAAAAATATTAACATTTATTGGGTTGGAGGGATAATAATATGACATAAATCTGCAAGATCTGTAAAAATAACATCGATAACACAGCTGTAAATGTACTGCTCCAACATATGAACATCATATTAAGGTCTATAATCCACAATGAAACACTGGGACAGACTTATGTTTTTTTGGCTTAAATGTGTTCAAAGTCATGTTATTTGTTAATTTAGCACAGAAAAAGTAAACTTAACCGGCTAGTCTTAAACTTTTATTATTTAAATTGAACCCGTTTTAACTACCGTTAAAACGGGTTCGACTCAGTTATTGCAGCTGGACACCATGTGTGCTGTATGAGAAATACCCCCCACTGACGTCATAGCCTCACTCTCATCCTGGAATCCCCCAGAGCATGCCGAGCCGAAGGCAGTTACGTAAATACACGAGACCACACGAAGTTCTCTCCTGATGCTTCAAACTGATTGTGGATTATAGACCTTAAGTGTAGAGACTATGTGTGAAATAAATATATTTTTGAATGAGGTATCTGATTTTTTCACAATCTTTCCTTGTAAATGTCATGTGGACATGGAAAACTGGCAATTTCACATAGTTTTTAAAATAAATCAATTCTTAAGGTTATGTAACTACTTAGTCTCTCTTATTTTTAGCCCCTTTATGAACGGAAATAAATACTTGGTAGTACCGACTGTAATGAATGCAAATGAATGCATTGTTTCCCTCCATCCCAGGAAATATAAATATGGTAAGACGACCTATAAATATATACGACCTTAGTGTGCAACAAAAAATATGTTTTAAAAAGAATCCATACTATCCTCTGATTAAAAATATTGGTGAAAACACTACTAGCTACTTTTTAATCAGAACGCTGCAATTAAAATCACGGAAAACAAGTGTTGATTTAAAAAAATCAAGCTCGCGTAAGTTTCCAAAATCCCAAGCAAAAAAAAACCAACTTCTTACTCTACTACGCACTCACATATCACTTCTCAAACAAAAGCGACATCTGACGGTGTAATCAGAATTATTTAGCCAAAACATGGCCGCCATGGACCGATAATCGGGGTAGGCTCCATTGACTTACAGCTTAACCATCTTGAAACCTCGAACATCTAGCCCTAAAGGCAAAACAAACGCGAGCGAAAAATCTTGAAGTGTCTTAAAATAGAAGAAATAAAATCATCAGAAGAGAGTAAAGTGAACCATTATTACGATTTTACTATATCAACAAACAGTTGTATAGCACATTCGCCCCTTGTTGTGGGTGAGGCAAAATGTAGATATATTTATATACTTTTTACGTGTTCCGCTTCCAGTGAACAAATCAATTAAGACCCATGTTCACTTTAGAATCCATTTTATTCCAGTAATGTAATACAATATGTATCTTAGGTATTTTCCTGTTGTTTCTCCCAACTCCAAACTGACTGCAGACTGACTGCCTACTGACTGCCTACTGACTGCAGACTGACTCCCTACGGACTGCCTGTGATGTGGATCACACACACACATATATATATATATACCAGCTCTTGTACATGTACATGTACATGTAAATGTACATGTACATAGTTCGTATGCTCAACACCAGAGGCATCACTAAATACAAAAACATAAACTTCATTCATCTCTCACATTCACCACAAGAGGACAGCACTGGAGAGTGAATGCTACATTTCTAAATTCAAAAACATAAACTTGTACTTTATGATTTCATTTACCCTTCATTCAACTCTCACATTCACCACAAGAGGACAGCACTGTTGAGTGAATGCTACAAGTTGTACTACGACTCCACATTTTTACTACGACCAGGCTATAAATAGCTCACACCGTACTAAAAATAGCATGGAATATTGTTGTAAGCTCAATCTTAATGAAAGCACTTTGTTTAAACGCCGGGACAATGATATAAATAGCCAAGGAAAACACGAATCAAGTAATGACGTTCAAACATGTGATCCAGCTGAGCCCCGACCCACGTCGTAGCACGACGAGTCAACCCTGCACAAACATCTAAAAAATAAACGAATCCTTGCACATGGTCCGTCCAGATTATGCTAACTACACTGAAAAAACGACAAAATGATCATAGATTTATCTGAAACACACGATCAAACTTTAACAGAGGAGAATCAACTCTCAAAAACTCAAATCGACGTAGGATTGGCCACGCCCACTCCCCCTGTGATTCGTCATTCTGCGGAGCATGACAATTATGGTATGGGGAAATCTCCATTCATGATCTCACCAATGTCAAGGTCAAGGGCGATGGGGATTCCCTCTCGATCTGATCTTAATGAAGTACTGGAAGGAAATGGAAATAAAAATAGAAAGAAAAAGAAAAAGAAAAATATCAGGATTGGATATAACATTAACAAACGGTTACCTGAAAAGTAAAAAAAATCTTAACAAACGAAAAATTCCAAAATGAACAAAAATATTAATATAGGCACATGTAATATACAGAGCATCAAACACAAAGTATTAACCGTTTTAGAAAACAACAACTTTTTTGAAAACACTGTGAGTTTCCCTTTGAAACAAAGACTGGATCCCCCATTGGTAAAAACAATGGAGCTCATGATCATGGAGGCTTCCTTACAGCTTAAAGGGAAAAAAGTTACTTTTGTAACCATATACAGACCAAAGCCATCTGGTGGAAACAAGTACACTTACTCAGAGTTTTATGATGAATTCACACAACTGATTGCATACTATGGCTCTCTAAACCATGAAGTCTTATTCCTAGGTGACTATAACTTCCATGTAAATAAACCAATGAAACCTGATGTTGTGAAATTGAATGATATTTTATCTACATTTGACATGAACCAATTGGTAACTGAACCAACTCATCGGCTTGGAAACACGCTCGATCTGATCATAACTTTCAAAGGAAACAGACTGCTTAAAAGTCATTCAGTGGATGAATATGTATCCGATCATAAAATGGTTCTTATGGTTTTTAATCTACATCCCCCTAAACCTGCAAAGAAAACCATAAATTATAGAAATTAAAAGAATGTAAATATGGATACATATACAATCAGTAATGAAAGAAAGAAAAGCTTGGGAATCACTATCCCTAATAGACATGGTAAAATTCTATGATGAAAAACTGACTACAATTATAAATAAGCATGCTTCAGTCAAGGTTGCCCATGTATCAAAACGTAAACCCGTCCCATGGATGAATAACCATATCAAGGAGGAACGATCGCTGAAGAGAAGACTGGAGAGAAAATGGAACAAGACTAGATTACAAGTGGATAGAGACTTATATAACTCTCAGAGAAATAAATATAATTCTCTTCTAAAATCCTCACAATCAGACTATTTCTCAAATCTAGTAAATGAAAACAAGCATGACCCTAAAAAATTATTTAGGGTCATAGACAAGCTCATGCACAAATCCACCGATGTCCCCATGCCAGCCTCGATTGATGACACAGAACAGGCAGAA
This sequence comes from Amphiduros pacificus, assembly GCA_949316495.1. Classification (NCBI taxonomy): domain Eukaryota; kingdom Metazoa; phylum Annelida; class Polychaeta; order Phyllodocida; family Hesionidae; genus Amphiduros; species Amphiduros pacificus. The sequence goes on from OX439001.1 coordinate 29,645,247, forward strand.
AAATTTAATTCATATTTTCTTGAAAAAATTGAAACAATCCGAAAGGACATCGATGAACACCAATTGTCTAAAATTTCATCACCAGAGGATGCTACAAACAACATCTCGCCCATCTATATGGAGAGCCAAAATCAAGACCAAATAATACCGCCAGAGGACGCCACCTCAAATAAATCACCCTCCCACAAAAAATTCCAAACAACTCTTCATCAATTTACGCCTCTAACAGAAGAAGACGTTCGAAAGTTAGTACGGAAAGCATCAAATAAATCATGTGAGTTAGACCCATTACCATCCTGGCTACTTCATGACATGATTGATGTCCTTCTGCCTATTATTACTAACATCATAAACAAATCGCTCACGGAGTCAGATGTATCTGAAAATATGAAGATTGCAATTATAAAACCACTACTTAAAAAACTGGGTCTAGAGCTCATTGAGAAAAACTATAGACCTGTGTCTAACCTCAGCTACATCTCAAAATTAACTGAAAGGGCAGTAGCAGACCAATTAGTATCACATCCAATAAAAAATAACCTGACTGACAAATTTCAATCAGCATATAAAGAATATCATAGTGCAGAGACAGCCTTGCTCAGAGTCCAAAATGATATCCTAAGGGACATTGATCAGAGAAAAATGGTAATTCTGCTCCTATTAGACCTATCAGCTGCATTTGATACCATGGACCATGATATACTGTTTGAGAGACTGGAATCAAGGTATTATGTTACAGGTCATGCACTCTTATTGATAAAGTCATACTTACGAAGCAGACGTCAGTGTGTAAAAGTTGGATGCAAGACGTCGTCAACAAACCAATTAAATACGGAGTCCCTCAGGGATCAGTACTGGGACCGATCCTTTTCACACTTTATATGTCACCACTCATGGACATCTTAGCAAAATATAATCTGAGCTACCATATCTACACAGACGACACTCAGATTTACATCCCTGTTGATCACACCTCTGAGGATGGTCGTGAAATAATCATACTGAAACTAGAAAAATGTGTAAATGAGGTTAGGGCTTTCTTAATACAAAATATAATGAAGATAAATGATGGTAAGACTGAAATGCTACTCTGTCATGATGGGAATGGTACTAAGTTAAACAGAGATGACATCACAGTTAAAGTAGGCGATTCCTGTATACCACCCTCGACATTTGTAACTGACCTGGGTATTATTTTGGATGAAAAAATGGATATGAAGGCACAAGTAAGAAAAATGTGTTAAAAAGGCTATTATCATATCAGAAACCTATCGGCTATCAGACAGGAGGACAAGAGGACTGCTACAACTTTAACTCATGCGTTTGTGACCTCAACACTGAATTACGGAAACGGTCTGCTTGCTGGCATACCAAAAGCTGAAATTAAAAATCTGCAAAATCTACAAAATGCAGCAGCCAGAGTTGTAGGCATGATCAGAAAATTTGATCATATATCGTGGAAACTAAGAGAGTTACACTGGCTGCCAATACACGCTAGAATTGAATTTAAGATTATCCTGACTACCTGGAAGGCGCTAAATGGTAAGGCACCACCATACTTAAAGGACCTTTTACAGGTAAAAAAAGGAGAGAGATGCTTACGATCAAATAATGGTACATATCTAGATATCCCCACTACCCGCCTAAAAACATTAGGCGACAGGGCATTCTCGGCCATTGTTCCCAAACTATGGAATGACCTCCCTAATGACCTCAGGACCTGTACTTCAGCTGACCTTTTCAAGAGAAAGCTGAAAACACATCTTTTCAAAACATATGTTTTGGATGAAGCGCTATGAACAGATTTATCTGGATTTAGCACTATATAAATTTTATTATAATTATTATATTATTATTATTAGTTTCAGGTCTTTCACAACTTAGCTACTACCATTATCACAAATGTTTTTGCCACCATCACAATACCTGTAAATGCTCTTACAACTCAACACTATGCAACCTTCTAATCCCCCGCGACTGTTTCTAACTCCAGTGTTTCACCTCCAAAGTCAGGTATGATTTCCTAATATCTTAATCCCTTTTGAAACAATCTGGCCAACCAATCAATTATATATGGGATAGTAACTTTGAACTCATTGATACTCGATCATCTTTAATTGGAATTGTTTCACATGTAATCAAGGGAATGTGGTCAAACAGAAGGCCACATCTTTTATCTTCAATTGATATTCCTAGAAAGGTTTTCTTTTATCAGTTTATTAGCAGATTGTGCCTCTTTCCAGACAGATAATTTTCAGTTTTACTAGTCCAGCATTTCTATCGGTGACAAGACAACTGCCCCTAACGATTATTCAGGGGAAAAGATAATGACCAATCAGAGCTGTCAAAGTGATGTTTGATATTTTAATGTTTTACATCATTTTGTACACAATAAATGGATTTTCGTGTATTCAGAAATACATAGTTTTTGTTATCCAGTAAAGATGCTCCATTTATATGATGCAGATCTAATGTCTTCTGGATATTTATGTAAAGACAATCTATGTAAGAAACAGGACAGTTTTTAGATATTTTCCTAAATAGGATAATTTTATAGGTAAGCGAATGTTTTCATATTACATATGGCCATTCTGCAGAATGAAAAATGAATAAAATCTGCAGAAAAACAATGGCCTCAGAGCTATGCTGTCATTGCTGGTTTGTAATGTTTATGAACAATTTTGAAATTTTTTTGAAATTACTTAATAAATGGTCATTCAAATCCTTTCCCAGAGCAGACTTGAGCTGATAATTTTTGATGTATAATGACGGATCCCTACAATAAGAGTAACAAGGAAGGATCCCTCATCCTGGTTCTTTGTACACTCTGAAAATATAGGCACGTGTTGAAGCAGACATTGTTTTATTGTCATACTTTATTTGTGGATTCTCCTGAAGATACAACAATTTTGACGAATCAAAATGCATGTTACGTATTGAATTTGGTCCCAACTTGTTATCTTGATTCTCATTGACTAATGTTTATAATGTTATTTAAAATGGCAGTCTCCATGACAAATCAGTGATAAATATTAGCAAATAATCTGACCCTAATGGAAAATAGATAGAATAGACACAGTCAGCATAGGTAAAAAGAAAACCATTATTAAAGTTTTCCGTACTTTCTCTCATTTTAGAAAATGGATTTTGACTGTAGAGGGTGTTGAAGATCTTTTGGACTGAAACTATATCATTTAAATTTATTTTAGGCACCAATCATTCTATCTCAGATCTTTTAAGTCAACAATTAAATAATATCCAAGGGGCGAGCCCCTCACGTTTTATTTACAATTATCTTCATCAACATATTATATATATTAATTTTGAAGAATGTGGTAACAATATGGTGGTAAATCAATTTTGCTAAATGTTCATTCAATCTCATGATGATTTTGTCCCCAAGTTTAGATTTACCCCTTCTATCCATTACATTTGGATATTGGAACCTTTTGAGATATTACTGGATTTCTCAGGTGGCAGTTTGCCGTTTGCTGGTGCAGGATCTGTCCATGGTTCCAATCATATAGATGAGACATGCCACAATGCTGACTCCCCCGGACATGTAGAAGGAGGCATCATAGCTGCCTAACACCTCCTTGAGGGTACCTGAAAGACACACAGTGAGATCATGATGAGACACGATGCTGACTCCCCCGGGCATGTAGAAGGGGGCATCATAGCTGCCTAACACATCCTTGAGGGTACCTGAAAGACACACAGTGAGATCATGATGAGACACGATGCTGACTCCCCCAGGCATGTAGAAGGGGGCATCATAGCTGCCTAACACATCCTTGAGGGTACCTGAAAGACACACAGTGAGATCATGATGAGACACGATGCTGACTCCCCCAGGCATGTAGAAGGAGGCGTCACAGCTGCCTAACACCTTCTTGAGGGTACCTGAAAGACACTAAGTGAGATCATGATGAGACACGATGCTGACTCCCCCAGGCATGTAGAAGGGGGCATCACAGCTGCCTAACACATCCTTGAGGGTACCTGAAAGACACGCAGTGAGATCATGATGAGACACGATGCTGACTCCCCCGGGCATGTAGAAGGGGGCATCACAGCTGCCTAACACCTCCTTGAGGGTACCTGAAAGACACACAGTGAGATCATGATGAGACACGATGCTGACTCCCCCAGGCATGTAGAAGGAGGCATCATAGCTGCCTAACTCATCCTTGAGGGTACCTGAAAGACACACAGTGAGATCATGATGAGACACGATGCTGACTCCCCCAGGCATGTAGAAGGAGGCATCATAGCTGCCTAACACCTCCTTGAGGGTACCTGAAAGACACACAGTGAGATCATGATGAGACACGATGCTGACTCCCCCAGGCATGTAGAAGGAGGCATCATAGCTGCCTAACACCTCCTTGAGGGTACCTGAAAGACACGCAGTGAGATCATGATGAGACACGATGCTGACTCCCCCAGGCATGTAGAAGGGGGCATCACAGCTGCCTAACACATCCTTGAGGGTATCTGAAAGACACACAGTGAGATCATGATGAGACACGATGCTGACTCCCCCAGGCATGTAGAAGGGGGCATCACAGCTGCCTAACACATCCTTGAGGGTATCTGAAAGACACGCAGTGAGATCATGATGAGACACGATGCTGACTCCCCCGGGCATGTAGAAGGGGGCATCACAGCTGCCTAACACATCCTTGAGGGTATCTGAAAGACACACAGTGAGATCATGATGAGACACGATGCTGACTCCCCCAGGCATGTAGAAGGGGGCATCACAGCTGCCTAACACATCCTTGAGGGTATCTGAAAGACACACAGTGAGATCATGATGAGACACGATGCTGACTCCCCCGGGCATGTAGAAGGGGGCATCACAGCTGCCTAACACATCCTTGAGGGTATCTGAAAGTAACACAGTGAGATCATGATGAAGCATTTTATTGATTATATATGATTCATATATGAAAAGTATCTAAAATAAATCATAGATATCAGGAGAAGATGATGTTACATGGAGAGGGCCATTGTAAAGCTCGAGATGAGAATTGGGTTATGTAAATAAACTTGCACAGAGAAGGCCATTCCACAAAACTGTTTCGATATAGGGCAAGTAACACAGATGGAGCAAAGTGATGATTTTAACATCGTATCTCTTATAATGTTCTGAAAGTCGCCTGACAATCTATCTTAAGGTCGAGGATCACAACAGCTCAAAAACATGATGATGATAATTCTTTTTTGTAATTTGGTATAATAATTTTCTAAGTTGTTAGCATCAAAACAATATCGGTTTAAAGCATGTATGATACATTATAGGTGCGAATGCAGTAGACGATAAAAGTATAAGTTCAAAATAAAGGTAGGACAATAATCACTCACCTCCCGAGGCCCTACCAATCAGTGAACCTAAAGAATGTGCAAACAAGAGCCAACCGAAGGCGTTAGGCACTCTCTTTGGGCCGACGAGGTCTGCGGCAAGGGTGGCCCTCTGTCCGATAACGACTCCCGCAAAGCCCGCCCTCATGAAGGTCAGCAGGAGAAAGCCTACATAGGTGGTCACCAGAGGGTTCAAAACAGTAGCCACTCCAACCATAAAGGCAAATACGCCATACAGCTTGACTCTATGCGGACGAACCTTCTTCATGTCTAGAGGAATACCGATACCAAGCCCACCCACGGTGCTAGAGATGCCGCTGATAGAGAGGAGGAAGGCCGCCTTAGTGTCCCCGATGCCCTTCTCGATGGCGAGGGCCGGCAAGAAGCCAGACGTGAGGGCCAGAGCGAAGGCACAGCTGAACACCACCAGACACATACACATGAAGCGACGGTCAGCCAGAAGCCTCACATCAAACACGCTGGCCAGGCCCTTCTTAGCTTGCTCCTTAGAGAGTGCCTTCTCTTTGCTCTTACCATCCTCTCCATGCTGGACGTCATCAGGCACTGTGACGTCATTATTTGTATTATTTTCCTCCAGTGCCACATCGTTTTCCTTTGTTATCTGGTCTTTAGTTTCCACTAGTTCTATATCTCTGCTTTCCTGGTTTTCAAATGAGTCTATATTTCTTTGTTTACTGGGTTCTAATGGTCTGAACAAAGCCGCGCTGACACAGCAGTTGAGGGAGATACCTCCGAGCAGAAGAAATGCGCCCTCGTAGCCATAGTGGAGAAAGAAGTACAGAATGAGCGGGGGGAATATCAGGGTTCCAAATCCTGTCCCAAAGTTGCACACAGCCATGGCAAGTGCTTTGCGTTTATCGAAATATTCACCGACAGAGAGGTATCCTGGTGTGTACGTCATCGACAAGCCGAGTCCTGAAATAAAGCAAGTAACTCTCATCACACAAACCACACTGAAATGGGAGACAATATACAATATTGAAATGAAAAATCAAAAATTATTTCCTTCATTTTTCTTTTCTTAATCTTAAATACCTAAAGGTCAGATACAAGAGTTTTGTTTGTCAAAAAATGACTAAATGTATGCACTGACCAGCGATGAATCCATAGGTGATGTAAGTTACAGGCAGATTGGGGGCCAAACCAGTTAGAATAATCCCGATACACAAGATGACGCTACCTACAATGACAACTAGGCGAGCACCGAAGCGAACACAAAGCGACGTTGTCAAGGGCCCTGCAATATATTGTCAATGTGTTTAATTATTGTGGTATAACTAGCATTAATTGAATTTACTCGATTAATAATAAACTGCTAATGCAGTAACTTGATGAATAATGTTCTAGTTGGAAATCATCATTTAGAAACAAATCTGTATTTCTTAGACATATTTTGTACCCCAGGTAAGTCTTGTTTTCATTGATTAATGCTATACCCACCAAAGAGTCCCGCAGCGGTCATATTGATGGCGCCTACCCAGCCTGTCGCCATAGCTCCTCCCTCATATCGTTGTAACATCTCCAGGTAGGTTACCCCAAAGGCTCTCACCATTATACCGAACACGACGTGTGTAAGGACCGCCCCAAGAACGCACATCCACCCCCACCCCCCATCAGGGACCTTGCCTCTTGTGCCACCAGCCATCACTTTTCATCTATGGCGTCTGAAAGACAACACGTGACCACAGTTAGTTAATGAGTACAACAATCCCTCCACCCGCTCTGTGTATTAATCATAGAAAATATAAACCCAAGAAGGATAAATATAAGCTAGACGAGGGTAAAACATTGTATAATCATGCTTGCCACAACTGTATCACCAAAGAAAATGAGGATGATAATTATAGCATTTGCGATGATGAACTGCATTACATCGTTTATAATGCCAGTTGTACAATGTTATCTCACCTCTGCTGTTATTGCCTTGTATTGACATTCAAAATTTGGAACTCCATGTCCAGCCATGCATGTGAGTCACGCCCACCAAAATATCACACAATCAGAACTGATTAGCTTCAGGTTACGAATTGTGATCAATTGGCCGACAGAGATGTTAACCAATTAGAATCATCTGTATAAATCGTCATTTATTCTTTTACAAATCAGTCCTCGGCTAGATTTTTATGTGTAGTCATGATTTGTGGCCGATCCTGTTCGCACCTTTTTATCATCGGCAGCAGGGACTAATATGATTAAAGTCCTGTTTTGGGGGATACATATTATTGAGAGTTAAGAAAACAATATTAATCAAGTGCTAACACTCATCAACGAGGCAGTTAGGTTGTAAAGCTGTATATTTGAGGTTTCATATGAGTCATTCTTCCCAATTAGACTTTAATTCTGCTGCTAAGGCTTGTAGCAATGTACTACCTGTTCATTCTGTAACAAATATTTATATACTTGATTGGCAGCGCTTGTGTGTGCATTAAGCCCAGCGAATTACATACATAAGGGTTAGGGCATTGTTTTATTCCCACCTTATTCAGGATCTGGTAAATAAACTCCCCTGTGGGTGCGGAGATTAAAGAATAGCCCCAATGCCCCAGCATGTTGTAAAAGGCGACTAAAGGGGTCCCCATGTGGGCCTGGGGTTAGAATGGTCCTCTGATTTTTTTACTCCCTGGTTTTTTTGTCAGTTTGTAAAAGGCAAACGAAAAAAATAACCATGGCGCCGTGTTTGCCGTGAGGTGCAACCTGTAAGGGGAGGATATGGAGTTCTGCAGGTTAAGCACTGGACTGGTTTGGCAGTAATACCGGTCCAGATGCAACACACCTGTTTGAACCCAAATATTCACCCTAGACATGGAGGACTTTAGGGCCCGATATTGTCCAACCGGCTTGTGGAATATAGCTCCACACATTTTTCCAATTTCCAAAAACTAATTTTAAAGTAAAATATGATTTAAATTTGGTATATTTGATATATTTTTGTTAAATTCTCCATTAAGATGAAATATATGGTAACTTCTACACACTCATCAAACTATTAAAACAATATTAACCAGATTAGCTTCACAGATATGTGGAGCTTGACTGCGGAAATGGGTCAATCCGGGGTACATTTTATGTATTCTTGAGTATATTGTCTAATGTAGCCGAGTTTTATAGGTGTGCTGATGGCTCTGCCCCATATCTATAACTCCCTATTATTAAAATAGGAGTCAGAGTAAGGCTTAGGAACATGGGCAATGAATAATTAACAAAACACACATGGCTTTAAACAAACAAAAAAGACAAAGGGCAGATACGGAAACAGACTCGGACAATGATTGGAATGTGAATGAGAATAGATGGCCTAGATTTTTAATAGCAGAAAGTTCTGACACTGAACATACCCTGGCAAAAATGTCCCCCTTTGCAATTGCAAAGGGGATACAAGGCTTAGCCGGGGTACCAAACCTGTTAAAAAGATGGGAAATAAGTTATTGATTGCAGTTGAGCGGAAAAGCCATGCGGACAATCTACTACGATGCCGAATGTTGGCCACAGTTCCTGTTATTATAACGGCTCACAAAACTCTCAACAGTAAAAAGGGAGTAATCAGATGCCCAGATTTAGCTGGAGTTTCTGAGGAGGAGATAGTGGATGAGCTCAAAGACCAGGATGTTGTGCAATGTAAGCAGATATTTATAAAAAAGGATGGTGTCAAAATTCCTATCAATACGTTTATTCTGACATTTGAAGCAGCGCAGCTCCCAACATCTATTAACGTTAGAGTTGATGTATTTATTTCAAACCCTCTGCGCTGCTTCAAGTGTCAGAGGTATGGACATGGATCTGATCGATGTAAAGGTGATGTAACATGTCCAAAATGTACTGCTCAGCACAGTGGAGACGATTGTTCTTCAAATATGATAAAATGTGTCGATTGCCAAGGAAATCATCCATTGTATTCACAGAATTGTCCTTCCTTTTTAAAAGAGAAGGAAATTCAGCGAATAGGACACACTGAAAATATACCTTTTCCAGAGGCACGGAAGCGAGTAGAAAGTTTGAACACAACAAAGACATCTTATGCCAGCTCTGTAAAACCTAAAGAAACAAAATCAATAGCAATTCAGATCAAAATTACATGGCCAATCACTGACAAAAATTATTCCTTTTTTACAAAATCTTCTAAATCTTCAGCAACATCTACTCAGACTCAGACACCCACTATCCCAGTAGTAACTCAACCAACAACAACATCCACTAAACCCTCTTCACAGACTCCTTCTACATCATCCAATAATAAAAGTATCAATAGTAATAGACCAGTACATAAATCAGACAAAAAAGAAATCAAAGAACAAGTTAAAAGTAAAATAAATAGAACTAAATCCATAGAAAGGATGGACACAGGTGATCCTCCGGATATGATTTTTACACCTGTGCACTCGAAACATAATCGTAAAATTAACAAGTGATTATGTTAGATCATATATTTTTTCTCATTATTCTTAATATGGCTATCGGCAATATCATACAATGGAATTGTAGAGGATTTGAGGCAAACAGGCCAGAACTGGAGTTATTAGCCCAAAATTATAATGCATCTGTTATTTGTTTACAGGAAACTAATTTTAAAGATAAGTCAACGACATTTAAGGGATATGTACCTTATAATAAAGTTGGTTCAATAGATGCAATGGACCGAGCACATGGCGGAATTTCTATTTTTGTTAAATCCTGTATACCCCAGAGTAAAATAACTTTAAAAACTAATTTACAAGCTTCTGCAGTCAGGGTTACCCTGCACAATACATTAACTATATGTTCAATATATCTACCACCTAGTGAGCCAGTTAATATGACAGATTTAAATAATCTGGTAACCCAGCTTCCACAGCCATATATGTTGGTTGGTGACTTAAATGCACACAACTATCTTTGGGGAGGCAGACATACTGATGCCAAAGGACGTATAATAGAAGATATTTTAAATAATAATAGTTTGTGCCATTGGAATGACGATTCTCCGACATATTTACACCCTGCTACAGGCTCTTTAACATCAATAGATCTCTCCATGTGCACTCCAAATTTATTTTTAGATTATTCCTGGTAAGTAGAAGAAGATCAATGGGGTAGTGATCATTATCCCATTATTCTAAATAACCATTTTCCTCCACCAGACGAACGAATCCCCAAGTGGAAGTTTCATAAAGCCGATTTTCAAACATCCTGTTTTAATAGAATAACTCCAGAAATTTTAAACAATGTAGATGATCCTCTTCAAGTTTTTACAGACACATTGTATGATATTGCTGATGGGTGTATTCCCAAATCAAAGTCAAATTCCAAAATTAAAGAAAAACCCTGGTTTAATGACGTTCACCAATTAAAAAATGCTGGGGTATGGTGCATAAAATTACTGGGAAGGGAGGTGGAGCAAGGATCAAACATCTTAATCATAATGGCCAATTATTTACAAATCTCACTGAAATAGGTAACACAATAGGTCAAACCATTTCCAAGAATTCCTCATCTGATAATTATTCTACAAAATTCCAACAAATAAAAAATAGAAAAGAAAGAAACCAACTAAATTTCATATCTCATAACATTATAATAAATCATTTACAATAGAAGATTTAAAACTTGCTTTGGATAAATCTCATGATACCGCTCCTAGGCCTGATCAAATCCACTACCAAATCCTTAAATACCTCCCTGACCAATCACTTGGGCATCTTTTAGATATTTTTAATACCATTTGGGAAAGTGGTGATTTTCCTCCTTCATGGAGTGAAGCCACTATTATTCCCATTCCTAAGCCTGGCAAAGACTCATCAGATTCAAATAATTATCGTCCCATTGCTTTAACTAGTTGTATTTGTAAAACAATGGAACGAATGATTAATGACCGTTTAGTTTGGTTTTTAGAAACTGCAGCTTATATTTCTGTTGCACAAAGTGGCTTTAGAAAAACATTGACCACCTGGTACGTTTAGAGACATTTATAAGAGAGTGTTTTATAAAAGGTGGGCATGTGGTTAGTATTTTCTTTGATTTAGAGAAAGCATACGACACCACATGGAAATATGGGATAATGAGTGATTTATATGATATGGGATTAAGGGGTCGTTTACCCCTTTTTATTCAAAAATTTCTTGTCAAATAGACAATTCAGGGTCCGAGTTGGTTCATCACTTTCTGATGCATTCGATCAGGAAATGGGTGTTCCACAGGGTAGTATATTATCTGTAACCCTATTTATTATAAAAGTCAACAGCATAGTAAATTGTGTAAGACCTGGAACAGATTGTTCATTATTTGTTGATGATTTTAATTTATGTTACAGGTCCACAAGCATGCATAAGACACAAGACAGCTCCAACAACATCACAAGACATTTCCAACAACATCTTAATAGAATACAAGAATGGGCTGATCATAACGGATTTAAATTTTCTTTAAAGAAAACTATGTGTATGCACTTTTGTAAAAAATGGAAGGTTCACCCAGATCCTGATCTTTATTTAGGCCAAACTCGGATACCTGTTGTTGAAGAAACCAAGTTTCTTGGACTTATTTTTGACAGAAAATTATCTTTTATTCCCCACATTAAATACGTTAAGAAGAAATGCCAGAAGGCATTAGATTTATTACAGGTTCTTGCCCATACCGATTGGGGAGGGGACCGTAATATTTTATTGCAATTGTACAGAGCATTGGTACATTCTAAGCTTGATTATGGGTGTATGGTATATGGATCAGCACGTCCATCTTATATTAAAATGCTTGATCCTATACAAAATCAAGGTCTAAGATTATGCCTTGGTGCATTTCGTACATCGCCTGCAGATAGCTTGGCAGTTGAGGCAGATGAACTGCCTCTTGATTTAAGAAGAGAAAAGCTTGCCCTTCAGTATGCTGCAAAAATTGCAGCTTGTCCAGACAATCCTGCACATGATATTATATTCAATCCAAATTATGTTGATCTTTTTGAAAATAAACCAAATACAACACCAACTTTTGGCATTCGCATCAAAGAAACTTTACAATCTTTAAATATAAATCCAAATCAAATAGCTGAATTTCAATATCCAGAAACACCTCCATGGACCTATGAAACTTTAAATATTAATGTAGCCATGTCAGAATTAAAGAAATACTCAACCGATCCATCCCTTTATATAAATAGATACAAAGAAATAAAATCTGTTTTCACTGGATATCAGTGTATTTACACTGATGGATCATTTGATAATGATAAGGCTGCTGCAACTGCTGTAAAGGGCAATCATATCAGAACATCTGCCAAATAAATCGTCTATTTATTCTGCAGAACTTCATGCTTTATACCTTGCTTTAGATCATGTGGAGACTTCTCCACATCAAACATTTTTAATTTTTTCTGATTCTTTGTCTTGTTTACAAGCATTGAAAGCAAAGGATTGGAAAAATCCTTTTATTTACAAAATCCTTGAGCACCATCATAGACTCTGTACTGAGGAAAATAAAGAGATTCATTTTTACTGGATTCCCAGTCATATTGGAATCCTTGGAAATGAGGCTGCTGACCAAGCTGCCAAAGCAGCATTGGATAAGCCCCCAATAAATATGCTTATACCTTATACAGAGTTTAAGAAATATATTACTGTCTTTTTACGTTCTAAATGGCAATTGCGCTGGAACGAAGCTATTTTTAATAAACTACACAAAATTAAACCTGTTTTAGGTAAAACCAAAGGTGCTATTAGAATTAACCGAAGAGAAGAGTCTGTTTTAACACGTATAAGAATTCGACATAGTCATTTGACTCACTGCTATCTTCTTAAAGGCGAAGATCAGCCTCAGTGTATTGGATGTTAAAGGGATTTGACTATCAAACATGTTTTAATTGAATGTAACAATTTTGATATAATTAGGACTCAATATTTTAATGTGCAAGATTTACATTCATTATTTGATACTGTAGATACTTCTGTGATAGCATGGTTTTTAAACCAAATAGGACTTTATAGCCAATTTTAAGTGTGGAGCTCTTGTTTACTTAGGTCATTGGACTATTTATCAAGAACCGCGAAACATCAGATGGTATTTAAAATCTTTTAAATTGAATTTATTTATACAAATTTGTTATGTCTACAACTGATCTATTGAAAGGATTTTGTTGATATTTTGTGTTGTTAACATTTTTTACATATCATATTGATTTTATAAAAGTTTATGTTTTTACCACTTTTAGGCACTGAATAACCTTAGTGGTTGATGTGCCTCTAAGCAACCATTCATTCAATTCTGATGATCAGGGAATTTACATCTGTGAGAACAATATTTCACAGTGAACAAATTCACTTTAAATAGATAATGCAAGATTATAGACAGGCTGTGAGAAATGTACAGGTTTTAACAACATTAAAGGTGTTCACATTGGCTTGGTCCAGCATCTCAGCAAGTATAGAAGGTAATGACATTTTTTGAGGGACGATGTGCACCTTTACAATTACCATTACCATAATCAATGTTCCAAGATTATGACTTTTTAATAGGATACTGATTAACCCTCAAACTGATATATCATGACTGTTAACAAGCTTCTCTACTCTGTTGCCTTGTCAACATGATATGTTATGTAATTGAATGCAAAACTACCACAATGGCTTTCAAACTGGCAAAGTCAAATATAAATGTGGGGATATTACATATGGTTTTATACAAATTCAGACTTCAATAATTTCAAAGACCAACATAATATTAGAATGAATCACATATCAAAAGGGGTGGACATTCAATTCATCCAAGACTCAAATGAAGATGCTTCTCTTAAGTGATCTATATAGTGTGAGGAAGAAAATATACTGTGGTAGACTAGCTATTAACAGAAGACAGACAAAAGTCTTGACAGTCTTATAGGATAATAATGGCACTCTCTTCTGATGTATAATCAAGATTCTCCCATCACATTGCAGTGTATACTTTGGGCTTTAATGTATAGGAGGCGACATTTAACTATAGTAAGCAGTGAAATGAGTGTTGAAGATCACTTCGAGAGCATCTCTTGCCAGGTACACTAAATACATGTATTTTACATTGTATTTGAGGTCTGACTTATGTTATTTGTTGTCATTTACGGCTTGCAACATATCAGGTAAATATTAAAATATTGACCATCTTCAGGATAGTGTATTAGATTAACGTTATCAATGCAAAAATACTAGCAGCATTCTTAGTCAAATACAATTGAATATGTTTCTTTTTTTATGATAAATAGGATATTAGTCTCAAAGAAAATATTATTTAATATTATGAAAGCTTTCATAAAACCAGATTCCCAGCACCTTTTATTTATGTGATATAAATGTTTATTCCCTAAGCAGGCCACGGGCCGTGGCGCAGTTTGTCAGTTCTTCTGTGGTGATCCAAAGGTCGTGGGTTCGATCCCCGGCCATGCCGAGATTGAATTCATGATTCAATTTCACACATGAGCTGAGGCCCGTGCCTAAAGGGTTAACCTGTTGTCCTTGTAAATCTGTGACCGGGTGGGTTGTGATGTCAAGGACCTGCGACATGACAATTCAGTGAGGCAGCACTTTATCTGCTACAAGTAGGTCTCATCACGAAATTACTGAAATAATGTTGAAAGTGATGTAAAACCCCAACAAACAAATATACCCTAAGAAAATGAAATGTTATTATCTATCATTTCATTCCACATAACTCTCTGTGCCATTCAAATAAAGGCGAGCCGTCTGCTAAAATGTGAATCATCAATTGCACACTTTGCCAACAAAATGTGCCTAGCTGACCAGTGATCTGTAGCATGCCCCAGCTCACACTCCACACAGCCATGGTCAAAGACCCATCACTGCCACAGGCAGATTAGCATATCAAAAGAAACATGTGACCATCGGACTACTTCCAAAGTGTAAGTATAAACAAGTTTGCAAAACTGCAAAATGATCGCTCACTGACCTGTGAGGCTGAAACCAACATTTGTGTGAAGTTTGTTACTTATTCACTATTCACAGTTCATTTTTCAGATTTTTTTTCAAAATCGATAGATCAGGTTGCCAATATGTCATATTTGCAATTTTGTGGTCAAAATGTCACTGGGATGTATTTTGTGGCACTATAAACAGTTCACTGATCTTTCACCTGTAATCGCTCAAACACTAGAGAGCGCCCTCTTTTTCATCACTTCAGGGAGTAATGTTTGCTGCAGTCAATTACATGTACACATATTTTCTCCATGTACAGTGACCGGCAGCCAAATCCGGATACTTTCATGTTTTTCACTCAGATTTTCACAAAATCTTTCAAAACTGAGTAAAAACTACTCAAATCGAGAGTAGATCATATACTGTAAAGGCCTGTGGAGTAGCAATGATACATGTTCAATATGTTCAGAATTATCAGGAAATTCACGCATTCAGCAAACCTGCAGATTGTCCGACTTTACATTGAGTTATACGATGATGTTGGTTACGTCACCACTTGTGACGTCATTTGACAGTGACAACATCACCTGGCTGTGAAAACAAATAAACACTTATAATGTTTTGAAAGGCACTGGAATTAGTACAGCAAGGTATGCTAGATGTTTGACCGAGTTAAAAATGTCTGAGTTTTTACTGCCGGTTTCGGACAGTTGTCGGTCACTGTAAACAAAGCCTTTTAACTGTTTTTTCAAGGAATATAATCATCAAGAGATATTAATAATACATGCAACCTGTGAATAATAGTTTGTTTTCTCAAAAGGAAACACAAAAATGTTTTAATGTTAAATATTTCCCCATTAAATATGCATCTAGAATATTGTCTGTCTCATCCACCCTGATTATGATATAGGAAGAGATGCAAAGGTTGGAGCAGGGTATCCATAAAAGGTGGCTGTCAGACCCAAAGGAGGAGAGTCTAAAAACTGACTATGAACTTGTATGGCAGAAACTTAACATAACTGGAACAAATCCACTGTTCATAGGATGTTACTATAGGCCAACAGATAGAAATATATCTAATGTCCTTGAACTAAATGCTTCTGTTGGTAAGATTCCCCAGTCTGACACAAATACCCCTAATATATTGCTGACAGGGGATTTCAATGTACCAGATATCACATGGGAGAATATGTCCCATAAGCCAAGCCCTGCATATGGGATTGACCTAAATACAACAATGTCTCAAGTAAATTCAACACAAGTAAATTCACACCCAACCAGGGGAGGGAATTGGTTAATCCTAGCCTAGTAAATAAAGTATCTGTCCATCCAGGCATGAGTGACCATGATGTGGTGATAACAGAAATCAATGCAAAAGCCACACTGGCCAAGAAAAAGCCAAGAAATGTATTGCTGTACAAAAAAGGAGATAAAACAAGACATGCATGTCTTTTTTGAAGATGAAGTTAAGGATTCAAGTCTCCCAGTTGAAACTCTGAACAATAAGTTCACAGATAAGCTTATGGAGTCCATCAATAATCACATTCCTATTAAAAAAATAACTGGTAGATGGGATGTGCCATGGATGACAAAGGAAATCAAGAGACAAATAAGAAGAAAACAAAGACTATACAACAAGGCTGAAAAAACTAAAAAGGATTCTGACCGTAGAAAATTAAGAATCCTTAGGAAACACATAAAACATAAGATGAGAGAATCCCACAATGAATATGTACTTGGGCTACTAGATTAACCTGACATTGAATTCAGTAGACCATCAATGGGAAAAAGGTTCTGGAGCTATATTAGATCCAGGCGCAAAGATACTGTTGGTGTACCAACACTACCAGAAAATGACATTGAAGTGAAAGACAGTAAAGGCAAGGCAGAGGTTCTTTCACGTCAGTACAAATCAGTTTTTTCTACTGAAAACATGGAAAATATTCCTGACAAAGGTGATCCAACTTCTCCACAAATACAGCCAATTACCATCACAGTTGCTGGTGTGAAAAAATTACTCTCTAACCTAAACTGCAAAAAAGCCAATGGCCGGATCAAATACCCACAAGAGTCTTGAAAGAATGTTCACATGAAATAGGTCCAATCCTCCAAAAAGTATTCCAAGACTCACTCGACAAAGGAGAAGTCCCAAAAGCATGGTGCACAGCAAATATAGTTGCAGTCTTTAAAAAAGGAGAACAAAGTTGTGCCTTAAACTACAGGCCAGTTTCTTTGACATCAGTCCCCTGTACGATTTTGGAGCATATAATTGTCAGACACATGATGAATCACTGTGAACTTTACAATATCCTGGTAAATTTTCAGCATGGATTCAGGACAGGCCACTCGTGTGAAACTCAGTTAATCACAACCTTACAGTATATACTCAAGGCTAGAAATGATGGGCAAAATGTTGACATGCTCATTCTCGACTTTAGTAAAGCCTTTGACACAGTCTGCCATGAACGTCTGAATTACAAGCTCGAGCATTACGGAATCTCAGGGCAGGTCGGTTCATGAATAAAAAACTGGCTTATAAACCGTGAACATATTTCTACTCTATATTAATGACATTGGAGAGAAGCTAAAATATTCAAACATAAGGCTCTTTGCTGATGACAGCCTCCTATATAGAATAGTTGAAGATGACGATGATGCACTAAAACTGCAAGAAGGCCTAAATATGGTGGAGGAATGGTCAAGTGAGTGGCAAATGGACTTCAATGCTCAGAAATGCTACACCCTGAGCAGCCAAAAAAAGCCAAGCTCTTGATACAGGAAAATATACATTAAATGGTCACATCTTGAAACACGTTGAACATCATCCCTACCCCGGAGTTGAGCTCCAAACAAATATGAAATGGGATAAACATATCAACAACATTGTCTGCAAAGCAAATCAAGTACTGGGATTTGTAAGTAGGAATTTCAATGTGCCCAGGAAATATTAAAGAGGCTGCCTACAATACACTTGTGAGTTTTCACTTATTTTTTGTCAGAATTATGTCAGATGTAAAATATTGCCCACAATATGCCTATATTTCAATATGCCTGTGTTTGCTTTGTTTTGAACCATCGACAATTCAACCTAATTATTGAGCCAGTGAAGGTCCCACAATGTTTTGCACAAAGGGGCCTAATAAAGGGGCCTTCACATATACATCTCAAAACATTATTTAGACAGCGACACAAGTGTGAGACAGCTGCATAAATGAGAGATAGTTACAGCAGTGAGAGATAGCTGCACAAGTGAGAGATAGTTACAACAGTGATACAGCTGCATACGTGAGAGATAGCTGCAAAAGGTAGAGACTGCTGCATAAGTGAGAAACGGCTACACATGTGAGAGACAACTGCATCAGTGAGAGATAGCTGTACAAGTGAGAGACAGCTGCAAATGTGAGAGATAGTTACAACAGTGAAAGACTGCATCCTTTCCTAGCCGAAGGCACTTGTTGAAAGATGAATAAAGATAATTTCAACTACCCCATCAGTTTGCAGTTATTGTTTCAATTTGTGTCTTTTAATTTTTGTTTTATTTGTTGAAATTTTTGTTTCGTTTATTGTACTTTTGTTCTGTTTCTGGTAATTGTTTTCTTTATTGATTTTTTTTCCTTCCATGTGGAACACCACTTTTTCTTGTTTAAATTTAAAGTGCCACAAAATACAACCCAGTGACATTATGACCACAATATTGCAAATATGACATATTGGCAACCTGATCTATCGATTTGGAAAAAAAATCTGGAAAATGAACTATGAATAGTGAATAAGTAACAAACTTCACACACATGAAACCAACAACGTGAGAAAGTAGCAGTGAGCTTTCCGCCCCATGATGCCATCTTGACCACAAAAACAAATCATGCAGCTCTTGGAAGTGGCCCTACACAATTCTAAATAGTTCCAAGCAAACACTGAGAGTAATTTTGTAAATACTGCTTTCATTGGTATGATTTTTCAGAAATAGCTAAAGCCTATATAAAGCTAACAAATTTACTCAACAAAAAACCTTGTGTATGGGACAATTTTTTGGCGTCTGGGAGCAAATTTGGGCCAAAAAGGCACCCGTGGCAGTGGTGGTACCGTTGATGGTGGAGAGGGTGGGTGGTCGAGACGGTGGCGACACTGTGTGGGAGGGTGCGAGCGCTTCCAAACAGTGTCGCCACCGTCTCAACCATCCACCATCTCCACCACCAACAGTACCATCACTGCCACAGGAGCATTTTTGTCAAAATTTGGTCCCATACGCCAAAGTATATTTTTGCTAAATTATTTTGGCTTGGCATATTTGTCAAGATGGGTTTTGACTATTTCTGAAAGATTGTACCAAAAAAGGCATTATTTACAATGTACTTTTAAAACTGTGTGATTTGTTTTCGGGGTCAAGATGGCGCTGACACACGTAAGAGCTGGTCATTTGACTTTCAAGGGGGTGTATCAGAATAAAAAAAAATATCTAAGCTCTGGGAAAATGCATACCCCGCTTGATAATATGCATTTCATCATTGATGAAATCTCGCACCAATTTGAGTATTTCTTACCAAATTTAGACATTTAGTTATCCAGAACTATAAACAGGAAACCTAAGGCCTCTCCCTTCTATGATTGAATTAAAGTAGCAATACATAATTCTCATGGAATCATATCCAGTATTTACAGACTTTTTAATTATTGATGGCTTTCTTTGTCTAGCCAATCATAGACTAGTATTGCTCTCGGGTAGAATACTTGACTTTTCACGACTAACCTTTTATTATTTCATTTTGGATATCTCGACATTTCACTATTATATCACGGATTATGTAAGTTGTTTAAAATGTTCTTATTCTTATATATGTCTCGAGTGATGAAAAAACCTATTCAGCTATCACTCTGAATTGAATGTCAGAATTAAAATGGTGTATAATGTATTATAATTGCTTCATCAGCGATATAATTCATATTCTTTTCATACGCAAATAGCCAAAATGAACTGTAACCCAATTGAGAAGAAAATTATGTGTTAATTCCTATCAAACACGAAACTCCTCTTTTATCCGCTCATTTTCAAATTTTAATCACTTTGTGCCTGCAGTTAGTGACATTGGTACAAGTATGTTATTTTTTTACCTACCTGTTAAACGTAGTAAACGATGATAGTTGCACGGTGTGGTGGTGGGTGGGTATAGACCAGGGCCAGATGCAGGTGATCCCCCATCCCGTCACGGCCACCAGATGTCACCACGTGTTATCAGCATGCGGGATCTCTCAGTCTCATCTGACTCTCGCTCTCCTCAGCTTGATCAAATGCTTACCTCATACACGTGTCATCACATGAATACCTCAATACACAAATTTATATATATTATATATATATATAAATATATATATATAAATATATATATATATATATATATATATATATATATATATATATATATATATCGGGTATTGTGGTCAGCAAACAATATCGAGTTCAATGTCAGAGCTACAGAGTTCAAGGTCTTAAAAAAAAGAAAAGACTGAATATGACAAAGGACCAAGTAAAATTACTGGAGAGAAGCCGCTAGCAAGACAGCAAGTGTGTAGTTGTATCATTACAGATCGGAGGTGTTAGGATGGGTATTGTATTACCCTTATAGGATTGAATACCAGATCATGGTAGTGTATCAACTTCACCATGAATACCAAACAGTGCATGACTGAGGATCTGCTGCAGCCTATAATGCCTTCATAACAGGTCCCACCGGTGAATGGCTAATCCAGGAATAAATCGGGATTATCCAGGACACAGGTCTTGATTATCCAGGACACAGGTCTGGATTATCCACGACAAAGGTCCAGATTATCCACGACACAGGTCCAGATTTTTTAGACAAGTCAGAATTATCCAGGACACAAGTCGGGATTATCCCTTGACTAAAAATTTGGTCCACAAGGGCAATACTCATTCTCTTGACTAAAGGGTAGGTCCACTCGGGGAATATTCGTTCCCTTGGCTCAAGTGTTGGTCCACTAGGACAATACTCATTCCCTCAGCGTAATGTGAAGAGAGTGCAGTGGAGAAATGAGATGGGGCGATTCGTCAGTGTCTGGGAGCAGCTGTTGTTTCGTCGCCCTGTGGCGGGGGGCGCGTGAATGGCGGAGACTCTCACTGCATTTGTCTGTCCAAAATGTCAAGTCAAGATCAATGCCAAACAAAGATATTTGACCTTGATTTGAATACTGACAATAACAGAATGATCCTGAAATCTTCCAGCAGTGTATACAGAGACAGATAATGTCAGGGATCAGTCGTTATTCATACACCACCCCCTTGCCGGACAATGGTCTCGCTTATCCAATCAGCTTGCGATGCACAACAGCAACTTGTGAAATATTTTTGTTGCAATTGTTGGCCAGATAAAACTTGCTCTTGGCTTTTGCCTTCTATGTTATTGTCCACGTAGATTTGAGGGAGAATAGGCACAATTGTCGATTCCTTCTCTAGATAGAATTTTTTTAATTATATTTTTAAAATTATTTCCCGGTGTATTGTGTCTTACAAAGTTCTCATTCCCTCTGAAACATTTTAAGTCTTCAATTTTTAGATAAAAGATTAATTTCATGTTATTCATACTCATATTCACATGCAAACTTTTAGTTTGGGTGATGTTCACTTATAATTTTAAAGTGTGTATGAACCCGCCAGCCTTCCTCATATCCTGCCCATCATCAAACCAATTAATACTTCCGATGAAATCTGTGAATGCTTCAATTCAATATTTTTATTCATATTCTAGATATATATAGGAATAATAAGTGAATAAAACAAACTTATTTGACACATATATAATCAATTTTATAAAGGACTGGCTATGAGTCTATACAATTCTGAGTCTATATATTTCTGATTTTGAATGACTGCAGTCAAACACATTGCCTTTTGATACATTAACTGAAAACACCTTTAGCAGCGATACTAAGTAACAATACTACTCTCCATGGCAGATCCAGGATATGACTTTCGAGTGAACCGAGACGATTATACAAGTAATGAACGAGTGGCCATACTTTATCTGTTTTAAAATATGGACTCACAAAGCACTGAAATTGATTTGAGTACATATTCTGAAGTTCAATATATTGATATCAGTGCATGAATGTATATTACATGCCTAACACATGGTGTAATCAATTTCAATTTCTCCAAACTTCAAAATCATTCTTTTCAACAGTGAATATACAAAGCCATTTACTTTATATCACACTTTGGATAAGAAATGAATGAGACTTGATTTCAATTTTCACCATCATATACTGGTTGGAAAAGAAATAATCACTACCATCAGTATCAAAACTGAAATATGTCACACTGTCAGTGTGACATATTTCAGTTTTGATACTGATGGTAGTGATTATTTCTTTTCCAACCAGTATATGATGGTGAAAATTGAAATCAAGTCTCATTCATTTCTTATCCAAAGTGTGATATAAAGTAAATGGCTTTGTATATTCACTGTTGAAAAGAATGATTTTGAAGTTTGGAGAAATTGAAATTGATTACACCATGTGTTAGGCATGTAATATACATTCATGCACTGATATCAATATATTGAACTTCAGAATATGTACTCAAATCAATTTCAGTGCTTTGTGAGTCCATATTTTAAAACAGATAAAGTATGGCCACTCGTTCATTACTTGTATAATCGTCTCGGTTCACTCGAAAGTCATATCCTGGATCTGCCATGGAGAGTAGTATTGTTACTTAGTATCGCTGCTAAAGGTGTTTTCAGTTAATGTATCAAAAGGCAATCTGTATTGTCAGGTAAGCTCAGATCTTTTTGTTAATGACTACATGTGCTTTCAGTTGGCTAGAGAAACTAGGCCATATTTTAAATATTGAAACAGAAGTCCTGTACCACCTGCATGATTGCTTGATTCATAATAGTAATTCTTTGGAGAAATTGAAATTGATTATACCATGTGATAGGCATGAAATATACATTCATGCACTGATATCAATATATTGAACTTCAGAATATGTACTCAAATCAATTTCAGTGCTTTGTGAGTCCATAATTTAAAACAGATAAGGTATGACCGCTCGTTCATTACTTGTATAATCATCTCGTTTCACTCGACGATTGTACTGTGTAATGATCATGTGACCATACCTTCTCCTATGCGTAAAGTATTTTGCATAATGGGGTAGATTCATAATTCAAGAGCGACTTGAAGTAAACACATAAACACACACGCACTTCTACTTGTTTAATGACAATAATCACGAAGTCCAAAGGTTAGTCACATGTGCGACATGGCCAATGATGGCTTGTTGTGGTTCAAAGGTAATCAATCAAATGAGCAATCAAATGAGCTTGGGGACCATTAATTATTGAGGTGGGGATAGTAAAAAACCTCGATGGTTTTCTTTTGGGCAATATTTTTATATTAATCAGTGAAAAGGCTCCCCCCCCCCCCGAAAAATTAATGGTCAGTCCTACACACCTGCATGGTTGTGGTAACTTTGGTTTTGGTTCTGGGTGTTCATGGGTAATTCACAAATTGCACAGCTTGAGTCATTATGCTAATATATCCCATGCCAAAACGGATGAAACTTCAAGCCATTATTACTGGCAGACACTGGTGTAATAATGGCTTGAAATTACACGAAAGATAAATAGTAATTTGATCATCACTATATCATATCATTATCGCTATAGTAACCATCATACATTGTTGATGTCATGGTAGGGGATTGTGGAGGTCAATATTGACCCCAGCAATCATGTACATTACTTTCAGCACCATGTAATAGATTGAACATCACATTATATTAAGCCTTGACAAGTGCATTTCTTCTTACATTTGGGGTGCAATGTTGATCGGATAAACATCATTTTATATCTATCACATGGGGGTGGGGGAGTGATATATAGAAACCTGCTTTGTTCGAAGCATGGTCCATTCCCCCAATCTTACCTTTTGTACACTTAAGTGTGTTACATTCACTTTCATCCGCTGCCACCCGCTCCACCAACCCCCCCTACCCCTAACCCCCCCACCAAGTTACTGATGGTCCATCTGGTGGGTGTCATGCTGGTGGGTGTCATGCTGGTGGGTGTCATCAGGTATAATCAACAATTTCTTTTACAGCTTAATACCTCGAGATATTAGAACAATGATTTAATTGTCGAATATTTCAAAGGATTGACGTTTCGGCCCTGCGGCACTTTTTCCAGAAAGACGCGTGTGGGTGGTTCGCTGGGATATGGTGCGGCCGTAGCCAGCGTACCGGCCCCAGTGAGATTTAATGCATAGCATTTCAAGTAGAACCTCCCGGAAGTGAACATTAATCATACAATACAATACAAAGTTGAAGGAAAAATTGATGATTTGAAGAACGTTGGCAAACGCTCTTAGCAGAAGCAATATTTCTGTTTTCCCGCTGTCAAGTTTACTCAGCTGAGAGAAGAAGTCTAGAGCCTCAGATGGCACAACAAGGATAACAAAGGCCATGATGATGACGACAAGGGTGAGGGTGATCCGGTGACTCGTGCTGGATACGCCACTGGGCACGTGGCATCGCCGCCGCATCGTGTGGGATCGCCGCAGAGCGTAGATCAGCGAGAAGTTACAGAAAGTCAGGATGATCACAGGAAGGAAAATGCCAACCACCACCCTTACCCACATGAAGATGTGTCCCGCCATTTTGTGATGGTCAAAGTAGCCAATGTCCATCAGGTAATGTGTCTTGCCGTCTAAATCAATGAGGGTCAACTCGAACTGCCAAAATGATGGCAGATTCACTGATATGGAGAACACCAAGACCAATGCAAAGGCGACTTTGACGATGAGAGGTCCGTCAATTCTTCTGAAGGAGAATGGATGGCAGATTGCCACGTATCTGGCCATGCTCATGATGACTGTGAGCCAGGTGGAGGTGAGCATAAATGTGGTCACCACCCCAGTCCCATACAGCTGATACAAACACCAGAAGTCCTGGCTGTGGAAGAGAGAGTAGCCCTCTGGTATGAACCGCCTCGGGAAGACGGAGACACACACCAGCATGTCTGAGAGGGCCAGGGCGATGAGGCCCAGATGAGTACCGCTGTCCTTGCCTCCGTCCGTCTTCCGCAGCCGGATCCTCGTCAGCACTATCAGGTTCACGATGTTCCCAATCACCCCAAACAAGCATATGCAGGGTATGACGGCCGCCCGTAGCACCCTCTTGACGTCCTGCAGGGAGGTGAGGAAGGGCACCGCAGCCGTTAGATCATACTGCCCTGTGACCTCTTCTCTCCCGCCCCCTGGAGGCCAGCTACTGTTATACAGTCTATTCACATCAGTCATCATAGACAATTAACAAACATTACTCGTCAAGATAATTATACTCTTTTTGTTAAATTTGGGGACAGCACATACCGTACAGAGTATATAGTAAACAATGAAACAGCAATTATCACGGGAAGATACACTGCCATTTGACCGTGTACATTTAAGAATATGTTAATCATACAGTCAGTTCAATGTTTAATATTTGTCCAGCGCATTTTAATCCTAATTGAATTAGACAGTGCATCAAGATGAATGCCACAACATTCCTGTTAATATTCCTTATTTCTCAATCCAAGTATCTGCAATACATAAATGAAGAAAACGAACGTAACTCAACGCTGACCATTATTGCAATAATTGTATCGAAATTGTGTTTTGTAATTTGTTTTTAAATATAAAAAAGAAAAAATATCATTTCTTACCTGAATTTAGTCTTTTTCACGCATGGAATTTACGTAATACGTCATGTTATTTAATCATGTTGAATGCTAAAAGCTATATATTGCAAGTACAAAGATCAGCAATTGTCCACTGAGAGATATGGCTCTTGTTGCTTTGTGCAGAGCGATGCTGATTACCAGTCTTGTGGGCCCGGACATCCGCTGCTTGTACTGGGCATGTATGGTGCCCCGGTTGTATGGTCTGTGACTTGGTCAAGGGCACATTGCATATTCATGGTAAGGTTTGAGCTGTACATATCCATGGTAAGGTTTTGGCAGTAAGTTCTTTTTATAAAAGGTTTCTCCCCTTGTCATCAAACATGTCAATTTTAAGAAAAAGGTTCAACGTATTTGTTTTAGGAAATAATAATGATAAGGAAATAATGATCAAACTTCCTGATCTTTCCCACAATACGTGCTGCAGAGTTCTGCAGATATTGTAACTTCTTAATATGTAATTGTGGGAGACCAGCAATGAGACCATTTCCATAGTCTAGGGTAGATGCATGAGCAAAAGCAGTTAAGAGTTAATGTCATGGCTGTTTTCTTGTCTAGACAGTATCTGATGGCTGCGAAATTCCTTATGTGATAATGTCCCTTTTTACACATCTTCTTAATTTGAGCCTTCGTGTCCATTCTTGAGTCAAGACTCACCAGGTGTGATATCAGTATCACCTAACCTGAATGTGCTAATAGTTTGGTTAGCAGCAGTACACCCATGTCTGTCAGTACAGATGATCATCTCATTTTTTCCATCATTAAATTTCATCTTATTAGAGATTAGAAATGCTCTAACTTCACGAACAATCTTTCTCTTTTTCAATTTATGTCTACTAATGTCTACTTGTTGACCAGAGGTGTGGTCAATAGGGATGTAGATCTGAGTGTCATCTACATTATATATGATAGTTGATCCCATACTTGGCCAGGATATCAGCCAGTGGGCACATATATATTGTGAAGAAAATGGGACCAAGAACAGATCCCTGGGTCCAAGAACAGACATCCCACCTTGACACATTGCTTCCTGTCCATTAGGTAAGACTTTAACCATGCTAGAGCATGACCCTTGACCTTGCCTCTTGATTCCAATGTATCAAAAAGTATTTGATGATCAATGGTATCAAAACCAGCTAAAAGGTCAAGTAGTAACAATATTACTGACATTTTATGTCAAGCTCACGCATGATGTAATTTTGCATCCTCAGTAACTCCATTTCTTAAAAGATTAGGAACTAGTTGACCAGCCACTGCCCTTTCAGTGAGTGTGGAAATGTAGGTCAGGTTTGAGACAGGTCTGTAATTGTTCTCAATAAGTTATAGACCCAGTTTCTTCAAGAGAGGTGCAGGGCCACGGGCCATGACACAGTTGGTTAGAGCGCCAGCTTATTAGCACAGATCCTCTGTGGTGATCCAAAGGTCGTGGGTTTGACGCCCGGCTATGCCGAGATTGAATTCTTGATACAATTTCGTACATGAGCTAAGGCCCATGCCAAAGGGTTAACCCGTTGTCCTTGTAAATCTGTGATCAGGTGGGTTGTCGTGTCAAGGACCTGCGACATGACAATTCAGTGAAGCAGCACTATATCTGCTACAAGTAGGTCTCGTCACAAAATGATTGAAATAATATTGAAAGTGATGTAAACAAATCAAGTCATATCTAGCTAACATGACTTCTCTGCTGCCGTCCTCACCAGTTTACGAACATCCCCAGTTGTCAACGCACAAACCTATCAAGCAATGCAGTGGGCAGAGAACAACTGTCATTGTCCATAGTGCCATCTGGTGGAGGAATTGTACTAATTAATGTATTTTCCATATCTTTAAGGATCTTTTCAATTTTTTACAGAAAAAAAGTCATTGAACTTCTCTGCTTGAGAAGTTTCACTGACTGGGGCATTGGTGTGTCATTAACCTTATCAATCTAATCAATGAACCTTTTATTTGACCATTCATCCAATGCGTAGGGATACATTTGCCATACTTCGTGGGTCATGTTTATCCATGTTAACTTTTTTCATAGTAATCCACCATTTCGGACAGAGATAAGTACTCCCATTCAGAAACATCATGTGTCATGGATTTTAGGCCATCCCTAACGGAATCCAAGTCAATGCCCCTACACTTCCTATAAGTATTAGATTTCTTAAGGGGTTTAGTTGGAACAATATCTAGACATAGTCTAATCATCTTATGATATGATATATATTTATCCACCAGATGGTTTTTAAACAACCTGCTTCCATTGAAGGTCAAAATTAGATCAAGGGTATTTCCGTGCCCATGTGTTGGTTCATTGAACCACTGAGTCATGTCAAACGTGGATAAGACATCATTAAACGTAATGACACTAGGTTTACTTTGTGTATTTAAATGGAAATTATAATCTCCCAGAAAGATGACCCAATGAGTGAAAGCAGGGTGGTGAGCCACCGGGTGAGAAAATTCATCATAGAACTCAGAATAGGTGTACCTATTCCTTTCTGAAGGTTTTGGTCTGTAGATAACCACAAAGGTTATTTTCTTACCCTTGGTTACTATGGATACTTTCATAAGCTAAATGTTTAATAGTGCGCTGTTCATTGTTTCAGCCATTATTCATTGACGATCTTCCAAGATAAATGTCGATGGCATGTTAATCTCAAATAACTTAAATATCTTCCCAAACACGGATATAGCATTATCGCATTATTAACAAGAATTTTTGTGAAATCAAAAGAGAGCTTCTTATAACTCAATAATAAAAATGCAAAAATCTAGTCACTATCAATAATAGTTCTTGATTGAAGGCAATAATAGATTTTTAAAAGTTTATTTGTTTGGGGTTTTTACTTCGCATGCAAGATTAATTCTGTTATTTCATGACGAGACCTTCTTGTAACAGATACAGTGCTACCGAATTATCATGTCGCTTAATATGACAACCCACCCATTCACAGATTCATAAGGACAACAGGTTATCAGGCCCCAGCTCACATAAGAAATTGTAACGTGAATGGAATCTCGGCATGGTCAGGAATCTTTGGATCATCCGCTGTCGGCCAGGTCAGCAATGTTTGCATCTGTATGTCTGAAACAGGAAGATATATAAATTAATGGAGTCAAGCCCTTTCTGGGCATCTTAAGTACCGTTAACGGTTTTGTGTCGGAGATGATTTAAGGCCCATCTTCCAGATAAGTCACCAGGAAGTAATTAGTGGATGAGAGTGTGTGAATAAAACCAGCAAGTGTCGACGAACTGGCAGAAATATTTGCACCTTATAAGGATATGATGTGCTACTTCCTCCAGCAATATCGACTACATTATCCAACCGATAGAAAAGCATATATATTTACATCATAACATTATATGAACAGATTTTAAGGCAATTTTCACCCTACATTTCAGAATCTTGAATTCACAGTTGGCTAGCTTCTCATACATATGT
The DNA here is from genome assembly GCA_949316495.1 of Amphiduros pacificus. Classification (NCBI taxonomy): domain Eukaryota; kingdom Metazoa; phylum Annelida; class Polychaeta; order Phyllodocida; family Hesionidae; genus Amphiduros; species Amphiduros pacificus. The sequence goes on from OX439001.1 coordinate 29,674,674, forward strand.
AACATTTAATTTCAGATGTAGTCAGATGAAGCTTCAGGGTTTCTGTCTATCATCAACATCTTAAGGTCTATAATCCACAATGAAACACTGGGACAGACTTATGTTTTTTTGGCTTAAATGTGTTCAAAGTCATGTTATTTGTTAATTTAGCACAGAAAAAGTAAACTTAACCGGCTAGTCTTAAACTTTTATTATTTAAATTGAACCCGTTTTAACTACCGTTAAAACGGGTTCGACTCAGTTATTGCAGCTGGACACCATGTGTGCTGTATGAGAAATACCCCCCACTGACGTCATAGCCTCACTCTTTTCCTGGAATCCCCCAGAGCATGCAGAGCCGAAGGCAGTTACGTAAATACACGAGACCACACGAAGTTCTCTCCCGATGCTTCAAACTGATTGTGGATTATAGACCTTAAAACACTTATATTTATATTTATACAGGTCTATTGTGATTAATAAAGGTCAAGAGGTCCAGCTGAATAAAAGATGATCATATATTTAATATTTATGACAATAATTTCCAAATTTCTGCTTACATCTCCCATTTACAAGAACTGTCTTTTGTGTCCACACGTAAAACACGTGATTTGAATCAAGCTGATAAAAGAAAATCGCATTCACACTTGATGAGATGTAAGATTTGATTCGTTCTTGAGGATATTGCACTCAAAATAACACACTAGTGCAGGATATGCAAATTTATGTAATGGGAAACCCAAAGAAAATGGAAAATTATACAAGAATTTAAAAAGTTTGATAAAATCTCGCAAGGCAAGCTCGAGATATTCCAATATTTGGCCAAGATGCTCGGTAGCACACTACAATTTGCTTTACACCATTCCCAACAATAATGCAAAAGCGCCACCAAGTGGCGGAACAGCCTGAAGATGGCCCCCAAACTTATGCCAAGAGGCTAAAATATAGTGACAATCCATTGACTTACAGTAAATTACACACATGGACATAAAGATGTGGAGAATATTACACGCCTGATCATCATGCAAATATGATCCTCATCCATTCTTAGAAAAGAGTGCAGTGTTCAGGCTGACAGATCTCTCAAGTTGGTTCTGGTGGAAGGATCTCAAGAGTCCGAAGGATGAGTGAGATCCTTCCACC